>CM040910.1:5962124-5982124 GCA_023029165.1 Gobiocypris rarus | reverse complement strand
CCAATCACAACAGACTGGGCCAGCTGACCAATCAGAGCAGAGTAGACCAATCACAACAGACTGGACCATCTGACCAATCAGAGCAGAGTAGACCAATCACAACAGACTGGACCATCTGACCAATCAGAGCAGAGTAGACCAATCCCAACAGACTGGGTCATCTGACCAATCAGAGCAGAGTAGACCAATCACAACAGACTGGATCATCTGACCAATCAGAGCAGAGTAGACCAATCACAACAGACTGGACCATCTGACCAATCAGAGCAGAGTAGACCAATCACAACAGACTGGATCATCTGACCAATCAGAGCAGAGTAGACCAATCACAACAGACTGGACCATCTGACCAATCAGAGCAGAGTAGACCAATCACAACAGACTGGGCCATTTGACCAATCAGAGCAGAGTAGACCAATCACAGCAGACTGGGCCATCTGACCAATCAGAGCAGAGTAGACCAATCACAGCAGACTAGGCCATCTGACCAATCAGAGCAGAGTAGACCAATCACAAAAGACTACACCACCTGACCAATCAGAGCAGAGTAGACCAATCACAACAGACTGGATCATCTGACCAATCAGAGCAGAGTAGACCAATCACAACAGACTGGACCATCTGACCAATCAGAGCAAAGTAGACCAATCACAACAGACCAATTAGACAACTGACTGGTCCATTTGACCAATCAGAGCAGAGTAGACCAATCACAGCAGACTGGGCCATCTGACCAATCAGAGCAGAGTAGACCAATCACAGCAGACTGGGCCATCTGACCAATCAGAGCAGAGTAGACCAATCACAACAGACTGGACCATCTGACCAATCAGAGCAAAGTAGACCAATCACAACAGACTGGATCATCTGACCAATCAGAGCAAAGTAGACCAATCACAACAGACTGGATCATCTGACCAATCAGAGCAGAGTAGACCAATCACATCAGACTGGGCCATTTGACCAATCAGAGAAGAGTAGACCAATCACAACAGACTGGATCATCTGACCAATCAGACCAGAGTAGACCAATCACAACAGACTGGACCATCTGACCAATCAGAGCAGAGTAGACCAATCACAACAGACTGGACCATCTGACCAATCAGAGCAGAGTAGACCAATCACAACAGACTGGGTCATCTGACCAATCAGAGCAGAGTAGACCAATCACAACAGACTGGACCATCTGACCAATCAGAGCAGAGTAGACCAATCACAACAGACTGGATCATCTGACCAATCAGAGCAGAGTAGACCAATCACAACAGACTGGACCATCTGACCAATCAGAGCAGAGTAGACCAATCACAACAGACTGGGTCATCTGACCAATCAGAGCAGAGTAGACCAATCACAACAGACTGGACCATCTGACCAATCAGAGCAGAGTAGACCAATCACAACAGACTGGGTCATCTGACCAATCAGAGCAGAGTAGACCAATCACAACAGACTGGACCATCTGACCAATCAGAGCAGAGTAGACCAATCACAACAGACTGGACCATCTGACCAATCAGAGCAGAGTAGACCAATCACAACAGACTGGATCATCTGACCAATCAGAGCAGAGTAGACCAATCACAACAGACTGGGCCATCTGACCAATCAGAGCAGAGTAGACCAATCACAACAGACTGGGCCATCTGACCAATCAGAGCAGAGTAGACCAATCACAACAGACTGGACCATCTGACCAATCAGAGCAGAGTAGACCAATCACAACAGACTGGACCATCTGACCAATCAGAGCAGAGTAGACCAATCCCAACAGACTGGGTCATCTGACCAATCAGAGCAGAGTAGACCAATCACAACAGACTGGATCATCTGACCAATCAGAGCAGAGTAGACCAATCACAACAGACTGGGCCATCTGACCAATCAGAGCAGAGTAGACCAATCACAACAGACTGGATCATCTGACCAATCAGAGCAGAGTAGACCAATCACAACAGACTGGACCATCTGACCAATCAGAGCAGAGTAGACCAATCACAACAGACTGGGCCATTTGACCAATCAGAGCAGAGTAGACCAATCACAGCAGACTGGGCCATCTGACCAATCAGAGCAGAGTAGACCAATCACAACAGACTGGACCATCTGACCAATCAGAGCAGAGTAGACCAATCACAACAGACTGGACCATCTGACCAATCAGAGCAGAGTAGACCAATCACAACAGACTGGGTCAATCTGACCAATCAGAGCAGAGTAGACCAATGCAGGTTTATCCTTTAACGTTTCAGACACTGTGAGAAAAGAGCTGATGATGCAATAGATATTATGAGAAAATTAAACATTTAAATATATGTAAACCTGATGTAGGAAACAGGAGACTAAAAAAATAAACTAAAATAGGATATAGTGAATAATTGTCTGACCTGTGTCTGATGTGTGGCCTGCAGTGAGACTGAAGTCATGGCGCTGTTCAGCAGTCAGGCTTCCCGCCTCTCGTCAGTCTATGACCCGTGTGCTGGCTTGTGCTCTGTGTGTTCACACGTCTCTTGATGCGTGTGTGTCTGTGGGTGTTGATTTCTGAGCACAGTTCGGGCAGCGAGCAGCTGGAGTCCCGGTGTGAGGAAGATGGTGCAGCATGTGTGGTGGCTGAACACACAACAGGGATAAACATTACACTGTTTAACATTAGCTCATGCTGATAGAGAAAGAGAGAGTAGGATAGACTCATCTCATGCTGATAATGAGCTGTGCGCATGAACTCAGTGACCTCCTCCAAAACAGAAATGTTCATTATTTTCTTTTACATTACATACTAGGGCATTTTAATAGGTAGATCTGTTTCATACTGACCCATTTCTTTCTTAGGCTCACGTTTTGAGTATAAAACCTACTGTAAATCTGACATTTATAGCAGTGCTCATCGGCGTGTGGGCCGCAGGTCAGAATCCAGCCGTCAGTCAGTCTGTGCAGCCCAGATTGAGATGAAATCACTGCAGACTGAGATAATATCATAGCGGTCTTGGTGAAACTCTAGAAATAGCACATACAAACAGTGAAGGACAGTCCAAAAAGCTCTCATTCGTTTTAGCTTTCTATATCCCATATTTTACTCTTGTTTAGGTGTGCATATTCAATCATGTTTTATTCAGACTTCTGTTCAAGTGTTTGGGGCTTGGTAAGATTTTTTAATGTCAATTATGCTCATCAAGGCCGCAAAATCTTAAAATTTTCATGAACATACTTTTATATAGGACATTTGCTCACTAATTTGCATGCAAATCCTCAGACACCTCCCACCGCTGGCTTCCCTTTTGTGTTAAATATGAAATATTTAGCCTCTCAAGCCCAAACATTCATCATTCCCCCATTATTTCAAGTTTTGAATGATTGTACCTAATAAGCTCAGGGACATCATCACATAGACGGGATGTGGGATTAGCAGTATCCATGGAAACCACGTGATTATCCATATGTGCCGAGGTGTCCTCTTTTGTTTCCGTTCCTCTAGTCTTTAGTTTCTGAAGCTGAGGTGATTTAAGTAATGAGCCGTGCTCTCTGAGAGACTGCCGTGTGTTTGTCCTCAGGAGGAGTGTGTGAGTGTGTTTCTGTGTTTGCTGAGGTAACCAGCATAAACAGTGTTATCAGCGTCCGTACAGAAGGACATGTCAGTCACCGGCTCCTGTGATCAGAGGCCGTGTGTTTCTCTGGTATTTCCTCTCACGGTCAGAAATTCCCTTTAAACAAGCTTTGTTAGACCCTTAGGGAACCTGTGTGTGTGTGTGTGTCTGTGTGTGTGTCTGTGTGTGTGTGTGTGTGTTCATGTCTCCTCTCTCTCTCTCTCTCTCTCTCTCTCTCTCTCTCTCTCTCTCTCTCTCTGTATATATATATACACATACACACTCACCTAAAGGGTTATTAGGAACACACACTAATACTAAGTTTGACCCCCTTTCGCCTTCAGAACTGCCTTAATTCTACGAGGCATTGATTCAACAAGGTGCTGAAAGCATTCTTTAGAAATGTTGGCCCATATTGATAGGATAGCATCTTGCAGTTGATGGAGATTTGTGGGATGCACATCCAGGGCACGACGCTCCGTTCCACCACATCCCAAAGATGCTCTATTGGGTTGAGATCTGGTGACTGTGGGGGCCATTTTAGTTCAGTGAACTCATTGTCATGTTCAAGAAACCAATTAGAAATGATTGGAGCTTTGTGACATGGTGCATTATCCTGCTGGAAGTAGCCATCAGAGGATGGGAACATGGTGGTCATAAAGGGATGGACATGGTCAGAAACAATGCTCAGGTAGGCCGTCTCATTTAAACGATGCCCAATTGGCACTAAGGGGCCTAAAGTGTGCCAAGTGTATCAGCTTGAATCAGTCGGCCCATTCTCCTCTGACCTCTAGCATCACCAAGGCATTTTCTCCCACAGGACTGCCGCATACTGGATGTTTTTCCCTTTTCACACCATTCTTTGTAAACCCTAGAAATGGTAAAATCCCAGTAACTGAGCAGATTGTGAAATACTCAGACCGGCCCGACTGGCACCAACAACCATGCCACGCTCATTATTGCTTAAATCCCCTTTCTTTCCCATTCTGACATTCAGTTTGGAGTTCAGGAGATTGTCTTGACCAGGACCACACCCCTAAATGCATTGAAGCAACTGCCATGTGATTGGTTGATTAGATAATTGCATTAATGAGAAATTGAACAGGTGTTCCTAATAATCCTTTAGGTGAGTGTATGTATATATCTATATATATCTACACACACATGCACACACACATTTATATACATTCTTTACATTTGGTGTTCAAAGTCATTATTTTGATAAAAAAGGGATATATTTTTAATTATTTTAATAATTTGTTACACATTGTCATGCATAACTGTGTAATTAAAATATTTTATTGTACTTTTATTTTGGTGATATTTCATTTATTTTATTTATAAAAGCCATAAATAGTGATTGTCCTAATTCTACAACTTTAAATTGTTTAAAAATGACTTTTATCTTATAAAAATGTGACCCTAAATGTTGCGTCAACTCTGTTACCATACCACAATTTGTATTTAAATTGGTGGTATCATCTCCCACAACTATGTAAGATACAGGAAATGCTGTCACTTTCCTTACTGATCGATCTGAAGCACTGAAACACACACCTTTCTTATCAGTGAGGGAAAGTGACATCAAGCGCTCTCTCTCTCTGAGAAAACATTTTGATCTAAAATGTTCTTACACTAAGAGTTATTTTATAAAACGTCAAAATTGTTACCACATTATCAAAAGGACAACAGAACATGTCACTGATCACACATTGGGTTGTTTAAAAGTCGTTTAATCCAGATTTCATTAGTGCCATGTGCTCTTAGCATTGATGCTAGCAAGTGGAGCTTTTGGATAAAAAGTTTTAAAACTCTGTCACAAGGGTGGAGTAACAATGTTGACAGTTTGTAACAGAATTGACAGTAATAGAGTTGACAAACAATACTATAAATGAATCTGTTTGTTTTTCCTCGTATAAAATAACTTGTGTTTGGCAAGCACTGAATTTTTAAAATTGAATATGTTTTCAATAAGATACTGAACATTTCTAGCCTAGAAATCTAGATGTACCCTAGCGGCAGCAAGTCTAATTTGCCGCGAGTGTAGTCTAGCAACTCTCCGTAGACTTGCGAGCTGGAGAAAACAAACTCTGGTCAGGCCAATCACATCGTGTGTAGAGTCGGTGGGCGGGCTTAACATAATGACGGCAGAGTTGCTTCGGTTCCTCGTGCTACTAAAACACAAAGAGCCTGGCGAACAGCGGTCTTTCGAATCGGCTTTGGCCGCAACTCTGGAAGACTTGGAGTTAAGCTTTTCTTTGAGAAAAGAACAAAGAAGGGCACTGAAGTCATTCTTAAGAAGGGAAGATGTGTTCGGAGTTTTGCTGACCGGATAAGGCGAACGTTTAATCTTCTTCGTTGCTCTGGTTGGTTTTAGTGCTATCCTATTGCCTGCAGAGGGAATATGAAAGACAACCGTTTATCCCGCCTCTCGGATTGAGCCCTGCCAATGGTGAGCTCACAGACCCGACATCCTGATGTGGGTCTGGCTTGTCAGGCTAGGAAATTTCTGTTAGTGAACATTTTTTTTTAATTAACCTTTTGCAGTGCAAAATGTATCACCAATTATAGAATCATAACATTTTTTGAATGCAACATTTAAATGAATTAACTATGTACTTCCATACATATTTGGTTTGGTTTCGTTCCTCCAAGTAGTTGCTGAATCTCAGCTAATGTGTTGAGCATATGCCGTCGGAGCAGTTGGCGGTGAGAATCGACTCATTAAGAAAGGTTACTCTCTGAGGTTACATGACAAATCCAGAGCTGGGGGAGTAAAGGGAAGGGTACGAGACTCCCTCAGCTGCCTGAGATAACTTATAATGGATTTATTATGTGTCTTTGATCCAGACAAACCTTTGCCAGACTGCAAGACAGATGTGCGTGTGTGTGTGTGTATCAGAGCCTGTTGAAATGCATGAGACATGCAGATGTCGATGCTCGACTGTAGCGAGGTCACCCTGAATATCTGCTGCAAGAAGAGTCATTCATCTTATCTGACAAACCAAGAGCTGACCTCACAAAAGAAAGAGTAATGAGGTAATGAAAGAGATGCGTAATGGAAGGAAGGGTTGACCAGTATTACGGCGTTTTCTCTCCGATTTGACCCTTTCATCCTGAAGGGTTTGTTGTCTCTGTGAATCTGATATGATATGTTCTTTAAACCTGGTAGTAAGAGACACACTTCAAAGCTGCTTTAGATGCTTCAGTGGAACATTACAAATCACATCAATGCTCTCCAAACCTGAAAAAACAGGTCATAACATCTTAAGTTGGTCCAGCTTGTCAACTAATATCAGTGGTGTTTTAGTTGACCAGTTCAACCAGGTGCCCATTAATCTCAGCTGAACCACCAACAGTTTGTCCACTGCTCATTTTATGTTATCTTGTTTTATACAAAAAGTTAGTTCTAATCCTCCAATCTGATTGGTCAAGCAGTTCTCCAAGTTGAAGTTCAAGTTCAATTGAGCTTTATTGTCATTCTGCTCTATGTGGAGACATACGCTATCTGTGGGAACGAAATGTCGTGCCTCACGGGACCACGAGAAATAAAAGTATATTGTTGATCCACACAGACTCTCAGTTTGTGTTTTAATGCAGGGTTTTTTTCAGTGACTCTTTCTACAGGTTACTTTGTTGCACCAGTAGGTCTTTATGAGCGAGCATTGGGCCCTGTTTTAACGATCTGCGCATGGTCCAAAAGGGTTGTTCTCTTAATGATTCACGTGTGTTTTGGGCGTAACGTGCAATAAAAGGGAGTCTCATCTCCCATTCCCTTTAAAAGCCATGGCGAATTCGCTATTTACATGGCGGAATTTGCAAGCGGAAAAACTGAACGCATCTTCAGAGAGGAATCCTTTTATTAATAATATTTAAACATTTGTGTGATGTTGCGTGTCCCGGTGTGTGTAACAAACTGTTTCCTTCTGCTCTATAGTTGGGAAGTATGCATATTCAGCGCAGGGACTGCGTTTGAGTCATTGAATCGTTCATACTATCAATTTCTTCAAAAATGTCACTATTGCCTATTGCAGTAGTTTTGCTTTGGATTTGTTTGAAACTATTTACGTTGGCAGCGCAAAAACGGACTGTGTCAATATTAACTCTAATCAAACTAAATAGCAAGAGTTGGCTGAAACGTGTCTGTCTAGGTCGTGTGTAAAATGTACTTGCTGGAGCAGTTCATCTGAGGAGAAATAAGTCACTATTTGTCAGGTTAATGAAAGCAAATTTTTGAAGCATATTCTGTTTTTATGAGGCGCTTAATAGCAAGTGAACATGATATCTGTAATTCTCATCATTATTGTGTTCTTACAGTTATATGATGCATAATATTCACATTTGGTTGAACACGATTGGTCTAAATGTTTTTATGTAGTTTCAAACTGATTCGCATTGTGACTCAAAAAGTCCTATAAGTTGGATATAATGTAATTGCTGTTATATAGTTCTTGGCCAGAAAAACCTGCAATGGGGACCAAGATCCTGGTCATGCGAGACTAGGCTCCCACCAGCTTATCCAAGATGATCTTGCAGCTCCAACCCGGTTGAACGACACTGGCCTGACTGAATTATATTCCTGCTGATCGGCCGTCCAGACCAGCCTGGATCAGCTCAGAAAGCTGCTGCCACCAGATAGAAAGAATTTTATAGCAGGGTTTACTACTTTGTGTTTTTCCACTCTTTTGATTTCCTTGCTCTAACTCTCACTCTTCATTGGTCTGTTTTTCTCTTTCTCTCTGTCTTTTTCCCACAGATGATGAAGATCTCTGTGTTTGTTGTTTAACAAGAGGCTTCTGGTGCTACTATTAGTCTAAATACCCAAAGGACACAGTGCTGTCTTTCACCAATCTGTCACTCGCTTTTGATATGGCCAACACTGCCACTGAAAAAAACATTTGCTTTGTCAGTATTTTTGTCTTGTTGTCTAGTATGATATCTAACCTACATCTACCATCAAACACCAAACATTTTAGCAGAATGCATATTTTAGTCAGAATTATTGCACTCCTATTGTTATGCGCTGAAGTTTAAGAGACTCGCTTGCTGTCAGGATGAACCTTACCTTGTGAAAGGGTTTATGCAAAATGTAAATACTCAAATGAGTTTCTAACATTTACAGAGAAGGATATAACCATGAAATGCACACTATATGGACATAAGTATTGGGACACCCCTCCAAATAATTGAATTCAGGCGGTCAATCCCTTCACGGCCACAGGTGTATAAATCAAGCTCTAGGCATGCAGACGCTTCTACACACATTTGAACGGCTCGCTCTCAGGAGCTCAGTGAACTCAAGCGTGGGACCGGGATAGGTTTCCACTGTCCTGGAAATTTCCTCACTACTAAATATTCCACGCTCAACTGTTAGTGGGATTATAACAAAATGGAAGCAATTGGGAACAACAGCAATTCAGCCACAACGTGGTAGGCCATGTAAAATCCCAGAGCAGGGTCAGCGCATGCTGAGGGTCACAGTGTGCAGAAGTCGCCAACTTTCTTCAGAGTCATTCGCTCCAGACCTCCAAACTCCTGTGGCCTTCAGATGAGCTCAAGAACAGTGCGGAGAGAGCTTCATGGAATGGGTTTCCATGGCCGAGCAGCTCATCCAAGCCTTACATCACCAGAGCAATGCAAAGCGTGGGATGCAGTGGGGTAAAGCACGCCACCACTGGACTCTAGAGCAGAGAGACGTGTTCTCTGAGTGACCAATCACGCTTCTCTGTCTGACCATCCCATGGACGAGTCTGGGTTTGGCGGTTGCAGGAGAATGAGACTTGCCTGACTGCATTGTGCCAAGTGTAAAGTTTGGTGGAGGGGGGATTATGGGATGAGGTTGTTTTTCAGGAATTGGGCTTGGCCTCTTAGTTCCAGTGAAAGGAACTAGTAATGCTTCAGCATACTTTGTGGGAACAGTTTGGGGACGGCCCCTTCCTGTCCCAACATGACTGCGCTCCAGTGCACAAATCGCCGGTCCATAAAGACATGGATGAGCGAGTTTGGTGTGGAGGAACTTGACTGGCCTGCACAGAGTCTGTTTGCTTTTGTCTGAAGCACATAATGTAAAGCGTTCTCATGTTTAAACAACTTGGGTCGTTTCCTGTAGCAGCTCATTGTGCCCTCTGCTACATTTCAGATGCGTTTGGTCCATAGAAATGAATAGAAGTGACTGGTGAATGTTTGTCATGCAAAGTGTGCAGACGCGATTTATGGATCCTCAAATTCATTGTCTTTCAGCTATGATAGTATGATAGTACTATGATAGTAGCAGCTATGATAGTAAATGACCACACAGAGCCAGCCAAAAGAGGCCGAAAGATTGGGAGAAGCGCTGATGCACAGACCCGTCCTACACGCACATATCAAGCCAAACATACACACGGCAGAGGGCTGAGAGAGATTGATGGGTGGCCTATTCATTATCAGCAAACTTCTGGCTCACAGCCAGTTCTTTTTTCTCCTTTCCTTCTGTTTCTTTAGTTTCCTTTCTTTGGAAACTTCTCCTCTCTCCTTATATAGCATGTTTTCTTATATAGCAAGTTAATTTTATGAAGTATACTTAAGTAAAGTTCAAGTATATTTTAAGTATACTTTATGTAGTAAGTATATCAATATCAATGTACTAGTAGTGTTCTTGTAAGTGTACTACTTGGGACTAAATTGGCCCACTTTTTACTATATAAAAGTATATGTTTACTATAAGTGTAACATTAGTAAACTGATTTCACAACTTCGTTTTTCATTTTTCCTGCAACTACACTGCAAGTGAACTTATAGGTACACTTTAAGTATACTACTATGTCCCTATTTAGCTATTAATTTGTATTCTTGAAATACAGCCTACCTTTAACTGTAGATTTGAAGTAAATTCCCATGTACACTACCAGTGGACTAGCCTACACAACAATTCAGATACTCAGAGTTATGTTTCTTTATAAATCAATATTCTCAAACGATGCAAGTTTATAAGACAGTGTGTAAAACTAGCCATGTGAAATACTCAATCCAATGAGTAAACACAACTACAAGCCAAGCATACTTAAAATACTTACTTATACTTTAAAGAATATCTCGATCAAAACCCTGAGTACGAGTAGAGGCCAAATACACTTAGACCTTTCTGTCATTGTAAGTCAAGTTTTTATATATTTCTGAGAAGTGCATTAAAAGTAGACTGAAAGTATATTTTTAGTGTAAAGTAAACTAACAGCACACTTGAATAAACTTCTCCCATCAGAAAGCTTCCTGTGCTGTGTTATCTGCTGGAGCCGAGCGTTATCACGGAGCAGCGCGGAGGGAAGCTTGTAGGAGAGAGGTGTCATTCACAAACACTCGGTGTGAGATAGGGATATACAAACTGACAGGAGGAAGCACGGGCTGGAGATATATATATTGACTGTCATGGAAACTTCCCCAGTTTCTCTTAAAGACACGGCTGTTTCCAGAGTTGTTCAGGAGCTTATCCTTATTCTTTCACTTTAGTCTCGTCCTAAAACAGCATGAACGACATGAGGTTGAGTAATTAATTCTCATTTTTGTTGAACCCTTCAGTAATCCCTCTAGTACATTCTCAGGATTTCCACTCGTCTTGGAAAACCTGGAAAATTTTCCAGCCCTGGAAAACACATTGAACATTAGAGAAAATGTCAAATGTCCTTCGAAAATCTTGTTGTCCTGGAAAATTATAATTTTATAAATTATAACTTTAGCCAAGTTAATAGTTTATCACTGGCCCAAACAATGACTGCTAGTTGCAGAAAGTGCGATGTTCAGGAAAGCCGAGGGTTAACACGTGAGAGGAGTGTATTCAATGATGACGTTTAGTCTTGTGTTGCACTTGCAGCAGTTTGATCATGTTATTAACTGCTTAAATTAACTGTAAGCAGCTACCTAATCACATCACTTTGATATAAACTTGCAATTTCGATTTATAAAGTCAGAATTGTGCGATATAAAGACTGTAAAACATTACAGTTCCTCCAATTTAAAACTTTCTAGTGACTGGTCACATCTAAGTTGGCCAAATTTAATTTCTGTGAATTGATACAATTTAATTCACAGAAATTAAATTTGGCCAATTAAACATTTTAAATTGTAGTAACAATTGCTTATTTCTCACTGTCCCAAAAGACAAAAATGAATATAAATATAGTTAGCAAAATGAACACAGACAACAGGGTTGACATTTTATCACATCACTTTATTAACAAGTCAATTCCAACACAGGATATTTGGTGAAAATACATTATATTCAATAAGGAAATGCTCTGAATACATACAAGAAGTCCTCTGCATAACGCACTGCATAGGCTAAAGACCTGCAAATAAAACATTAATGACAAAGTTCCCCTGCATCACATCTGGCAAGTTCAGAACAGAAATTACTTCATTATATAATGAGGATGAGACGAATGAATGGATGAATAAGAAAATCATGAGCTTGACATGTTTGATATTAAAAGGCAATAAGCCCTGAGAGAGGCCGCATGGCGCACATGTCACACAAATGACTTCATTTACTTATTACTAATTATTATAGACATATACGACATGAGGAAAATTAAACTATTGGCTACCATCAGATAATGATGTGGTAACCGAGAACACACTCATGAAACCAATGAATGCATGAACTCCTGATTCTACTAAATGTCTTTTTAACTTCATACCGGGTCATAAATAGGAGAATAATTTCAGTGCTCAATACTCACCAACGCCTTGTGACGATGAATATCTCCATTCTCTTGGGAATATCTCCATTCTCTTGGGAATATCTCCATTCTCTTGGGAATATCTCCATTCTCTTGGGAATATCTCCATTCTCTTGGGAATATCTCCATTCTCTTGGGAATGTTTCTTTCGGTCTTCAGCACCGGATGGTTTGGCTCTGCTGGCGCTTCCGCGTTTGAAATCCCCACACGAACGGTTTTCCTCGGGGACATTTTGCGGATGTGTATACAGATTTTCGGACATTGGATTTTCACTTCGACTTCATAGATTGACTGAGCACAATTAAATATGTTCGGTGAATATACAATTTTAATTTTGATTGAAGATCTATTGAAGCTATAATTAGTACAATGCATATTTTTGCATGGGGATTCTTATTTGGAAGTAACTTATTAGGCCAATATGTAATGATCAATTGTCACAATTTTTCCCCCAATTTTTTTTTTTACAGTGAATTTTTTTCACATTGCGAGTTTATTTCACACAATTCTGACTATATCTTGTAAGACCGCTGAAATCGCTCCAATGGCGGCAGCGAAGAGCGGGCGAAGGTATCTGCGCGTTCGGTGTTCTCAGCTGGGCAAAATGGATCTAATTCCAATTCCTCTTTATCTGACTCCATTTTATCATAATTTAGAATTTAGATTAGAATGCCAATTTGGTTATTTGGTCATTCATATTTAATAGTTAGACACACATTTAATTATTCCGTTTAACCCTTTGTGGAAAGCACCCATTCATGATCTCATAGAGATCGTTAATAATTCCAGAGTAAGTCAGAATAAATCAAAATGTAACAATTTATTAAACAGTCAGGGACATGTATAATTCCAATTACATAATCAATTCAAAGATCCTCAACACATCGAATACTCTTAAGTAAAGAGATGCGTTCCTGACTTTCCATAGGTTACGTAACGTTGGCTGGACACAACGTTACGGGCGAATCTGAATACAATATTGCCCCCTGACTCTTCTGCTACGCTGCCTTTAGTATTCAGACCTGACAATAACTTCTTTCAAATGGAAACATATGTTAACAAAGGGAATTTACATGTAATCACTGTCTCAGACCTGTATTGACAAAAAACCAAATGGTTGAAAGCCACACCTACCATACTATGCAACATCTCTTTAAACTCTTAAAACCTTTAATATGTTCATGTTTGCTTCTGTGGAGATGAGATATTTGTACCAGTTGCACTAAGACATTTCCAATGATATCAAACACATATATACTGTTTAGTATTTGTTCATTTTTAGATCATATAGATTTTGGGTATATTTCCAATGGTCACAGCCTGAGGGGAAGTAGGATGGGGGGAGAAATAAATACATGTAAATTAGAGCCATTATTAGCTGATTCACTCAGTGTGACGTCGTCTGCAAAAAGTGTCCTTTGTTTTCAACCACACAATCTGGCATTACTTTTTAAAGCCTTTCAATCTCGCCTCTCTGCCTTTATAACACAATTAATGCCCTGTCCACACGAACACGGGTATTTTCAAAACCGCAGCTCTTTCTACACGGTTTGGCTGTTCGTCCACACGCAAACGCAGTATCCGGGGACTGAAACCAGACCTTTTTGAAAACTCCGGACAGGATGAAGATGTTTAGAAACTCCGGTTGCAGCGTTGTCGTGTAGATGGTGAAACCGGTCGAGTCTATGCAATACGTAGCTTTTAATAATCTGCTAATCACATGTATACAGATACATGCGCAGTTATCTCATTGTATTGCCGAACAGAGGCGCCAGAATGCAATAATACAGCAATAATAAGGCAAGTGTGTGAAGCTATTACAGTCCGCTTGGGCCCTGCTCCTGTTACCTGTCACTGAGTCCAAAGTAAAGGAACTCGTAGACGGGTTTCACCGTCTGAGCCCATGACATCCCTCAGTGCATCGGTGCCGTGGATGGGACCCATGTGGAAATCATAGCATGGTTTTGCCTTCTCATGTGGACTTTTTTAAACCGGAGAAGGAAACACTCTGGTTATAAATATACCTGTGTACGTGTGGACTAGGCCTGAGTAATATCATGTCTTGTTATAGCAAGTCTGACTCTTTTTTTTGTGCAGTTTTGCGAGGTTTTATCTTGCAATTGCATGTAATAAAGTCCAATACTGAGGAAAAAAGACAGACTTTTTTCAGATTGTGTGTTTATATCACCATTATGTAAACTTGCATTTGTGAGAAAAAGTCAGAATAGCGAGGTAAAGTCACAAATACCTTTTCTCTTTTTTTATTCTGTGGTGTAAACACGCTTTCATAGTCATAATGTATAATCAAGCTCATATTAAAAACAGTTTTTATAGTTAAGTCATGGCAATAAACTGACTTAGAGAGCAATATATGCCTTTTATTCCTGTGATAGTAAATTGAAAATGATCGCTGTAAACGAGTGGGAACCCTCTCATACAGACGCGTTATGATTTCTCTTATGTCCATCATGGCAAATAAACGTTCTTTATGGGCATTGATGGTTCTGAGAAGAACCTCCATGGAACCTTCTTTATAGTGGAAAAAGGTTCTTTAGAATGTTAACATGTTCTTCACATTAATAACAATGGATCTTTTAAGATCTGACCATTGAAAGGTTCTCGGGGAACCACAAATGGTTCATCTATTGTAGGGGTGACTTAGGCCCCATTTACACGATGGGAAAACCCAGATATTTCCCTCCGTTTTGACCTGTCATTTACACGAAAACGCAGTTTTTATCCCAGAAAACGATTATTTCTAAAAACTCCGGCCAAAGTGGAGATTTCTGAAAACGCCGGTTATGTGTTGGCCATGTGAACGGGGAGAAACCGGGTTTCAGGTTCTCAAACGTCACATTATGCGCCAGAAAATGCTTACGTCATGTGAGCGCTCTATGTTTACAGTTTATTTGATCATGGATGCTGTTAAGGTGGTACTCATTTTTACTTTTGTGCAAACGCTTTTGGCCTACTGTAAACTGCTGTACTAACACGACATTTAGCAGTAACTCCACTTCGCTGTCTGTCCACACGAATGAACCTCGCGCCATGTCTGGTGTTTTGAAAGGAACAGGAAGTCGCTCGTGCTATTCGTTGTTGTCGATTTTGAGGATTCTGATTGGCTTGCATGGCTTTCTCCTTCTCCCTACACTGCCACCCATAGGTTTGGCAAAGTTATGATGGTGCTCGGCGGCGTATTTATGCGGGTTGATGTAAACAACAACTTTTTTGAAAACGATGTTGTGTGCACGATGTTATTTTTGAAAACGGAGGCGGGGAAATATTCGGTTCTCTAAATACTCGGCTATGTGTAAACGTGGCCTAAAGCCGGTCCTGCAGAGTTTAGCTCCAGCTTGCCTCAACACCTGGAAGTTTGCCTAATAAGACCTTGATTAACTGGTTCAGGTGTGTTTCATTGGGGTTGGAGCTGAACTGTGCAGGACAGTGGCCCTCCAGGAGCAGGACTGGACACCCCTGATCTATTGCGTTTGGTACCTTGAGAATGCAAAGATACTTCGACTGTGATTGGTTGTTTTACAGACGAGTAGTTCTGGTTCCACGAGGCCGTAGCTTCTCAAACAAAGAGATCAGCTTAGTTTGGTTGTATTTATCTGTAGTTAAGGAAATATGAATCTAAGTTTTGACAGATGGATCCAATTAAAATGCAAGTATCAAGTGTGATTGTATGCTTTCTGGCACGAGAGGTAATTCATATAGTTTTCGCGAGAGTTTTGGCATCTCTTTTGGATGTCTTTGAGCTGATGTCATTCTCAACACTAGCATCAGCGCTGGCAACCATATGACGGACCGGCAGAACTATCCAGTGATGTAGCGTGAAATAAATGCGTTGCTCTGCGGTGCGTGCCTCCCTGCGGTCACCATAAATGGTCAAAACACTTCTGCTGGCTGCGGATGATACGAGATTAGAAAAATGTAGGCTTGAGTTTCAGTGCAAACACAGCGAGCAGAGGGGGTTTCTGGCTCTTCCAGATCGGAGAGCCGGTCAGGAGATAGCAGCTGCGGAGGAAGTGTGTTTATGTGTGTGTTTGCGTGTGTGTGTTGGCACACTTGTGTGTGTTCTTGCATGAATAAAAGTTCACACTCTGTGCGTAATGCCCTCATTGTACCGTGCCTCTTGTCTTCGCTCAGGTTCCAGCTCTGTTTCCTGTGTGAGCCCTCAACCGGGCGTGCAGGTGCAGAAAAAGAGCGATTGTGTTTGTCGGGAAGAAAGGGGGAGAGAGATGGTAGGCATGAAAGAGAAAAGGGATGGAGAAATGTGGGAAGAGTGAGTGCCAATGAGTGTGTGCCAAAGTGTGTGTTTGTATGGTGTGCAGGAGTGCACACCACCTTTCAAAAGAGGTCAGTAACTTTTTATTTATTAAAAGAAATTAATACTTTTATTCAGCGTGGATGCATTAAATCAATCAAAAGTGACATTTATAATGTTACAAAAGATTCAAATCAATGCTGCTCTTCTGAACTTTCTACTGATCAAAGAATCATGAAAAATAAAATGTATCAGTTTCCACAGAAATATGAACTGTTTTCAACACTGATAATAATCATAAATGCGTCTTGAGCATTAAATCCTCTTTTTAATCTCAAGAATAAATCACACTGCACTATATATTCACACAGAGAACAGCTGATCTACACTGGAATAATATTTCACTGTTTTTACTGTATTTATGCATGTAAGTTGTAAAATGGTACCATTGCTATTTATATAAAAATAAAACAAAACACAGGACATTTTTTGTTGTAGTTGCAGAAATATATTTGTACAACACTTGATCATATAGGATCCAAAATGAACACCCATAAAGCCACTGGCCAACTGCTCGTCTCTCTAGACTTGGCGTGAGTTGGCATGATTTAATTCGATTGATCATCTGAGCGTCTAACACACACATCTGTCAGTACGTGTGGGTCTCCTGATGATTTCTCCTGAGAAGTTTATCTAGGATGACTAATGTTTGTTTTTCTCCAGAGCTTCATGAGGCGACACATATGTGGAACATTCCTCAAAAAACAAAAAATATGAAGAAAATATGCACAATGTGCGGCTTGACTCATTTCACCTGCGCTGTTTCTCAAGAACATGCATAAAACACAGATCATCTTTATCTGTTTATAATAATTATGATTAGTTAATTAGCTTGATTCACCCACTCTTAGCAGGCGTGGTACTTTGGATCCTGGCGAAAGCGTTATATTTTCCCTGAACTCAAGCGTTTCTCCTTCGGCTGGCTTGAATTAGTAGCGACATCCAGTTTGCAAACAAACAATTCTTTTGAGCAGATTCTTCCCATGAATAAATAAAATTGATCTTAATCTTAAGTGGTCTGATTCAGTCAGACAAGTAATAATTTAAATCCGGTGGTTAATTAACAAGAATTTATAAGACAAGTGTAAAATTGCTTGCTGTGAGTTTTACTAGCTGCTTTAGAACAAATGGGCAGCTTAGTGATTTATTTTTTAATATTTCACATTTTTAATAAAATATAAAGTAGCAAGCTACTGTATTTTCTAGAAAATAAGTTACACTCGACTATAAGTCGCTCCGGGTCAAAATCGCATGAGTCTATACAGTCACATTATCACTTTCAGAAATAATGTAACAGTGAATAAATTGAAACATTATAAACATGTATTTTAGTTTCCCTCACTCCTCAACAAATCATTAAATCGGACCATATTCACACAAGTACAACAAACATAAATAGCAGTTCATTATAAATAACATTTCTTATAAATGCCGAGCCCAAACGGATGAATCTGAAGTCAAGCGGACACGAGGGCATGTGGGAAATGCTCTGTGCAGATTCACATGCTTCTCTCATTCGGCATTAGTCCACATGTGTGCGGCTTTCTGCAAGATTTGCATGCTTAAAGTTAATTGCATTATATAAGTCTCTTTGGAATGTAAGCACTTATGAGATGATAAAATGTGACGTGTTTTGGAAAAACACAGTACTTTAGTCTAACTACTACTAGCTTAGTTTTTCGATGTAGTTTGTAGGCTGGTTTGGTAAATGGTTGGAGGTTGGTACACTAGGTTTAGACACAGGAAGAGAGATCGAGCGAGGCGATGCAGACGGGAATAATGGAGCTTCAGAGGCTGCGTGCTGAGAGCGGCTCTTGAAGAAGAGGGCCGGTGCGGGGCGGTCCGGCTGGGCACAGGACATCCTGGCTCAGATACTGTCTGCTGCTCAATGCCCACTCTGTCTGGATCCGGCCATAACACTCCTGCACAACAGAGCAGGACAGTCAAGAGACAAATAAAAGAGTTTAGACTGGGTGACAGCGGGCCAGTAATGAGCTACTCTACTCTTTGTTTGTCTCCCGCACTTTGTTCCCTGCTGGCAAACCAGATCATACCAGATTAAGGTGGATTTCGGAACAGTAGAGTTTCTACCAGCTCTTACCAGCTGATGGCCTGCAGGCCTTGACACACCAGTGCCGTTGAGTATCTGACCGCACTGGTCCACTAGTCTGACCCATTAAGTTTCTACAAGCAATGACACAATATGATTACAAGATGTGACAAAATCAGTCAAAGATCACAGCCAATCATAAAAGTGTGTGAACGGATTCTCTCTGCAAACGCACTGCACTCGCAACCAAATCAATCAACAATCACAGCCAATCAGAAGAGTGTGTGGGCGGAGTCTCTCGGCAAACGCACTGCACTCGCAACCAAATCAATCAACAATCACAGCCAATCAGAAGAGTGTGTGGGCGGAGTCTCACTGCAAACGCACTGCACTCGCAACCAAATCAATCAACAACCACAGCCAATCAGAAGAGTGTGTGGGCGGAGTCTCTCGGCAAAAGCACTGCACTCGCAACCAAATCAATCCACAATCTCAGCCAATCAGAAGAGTGTGTGGGTGGAGTCTCTCTGCAAACGCACTGCACTCGCAACCAAATCAATCAACAATCACAGCCAATCAGAAGAGTGTGTGGCGGAGTCTCTCGGCAAACGCACTGCACTGCAACCAAATCAATCAACAATCACAGCCAATCAGAAGAGTGTGTGGCGGAGTCTCTCGGCAAAGCGCACTGCACTAACCAAATCAATCAACAACCACAGCCAATCAGAAGAGTGTGTGGGCGGAGTCTCTCGGCAAAAGCACTGCACTCGCAACCAAATCAATCCACAATCTCAGCCAATCAGAAGAGTGTGTGGGTGGAGTCTCTCTGCAAACGCACTGCACTCGCAACCAAATCAATCAACAATCACAGCCAATCAGAAGAGTGTGTGGGCGGAGTCTCTCGGCAAACGCACTGCACTCCCAACCAAATCAATCAACAATCTCAGCCAATCAGAAGAGTGTGTGGGTGGAGTCTCTCTGCAACGCACTGCACTGCAACCAAATCAATCAACAATCACAGCCAATCAGAAGAGTGTGTGGCGGAGTCTCTCGGCAAACGCACTGCACTGCAACCAAATCAATCAACAATCACAGCCAATCAGAAGAGTGTGTGGGCGGAGTCTCTCGGCAAACGCACTGCACTCGCAACCAAATCAATCAACAATCACAGCCAATCAGAAGATTGTTTGGGTGGAGTCTCTCGGCAAACGCACTGCACTGCAGAACCAAATCAATCAACAATCACAGCCAATCAGAAAAGTTTGTGGGCGGAGTCTCTCTGCAAACGCACTGCACTCGCAACCAAATCAATCAACAATCACAGC
>CM040910.1:5942124-5957124 GCA_023029165.1 Gobiocypris rarus | reverse complement strand
AGAATCGTGAGCTGTGCATCATGATCACAAGGTCATGTGAGGTCAGCTGGTGAACAACTGGACATCACACATCTGCTAGTTTTTATCCAAAACACTCTTACATTTGCATTTCTTCACACTGTTGCTCCTTAAGAAACTCCATGTGTTGCACACATAATCCCAGTTTGGGATAATCCTTTACAAAGTGGCATACAAGTGAAACATGCTGATAGTGTGGCTGTTTGGTTCCTGTTTTCTGCTGCAAATCCCTGCGGATCTAGAGCTTTTGGGGTCTGAGCGGGTTAACCAGCGGTCACTGCTGGAGTGAGCGAGTCATAGCAGACGAAACAGAGCAATGTACTCTTTATTGCCAAAAGTTTTGGGACACCTGCCTTTACATGCACATGAGCTTTAATGACATCCCATTCTTAATCCGTAGGGTTTAATATGGAGTCGGCCACCCTTTGCAGCTCTAACAGCTTCCGCTCTTCTGGGAAGGCTTTCCACAAGGTTTAGGAGTGTGTTTATGGGAATATTTGACCATTCTTCTAGAAGCGCATTTGTGAGGTCAGGCACTGATGTTGGATGAGAAGGCCTGGCTCGCAGTCTCCGCTATAATTCATCCCAAAGGTGTTCTATCGGGATGAGGTCAGGACTCTGTGCAGGCCAGTCAAGTTCCTCCACACCAAACTCGCTCATCCATGTCTTTATGGATCGACGCTTTGTGCACTGGAGCGCAGTCATGTTGGGACAGGAAGGGGCCGTCCCCAAACTGTTCCCACAAAGTTGGGAGCATGAAATTGTCCAAAATGTCTTGATGAAACATTAAGAGTTCCTTTCACTGGAACTAAGGGGCCAAGCCCAACCCCTGAAAAACAACCCCACCCCATAATCCCCCCTCCACCAAACTTTACACTTGGCACAATGCAGTCAGGCAAGTCCCGTTCTCCTGGCAGCCACCAAACCCAGACTCGTCCATGGGATTGTCAGACAGAGAAGCGTGATTGGTCACTTCAGAGAACACGTCTCACTGCTCTAGAGTCCAGTGGTGGCGTGCTTTACCCCACTGCATCCCACGCTTTGCATTGCTCTTGGTGATGTAAGGCTTGGATGAGCTGCTCGGCCATGGAAACCCATTCCATGAAGCTCTCTCCGCACTGTTCTTGAGCTCATCTGAAGGCCACAGGAGTTTGGAGGTCTGGAGCGATTGACTCTGCAGAAAGTTGGTGACTTCTGCGCACTGTGACCCTCAGCATGCGCTGACCCCGCTCTGGGATTTCACTTCGTGGCTGAGTTGCTGTTGTTCCCAATTGCTTCCATTTTGTTATAATCCCACTAACAGTTGAGCGTGGAATATTTAGTAGTGAGGAAATTTCAGGCACAGTGGCAACCTATCCCGGTCCCACGCTTGAGTTCACTGAGCTCCTGAGAGCGAGCCGTTCAAATGTGTGTAGAAGCGTCTGCATGCCTAGTGCTTGATTTATACACCTGTGGCCATGAAGGGATTGAACAAACCCTTAGTTATTAACACAGCTGTATTATTGTGCTCAATAGCATGCTGTGCTGAAATGACATTTTAAACATTTTTGAAATGTAATTAAATCATATTTTCACGATTCACCCTGATTTCTTCACACATCACGTATCCGGTATTTCATGTCACTTCACTCGGGGTGAAACTGTTGGTTGTAGTGGAAGTGACGGCACATCTGTGTAACATGTGCAAATCATTTTCACACACTACATACTTTTTGTTCATAAAATCATCACTGTGTTATAAGTCATATTTTATAGACTTTCATAGTTTAAGATTGAAAGTCTGGCTCTGAGATGAGAGTAAAACAATAAAATCTGCACACAAGGCATTTAAAAAATACAGTTTTAATGTGACCTTCATGTTACAAAAAAAAAACAGTGGAAATCTATGCCCTAAAAATAAGACATAAAAGTGCTAGTTGAAGAAACAGCCTGTACGAGTATCCCACACTTTTATAGTGCCAGGACTTGGGCCAGTTACAGTATGGAAAACGTGTTTCGCAAAGATGTTGTGATATCCCATCAGCCCCGGCTGGTTCTCACACAGGATAATAGTTCAGCCGAACACATGCTGCAGGCGGTTTGTAGTTGCCTAAACGAGATGGACGTGTGCTTTATAAATCCCTGTCGCAGGAATCAGAAGCTTTTTCAGGTGTGTGTGTTCCTCTGCCACAGGAAGTGAGGCGGTGAGGAAAAGCCTCGACACCGGAGGAGGTGTGTGTACTTGTGTTGACAGGAATCAGAGCGTGAATGAAGAGGATTTGCCTGCGGTTTCAATAGAACAGAATTAGCAGCGTTCACATGACTGCATGAGTTCAGGACAGACAAAACGCCAGAACAGGCTAGACCTGTCTTTAGGAGCTGGAAACACACACACACACACACACACACACACACACACACACACACACACACACACACACACACACACACACACACACACAGTTTATAGACTAAGTTGATCTTTTTTTGTCTTTGAGTTTGTTTTGAACACACATTCAGCTCTAATTTAATGCCATTGTGCATGTCATCTTATGTTTAAATAAGCAAAAGCAGAACGGTGGCTTCGCTGAGAGGTAAATCATACTTTGAGTGTGTGCCGTCATCAATCATCATGTGATGTCAGATGTAGTTTTCATCATAATCTGTTGCTTTAACCTCAAGTGTTGTCAATCAGGAGTATGGTTAATGTCTTGTAGTTTGTGTTTCTCTGCTTTATCGTGACTCTTGTGCTTGCGCTCAGGTATCAAAGGCAGAGAGGTGTGCTGCTTTGAGGTCAAAGGTCACCGGCGTGTTGTTTAGACACTCAGTGGGTGTAGTTTCAGATCACACCAATGTGGAGCCAATTCAGAGCCAGTTTATAAAAACATATAAAATACTAGAAATTAAATCAGCACTCCCATATTCATAATTGTCACCACAGTGTCAACCATTGTAACAGATGTTTACAATGTCTATACAATGTGTCTATATCTCAAAAGAATATAACTACTGTAGTAATTATGTTGTAATTACTCTGCTGTGATAGACATATTTTCCCTCTGAGGCCCTGAGCGAGTCTCTGCTCGGCCCTGTACACACTGGATTGATGTACTTCACGAGGCCTCAGAGTTCATCATGAACCGCCGCCTTCTGTTTAATGTGCGATTAGTAACATGATTAACACATGTCATTAAATCAGAGCACAGATAGTATAATGTAGCACACTCAAAGAGCCGCTGAATGCATGCGGAGCCTCCCGGATCGTTGCACACGAGCGACCCGCACACACTGCTAATGAGAGCCACACAAAGGGCTGGAGTGTGTGTGTGTGTAATTAAGTCTGATTGGGTGATGAGGGAAGGGCTGGTATAGTGACACAACGACCGTGGCTCTTCAAAGAGATGAGATGAGCTCTGGACTCCAGCTGAGAGCAAAGACTGGGCTATAAGGTCCAGAGCTTCTCTCCTCAATGTTTTGTTCCTCCGTTCTCCCATTAGCCTCTGCTCCTTCCGTCTGAACCCAGTCTGTCCTGAAGATCACACTTTCAGGAGCTCATAGCCCTTCAAACCTACACCTGTATTTCCTGCTGATGCCTGGGCTGTGCGCTGGGATGGTGATTTAGTGCTATAACCTGCTACTGAAAGAAAGCCGGCTTTATCCGTGGGCTTCTGAGCCCTTGTGTTGAGAGCTTTATCTGGCAAGGGTCACTGTTGTGGATTCTTAAGTAAAACATTTTTCGTTCTGTAAAAGATGAAATAAGGACTGGCGACCTGTAGATAATTTGCTTTGACTTGATTTGCTACAATGTTGCATTTTCTTCATGGTTCGCTTCGCTTTCACAAGGCAACATTTCAAAGCGAACCAAAATGTGTTTATGCAAGTCACATTTGAGTAAATCTGTCTTCTCATTGGTCAGAGTTTCCTCTACATCATCAATTAAGATGACTGACAAGTTCACTCCACAAGCTTTTTGTGGCTTTACCTGTAGCTTTCATGACACACTGACAAACTGATACAAATGTAGCCGTGTTTCCTGCTCAGAGGTGTGTGTCCTGCTCAACTGCGTTACTCACTGCTGATCTACCACAGTACGATGCACCGTTGAAGAAATCCACTAGCCGGTCACAAATGTTTCCCGAAACCGTCGTTCAGTCACGTTGGTTAATGATGTCACGCAGGGAGTGGAGTAATAACTGCTTTTAATCAATTATTTTGAGATCGAATTCATGCTATAAATTAAATCAAACTAAAAGACATAAATGACATTTCTATGTATTCGAAATAAAATATATAGACTGTACTGAATGTCAGCTTGCTTATTTTGCTCAAGATAAGGATTCATTGAGTCCACATGCAAACAGGAAACTCTGCTTCTAAGCGCAGGTGGAGAGCTGTCGTTCAGACCACACAAGTTAGCGACGCTGTTTGTGAATGTTCGCTGGAGCTGTGGTTTCAGGAAACACTGACTCGTTGAACTGTGTCGATAATGACGGAACTTGTGACCATAGTTGGCGAACTGGAAACACACCCCTGATTGATAAATTATATTTATATAACAGTTCGTTCTGGTTCTCGAATCTGATTGGCTGAGATATGTGCAATATTCTCTCAGTAACAGCACTGGCGGTCAGCGGTACGCAAGTCGACTTACTCTAAAAGAGTAACCCCCTGCCGCAACAAACACTGTGCAGCAAACTCAAACTTCTTCTCTTATATCGAAATCCTCCACCATTTTTTCTTTAAAAATTCCCGTTTTAGACTCTAATTCCTGACCGGTGTTTTGCTCTATCCTCTGCGCTTCTGCGTTCGTCAATACGCATGTGTGAAGGGTTCAAGGGTCAAGGGGTTACTCTTTCACTGTATGTCGACTTGCGTATCGCTGACCGCCGGAGGCTCTGTATTTTATTCTATAAAGTTTTAAATATGGATATTTTTCTAACACAAATGCACTTTTATGATGGATAGATGCTTATTTTATGATGACAGATGCACTTTTATGATGGATAGATGCTCTTTTATGATGATAGATGCTCTTTTTTGATGGATAGATGCACTTTTATGATGATAGATGCACTTTTATGATGGATGGATGCACTTTTATGATGACAGATGCACTTTTATGATGGATAGATGCACTTTTATGATGATAGATGCACTTTTATGATGACAGATGCACTTTTATGATGGATAGATGCACTTTTATGATGACAGATGCACTTTTATGATGGATAGATGCACTTTTATGATGGATAGATGCAATTTTATGATGGATAGATGCAATTTTATGATGGATAGATGCACTTTTATGATGGATAGATGCTCTTTTACGATGGATGGATGCACTTTTATGATGGATAGATGCACTTTTATGATGATAGATGCACTTTTATGATGACAGATGCACTTTTATGATGGATAGATGCAATTTTATGATGGATAGAGGCACTTTTATGATGGATAGATGCACTTTTATGATGGATAGATGCAATTTTATGATGGATAGATGCACTTTTATGATGGATAGATGCACTTTTATGATGGATAGATGCACTTTTATGATGGATAGTTGCACTTTTATGATGGATAGAGGCACTTTTATGATGGAAAGTTGCACTTTTATAATGATAGATGCACTTTTATGATGACAGATGCACTTTTATGATGGATGGATGCACTTTTATGATGGATAGATGCACTTTTATGATGATAGATGCACTTTTATGATGGATAGATGCACTTTTATGATGACAGATGCACTTTTATGATGGATAGATGCACTTTTATGATGACAGATGCACTTTTATAATGGATAGATGCACTTTTATGATGGATAGATGCACTTTTATGATGGATAGATGCACTTTTATGATGGATAGAGGCACTTTTATGATGACAGATGCACTTTTATAATGGATAGATGCACTTTTATGATGGATAGATGCACTTTTATGATGGATAGATGCACTTTTATGATGGATAGAGGCACTTTTATAATGGATAGATGCACTTTTATGATGGATAGATGCACTTTTATGATGGATAGATGCACTTTTATGATGGATAGATGCACTTTTATGATGGATAGATGCACTTTTATGATGGATAGAGGCACTTTTATAATGGATAGAGGCACTTTTATGATGGATAGATGCACTTTTATGATGGATAGAGGCACTTTTATGATGGATAGATGCACTTTTATGATGGATAGATGCACTTTTATGATGGATAGATGCACTTTTATGATGGATAGAGGCACTTTTATGATGAAAGATGCACTTTTATAATGGATAGATGCACTTTTATGATGGATAGATGCACTTTTATGATGGATAGAGGCACTTTTATGATGACAGATGCACTTTTATAATGGATAGATGCACTTTTATGATGAATAGATGCACTTTTATGATGGATAGATGCACTTTTATGATGGATAGAGGCACTTTTATGATGGATAGATGCACTTTTATGATGGATAGAGGCACTTTTATAATGGATAGAGGCACTTTTATGATGGATAGATGCACTTTTATGATGGATAGATGCACTTTTATGATGGATAGAGGCACTTTTATAATGGATAGAGGCACTTTTATGATGGATAGATGCACTTTTATGATGGATAGAGGCACTTTTATGATGGATAGATGCACTTTTATGATGGATAGATGCACTTTTATGATGGATAGATGCACTTTTATGATGGATAGAGGCACTTTTATGATGACAGATGCACTTTTATAATGGATAGATGCACTTTTATGATGGATAGATGCACTTTTATGATGGATAGAGGCACTTTTATGATGACAGATGCACTTTTATAATGGATAGATGCACTTTTATGATGAATAGATGCACTTTTATGATGGATAGATGCACTTTTATGATGGATAGAGGCACTTTTATGATGGATAGATGCACTTTTATGATGGATAGAGGCACTTTTATGATGGATAGAGGCACTTTTATGATGGATAGATGCACTTTTATGATGGATAGATGCACTTTTATGATGGATAGATGCACTTTTATGATGGATAGATGCACTTTTATGATGGATAGTTGCACTTTTATGATGGATTCAAAAAAATGGACTTCAAAACCACATAACCATTCACTGACATTATAAAGCTTGAAAGAGCCAGGACATTTATAAATAGTTTTTCAATACAGAGAGAACAGTGGATGTTAAAAGGACAGTTAAGATGTTACACTCATCCGTGCTGATCAACCATTGTAAACGTATTACTGTACAGTCTTTGTTTGGTGGAAGATGAGTCAATATAATAGTCTGTGGTAATGGAGATCGTCCCACTGATGCTGTCTATAGATTCTGTTTCCTTTGAATGTGTTTGCTCTTCAGCAGTGTTTCACATTGAAAGGCTGATGGGATGTTAATGGTGGTGTTTATAATGACAAATGTTTGCAGTTGCTGAATTTATTTGGCTTGTAATTAAGTCAAGATTAATAATGAGTGTAGGTTTATCACTTACATAAGGCTTATAAATCATTGTAATTGTCCTAGACAAAAGTACATTTAAACAACCTCCTATTTGTTTCTCCACTGACGGTGTGTGTGAACCGGAGCTGTCTCTGAAACACCTGGAGAAAGCGACTGACGTTAAAGGCATCAGACCATCTAAGTGCCCTTCAGAAAATGATCTGGTTGCTGGAATATAATTAAATATTTGTGACATTGTAAACATACCGACTAACATACACTACTAAAGTTTGGGTTTTTTAATGTTTTTGAAAGAAGTCTCTCTTTGGTGAGTCTGCTCAGCAAAGCTGCATTTATTTGAAGAATGTCTTTACTGTGACTTTTGATCAATTCAATGTCAAAGTCCTTGCTGAATAAAAATATAAAACATGTTACTGACCTTAAATGGTAGTGTACGTGCTGCAAAAATGTACCCTGAGGAAGGTGTAGTAACAGTGTCTCCCAGCAGGGGTTAACTGGACCATGCCAAAAAGCCAAACCTTGACCCCTCATGTGTTACTAAAGAGCCTAATTACATCTTGTTGGCATCCTGAGCTCTTTATTTCATCTGGTATGAGGTGTCGTGTGTCTCCGTCACGCGTGTGCGCTGCAGTTGTTGCCAGAGACGCTCTGCTCTTCTCAGAATCTGCTTCCTGTGGCCACACAAACCGCTCACGGCTGCCTTCCTCTTCCCTCTGAGCTCTCCAGCAGGAAGGAGATAGGAAACAAAGAACCCACTTCCTGTGCTGGACGCCAACATTCCGGACAATGGAGAAGGAAATGCTTGGTAACTAGAGGGGCTCGGAGGAGTCCGCTGTCCCAACTTTCCATCAATCTCTCATTGTCCACAGGCCTTTCAGTCTTTGTTGTTAGTTTATTACGCTTCGGTCAATGTTTTTCTAGTATTAGGGAGCCAATGGGATCGGCCTCTTCAATCAAAGTTGTCTTTGCAGACTTTAACATGCTGTCACCGCACCTCAGCCCAGATTTGATATGAATCATCAATCCTGCACTGTTTTAAACCAGACCCCTTGTGCTAACCGTCACGTGTGTGTGTGTGTGTGTGTGTGTGTGTTAGGGGAGGCAGTCACCATGGAGACCCTCCAGAAAAAGGGGGAAGGGGACCAAACTCAAAGGCGCAGATGCTTTAACTCTGTGTTTAAATCAACACCATAAAAATCCTGCGGGATCCAGATGCCATTCCTCTCTGGAACAATGCGTGTGGCGGGTTGAGACGCCACTGGACGTGATTCATGCTCTCGGCCCCCTTCAGCCCGTCTCAGATGGGTCTGATCGCTCAAAGACCGCCGCCTCCCTCCGGACCCCTCTGGCCCTTCAAAAGCATTCTGAGGTCTGCCGGAAACAAGGCCAGGAGGACCCACGGGAGCGAGAGGGGAATATTGGCATATTGGAAAACACTTTACTCACATTGTAGAAAAGCAATGTGATGCTTTAGACAAGCTGTATGACAGAGGAGAGTTTAAAAACTGGCTTGAAACTGACAACTGATGCTGAGGATTGAAAAAAGCAGAACTGAATGGTTTCCAAAGTTCTATTAGCAGTTCGAAAACAGTCTGACAGGGTTTGCTTGCGCTGATGAGTCTCTACGGCTATAACTATTGAGTTGTGCGCTTATGTCTCAAAGTACAGTAAAAAAAAAAAAAATTGACGACATCTTTCATTACGTTATCCAGACAAACTCTGACTCACTGAATCTGTTACTGAATGAACATCCGACTCAACCTCAAATCATTACTTTCATCATGTGTGATATAAACCAAGAATTGTGTTGAGCTTGAAGTCTATGAGAGTAAAATCATTTTAAATACTGACCGGTTTTCATATGACAATATGTACGCTTGTGAAAAAGAAGTACACTTTAGCGTAGTTTTAAAAAAATTATGGAAATACTATACTTTAAAACAAGTACTTAAGTGCAAACTGAATGTAATGTTTTCGGATGCTTAAGTGCATATTAATGTATCATAATTTACATGAAATGCAATCAGCTGAACTTTTATGACAAGCTTAAGTCGATCTTTTATTTCATAATTACTTCTATTGTCTAAACTAAAATATAATTTCTATTGAAACTTGTATATGTAATCACGTTTATGAAGATGACGTTGCAATTTATTTAAAATATATTAACTATAAATGTAAATTTGAATAACACTACATTTAAAATGATAATCAAGTACTTAACATGTGCTTTAGTACTTTAGTTGACATATCAAATTAAGTGCACTTTAAAGCACAACAGTAAGTTGTGTAAGTTTATAGTAAAACTTAGTTTGACATTATTACAAAGTGCACTTTTTAAAAGTGTACTTAAGTTATGAAAGTGTACCTCTTTAAGTGCACTTAAGTGGCCTTTTATTTCATTATCTATTATATTATATTAAATATACTAGTTTTTTTTTAAGTATACCACAGTACACGTGTGCATTCAATGCAATGAAGTGCACTTCTCTTTCACAAGGGTAGTTAATATACACAGCATTTAGTATTTTAGTACCGTTAGCATCCTCAAAAGTGTTAGTTAAGGGAAGCGGTATGATTCCATCCATAATAGTGGCTTTGGCTTCTGTTTACTAGCCCTGCTCCATTTCCTTCTCAGTGTGCAGAAGGTAAGCAGAAACGTAAGAAAAACAATGCCTTTCACCGCCCCACTCACTCCTGACTTCCATCCTCTGTGCTGTTTTTAGCCAGCCTGTTTTTCCCCGCAGAACTTCAAGAGTCAAAGTCAGTTGTCATGTCAGAGAACAGCTGGAGGAAGTGGAGTGACGACACAGAGAGTCATGAACTCTGTGCAGCCATTCACACATGAGACTCTTCTCCCTGAAGAGCGCTTAGCAATCACACGTTATGCTTGAGCGAGTGCTCTGGCTGTCTTGAGAATATTATCAGTCAAGCAGGAGTGTGTCCTAAATTGTGTCGGATTTGAAACTTTTTGTGAATATGTGACACTTCAGTTTATCAAAGTGAATGATCTGTCAGCTCTAGCTTTGTGTGTGAGTGTGTGTGTGTATGTATATATGCATTTTTTTTTTCAAAGTGTTTAACTTAAATAGTTGAATTTGTGTTGGGCTTGGTTGTATTGTTTGGTCGGGGACTATGGTGTATCTGTTGAGGCTGTCTGAAGGTTATCTCCATCTACCGCGTGTCAAACTGTGTGTTTGTATTAATATGAGTAGTTCATGTAAAAAAGGACAAATCTGTCATTTCCTCACACTCTCGTTGTTCCAGACCTGCATGACTTTCTATCTTCTGCAGAACACAAAAGATGTTTTGCAGAATGTGTGGGCTGCTCTTTTATTTTTATTTCATTTTTTACATACAACAAAATCTTCACCCTTTATTCAAATATTATAAAAATACTAGTTCTTCAAGTTTAATGTTTAAGAGAGCTTTACACTTAACAAAGCACTTTTCAGAGATTTTGTAAGAAGATTGCGTAATTGTGCTTGGAGTCGATTTGTGATTGTGATAATATTTTATTTGTGATAACGCAATGAAACATGACAAATTGTGTCATACAAATAAATTATGAACATGCAAAAATGAGGGAACCTACAAAATATTAGTAATTGATTATGTTTGAGTCAATGTATGATTTTTACTGAGCCTTTTGTTTTTCTGTGCCTTTTTTTTTTTTTTTGCATAGTAAAATAAAACCTGTAGCTGTCGATTGTCTTTTTTCCCCAAATCATTTTGTCAAAAAATACCTTAAACAAGTTTAGTGTTTTGTTCTTCTCTCATATTTAACATATTTAAAAATGTCAAATATTTTCCTCATATTTTGAAGGTTTAATCAAACTTGTAGGGTCATTAAAAACAAATACCTCTACTGTAAGTATCATAAAAGGATTATACTGTATATGTCTAATCCACATTCAAATATGGTTCAAATAATATAAATAAATAAATAGGTAACTGCAATAATTCATAATATTATATTTTTAAAGATAATATAATATTTCAATATTTGAATAAAAATAAGCCTATAAGAAATTGTATTGACGCTTCCCCTTTAAGAGAATCAGAGAGAGAAATGGCAAAAGCAGAGAGAAGAAGCAGAAAGATTAAAATAAGATTAACTAGATGTAGAGACCCTAAAAGATAAACTTATAAAATAGAAAAATATTTGAGTGGAAAAACAATGGTTTTAGTCAGGTTTTAAATGCCAGGTTAGTGGAAAAAGAGTTAACTCAGGAGATTAGTAAACCCTTAATAGGTATAATGTATTAATTAACTTTACCAACTATCAAATTAACCTAAACAGATTATCCAACTTGGGTGAAGTCACCAAACTAACCCATTTCTAACCTAATTTCCAACTATTTCTAAAATAAAGGGAAAAAAAGAGTTTGCTTTTATCACATTTTGTTATCTGCATGATTCTCTAACAGTCTGAATAACTGAATATTATTTGTCTATTTACAGTAAATTGCTGGCTTGTATTTAAATATCTAGTCTATCAAGTGCCACATAAAAGTGGCGAGCCAGCCAGGAGATGCAACTCACTATATTCCAAGTCGTATGATAGCTTTGTGTGAGAAACAGAATGAAAACGCTAACCTCTCAAATCTCATTGGCCTAACATTGGCAGTGAATAAATTGTCTATTTTTTGTGTAAAGTAGGTCTAGCGTTTCAAAGTTCAGTCAGATTAGCTACATTTCGCTGGCAAAAAAGGTCCATTGTCTTTTGTCAATAGTGTAGTGATGGATGAAGCATGTCCCTTTCAAACCTTGCAGATTTCTTTTAGATTGATTCAGCAAATTCGCATGAGTAACTTCAAAATTTTTATGGGTAAATCCTAGCGTGAAATTCTCTTTCTTTTTGGATTCCTTTTTAAAACATCTGGTTTGTGTGAAGATTCGCTGAAAAACAGTAAAAGTTTTCTTGATCTGTTTGCAGTGTGGCTCCAGAAGATGTTATTTTGGTAGGAGACACATTAAGAAATACACAATAATCTGACTTTGATTGTGACTTTAACAGCACACAAACACACATCTGTGCTTTCACTCTCTGTGTTCTTAAAGGGACAGCTGTCATTTTTGAGACACAGGTGTTGAACCAGAACAAGGTTACGGTCGATAGACTTGTACTCTCTGTACCCAACACAAGGAAGTATCCATGGTATGTTAGCTTTCACTTGCCTTTTCTTTGGCCTGTGAACAGTTTGAGAGATGACTGCTGTGCCCTGACTAATGACAGCTCATTTCTAAAAGTTTAAAACAGAAGTCAATTTAATTGCTTTGAATGTGCACTTGTAGTGTACTTCAAATCTTAAAAGTATGTATTTTTTAAACTATTTTTAAAATATTAATATTCAGAGCCGTGGTCACTTTGAACTGTCCTTATGAAAAGGGCTTTGTAAAGTGTAAAGCTCTTAAAAGTTAAACTTGAAGAACTAGTAGATCATCCTAACACATACCTGTGTTGTGTTCTTCTGTAATTAGATGCCCATAAGGGTGAATATAAGGGTACCTGCATATCACAGCGTTATCTGTTTATGAAGTCAACATGTGTTGTTATTATTATTATGGCTCTGTAATACCAGTGTCCTCAGCTTCAGATGAAGGTTTAATCAGTCTATTGTTAACTACAGGCTGTTTCGGGTTAACTAGCGACCCTGTTTCGGCAGCAGCTCATTCAGGTGTGTTTGTGAATGAGCGAGTCACAGCAGAAAGGGTGGAGAAGGAGAGCGAGAGAGAGAGAGAGAGAGAGAGAGAGAGAGAGAGAGAGAGAGAGAGAGAGAGAGAGAGAGAGAGAGAGAGAGAGAGAAAGCCAGCGGGGAGAGGCGTGGTGCGTCCTGGGCTCTGTGGCACTCTGGTGCCATCTATTGAAAATGTTATTAACTCTACAAGGTTTCTGGCGTGGCTGAAGGGGATGTGTTGTACAAATGCTGTGAGACTGACTCGTTCTCAGGGGAGAGGATGGCTTAGGTTTTCAAACGCTCCATCAGAAAAGCAGGCTTTGATTTTCGGACACACAGAGACAGACCTCCCACACGAGCATGTGTTTGATAGCGGTTTTTAGGTGTGTGTGTGTGTGTGTGTGTGTGTGTGTGTGTGTGTGTGTGTGTGTGTGTGTGTGTGTGTGTGTGTGTGTGTGTGTGTGTGTGTGTCAGTGTGTGTTGAGTCATTAGCAGCAGAGACTGGTCTGTCTCAGCAGGGTATCAAGGTTTATGAAACAGCTGTGTGACAAGATGGATCAGCCTTAATGAGCTGCTACCACACACACACACACACACACACACACACACACACACACACACACACACACACACACACACACACACACACACACACACACACACACACACACACACACACACACAAGAGTATCACTTATAAGACTGGTAACTTGACTCTGTACTAATTGTTAACAGAAATGTCTTGGCTGGAAGCAGGACAGCGTATGACTAGCACTATATAGTGTGCAGTATGTGTGCTAAGAAGAGAAAAGATTTTCTGTATGCCTCAAATCACTGGATGACTTATACATTTGCCAAATTGTGCACAATATACCTAGATCATACTGAACTGTTGATGTATCCCAACACAACCTTCTATTAATTTAAAAAATACAGTAGAAACTGTAATATTGTGCAATATTATTCCAGTGTAGATCAGCTGTTCTCTGTGTGAATATATAGTGCAGTGTAATGTATTCCTGTGTTCAAAGCTGAATTTATCATCATTACTCCAGTCTTCAGAGTCACATGATCCATCACTAATCACTCTCATATGAGGATTTGATGATCAACACACATTTATGGTTATTATCAGTGTTGAAAACAGTTAGCCTGCGTCATATTTCTGTCAAAATCATCATACATTAAATTTGTTTGATGATTAGAAAGTTCAGAAGCACAGCATTTATTTGACACAGAAATCTTTTGATATTTGTTAATGACCGTGACGTGTTACATTTTAAACTGGCCCTTGCTTGTGTATCGTCACTCTTACTATGATAGCTGTTGAGGGACTTGATGAGCATCTGAATTATTGATAGCGCTCAGTAGCCGGAGGAGAGGTGTAGAGGAGAGACGGCCCATCTGCTGGATCTGTCCCGTCTCCCTCCATCCAGCAGGAAAGAGGAGGAGTGGAGGAGAGATCTTCATATCTGCTCTTTGTGTCTGGACTGCTTTTCATTTGTTACAGAAGCTCAACCTACTCTCTGAGGCAGCATCCTCATGAGAGACTGAGTTAGGAAACAGCTCTGCACACACACACACACACACACACACACACACACACACACACACACACACACACACACACACACACACACACACACACACACACACACACACACACACACACACACACACACACACACACACACACACACACACACACACACACACAGACACACACACACACACACACACACACACACACACACACACACACACACACACACACACACACACAGACAGACACACACACACACACACACACACACAGACACACACACACACACACACACACACACACACACACAC
>CM040910.1:5667124-5934624 GCA_023029165.1 Gobiocypris rarus | reverse complement strand
CCATCAGCTTCCTTTTCTGTGAATTCCTCCTCTCACCCTCCTTTGTGTATATCGGCCTTAATGTTGCCTAATTGATGTTCAGCTATTCATTAAAGGGGCTGCTGGGTGATCTTCCTTCTGTCTTCCCTCAGGACTCAAACTCGTTCCCTGTTTTCACTGAAGTGACATTATAATCAAACATCTCTTGTATCTCCCCTCTTTCCATTTATCTCATTGCATAAAGGTCTTCATAATGCCTTAAAAAATACATTGTGTGAATCACTTTATATTGGGAAGCGCTTCAGTGCAGCTTGTTCAACTTTTAGCAACTGTTTTGCAGCTTTTGAAAGGTATGAATAGTTTACATATATGTACACTACTCAACCTGCTGGTCCCAAACCTGGGATTCAAACCTGGGGATGCGTGGGAGGTGGATGCGCTAACAAGGACGCTTTAGTGTCCACAGCCTCTAGCATCAGTTTCTAGCGTGCCTCTTGAGGCCAGGGGAGTGAGGTTTACACGCACATCCGGGTCACGGCACCAAATGTAACTGGTCCTAATTTTCCCGTTCCAAATGGGATTCGAACCATGTTCTCCGGCATGGGAGGTGGGCACACTAACAAGGACGCTAAACACCACAGCCTCTAGCATCAGTTGCTAGCACGCCTCTCGAGGCCAGGGGAGTGAGGTTTACACGCACATCCGGGTCACGGCACCAAATGTAACTGGTCCTAATTTTCCCGTTCCAAATGGGATTCGAACCATGTTCTCCGGCATGGGAGGTGGGCACACTAACAAGGACGCTAAACACCACAGCCTCTAGCATCAGTTGCTATTACGCCTCTTGAGGCCAGGGGAGTGAGGTTTACACGCACATCCGGGTCACGGCACCAAATGTAACTGGTCCTACTTTTCCCTTTCCAAATGGGATTCGAACCATGTTCTCCGGCATGGGAGGTGGGCACATTAACAAGGACGCTAAACACCACAGCCTCTAGCATCAGTTGCTAGCACGCCTCTTGAGGCCAGGGGAGTGAGGTTTACACGCACATCCGGGTCACGGCACCAAATGTAACTGGTCCTACTTTTCCCGTTCCAAATGGGATTCGAACCATGTTCTCTGGCATGGGAGGTGGGCACACTAACAAGGACGCTAAACACCACAGCCTCTAGCATCAGTTGCTAACACGCCTCTTGAGGCCAGGGGAGTGAGGTTTACACGCACATCCGGGTCACGGCACCAAATGTAACTGGTCCTAATTTTCCCGTTCCAAATGGGATTCGAACCATGTTCTCCGGCATGGGAGGTGGGCACATTAACAAGGACGCTAAACACCACAGCCTCTAGCATCAGTTGCTAGCACGCCTCTTGAGGCCAGGGGAGTGAGGTTTACACGCACATCCGGGTCACGGCACCAAATGTAACTGGTCCTACTTTTCCCGTTCCAAATGGGATTCGAACCATGTTCTCCGGCATGGGAGGTGGGCACACTAACAAGGACGCTAAACACCACAGCCTCTAACATCAGTTGCTAGCACGCCTCTTGAGGCCAGGGGAGTGAGGTTTACACGCACATCCGGGTCACTGCACCAAATGTAACTGGTCCTACTTTTCCCGTTCCAAATGGGATTCGAACCAGGTTCTCCGGCATGGGAGGTGGGCACACTAACAAGTACGCTTTAGTGTCCACAGCCTCTAGCATCAGTTTCTAGCGTGCCTCTTGAGGCCAGGGGAGTGAGGTTTACACGCACATCCGGGTCACGGCACCAAATGTAACTGGTCCTACTTTTCCCGTTCCAAATGGGATTCAAACCAGGTTCTCTGGTGTGGGAGGTGGGCACACTAACAAGGACGCTTTAGTGTCCACAGCCTCTAGCATCAGTTTCTAGCGTGCCTCTTGAGGCCAGGGGAGTGAGGTTTACACGCACATCCGGGTCACGGCACCAAATGTAACTGGTCCTAATTTTCCCGTTCCAAATGGGATTCGAACCATGTTCTCCGGCATGGGAGGTGGGCACACTAACAAGGACGCTAAACACCACAGCCTCTAGCATCAGTTGCTATTACGCCTCTTGAACAAAGGGGAGTGAGGTTTACACGCACATCCGGGTCACGGCACCAAATGTAACTGGTCCTACTTTTCCCGTTCCAAATGGGATTCGAACCATGTTCTCCGGCATGGGAGGTGGGCACACTAACAAGGACGCTAAACACCACAGCCTCTAGCATCAGTTGCTATTACGCCTCTTGAGGCCAGAGGAGTGAGGTTTACACGCACATCCGGGTCACGGCACCAAATGTAACTGGTCCTACTTTTCCTGTTCCAAATGGGATTCAAACCAGGTTCTCCGGCATGGGAGGTGGGCACACTAACAAGGACGCTAAACACCACAGCCTCTAGCATCAGTTTCTAGCGTGCCTCTTGAGGCCAGGGGAGTGAGGTTTACACGCACATCCGGGTCACGGCACCAAATGTAACTGGTCCTACTTTTCCTGTTCCAAATGGGATTCAAACCAGGTTCTCCGGCATGGGAGGTGGGCACACTAACAAGGACGCTAAACACCACAGCCTCTAGCATCAGTTGCTAGCACGCCTCTTGAGGCCAGGGGAGTGAGGTTTACACGCACATCCGGGTCACGGCACCAAATGTAACTGGTCCTACTTTTCCCGTTCCAAATGGGATTCGAACCATGTTCTCCGGCATGGGAGGTGGGCACACTAACAAGGACGCTAAACACCACAGCCTCTAGCATCAGTTGCTATTACGCCTCTTGAGGCCAGAGGAGTGAGGTTTACACGCACATCCGGGTCACGGCACCAAATGTAACTGGTCCTACTTTTCCCGTTCCAAATGGGATTCGAACCAGGGTCTCTGGTGTGGGAGGTGGGCACACTAACAAGGACGCTAAAGACCACAGCCTCTAGCATCAGTTTCTAGCACGCCTCTTGAGGTCAGGGGAGTGAGGTTTACACGCACAGCTCTTACTGGCCCACGTTACATGAACAACCATTGTGAATCCGACACAGCGGTAGAATCAAGGTTCAGTGATTCAGCTCCAGAAGCTCAAGAACACAAACTCTTCTGGTGAAGAACTTAGAGAGCTGGTTGTGAACTTGTAAAGAGTAACGAGTCTGAATGAATGTGTGAATCTGATTCAGACACTAACAGTGAAGATGGAGATGAATCTGAAAGGACATCATGACATTACATCTGATGAACCCGCATGCATTTTTCCCAGCCATTACCAACTTTGGCTACATTTTTAATGATTGACTCAAATTTGTATGGTTGCAGTTACATATATACAAGAACATCGAATTGATTATAAGATGTGTTATAAGGGTTTATGAATAATGATCCCTATGATACACCATCTGCGGATCCCATGTATGGCTTGATTCTTCTTGCTAAAGCTTGTTAAAGCTGATTAGCCGGTGGCACCTACACTCTGTTTATGCCTCAGGGTGTGTATTTGTGTGTGTGTGTGTAATTAGACAGTGCTTTAGACAGGATCTAGCACTTGTGTTTTACACTTTGACTGAGAAGATTAAATGTAAATCTTGCATTGTGTTTACTCACTTGAGACTTAAAGATCATCTCAAAGAGTCCCCGCTCTCTGACTCATCTAGAAAGATCTCAAAAATACGATTTCATGCTGCATTTTCCTGTGCATTAAGTCAAATGCATCTTGAGCTTGTTGTGATATGTAGTCTTTGAAAACGCATGTGACTTATGGCATTTAGCCGTTTCCAGTATGTCTGGTATTCTGCTGCGTTGGGTTGGGTGGTGGTCGCACTGACACAGACGTGAGAACACTGCTCTCTTTCTCTCCCTAACAAGATCACACAATGTCAGCGTGTCAGCGAAGGGTCAACAGTCTCCCCGGCTCTGGATTCCTCACGAACACTGGACGTGAAGCCTGTGAATGCAGCTCCTGTGTCCTGATGCGTTTGGACACGGCAGGTGTGTCGTGTGTTATGTGAAGGTTTGTTATGTATCTGAGCGTGTGCTTGTTTATATGTAAATACTGGATTCAGTAAGAACAAAAGTGCTTTCCAGCCTGTCAGGAAGTGTCATAGAACCTTTTTAATCTCATCAAGGAACTTTTTATTCTCTCTTTTTTTTGTTTATCTATGCTCTGCTGCTTTAAATGGATAATTGACCCTAATAAATAAGAGTTGTGTTGTCATTTACTCTTCATGCCGTTCCACATGAAACACAAAACTAGATATTTTCCATATAATAAATCTGAACAGGCACAGATGGAGTAATGTTTCAAAAGTGACAAGAGAGAATCATGTGATACTCATTATGTGCTTAAATCTCATTTGCATTCACATATAATCAAATATGGCCAATCAGTGACGCCGAAGCCATTATTTGAACACATCGAGGTGCAAACAAGATTTCCAGAGAACAGTAATAATACAGCACCTTTAAAGGTAACTTCTCAGTGCAATTTACACTAGGAGACAATAGACACACACTAAAAATACTGAATGAAGAGAAAATATTAAATAACAACAAACATGTACATCAAAAAAAAGGAGAAATTATGCTACACTTTCAAACAAGCATCCATTTTTTAAACATTAGTTCATTCATTAGGCATCATAAATTAACAATCAGTATACTTTTACAGCATTTATTCATTTTAATTTGATTAATTTCTACATAACAGTTAAAGCTGTAGAAATGAACATGTTAATGTATTAACAAACAAGAATTTACAATAAACAATAGTATATTTATGCTGTAAAACTTTGTGGCTTATTGAAGGCTCATAAAAACCTATTGCATTAATTAAGTTAAACAATTAACCTTTCTGCAAAATGTTACCAAAATTATTAATACTAAAACAGAATACATTTTTGTGTGCATTACATTCATTATGAGCAGCTTGACAATCCTACAAAACATTTTCTTTTGTACATTATACGTTTTTTAGACGTTTGTTTCTCATGTATGAAAGTTAGGCTTTCATGACACGAGGTTGGCCATTTACTCCTTAAGATCTTAAAGAGTAAAAAATGAGAAGACTCCTGCGAGGCCACTGATGTGAAGGTGCTGCAGATCCTCTGGAGAACCTTTATCTGTGTGAGTGTGGGGGTTGGAGCGTTTTCTAATCCGTCAGGCCGGCTGGGCTCTGTGTGTCGACCCGGGATGAGAGGAGGGGAGGGGTAACAGAGGAACAGAGAGAGAGAGAGAGAGGGCTGAGGTTTGGGGGAGGAGGACAGACGGGAGGAAATGTGTGCGAGAGAGAGATAGAGACAGCAGAGCTTTGCACACTTCTCTTTGAGAGGAAGCTCAGACGGCTGACTTCAGCTCTCTCCCTGCGTCCTGACGCTGTCCGCTGGCCCGGCCCGGCCCGTCTGGACTCTGTGGTTGGATGAGCTCAGGGCACGTGCGCCGGCACTGCTGCTGACTCCGCTGTGAGCTTCGGCTGCCAGACAGACAGAAATCCACTCCAGAGCGCAGGACCGCTGGGTCTTTCAGAGGGTCGGACTGGAGGAGCGCTTCACACCTGCGCCGGCGAGATGCGCTGATCCAGGGGTGAGTGGCTGATGATGGGACTCTTGGACACGCTGGAGGCCATTAAAGTGTGGGATTTCCTTTGAAACAGTTTTCACTCAGAAAATGTGCACAAATAATGACAAGTAACACATTGAATTGCACATGAAATCCTGAAGTAGAAAGATTTTTACTGTGTATTTTAACTTGATTTAACCCATAAACACTTGTTTTGTTGGTATGAATGCATGTATTTAGTTTAAATCATTGATCATTACTTTTTAGGATACCAGTGTTTTTGGATGTGGGCAAGTTTTCTCTCTTATTTTCTGGATGAATTGCACAGAGGAAAATGTTGTTCAGAAGATGCTCCTTAAAAGGTGATGTAAAGATTCTACTTTAGAATGTGATGTTCAACTCAATGTGTTACTTTGTAATTAATGGTGTAATTTCTGAGGGAAAATGGTTTTGACAATAGATTGTGACTCGGACTTGATTGTGTCTTCAGTGATGTTTTGTTCAGGTGTCAACTTATCCTAAAATTGGGACAAAATTGGGAAAGAATACTGATCACGAATAGTTGGATGAGAAATGAGTTGATGTTGAGTGCAGATGTGGTGGCTGATTTGGGCATCTGAGCACAGTTTGAGACACCACTGAGATCTCTTTTGAAGCTCACACACGTGAGATTCCTGGGGTGGTTTTTCACTGGAGAACAGCCTGAGAAGAAGGATAATCTCGATCTGCTCTCTGTTAAACCTCATGGCTGTGTTGGAGAAACAGTTGAGATCTCATTTGTGATTATTCAGTGTGTCTGATGACGTTAGATCAGTAGGTGTTTAATGATGAAGGAATGCAGGGCTTTTGCTCATCTGTGCTGGCAGGGATCTTTGAGTTATTCACGTGTTTCCTGTCAGAAGTGTTCGATGGCAACAGTTAGTGTAAACGGCAGCGATCAGAGTCGGTTTGTCCCGCGGTGCCGGATCAGCAGAGACGGGTTGGCAGGGATTCTGCCAGGCTGGCAGGGCCGTGATCAATGCCAGCGGGGAGAGCGGGTGTGGTGGGCATCAGATGCGCTTCAGTATTGTCTGGAGAGTATTCTTTGATGCTGTTTTCCACAGACCTATTGTTTTCATCTCATGTTGTGCTGGTGTGCTGCGAAGATTCAGTGGTTTTGTGATTTAAGCTCCCACTTTGTGGACATTGGATCCTGTTAAAGAGTGTGTGTGTGTGTGTGTGTGTGTGTGTGTGTGTGTGTGTGTGTGTGTGTGTGTGTGTGTGTGGACTGGTAATCCCTACGGTATGGGGACAAAATGTCCCCACAAAGATGGCAATATCCAAATTTTTGTCCTTGTGGGGACATTTTTTTGGTCCCCATGAGGAAAACATCTTATAAATCACACTAAGTGATGTTTTTGAAAAGTAAAAATGCAGCATGTCTCCTGTGATGGGTAGGTTTAGGGGCAGGGGCAGTGTGTGTGTGTGTGTGTGTGTGTGTGTGTGTGTGTGTGTGTGTGTGTGTGTGTGTGTGTGTGTGTGTGTGTGTGTGTGTGTGTGTGTGTGTGATGGGTAGGTTTAGGGGCAGGGGCAGTGTAGGGGGATAGAAAATACGGTTTGTACGGTATAAAATGCATTACGCCTATGGAATGTCCCCACAAAACATGGAAACACAACATGTGTGTGTGTGTGTGTGTGTGTGTGTGTGTGTGTGTGTGTGTGTGTGTGTGTGTGTGTGTGTGTGTGTATGTGTGTGTGTCTGTGGGCTGGTAATCCCTACAGTATGGGGACAAAATGTCCCCACAAAGATGGCAATATCCAAAATCCTTGTCCTTGTGGGGACATTCTTTGGTCCCCATGAGGAAAACATCTTATAAATCACACTAAGTGATGTTTTTTGAAAATGTAAAAATGCAGCATGTCTCCTGTGATGGGTAGTGTGTGTGTGTGTGTGTGATGGGTAGGTTTAGGGGTAGGGCCAGTGTGTGTGTGTGTGTGTGTGTGTGTGTGTGTGATGGGTAGGTTTAGGGGTAGGGCCAGTGTGTGTGTGTGTGTGTGTGTGTGTGTGTGTGTGTGTGTGTGTGTGATGGGTAGGTTTAGGGGTAGGGGCAGTGTAGGGGGATAGAAAATACGGTTTGTATGGTATAAAATGCATTACGCCTATGGAATGTCCCCATAAAACACGGAAACACAACATGTGTGTGTGTGTGTGTGTGTGTGTGTGTGTGTGTGGGCATGTTTTTGTGAAATATCAGGACACAAATGTGTATAATGACATGGGTATGACACAGGTATTACAAAAAGAGGGTGAAATATGAGGACGTTCCCCATGTCCTCACTTTTCAAAATGCTTATAAATCACACAGGATGAGGTTTTTTTCACAGAAAGTAAACTGTGCAGTCTCCTGTGATGGGTAGTGTGTGTGTGTGTGTGTGTGTGTGTGTGTGTGTGTGTGTGTGTGTGTGTGTGTGTGTGGTGTGTGTGTGTGTGTGAGAGAGTTTGGGGATGGTGGTGAGAAAGAGTGTGCGATTGTGAAAATTCTTGTTCAGTATTTGATATTACAAAGGCTTATTTTAAAAAATGTGGCCTGTTTATCTGTAGTACCTCCCTTTAAAGAAGTATTCTGTTATAGATAATGTTATTAATGAGACTTAAAATTCAACTCACACTTCAGTTTATAAAAATAAAGAAACGTATGAATACATCGTTGCAATTTGTTGACAGCAGGCATACGAAATGCATATCTTAATTTGTTGACAGACCCGTTGAAATGATTTTCTGTAGTGGTTGCCATCACATCACAGATGCTGTCAGTAGAGCTGAACTTGTTTTAAACCCAGAACACTCGTTTAACATTGAGCTTTTGTTGAGCTTTCTGTATCATTATTAACAGATCCTGGCTCTCTCTGTCTTCTGGCTCTTACGGTGGAGATTTGTCACGCTGATACCGTCTCTGAGTCTGGACTGAATGCAGGCATGGTGATGGTTCATGCCTAAACGCTGCCTAATCTCCGGCCCCTCCCACTGGTTCCCAGGGGTCCGGGCTCTCTGAGATGAGGGGCAGGGGTTGTTTAAAGTGATAGGGCACTCAGAGACGGCAGCCGTTGGGAGGTGAAACCCGTGTGACCGGTGAGATCCCTGTCGGAAATATATGTGCACCTGCGGTGGTTTGTGTGTGTGTCACATCTTTGAAAGGAGCTTGTTCTTATTGTGGATTAAACAAAGCTTTTGGGATTTCCTCAGAAGCGTAAACATACAATAATAATTAGTATTTGACGAGAGTATCTTCTTACTAGACTTTTACTATTTTTTATGTGTAGCCGTTTAAAAGTAATACATTTGATGCAGAAACAATTTTTTTTGTCAGAAAATGCTAGACAATTTCACAGTTAACTCTTTCCCTGCCATTGACGAGATTTCCATCATTTGTGACTCGTTATGTGTTGTATTTTCACTGTTATATGGTAGGAGTGCTGTTATGCATCTTCTGAAAGAGTAAAGCTTCTCCGTCCGGATCCAAAAACATACGAAGAACAAGATTTGCGTAAACCAGAAGGAGCTGATAGAAGCATTGCTTACGCACATGTCAGCTAGCTTGATCATCAAACATTCAACAGCATATAAATCAAATTAAATATTGAACCCATGTTGAGCAACAGAACTGCGAAGCTTTGGGGGTGTTGATGAACTCCATCTACTCCATCTGTGTGTCATCACTTTTGTGTTTGAATCCCATCCACATGTAGTCTTTGACAAAAACGTGATTTTCTCAGCTCAGCTGGCAACAATAATTATACACTTTATTGCCAAAAGTTTTAGGACGTCTGCCTTTACATGCGCATGAGCTTTAATGACATCCCATTCTTAATCCGTAGGGTTTAATATGGAGTCCCTTTGCTGCTATAACAGCTTCCGCTCTTCTGGGAAGGCTTTCCACAAGTTTTAGGAGTATGTTTATGGGAATTTTTGACCATTCTTCTAGAAGCGCATTTGTGAGGTCAGGCACTGATGTTGGACGAGAAGGCCTGGCTCGCAGTCTCCGCTCTAATTCATCCCAAAGGTGTTCTATCGGGATGAGGTCAGGACTCAGTCAAGTTCCTCCACACCAAACTCGCTCATCCATGTCTTTATGGAGCGAAGCTTTGTGCACTGGAGCGCAGTCATGTTGGGACAGGAAGGGGCCGTCCCCAAACTGTTCCCACAAAGTTGGGTGCATGAAATTGTCCAAAATGTCTTGATGAAACATTAAGAGTTCCTTTCACTGGAACTAAGAGGCCAAGCCCAACCCCTGAAAAACAACCCCACCCCATAATCCCCCCTCCACCAAACTTTACACTTGTCACAATGCAGTCAGGCAAGTTCCGTTCTCCTGCAACCCCCAAACCCAGACTCGTCCATGGGATTGTCAGACAGAGAAGCGTGATTGGTCACTCAGAGAACACGTCTCACTGCTCTAGAGTCCAGTGGCGGCGTGCTTTACCCCACTGCATCCCACGCTTTGCATTGCTCTTGGTGATGTAAGGCTTGGATGAGCTGCTCGGCCATGGAAACCCATTCCATGAATCTCTCTCCGCACTGCTCTTGAGCTCATCTGAAGGCCACAGGAGTTTGGAGGTCTGGAGCGAATGACTCTGAAGAAAGTTGGTGACTTCTGTGCACTGGACATGTTTACTATCCTCCAACTGGATGAAATAGTCTGAAGCTAAAATCTTTGGCCATCATACACTATGAGATTTTCTGTGAAATACATCAATTCCGATAGCATAAAACCTGCAGAGGGCCTCTGACTTTTGGCTCCGAACAAATTGGTGTGGCAGCTGTGTCAGAATTACCCTGTGTTCTAAGTTATGGTCCTGTGACATTAGTCTTTCTGGTAGGAAAGAAGTGCTGTTCAACAGCTTTCTGTCAATGACTGTCATCTGAAGGATGGGGAGAGTGCTGGGAGTTTTGTAGCTGCTCAAAGGCCCATGTGTCACCAGGACAAGATGGAGTGGCACCTGTAAATGAGAGTCAGCGGGCTCTTCTCTCCAGAGTTTCTCATTTCAGCTGGAATGAGAAATTATTCCTCAGCACAGAAATCTGGGTCAGTCTGTGACTGGAATGCACATAAATACACGTCTGGTGTGCGGTGGAAACATAATGGAGATGGAGAGGCAAGACTGAGAGGACATTTGAAATAGTGAGTGATGGACAGTCGACAGGAGTCACAGTAATGATGATGATGATGATGATAGAGGAAAAGAAAGAGGTGATCGAGGTATTCCTGGGTTGGATATATCCTAGGGGTGCAGTGGTAAAAGTTTAGCCCCATTTCTAGACTGGCATGCAATCTGCGCCCGCAGGAACGCTGGAAAGGAATTGGCTAATTTAATGATGCTTTCTGCAGATTCCCCCACACAATTAGCACTGAAAATACAAAGAAAGATTCAATTTGGGCCTTTCATCCCTTGTGGAAAAGTGCTTTTAATTGCATTGCATGTGCTCTTGTACTATAGTGTACTTCAAATCTTAAGAGTATATTTTCAAAAAGCCATACTTGTAGATAATGTGAATGAAATAAAAGGCGACTTAAGTACACTTTCATGACTGTTTCTGGTAACACTTTATTTTTCAGTGTCCTTGTTACACGTGTTACATATATTTACTGTTGTAATAACTATAAATGATGCATAATTACATGCAACTAACCCTCAACCAAACTCTAATCCTATAGTAAGTTCATGTAGTAAATATCACTCAGTACTTTAGTAATTACACTGTAACACCGACACCTTAAAATAAAGTGTAGCCCTGTTTCTTAACACACTTAAGTGCACTATAATACATTTCCATTTACCTGCAATTAACATGCAATGAGGTGTCCAGAAATATTACATTCAGTTCACACTTAAGTACATTCTTCTAAACTATATTATTTCCATAATAAGTGCTCTTTTTTATGCTAAAATGTACTTCTTTTTCATTGGCCGATTCTTGCACAATGGCAGAATGTCATTTATAAAAGCATTCTTTGATCACACGTCATGTGATTAATGTCTAATAGTTATATCTTGTTTCACTCACTAATACATCATGTTAATGTCATTTCACGTTGACTTTTAGGTATGAATCAATAATATTCTGTGATTGATCAGTTGGTGCCTCCCCAGTTTATCCTGCTGTCACAAGTCAGAATCGGCTCAGTTCGGCAGAGATAAATGGGCTGGTGTGTGTGTGTGTGTGTGTGTGGCAGCTGAGGCCACCTGACTCTATCCCCATCAGCAGCTAATGGCCAGTTCTTATGGTCTGATGTGGAAGGGATGTGCACCTGATCCCCAGCCGCACCAGCGTCACCTCTTCCTCACACACACACGGGGGCAGCTCATTGACCTTTGACTTTTATCTTCAAGTGATCTGAACTAGAGCATAATTTAAAACTCTTGCTGTGAGGCTGGGCATTCGTCACATCTTCTCATTGTTCCTCTCAGCATCTCTATTGATTACTAAATCAAATTTTTATTAGTAATGGTAGTGGTAATCCTCTTGGGCCAGTGTGTCGTCCAGAGAAGGGCCAGTGTAAAGGTGCGGTCAGATTCTGTAATATTGTGCAGGCAACAAAGGTCCATTGTCAGTAGTGTAGTGATGCATGAAGATCATCTCGCACAGAAGTCACTTCCAAACCTTACATTGACATTGTGAATGTTAATATCAGCTTATTTTTTTATACCAGATATTTATTATCGGCCAGAATTTTAATATCGCTTCATGCTCTCATCTTTTAATTATGTAGCGGAGGGTGAGGGGCTATCAGAGTATATGTTTGGGACACAGCGTGGGGCCTTAACTACAGTACTATGAACTAACTTTAAATACCCTGCATTGTCTGTGTATGTGCATGTCATTCTGGAATATTCCCACATTTATAGCTGAGGAGTTTGATCTATAGTTGAGTTGGGATAGGATTAGGGGTTACATTTTGGGGTAACAGTACAACAAATGCTAATCAAATTCAAGTACTTTACAATGCATGTTCATATTTAATACCTATTTTGTATCAAATGTATAAGGCCATCTAATATAAAGTGTGCCCCTGCGTTCTGTACATGTACTCCGTCCTCGCTGATCTGTGGCCTGGATGAGCTGCGGTCTCCTGTAACTGAAGGAGGAGGTTCAGAGAGGCCGTGTGGGCAGGAGAATAGCCCTCCATTGTGTGTGTGTGTGCTGCGTGTTGCGCCTCGCTCTGTGTGTGAGCAGACAATGCATGCGTCAGGTCAGCTGCCTGCGCTCTGCTACAGTACTGCATTGTCTGCATGATGCTGGAGACAGCAGGGCTCTCAGCGCGGGCATCTGAACACACTGGAGGCAGTGTCTGTCTGCTGATCACACCTCTGCTCGTCTGCGGACCCGTCCATCTCGCAGTCTTGAGTGTAGCCTTCGGCCTCAGCTTTGCCATATCTTTAAGGTAAATGATGGCTGTTGTGAATGGCAGGTTAGACTTGTTGATCATGATCCAGCTGTTTGAGTGCTGTGTTTTCCCAGCGCCCCCGGAGGTTTTTCTCATCCTCTCCGGGTGGCTGGGAAGGAATCGGGGAGGGGAATGCCTCACTTTTCTTTAGTGGTGTCAGTCAGCAGGGCCGTGGCCTCCACGCTCAATCAATATGGCTTTTGTTAGAAGAGAAAAAGCTTCTTTAGATGCTGGGATCTTGGAGCGAAGCTGGGTGATGCGGGATAACAAGGGAATAAGCATCCCGGCACAAGGCTTCCACATTCCCAAACTGCTCCAGTCTGGCACATTTCCCAGCAGCCAAGTTATTTTTCAGGCATCACGTCTTTTATTTATCTACGGGAGCTCGTTTCCAAATAAATAAATAATAATTATGACTCTATATCTCTATAGCAGTTGTGAGTTTATATCTCGCAATTCTGAGGAAAAAGTCACATGATTTTTATCAAGTGAGACAAAAAGTTGCGATTATCTTTAAAAAAAAAAAAGTATTTTGTGGCGGAAACAAGCTCCAATATTTATCGGTTATCGGCTTGAAGATGAAAAAATTATCGGTTTCTGACGATTGAGTTGAGTTTTTAGTGTTTCTTTTTTATTTATTTGCACATACATTTATTATTATTGCCCTTAACATGAAAAGTCATTGGCTTGTGTTAGTTTCTAATGTTTTATTTTTTATTTATTTAGACAAAATAGTATCTAATGTATATATCAGCCATTTATCGGTTCACACAACGTTTATCGGTACCTGCCAAAATGATAATTTCTGATTTCTGACCATCCATGAATCTTCTCACAGTCATGGCACTTTCATAATACTATAAACCAGTCACTGTGACCTGGTTGGTTGGTTGTTTTCATGCTTATTTGGCCTGTTTTTTAGTTATAATGTGTGATGGTGGGTTTCATGTCAGTAATCCTAGCTGAGAACTTGCTATCACTGCTGAAAATCCCCAGCCTAGGCTGGTTGGCTGGTTTAAGCTGGTTTAAGCTGGTCTTCCAGTCTAGTCAAGCTGGTGAAAACAAATGGTCCAAAACCCCTCTAAAACCAGCCTGGGAGACCAGCTTAGGCTGGTTTATCTGTCTCATAGACTCTCCTGTTTTAATCTAACTGTCCATTTATCCATCCATCTACCAGAAGGAAGACTCAATGACCGTGACATTCAAAAACTGGATTGATTTTCAGTGTTTATTTCTTCTTGGTGTGATGGAGGGGTGAATGAAGTGTGCCAGCCGAGCTCTGCCCGTGTCGTTGTGGTGGCATTACAGATCGGAAAGGTCTCCATTAGTTTATGAAATAGCCTGTGTCCCGGACAGCCTGTAATTACGCGTGTGTTTCAGAGGCCAGACTGCCGTCAGCAATGTCTGCAGGAGGAAAATCACTCCAAGTGTGTCAGTGGAATTGTATTTTAATAAGTATTTACTAAGTTTGGATTAAAAATGCAATAAATCTCAGCTGATTTATTAAACATCTGCTGCATCTGACTTGCGCAGTACATTAAATGTAATGTTTTTAGGTTTGTTCACTACCGTTCAAGAGTTTACCGTTCCATGTTTTAATTTGATCAAAAATACAGCAATATTGTGAAATATTATTCCAGTGTAGATCAGCTGTTCTCTGTGTGAATATATAGTGCAGTGTAATGTATTCCTGTGATAAAAGCTGAATTTATCATCATTACTCCAGTCTTCAGAGTCACATGATCCTTCACTAATCACTCTCATATGAGGATTTGATGCTCAACACACATTTATGATTATTATCAGTGTTGAAAACAGTTGTGCTGCTTTATATTTTGTGGAAACCGTATGAAATTCAAACGGCATTTATTTGAAATCTTACCTACTGTAAATCTTTTGTCTTCTGTAACCAAGCCTTTACTGCCACTCTTTATGAATTGAATTTGTCCTTGCTGAATAAAAGTATTGATTTAATTAAATGATATGGTTGTCACGCATTGGCTTGACTTGATAATCCAGAACAATAAGGCTTGATGCAGATGAACGATGAAATAACATATAATGAACACAATGAACCAAAGATACACCAGCACTAAACAATAACACAAGACCAAGAACAGACGAAGACTGAGGGTTGAACACAAGATGATGAGTACCAGGCTATAGGGATGCAACGATAGGAATATGAATGAAATTTGGCCGGTACCGATGATTCTTTATATTTGAAAGTTGATAACCGATATGTTGGCCGATAAATCTAAATCCAAATTTGCATATAATTTTTGAGAGTCTGATTACAAAAACAAAAGTCTCACCATTAATGCCATGTCCCAAACACACAATTATAATGCTCTCTCATTATGATTTTATGTAGCCTTTATGACAGACTTGAGCTGCACATGTTGCTCTGAACTGTATTTTCCTTTATTGAAGTGATTCTAATCATATTTCAAACAATTCAAACCCATCATGACAAACGTGTCTCAGCTAAATAATGCATTATTACTCAGCTTTAATATAATCTGTCAAATGTTTGAATTGGGCCAATAACATAAAAAATGAACATATATCGGCTGATACCGATATGGTGACCAATATATATTGTGCATCCCTACCAGGTGAGATACTAATCAATGAAACAATGAATAACTATGGCAACTAAGGAAACAGGAACTGACCACCGGGAAAAACAAGACAAAATAATATAAATCAGAGACATAGGGAATCGTGACACTGCTAGTGCATTGGTTCCATATTTTTGCCATACTCTGAAAAAAAACTTTCCGAAACTTGTTTGAATCCTGAAGGAGTGTATTTGGCACAGAAATACTCCGTCATACGCCCAACTCGTTTTTTTGAAATATTGGCCATGTTTAGCGTGAGTATCAACTCTTAAACTGTGTAAATAAGGCAAAATGCATGAAATGGCTATACTGGGTAAACCCAGCCCGATCTGCTATGTGATTTGATTTCGTCCTGCAGCTCCGGCTGGAAACCTGTACATATTTCTAATCTGCTTCTGTTACACATTTGCGGGACCAATCACAAACTGGCTTATCCACCTGGAGCATCATTGGCATGTTTAACACAATGATGGATAGAGAAGTGCTGGTCGTTGGTCGGATTGGTTGAAGGACTATCAATAGCGTACAGAGTCATTTGAACTATGCCCGTTGATCACGCCTCGTGTGCAGTAGAAAATACAGAGACTCAACAGACCAGTGTTCAATCTTACATTGAGCTTGGTCTGGTGTCTTTTCAGTAGGGTTGTTTTGATATTTTTTAAGCAAAAGCAAGTGAACACTGGGGTCCTCAGTGGTATTTGTGTGTTTACACTGGGAATTGATGTCTTCCGGGCCGTGTGGAGCTCAGCGCACCAGCGGAGCGGTGAACTTTCTCTATGCCCTGCTGTGCCAGGACGCTGGGCTGACTCTGAGCAATGTGATGCCAGTTTTTCAAACACACAATACATGATTCATCACAATCCCTTTGTTTCTCTCTCTCTCTGTCTCTGTAGGTGACATCACACAGAAAGGCTATGAAAAGAAAAGAGGGAAATTATTGGCGCCCTACATACCCCAGATACAAGGTAAAGAGCTCACTCTTATCAACTCTACTGTACAGCTGCTGTTTAACCGAGTGCTTTCGCTCAGGGCGCATGTCTAGGTTATAAAATCCTCACCTCTTCGACCTTCGTGAGAGCTGTGAATCTTACTGCGGTCTGGAATGATCTGAAATACATGGATGGTTTCAGCACTGTCAAGGATACTCTGAGCTAATGGAAACAGTGTGTGTGTCTCTCTGGGGAAGAGGAGTTATCCACACTGTAAAACTAAAAACTAAGAGCAGGGTTCAAACTGCCTCAAACTCTCAATTATGTGGTGTGTTTCTTTGTTGTTTGGTTTAGGGCGGCTAGCGACTGCCCATAGATACAGGCATGAGATAAATCCATGTGCTTTATACGTGACAATTATTTATGGATTTTTGCTCCTTCACCTCTAAAATGTAAGAAATTCTTCCTTTTGGAGGCCTACATTTGTTTTATTCGTGTCTTTTATTTGAAACATCCAAGTATACATTGGAGAGTTTACCCAAAAATAAAAATGATGTAATTATTTTAAATCATGACATCTCTCTGAATAGTTTTGGCATGTTATTGAATATGGCAATGATAATGTATTTGGTCGCTGCTGCTGTTGTTTTTTGTTGCTGCTGCAGATCAAGTATGGACCAGTGTTAATTTTGACAGCCATTTCCGATTTAGTCTTAGTCTTCGTCTTCAGACAAAAATGCTTATTAGTCTTAGTCACATTTTAGTCATTTTGTCTTTCATAGTTTTAGTCGATGAAAAGTAACTGCATTTTATGTCAAGTTTTAGTCATTATTTTTAGTCAAACTGCCGTTACCAACATTATTTTTGGTAGCTTTTTTATATTTAGTCTTTAGACAAAAATGGTCATTATAATTTTTATTTATTTTAGACCAATTCAATTAAGCAAATGCAGAATTTAAATCAGGTTGTATTGACATTGCACTCTTAGTTAGTAGCACTTATGCAATGCTACATATCCCTTTACCACTTAAGGGTGAGTAAATGATAATAGACTTTTCATTTTGGGGTGAACTATACCTTTAAGACCTCATTAATAGTCTACCAGGATCCCACTACTACTACACATGTTTTATTGTAAACTGTTAACGTTTATTTAAAGACACAAATGACTAAGTGTACGAGGACACTCGCAAAGACAGAGATTTTGACACTAAGCGTATTTGAACGTTCAAGCACAAGGCACGAAATGAACTCATGCGCTGTATGAGGTGCGCCTCTTAATTTAACACGCGCATTTACCTAAATTAATTCTCCCTCGCTGCTTAATGTGTCTGAATGTTTCAAAAACAATGATTAAAAAGCTTTTAAATGATAATAAGCTTACATGATGATGGCGCAACACGATTGAAATATTTCAACCGGCACCTTAAGCTTTATAGGCTAGAGTTTGTTCAAACATAAAAAGCAATATACATCCATCAGTTTTATAATCAAACTAACCTAAAATCGTTGGGGACGCTGGCGCTGTGTTTTTACCTGCTTCATGTGCCCATCAACTTGCTGTTCCACAACTTCCACTCCATCAACAGCTTTAGTAAGATTACCTGTTGGCTGGGGATTTTACTGACTAACTCGATCTCTGCTCTGTCTTTTAAGTTTTTCCTTTTTTGACATTTTTTCCTATCGAAGATCGTTCTTTGCGTGACCATTTTCAAATTAGTCTACACGAGAACGCTGTGTTGCATCGAGCTCGCTAGTTCGAGATTTGATAGCCTAGACCACCCGTACTTGTGACGTCAGATTCAGCGAGACACCTTCCTTGATGGACGCACACTTTTAAAGACAGCATATGAAGAGATCATGTGTTTTTAATGTCCGACATTCCTCAAATAACATTATAGTCCCGTCTCGTCTTGTTAACAAAGAAACGGCATACGTTTCGTCATAGTTTTTATCATCAGATATTAGTTTAGCTTGTCAACTTCTCGTTTTAGTCACAGAAAAAGTGGGCGTTGACAAATATTTTTCGTCATCGTCTTCGTTAACGAAATTAACACTGGTATGGACTTGCTACTGCTAACAGATACACAGACACGCTGCGGTGAGCATGTAAGATCTGCTGCTGCTGCATAAACTCATACATGAATCATGTAGCATATCTAGACAGGTGGAGCTGGGGAGGTGGAGGGGCTCAGAGGAACTCTGATTGGCTGCATCCGAAATCGCACACTTCCTGACTATATAGTAAGCAAAAAACTGTATGTGACAAAAAAAAGAGTAGGAAAAATATCCAGTATGACCTACTACTTCTGGTGAGATTCTGAAGTGTGCATACGATGGACACTTTACTATCCCACGAGGCCAGGGGAGAGGATTTTGTGAATGGCAGTGAAGCGACATGCTTGAATGTAGTACGTCCAGATTACATTCATACTACACACTTTTTTAGCGGTCATGAAGTAATTACTTATTTAAAATAAGTACCTACTTAAGAGAGGATGACATTTTGGGATGCAGGACTACAGCAAACACTGAACCAGACTATTCAAATGTAGCCAATCAGCATCTGTCAAGCGGTAATGAATCATGTAAAGTTTTGGGTTTCATGACTGATATTAATATCATTCCAAACTCATATGATTTTCTTTATACTGTGTAACTAAAAAATAGGATGTTCACACTGCTTGTTTCCATAAAATGAAAGTGAATTGTGACCGGAGCTGTTGAGATCCAAAAATCACCATAAAAGTATCATAAAAATTGTCTATGGTACTTCTGTGCTATGCATATTCTGCAGTTATATAATAGCTCAGTGTGAGGAATAGACATTATTATTGTTATTCAAAGAAAAGCTTCCTATCCGAGATTTCTCTAAAATCTCTAAAATGTTATTAAAACATTCTGTGTCCTGGCTTGATTCACCTTGACAAATACAGGTAAAGGTTCTTTGGCAGTGTGTATGGTTCCATGAAGAACTGTTAATATCCAAAGAACCCTTCCATTGTCACAGACACGTCAGGTTCCAGCGCACTACACTACCCACGATCCCTTTCACCAGCCTTCTGATCACCGCCACCTGCAGCCACTCAATCCAACAATCACCTGGGACTATAAAACACACACACTCACTGTCCGGTCTCGTTTGCACAACGCTGTTAGTTTGCTTACCTAAAGGACTCATTTCGCTATACTTACCTGTCTCCCTCTTCTCCCTCGTCTCCATCCATCCCCTTACACTGCCCCTGCCCCTAAACCTACCCATCACACACACACACACACTGCCCCTAAAACTACCGATCACACACACACACACTGCCCCTAAACCTACCCATCACACACACACACACACACACACACAAACACAGCCCCTAAACCTACCCATCACACACACACACACTGCCCCTAAACCTACCCATCACACACACACACACACACACACACAAACACAGCCCCTAAACCTACCCATCACAAGAAACATTCTGCATTTTTACATTTTCAAAAAAACATAATTTAGTGTGTTTATAAATCCATTTACATTGTGGACACACACAATGGTTCGTTTCGGCATAAACATCACGCGGAGAGCTCAAAATGCGTACAGATAACACGCCATTTAGAAAGCTTTAGAAAGTGGCGTGTATGTTTATGTAAAGTCATGATGTCATGTTGCTTTAGACTATAAAAAAAAAAATCAGAGACCTTTCACAAGAACCTCTTTCTTCAGGGAACCAAAAATGGTTCTTCTATGGGATCGCCAAGAAAAACCCTTTTTGGTTCTTCCTGGCACCTTTATTTTTAAAAGTGTGTTTGAAGGAAAAGAAAAATGATTTGAGGGTGAAGCTTTTCATTTTTGGGTGAAGAAATGTGTGAAAAATTGCACACAATTGTATTTTCTCTACATATATCTTGTCGAAACAGTTTTAGTTTAATATTACTTACATACTATAATATGTACAGCATTTTTCAATTAGTTTTCATTTTAGTAATTTCAGGTAATTGATGATCGATATGTTTAAAATTTATATTTAGGCCTATATTTTATTTTATTTTAGCTTTATTTCAATGAACAAAATGGTTTTAGTTGTACAGTAGTTAACCGTAACGGCCCTGGTAAAGCCGAAGGAGCTGATCATAAGTGAGGTTACAGGTTATCTCCCCAGTTCCAGATCAATGGCATCTGTTTTGGTGATTTTGTTCCCTCGCCACGGTCAATAATTCGACTGCTCATGTCTTTCTGAACAACCCCCTCACTGCAAGCTCAATCTGTATTCCTTGTGTGTGTTTAATTTTAGAATGGCCCTGCGTATGTATTTTATGACCGTTGCGGTGTATTGTGGAAAGTGAACGTCTGTCTGAGCCCCCACTCTGTATTTTTGGTTTGGCTTTGAAACGGAGAATCAGGGCTTGATTTTAAATCAGCAGAGATGGCTCTCCATTGTGGGCTTTGTCTTTGTCATTTTCTAAGCAGGCTAACAGCCTCTTCCTCCCATGAGCCTCTCTGTGCTTGTGAAAAAGAAGTGCACGTTAGCATTATTTTGAAAAGAGTACAGAAATGCATACTTTAAAAGAATAAACTTAAAGGTGTGGTAAGTGTTATTTCAAAACAGCTGTACAAAACGGACTCGGGCCGAGTGCATAAACAAACTTGTAGCCAATCAGCAGTAAGGGGCGTGTCTACTAATGACAGGGAGAAGTGAGCGCTCAGGGCACGTCATTATTCAAAAGGATGGACATTATCCAAACGATGACCGGGAGAGAGAGATGGCAGATAAAAAAAAGGGGAAACATTGGTTGTGTTTTGTTTCACAGAACTATTATATGCTGGCTTTTGCTTGAATATGCTCATGTGTCATGTTCGCTTGATTGTCCATTTGCGATCGTATTGTCGTTCATTCATTTCCACAATGTATAAGCCTGAAGCGTCTAAACCTCCTCACTGTCTGTTTCAAGCGTCAGCTCACAAAATGTGTCCGACAAGTAAGATCATATACTCCAAATAGATGTTTGTTTCCTCTTTTTATGATCTATATAACACTCTAATCTTGTCATAATTGTAATATGTTCGTTAGTTCGAACATTCGACCTGGATTACCTTAGTAACACACCGATTCTGCCATATGTGTGGGGCGGAGCTATCAAAATAGGGGCGTGTTTGTTTTGGTGATTTGAAATATCAACAATGGTTACCAGAAAGCACTTACTCCACCTTTAAGTGTGAACTAAATGTAATGTTTTCAGACACTTGTGAACAGACACTGAAATAAAATAAAATATACATGCATAAATCCTGTAGCAGATCGAGGCAGGTGGAGCTGGGGAGGTGGAGGGGTTTAGAGGAATTCTGATTGGCTGCATCCTAAATCACACACTTGCCTACTATACAGTAGGCGTAAAACAGTATGTGACAAAAATATATATTTGTAATTATAAATTTATAATGATGTAATTGCAATTTAGAACATTTAAAATTATTAACTTTTAAATGGAACATCAAATAGTAAAATACAGTTAAAATTATAATAATACACAATAAAATAAGTGTACTTCTGGTGCTCTTCACGTGTCGGTCAAAAATGACAATTTGTTTTCTAATTTCATTGAAATGACTGTACTATATGTTAGTTTGTTAGTATTTAAAATGTTGTATTTTTTGGGGATTTTCTGGTACTAAATTATATTTTATAATCCATTTATTCACTTTTTTAACATAGAAAATTGAAAATTAATTTTCCAACTTAAACTATTGTAAATCTTGAATGCTTTGGAGTTTGATTTTTAAAGAAGATATTTGGCAGATTAATGCTGAAGTGAAAGACGTAAAGTAAACTTAAATAAAGTTACAGAAGTGTTGCATTTATTTCAATTTGTATATGAAATATATATTTTCAAAAACACATTCTATTCTAAAACAGCAAAAATCAAAGGCATAAATCTAAACAAGTTGTGCTCCAAATTTGAGGTTGATATCTTAAAAAAATGAGCTTTTAGGGAGATTTTGCTTGTGTGCAGTACCAAACGCTTCCACTTGATGAAATTACTCTCAGACACGCTCATTTTTGACCGCGAACAATACAAGTGTGACTACTTTTTTCAGGACCATTTAACCTTTTTTAATCATGTCCATGATTTTTTTGTGTTCACACGGCAAGTGCCAAAACCTGCAGTAAGAAATTATAAATAAATAAAAAACATAAAATTTTTTGGTCAAAAATCACCAGAGGGTTAAAGCACGACAATAGATTTTTAAAACATAAGTACTAGTATAGTCTCTTTAGGTGCACTTAAGTGGCCTTTATATCATATTATCTGCAAGAAAAGCTTTGTAAAAAAAAAATAATAATAATAATAAGATTTGAAGTACACTACAAGTGTACATTCAATACAATTAAGTGCACTTCTTTTTCACAAGGGATGTGAAAGAGGTTATAGGGATTTGGCCTTATGCATCATGCTCTCTGAATTAGTCTTTGAATCTGTGAGGTCATGTTCTCGACCTCTGAACAAAGAAGAAAACAGCACACCATTTTTGCTGGAAAGTTCTACAGTTCACCAATATTGTACTCAGCCACTAGAGCTGAACAAATCTATGTAGCTAAGCCATTTCTCATGAAATCTCAAACCTACCTGTTTATGTAACCAATTATAGACTCCTAATGAGGGCTCAGTCATTAAGGCTGGCACATCTCCTAAAACTCTTCTGACTGTTACATTGTTGCGTCTCCTGAAACATTCCGTCCTGAGATCTGACCGGTAACAATCGTTTGTAAGCGGGAATGTGATTGGTTGGTTATCAGCCAATTGTGGAGGGGCATTTACTCGCTTAGCAACTGGACGGAGGTACTTGTAGAATTTATGGCTGTGTTATCTTTGCACATAGTTGTGCTTTTGTGAAGCTGCTGAGATTACACACACTATCAGGACATCGAATCAGTGGTGTGTATGTGTGTGTGTGTGTGTGTGTGTTAGCTCTTATGAACCAGCAGTCCCTCACTTCTTTTGATGTTGCACACTGTGTCTTATTGTCCTTATACAACTTTAGCCGTGAGTAAGCTTCTGTTGAGCTAAGCAGGATTGGAGGGTTTGAGGTGGAGTGTTTCCCAGAACCAGAGGCATGTCCAGTCCAGCCCTTACAGGACCTGATAGAAACAGCAGGACTGTTATAATGATGGCACTGTGCAATTATTGGAAAGAGATAAAGCAGTCATGAATCATGATGGACTTAATAACAGAGGAAACTAGAGATGTTTTAATAAGACAGACTTAAAGGAATAGCAATCATGTTTGCAGTATAAAGTCTATGGGGAGCATAGCAAGGGTTTATGTTTGGTTAAATATAACAAAAACAAGCACTTATATTAAAACTTCCATTCACAAATATGAGGTATTTGATCTGCAAAGTTGTATTTTTTTTTATGGTGGGACTGTTGTTCCAGACAAATTCTTAAACGCCACCATTTTTCAAAGTTTTTGAGTCTTTTCTGCTCACCAAGGTTGCATTAATTTGACCAAAAACACATGAAAAATAACAGTAAAAGTGATATATTATTACAATTCAAAATAATATTTTTCTATGTGAATATGGTGCAGTGTAATTTATTCCTGTGATCAAAGCTGAATGTATCATCATTACTCCAGTCTTCAGAGTCACATGACCCTTCACTAATCACTCTCATATGAGGATCTGATGCTCAACAAATTTTGAAATTCATAATTTTCCATATTTTTGCGGAAAACATAATTCAGGATTCTTTGATGAATAGAAAGAACAGAATTATTGTGAAATGTAAAAGTCTTTGCTGTCACTTTTGATCAATTGAATGCATCCTTGCTGAATAAAATCTTTAACTCGAAAATGCATGAATGTTTCGCCAATCATTATTACATATTGGGGTCTTTAGCGACCCGGATCTAAATCTAACACGGATGGAGCTCTACCTGTCCTATAATATCAAACTCTCCTAATGTTAGAGTAACAGTTGCAGAAGAATAAATTAAATAATATTTTGTTATCATTTGGAGCTTGTAAGTGTTCAGTTTGTGCAGATGTGTTATACCATCATCCATCATTTACCCAGTACATTCAGCATCTGGCTCATATTCGTCATCTCAATCATATTCTCAAAACTAGCATTTTCAACATCTTCAAAATCAATATTTTGATTGCTGACAGCTTCTTGACCATCATCAAGTTAGCTTGGATGGCAGCTGAATTTAGCCCCGCCACCAACATTTGAGTTTGGGAAGTTTGGTCTGGACTCCGTTGTGGAGCAACTATGTTCGAACCAGAGCAGAGAGGACCAATCAAAATTGTCAGGGCGGGCTTTAGACGTTGATGGACAGATGATCAACAGTAACCTAATCATCCACGTCACCAAAGAGCGCTTGGGTTGAATTCGTTATAATCCTAAACGGAGAACTTGTTCGTATATGCGGTCACCTTCACTATTTCTCTCAGAAATGATGATCTGTGTATCCTTAAATTATTTTTACAACACCAGTAACGATCGTTTACACTCATCATCTTCTTCTACTTCTTCCAGCGTGTGTGCAGTTGAGATCTGTTGACAACTATGCGTCGCTACATAGCTCTGATTGGTTGTAGGTCTGTCCAGTTGAGATCTTTCCTAGTTCAGTTGAAACACAACCCAATAATCACAGCTTAATGGAGTATGAGGTCTCTGCGGAACAAGAGTGGGTGTTTCTAAATTAGTGGGTGTTTTCAGACTGATGGGTGTTTATACATCACGCAATGAAAATGATCCCCTTCACCCGACCCCACCCCTAAACCCTACCCACACTGTGACGTGGGCAAATCAGGTAACACAGTTGAAACCATACCTCTGTTTATGGCCACAGCCACTGATGAGGTTACTCCTATTACTAACCCGCAGAGACATATACTTGGCTTAATGGAGCAGGATCAGACTCATATTCTGACTAGAACTGAGTATGACCACGTCAGGCTAATCATCAAGTGACAGTGACACTAATATTTGACTGCGTTCAGCACTTGCTCTGCAGTAAATCACTGAGCCATTTAAAGTTTTACTGATGATCCTTCCTATTCTTTTGTTTTCTGCCTGCTGTGACTATGAGTGAAACGTCACTTCATCATTGTGTATCAGACATCGCCACCTTGGGGAATAAGCATGAATTGCTCTTATTCAGTCATCAAAGATTCAATAATTGTTGTGCAGAAAAAATATACTTTTACTGTTACACACCTCGGGTCGTTAGACACCCTGTACAATTTTTACAAGAAATGAATGGAAAAACAGGCATTCTTTTACAATTGTATTTTTTCTTCTTGTTATATTGTTTATAATGAATTGATTGAGGAATACTAAGAAGTTGGATATCTAACTTTAAAAAATGAATGAGGAGGAGAATAGGGAATGACGTCCCGGTATTTAAGGGTACATTGTTTTATTTGTAAGTGCATTACTGTAAAAAATTATTTTGGGTGATTTTACAAACTGAAACAACAACATCAAACAGAATATTTTCTGTGCCAATCAACAGCAATTCACAATATTTACAAAAGCAGGATTAACACATTATGTAGTTTAGAATATTCTACTCATCCTAAACCGGCCGTAAAGTGTGCGACGCCCGTGTTTATCCGTCTTTGTGTGTTTGGTGCAGTCTGTGACCTCTCCTGAGCTCAGTGTGGTTGTTTAGGGATATGACAGAAGCTCCACCAGCAGTAGCTGAAGGTCCTTTCAATGCTTCCCGGGGTCAAGAGGTCAATATGAAGTGGTTGCTAGGCAAACGGTTTGGGAGTAGGTAAACAATCCTGTGCAGCTTGCTTTGACTTTTCATGGAAAACGTCTCTGAGCTTAACACAAAGATAAAAGGTCACTAGTTATCTTAACCTGTGATAGATGTTCACAACATTTCACAAAGAATAGATAGTTTAGTTTCATAGATCCTATGACAAAAGCAGGACCATGTTTTTTAAATGCAATTTGTCTTCGGTGTCCTTCATCTCTCGCTGAGTTTGTTAGCATTCACTGGTGTGATAGAGAGGTCACTGACCTCAGATCAGAGCGTTTCTGATTCCTGCAGAGCTGATGGGTGTTATGTAAGAGCAGCACGGCGTGACTCATCAGTCTTAACCTTGCACAAGGTGGAGGCTTCTTCAAATTCACTGAAATTACACTCACATTGAGCTCCCTGCCATTCAAGACTCTGTCAGAAAGTTTAGATGAAGACGTGAAGCATCATTTACCATCTCTTATTCTCACTGTGAGTGTATCCTCAGTAGGCTGTGATTATTACTCTACATATATTCAGATGTGTAGCTTTATTCACAAAGAAAGATTATATAAATAAATAAAGTGTTTCGTTTCGTGTTCAGATGACATTGATTCATCCACTGGGGTCGTATGGATCACCGTCATTCAGTGGATTTATGTGGACTCACAGTTCATATAAAATCTTTACGTTTATCTGAAAGAAAGTCATTTAAATACACACACATACTGGGAAGACGTGAGCGTGAGTGAATGATATAGAACTTTAATTTTTGTCTCTTTAACATATCATTATTAAAATAATGACAAAAAGTTACCAGCACCTTTATGAAAGGGGAATGTACACTGATCAGGCATAACATTATGACCAGGTGAAGTGAATAACACTGATGATCTCTTCCTCACGGCTCCTGTTAGTGGGTGGGATATATTAGGCAGCAAGTGAACATTTTGTCCTCAAAGTTGATGTGTTAGAAGCAGGAAAAATGGGCAAGCGTAAGGATTTGAGCGAGTTTGACAAGGGCCAAATTGTGATGGCTAGACGACTGGTCAGAGCATCTCCAAAACTGCAGCTCTTGTGGGGTGTTCCCGGTCTGCAGTGGTCAGGATCTATCAAAAGTGCTCCAAGGAAGGAACAGTGGAGAACCGGCCACAGGGTCATGGGCGGCTCAGGCTCATTGATGCACGTGGGGAGCGAAGGCTGGCCCGTGTGGTCCGATCAAACAGACGAGCTACTGGAGCTCAAACTGCTCAAGAAGTTAATGCTGGTTCTGATAGAAAGGTGTCAGAATTCAATCGCAGTTTGTTACGGATGTTGTATTAAACATCAGATATACTCTGATTGTCTGTGATTGTGTGGCATCAGGCAGTATTTTGTGAACACCGTCTACATAATCAGAGGCGGTTCTAGGATTTGATGCTCAAGTGTGTATCGAGATAACATTTCGTCTTTAAATCAGCCCCACTGTATAGTAAGTCAAAACCGGTACTTAAATTGGTACCTAGTCAACACCAAAAGTTTGGTTGCACTTTGATTTACAGTATGTGCGCTTATATGTACTTACCTAAGCATATAAGGTAACTACATGGGTTAAGGTTAGGTTTAGGGGTAGGTTAAGGGTTAGTACATAGTTATTGAAATTGCTGTAATATGCACATATTATATACATGGGGAACAGGACTGTAAAATAAAGTGCTACCAAACATTTTATAAATTATATAATGTGTATATATAATAAGTCTTTCTGCTGTTCAAATCGGTACATGTGTAGACAACTGTTTAACTAACAGAAAACTGTCATCATATCATTAGTAATATGATTTATTACTACTCGAAACATTCACTGGCCCCCCTAAATAATTAAAGTTATTGCTTCTGTTGTTTTTGACCTATATAATACCATAATACCAATATTTTAGATACCAGTGAAATGCCATTTTATGGTCACAGCTAAAACTAATACTAGCCTAACTAATATAAAGCTCAAACATTAAAGACAACAAAAACATTCAATAATAAAATGAGAACATATAATCAAATTTCAAACAATAGCACAAATAAATACCAGAGAATGATATACACAGTATTTTACAGTGCTTGTGAAAACTGTATAACTGTACGAAGGAAATACCTATTACGTTTTCTTTTGTTGTATGATTAACGTTATTGAAACGCTTGTACAGTAGAGGATGCGGCTCAAACAGAACTTCCAGCTGTGCTGTTATTCTGGATAACGGAAGAATAGGACGCAGGAGAAAAAAGTTTAATACTTACTTCACCAATAAAAAAAGTCATTTTTGCTCATGGTTTAACTGAATCATCGAAGGTCAGCAGTAAGACATTGGTCAATAAAGTCAGAACTACAATATCCATCATGTTTACACACAACGTCTCTGCACTTTCTCATGATTTTTCTCAACACGGGGACAGGAGAGCTGTCAGTCTGTACATTTGATTAGTTATTTTGTTGAAAGTAATGCGTTACTTAACTAGTTACTTGAAAAAGTAATCTGATTACGTAACTTTAAAATTACTTGCATTACCCCCAACACTGGTCAAGACAGGCTTAAAATCACTTGAATGATTAAAATGACAAGACTTAAAATCAGGTGAAAATGATAAGCTTTCTTGAGGGAGCAGCACTGGCCCAATCCTTCAGATAGGCGATTGTTTTAGGGAGGCTGAGACGACAGACTGCCCCTTAAAATGGGTCTAGAACCGGCCCTGTACTGTACATACACTGTAAATCCAACAAAATGTAAATCCAAATGTTAATTTCAGTGTCTTTTGTTTCTCTAGTTGCATTTACCCATTTCCCAAATCATCTTGAATGTTGAATTGTCAGCATAACTGAAAAATGTGAGAGAACATCACATAATCTGACTTTTTTTATTATGATGATCAGTGTGAAACTTTTAACTGGGTTGATATAATCACTCTAAATTTGTGACAATATCTTGCAGTTGATCAAGCTTGAGTCACACATTCAGCATCAAAACACAACTATAGTAACAAAAAAAGTAGCTATACTAAGTCAAGAGTAAAGTAAAGTAAATGAAAGCTGCAAGCAGCGATGAAAGGGCCTGCAACCGGGACCACAGCCACCCGGTGGCCTCAGGAAAACAGTGAATAGTGGGTGACATGCATTTAAGCGGGGAAATATATGAAAAAAATCAACAAAATGTCAACAAACGTCATTTTGATGATCCACACTTCCTGCTGGTGTCAGGTGGCGCTTTGACTAGAACTGAATATTGCCATGTAGATGTCTTCAGGTCAGGACTATTAACAAACGTGAAGTTTGGGGCAGATTGGACTTTGTATACCTGGCTTACAACTATTAATTAATTGCATACATTAGCACTTAGCCACGTGTTGCATAACTTAACATGCACTTGATGGCATATTTGAACGTGTTTCTGGGAGTGCATTACAATGAATTACAGTGCAAAGCATGCCATTTCCTGTTGCCTGCAGGTGGCGCTATGACTGACAGCGTGTAGATGTCTTCAGGTCAGGACTCTTATCAAACATGTGACGTTTGGGGCAGTTTTGACATTGTATGCCTGACTTACAACAGCTTCCTGTGTCATGGCGAAACATCAGACTTTGACAGGTCAACACGGACACGCCCTTCAGGGAAAACTCAAGATCTTCACAATTTAACATCACCAAGGCCTTTAGATTAGACTGACCTAATATGATGTGGATCTGATTAAATCTCTAGACAGAGTTTGTCAACATCTGGAAATGGCAAAAACTGCAAAAGGTTTGCAGAGAAAATTAAAAAGATCTAATTTCCTGTTGGGTTTTTAGATTTTGTACATGTGTCTACCGAATTTCATACTTGTACGTGAAACGTAGCGCAAACTGCACTTTTATTTATAAATTTATAGGTGGTGCTATTGAGCCATTTTGCCACACCAATTTCTGAAACCCATATCAGACGTAAATCTTCGCCCTTTTCGATTAAGTTTAGGCCCTAAAAAATGCGATTCTTTTAGCAGAAGCAATTACAATAGCCACACCAAGTATTGTCAGTTACTATGACTCTTGTGTAAGTGAACTATACTAACTACGCTTTTGTCAGTACAACATACTATTCCTATTTCACTTTGCATTTTTAAAGCAGTTCCTTTTTTAAAGTAGGTCTAACTAAATCAATTGTACAGTGTAATTAATAAATGATATATACTTTTTTATATGATTTATTTATGTATATGCCCATTTGAAGTAACGGTAAGCCTCCTCTGAACCTGTAGTCTGGTGAACTGCTCACACGGCCTGTGGCTGGCGCAGCCGAACACACCGATGTGAGATTTGTGTGTGTCTACCGCCCATGTCTGTCATGTTTGATGAAGTATTCTGAAGGTTACGCTGTCTGCGTCAGCACAGGATCACCACCAGAGCTCAGATGTGGTGTAAAGGGCCCATTGATCTCAAAGTGTTGTATTACCCGGATAGCGGAGAAGTCTGAAGTCATGAGAGGATTTATGTTGCCATCTAAATGTGTTGAAAATGAGTAGTGTCACATCAATGGTTTATTACTCAGCCTAAGATTATGTACTCATGTCTGTTTCTGTGGGCCCAATAGGTGTTACAGGATCTCATGGCACAGTTTAGAGACCTTTATTCTGTAATGCTGGTGTTGTAGATACTCGATGTACTGTAATGTCTTCTCCACAGTGAGCTGAGCGCTCTGCTTTAAGCCACAGTTAGCTTGCTAATGGGTGAAATGTCAAGCATGGATACTGAAGAGATGCGTTTGTCCGTGTGAGATGATGATGTAGTGTCACTGTTGTGTGCAGGTGTAGATCCGTCTCTGCAGATCGATCACAGGATCCACACGTCGTCACAGGTGGCCCCTGCCGGCTCCAAACAGAACAAGCCGCGGGTGGCGAACTCGAGGGATGAGCGCTTCAGATCAGGCAGGAACAGCTCCTGATGAACTCAACACACACTCATCCTCATCTAGTGCCGCTCGCATAAAAGAAATGCACTTACAACTTTACTTATAAAAAGAGTGCTTATGAAGATAATGTAAAACAACATATTTTATAAGAATATACTTAAGTGTGAGCTGAATGTAATGTTTTCTGACACTTAATCGCATGACAGGTGGCCTCATTAATATTATATGCAGGGATATTTATTTTAAAATATACTGAAGTACATCATAAGTACACATTCAGTACAGCCAAGTGCACTTTTCATAGGGTTCAGTATCACTATTGCATGTTTTATTACTGACTAACTTTTGCATGTAAATTATTATGAATGATACATCAATCAAGTGCCTTAGGCAAGATGAGGTATATTTGTACTTTTCCAATCTAATCTTATCTAATATAATAATATTAATATTATTCAGGTAGGCTGGTGTGGTTCTGTAATTTCTTGTGGACACTTAAGATTTGAAAATGTAATTTTTCTGATGTCTGATGGCAGTTTTCTGTGTTTTTTTGTGTCTCCGCAGACCTTCATACAGAAGCAGTTCAAGCAGCCTTGGCAAAGTATAAAGAAAGAAAGATGCCGATGCCCTCGAAGAGACGCTCTGTTCTAGTGCAGTCCTCAGTGGAAGCATGCACTCCTCCAGGTAAAACACACACACACACACACACACACACTGCCCCTACCCCTAAACCTCCCCATCACACACACACACACACACACACACACACACACACACACACACACACACACACACACACACACACACACACACACACACTGCCCTGCCCCTAAACCTACCCATCACACACACACACACACTGCCCCTACCCCTAAACCTACCCATCACACACACACACACACACACTGCCCCTACCCCTAAACCTACCCATCACACACACACACACACACACACACACACACACACACACACACACATGTTGTGTTTCCATGTTTTATGGGGACATTCCATAGGCGTAATGCATTTTATACCGTACAAACCGTATTTTCTATCCCCCTACACTGCCCCTGCCCCTAAACCTACCCATCACAGGAGACATGCTGCATTTTTACTTTTTCAAAAAACATCACTTAGTGTGATTTATAAGATGTTTTCCTCATGGGGACCAAAAAAATGTCCCCACAAGGACAAAAATTTGGATATTGCCATCTTTGTGGGGACATTTTGTCCCCATACCGTAGGGATTACCAGTCCACACACACACACACACACACACACACACACACACACACACACACACACTGCCCCTGCCCCTAAACCTACCCATCACACACACACACACACTGCCCCTACCCCTAAACCTACCCATCACACACACACACACACACACACACACACTGCCCCTACCCCTAAACCTACCCATCACACACACACACACACACACACACACACACACTGCCCTGCCCTGCCCCTAAACCTACCCATCACACACACACACACACACACACACACACACACTGCCCCTACCCTAAACCACACACATCACACACACACACACACACACACACACACACACACACACACACACACACACACACACACACACACACACACATGTTGTGTTTCCATGTTTTATGGGGACATTCCATAGGCGTAATGCATTTTATACTGTACAAACCGTATTTTCTATCCCCCTACACTGCCCCTGCCCCTAAACCTACCCATCACACACACACACACACACACACACACACACACACACACACACTGCCCCTGCCCCTAAACCTACCCATCACACACACACACACACACACACACACACACACACACACACACACACACACACACACACACACACACACACTACCCATCACAGGAGACTGCACAGTTTACTTTCTGTGATAAAAACCTCATCCTGTGTGATTTATAAGCATTTTGAAAAGTGAGGACATGGGGAACGTCCTCATATTTCACCCTCTTTTTGTAATACCTGTGTCATACCCATGTCATTATACACATTTGTGTCCTGATATTTCACAAAAACATTCCCACACACACACACCAGTAACCAGCATCGCCTGTTTGTCCCAGCATGAGATACACACCTATTGCTGCAACAATGGTGTTTGTTGTAACTTGTAAACAGTGGCGTTTATTGCAGATTAAAAAGTCTAGAGTCACTCGATTTTTATACTCTCTTTTTCAGAGGACTTACATTTTAATTATGTATAAAGAAAGTTTAAACAAATTTGGATAAAAGTGTTTTAGATCATTTTTACCTACCCTACCTTTAATACAAAATGGGCCGTACCTTATTTTGGGTTATAAGAGTTTAACAGCATCTTCAGCATTTTCATAGCTCATGTGACTTTGAGTCTGTTAAGTATTAACTGAAATGAAACAGACACAAATGGGACACTCGTTGACACTGTACAGTAACAGTACAGCGTTAATAATAGCGGATAGCTCAGATCATTTGATTTGGGAAATTTTGTTGCAAAATATTTTAGTTCATATTGAAATCTTTGACTTTGACAGATTTAGTTTTGTGGCAAATCTGAGCGCAGTTTGAGATAATATTAACATCTCTTCTGGAGCTCAACAGGAAATGTGTGTGAGATTACTGGCTTCTTTTCCTCCGGAGATCTGTCTGAGGAGCAGGAGAATGAAACCTCCCTTTGACCTCCAGTTAATCTCTTTGCGGTCTTGGAGAATTGCAATAATGGCAACTCTTACAAAATATTTTAACAGGATTTTATTGACAGCAAAGGAGTGTAGGTAAGATTAGTTTTGGCATTAGCTGAAATATATTCAAAATGGAGAAAAAAAAAAGTATGGAGAATGGCGTAGCTGATCTAGACAGGTGGTGCTGGGGAGGAGGAGGGACAGAAATCAATACGGTTGAATATAGAGATCGATTTGTTTGGATGGAAGAGTTCCCTGACTGAACTATGCATCAAATCTATGATTTGTCTTTCCTATTGGTTATTTGGTTTTGTATAATCTGTGTTGATGTTGTTGGCCTTCCTGATGTCGTTTTGTCTGATGATTTGTTCATGATGGCGCATTATTACATCCTGTGGTCAGATAAGCTCATCTCTCACCTCATGTTTGTGTAATATCTTTCCTTTGTCTGTCAATATGGATTGCATTATTGCACTGTTGGTTTAGCTCTAACGAGTTCCTGAGTCTTGGTGTCCTGACACACTCCCCTGTTCTTCTTCGGTCAGAATGATGAAGTCAGTGAAAGGTCAACAGGATTAGAGGTTCAAGGGTGGGGTCAGCTGAGCATAACAGGGGACATTCAGGTTCTCTCCCTGTGGGAATTGGTCATGGTCTGCTAAATCTTTTGAACCCTGTATGGACGCAGTAATGCACACACACACACACACACAAACACACACACACACACATGAAGCTGTGTGATTGCCCCGATAGAGATGATCTAATGACCCAGCTGGCCTGTCAGATGCCCTCCTGCCCTCTCGCTTTATTCTTGAGGTGTGTCTGAAAAAACTGCCATTTACTTATTTATGCAGGACAGGACATTTTGATGAATATTGATGCTTGTTTCTTCATACATTGGTGCCTTCTAATTATGATTTCCATTATAAGGAAAGCACAGATGGAATACCAGAATCCAGACATAAAATTTTTTTTACAGTTTAGCATGGAATGCATGGGCGTCACTAGGCCCTTTTTAGGGGGGCTTGGGCTAAATTTCTGCCCAGCCCCCCTTAAAAATATGTGATAAACCTTTAAAACATTTAAAACGGGCGGGAGGCTTCAGCTTTGTCACGTCTTTTAGTCAGTTAATCGGCGTGCCTGTACTTCAATCCGCAGCACCAAGTAAAGAGCGCACGTCAGAAGCAGAGGTGTGTGTGTGTGTGTGTGTGTGTGTGTGTGTGTGTGTGTGTGTGTGTGTGTGTGTGGACTGGTAATCCCTACGGTATGGGGACAAAATGTCCCCACAAAGATGGCAATATCCAAATTTTTGTCCTTGTGGGGACATTTTTTTGGTCCCCATGAGGAAAACATCTTATAAATCACACTAAGTGATGTTTTTTGAAAAAGTAAAAATGCAGCATGTCTCCTGTGATGGGTAGGTTTAGGGGCAGGGGCAGTGTAGGGGGATAGAAAATACGGTTTGTACAGTATAAAATGCATTACGCCTATGGAATGTCCCCATAAAACATGGAAACACAACATGTGTGTGTGTGTGTGTGTGTGTGTGTGTGTGTGTGTGTGTGTGTGTGAGTACATCTGAGCCTCATTGGTCTGCCACCGCTTGTCAATGTCAAAATATTTGAGAAAACCAATCAAATCTGAGTAGGCGGGCTTTATGTTCACACAGAAGCTGATGAGGCTGAGCGCAAATTTTAACTCAACGTCAAGGGCGAGAAAAAAATAGCTAAACTAAACATTTTATATTTGACAGCTGTTTCAAGTCAGAAATATTAAACAATTGACAAAACTATTAAGGCAAATGAATAATGAATTTTGTCTAATTTCGCTATTTAAAATTGAAAATAGGCCTGTGTAATGTGATTCAGAATGTAAGTTAATTAACAAACAAGAAATATTCACAAAGCCGTTTTCTTTAGATTAGGCATAAGATTAATAATGAATGTGTACATATTGTAAATTAATATAATTTCATTTGTAGCCCTTTTTCAGACTGTATTGGGCATAAGATTAATATGTGTGCATATGGTGAATAAACTTTGTTACCTAGCTTTCCTGGTAGAAGATGATTCATAAAACATAAATATCAGTTAACCATATGATTACATTCTTCACTGACGAAAATGGAATATATCAGTCATATCTGCTCAATGACATGGTTTTCAAGCTATTGTATCTATATTGTATCCCCCGTAACTGCCTACATTCCTTGGTCCGATTAAGGGATGTACAATATGGTAATGCAGAATAAGGCCTTAATATTTGCTCAGTTAATAGTGAGAATTGGACCCTATAAATATGTCACCATTTTTTTCATACCCTCACTGGGGGCTGAGCCCCCCTAAAATGAAAATCCTAGAATCGCCCCTGATTGAATCTCACAGAATTTGGCAACATTTTGGATGAATATACTGTATTACTACAATTTTTGAGAATAAATTTGAATAAATCATAAATAAGATGCTGGATTGTCAGCAGTAGCAATAGTGTAGGGTTAAGGCTTGTGGACTTCATATCCATTGCATCACATCACATTTCAGATTGGAAAGGCATCTATTTCCAATAAAATGAAGAAAACAGTGGAAAAGTACAAATAAAGTGTTTAATACGTGTTTAAAGAGTGTCTGTCGGTTAGGGTTGGGATAGGTTCAGGTAGGGCTTTATTGACCCAATAAGGTGCCATCCATTTATTAATCGCTGTGTCTGTTGTATATATATATATATAAACATTTTGTTAAGTGTAATAATAAAAAAAATCTACTTTCAGCCCTAAAGTTTCATTTTTGTTAACCGTTTGTTAATTTGTCGTTAAATTGTATCATTTTTATTATTTCAATTAATTAGATATGCTTTTTGATTACTACAATTTAATTTACCCATTAAAACAGAAAAAACACACACACAACCCTGAAAAATTAAAGACAGAAAATAATGAAATTGATCAATTAAATAAACATGTTTTCATGGGGCACTACGTTAAAATATGTAGGGTCTACAGGCCGTCAAGCTCCAAAACAGGACAAAAAGCACAATAACTCATCATAAAAGGTCAGTTTGACTTGTGTGACTAGTGTAAGGAATCATGCTGTAAATTCTCTAAAATCATAGCTTTCGACCCTACCCCTCATTTGCATATAATGAAACTTTCCCTGTTGCGATCAGTCATGTGACCTGCGAGAGCCAGTGGAGTTTGCTATCACTGATGTCATACGGATGTGAGCATCCTCTTCCCTTTGCTAACAGAGCACTGTGACTGATTGGTTTCTGCTTCTGTCTGGATCTGACCAGCTGAGTAAATGCCGTCTGACCCAGTTTCCTGGTGTTCAGACCTCTGCTGTGTCCCGTGAAACTGTGCTGTGTTTGTCCTCTGGACCTGATCTCACTGCTGCAGCCACTGATAGAGAAGTTTTAGAAGAATGATTCTGTTTTAAAGGTCAGGTGTCTAGTTACCATCAGTACAGCAGTTGTTCATCATCTCGGCCTCCTCCTTTCCCTCCGTGTCGTTCTCGGTTTCTCGTTCTGCATCTGTGTCAAGGTTACTCTCCGAGTGCCTCAGGACATGAGAATATAATTACAATAGTTCCTCTTATAGATCATTAAACATGCATTCCTTTGAAGAGTGAATTGACTGATATATTCTGATCAGCACAATTGTTTCAGCTCCATGTATAAATGTTCTCTAAATCAGCAGGAAATGTTTCGTGTGTTGCACTGATAATCACAGGTACCCGTGAGTGGAAGTAGATGGTTCTCCTTCATCAGAAGAGACGCATTAGGATAATGGCTTTCACATTTTCTGCATGACTGTTTGTTGCTCAGTGTCTGTCTCCTAATTCACTGGACACGCTCCACAGTAATTGCTCCCTGCGGGTGATTAATTACATAATTAATGTTAAATGGATCTGCTACCACCTACAGGCTTCTTGTCAGTCAATCTCCCTCTCCTTTGTCTTTTCCTCTCTCGTTTTGCCCGTCTTTTCTCTGTTCATTTCTTTGTGTTTGATGATGAAAACAATGCAATGCACATTAAAAAGCGATGAAGTCATTTGGTAGCTCATTTCACACTGTGGTAGCTCGAATCACGTGACTTGTTGAGGAGGGAGATATACTGTAAGCACTATGACTGTAAAAAATACCATCGTTTTACATTTTAAAGGCCCTGGTTGCCCCGCCATTCCCTCTCTAGCGGCTGTTTTCTGCAGAGCATCTGAAATCAAAACTAAGAGTTTACTTTTCTCATAGAGTTATTGATTCTCTTTTGATTCTCACTGTTGTTTAACACTGCAGTTTGCCTGATGAAATAGTACAGAAGGTTTAGCTGTATGCCATATTTAGTTCATTAATTGCCGGACATCTGTTATTTTCTATGCCGTAACATTTATAATGTATTATTAATATGGGAAATGATGCAGTCATGTGTTAGTGTAACTGCAGGCCTCACATGCCCCGTTTCTGACCACATGAGCATTACATCATGTATGTATGTATTTTCCCCCTGCAGATCTCATCAAAGTCATATTTCGGTCTGGACTGAGATAAGACGCCTTTTACTTTCTCCTCCACAACAGTCATATATCAGTCCTCCTGATGTTCATTTTGAGGGCATTTTACTGCACAGTGGCCCCAAAGAGTATTTGGTTATGTTGTAGTATTTGAGGCCGGTCTTGGTCTTGTCTCGATCTCAGACTAAGAGGACTTTTTTTTCAAGACCGGTCAGGACCACGACTTGACTAAATTGCCGGTGCGTTGCCTGATTTATTTATTAACATCATTAATGTGATTGGATGTAAAACTTACTGCTTTAGATGCAACCAATAACTTATTTCTACTTTGTCAAAAATGTCATCAAAAAATTATACAAATGCTCGCAAAATTCAAGATATTGTTGCAAAAAGTTCTTGTATGAGATCTGGATTCATAACATGTGATATAATGAAGCAATATCACATGAGCAAGAGAGCTGTTTTCACAAATTTGAGCATTGAACATGATATTGAACATGATATTTAAAAAAACATTATCCTCAAAAAATTTTATGCATTTGTAATTTTTACAATTCAGATGCGTCTTCTGTATCACCTCTGTAGCGCAAAGATGAATTTTGTTGTTAATGATTTAATTTGATTGGTAACAGCTCTATATTATTCTAATTATATTTATTATAAGTCATTTATTATAAGTTTAAAAAAATGTCTCATGTGGTAATGTGGATCTCTATGAATTTAAGGAGTGATAGTCTGGTCTTGGTCTTGACTATGTCCCGTCCTGCCTTGGTCTTGACTATGTCCCGTCCTGCCTTGGTCTTGACTATGTCCCTTCCTGCCTTGGTCTTGACTATGTCCCGTCCTGCCTTGGTCTTGACTATGTCCCGTCCTGCCTTGGTCTTGACTATGTCCCGTCCTGTCTTGGTCTTGACTATGTCCTGTCCTGCCTTGGTCTTGACTATGTCCCGTCCTGCCTTGGTCTTGACTATGTCCCGTCCTGCCTTGGTCTTGACTATGTCCCGTCCTGCCTTGGTCTTGACTATGTCCCGTCCTGCCTTGGTCTTGACTATGTCCCGTCCTGTCTTGGTCTTGACTATGTCCCGTCCTGCCTTGGTCTTGACTATGTCCCGCCCTGTCTTGGTCTTGACTATGTCCCGTCCTGTCTTGGTCTTGACTATGTCCCGTCCTGCCTTGGTCTTGACTATGTCCCTTCCTGCCTTTGTCTTGACTATGTCCCGTCCTGCCTTGGTCTTGACAATGTCCCGTCCTGCCTTGGTCTTGACTATGTCCCTTCCTGCCTTGGTCTTGACTATGTCCCGTCCTGCCTTGGTCTTGACTATGTCCCGTCCTGCCTTGGTCTTGACTATGTCCCGTCCTGCCTTGGTCTTGACTATGTCCCGTCCTGTCTTGGTCTTGACTATGTCCCGTCCTGCCTTGGTCTTGACTATGTCCCTTCCTGCCTTGGTCTTGACTATGTCCCGTCCTGCCTTGGTCTTGACTATGTCCCGTCCTGCCATGGTCTTGACTATGTCCCGTCCTGCCTTGGTCTTGACTATGTCCCGTCCTGTCTTGGTCTTGACTATGTCCCGTCCTGCCTTGGTCTTGACTATGTCCCTTCCTGCCTTGGTCTTGACTATGTCCCGTCCTGCCTTGGTCTTGACTATGTCCCGTCCTGCCTTGGTCTTGACTATGTCCCGTCCTGTCTTGGTCTTGACTATGTCCCGTCCTGCCTTGGTCTTGACTATGTCCCTTCCTGCCTTGGTCTTGACTATGTCCCGTCCTGCCTTGGTCTTGACTATGTCCCGTCCTGCCTTGGTCTTGACTATGTCCCGTCCTGCCTTGGTCTTGACAATGTCCCGTCCTGCCTTGGTCTTGACTATGTCCCGTCCTGCCTTGGTCTTGACTATGTCCCTTCCTGCCTTGGTCTTGACTATGTCCCGTCCTGCCTTGGTCTTGACTATGTCCCGTCCTGCCTTGGTCTTGACTATGTCCCGTCCTGCCTTGGTCTTGACTATGTCCCGTCCTGTCTTGGTCTTGACTATGTCCGTCCTGCCTTGGTCTTGACTATGTCCCTTCCTGCCTTGGTCTTGACTATGTCCCGTCCTGCCTTGGTCTTGACTATGTCCCGTCCTGCCTTGGTCTTGACTATGTCCCGTCCTGTCTTGGTCTTGACTATGTCCCGTCCTGCCTTGGTCTTGACTATGTCCCTTCCTGCCTTGGTCTTGACTATGTCCCGTCCTGCCTTGGTCTTGACTATGCCCTGCCTTGGTCTTGACTATGTCCCGTCCTGCCTTGGTCTTGACAATGTCCCGTCCTGCCTTGGTCTTGACTATGTCCCGTCCTGCCTTGGTCTTGACTATGTCCCGTCCTGCCTTGGTCTTGACTATGTCCCGTCCTGCCTTGGTTTTGGTCTCAGATCAGGTGGTCTTGACGACAACACTAGTATTTGGATGATTGTGACACTCAAGGGCCGTTTACGCGACACTTTTTAAACTTAAAACGGGAAACTTTTTATGCGATTTGGTAGTTCAGCGGTATTTTGTGGGGCCTGAAAACACAAACTTTTAAAAACTTGTTTTTGAAAACGCAAGTTTTTGACATAGACTGTAAAAAAATATGGACGTAGTGATAACAGAAAATGGGCAAAGAGGCGGGACGTGGGTGGAGCTGAGGTGACGTGATGACTAACAGACAGCAGACAAACGGCAATCCTGTCACTCAAAGTGGCCACGCCCTTAATTATGCAGAACTTTAAGGCTTTATATAATGTAAACAAATAAGTTGTAAAAAAAAATTCACCCCCTCACAGCTGTCATGAAATTAGTCGTATAGACCAAAACCACATTTTGTCCCAGGCTGGAAACATGTTTTTTTCTGCTGTAAAGTTGAGCATTTTAACATGAGCTTAATGAGATTCTTCTCTTCTGGAGCCGGTCTCTAGTGGCCAGTCGATGAACTGCAGTTTAAGTCACTCTCTGATTGGCTTCAAGAGAGACCGCGGGAGGTTGCCACTTGGTTTTGGATAACGAGATCTTTATCTTTATCGTAAACTACAAAAACGGGAATTTGTGAATATAATGCAATGCAATTATGATTTAAAAGAGTATAAGGTGAATTCAGGTTGATTGGGGCACTTTTTCCCCAGACATTTCAATGGCAATTTTTTTTGTAAACGATCTGATACACACAATACTCAAATATCATTTTCAGTTCATTTATGAGACACGCATGCAATGCATGATCACCAGCGCTAAGGCTATTGTCTGATATATTTTCTTATTATTAAATTGAAAAAAAAAAAATATTAAAATTAAGATACAATTTATACAAAACAAAATTCACTTTAAAGAAAGGCTTTCTATAAAACAAAACTTAATAAAAAATAATTTCCAACAAACTCCATGTCTTCTGATATATTGCGAGTCCTTTATTACTTGTGCTGTTCACTTTTCATAACCAACATAGATTAAAGTATTGAATCTCAAAAGAATTCACGCTCCGTGGGCGTGGCGCATTAGTGGAGAATGAGACGATAATGAGACACTGACATATCTCTCTTTTCATACAGATTACATAAACACAGAATATTTGTTTTCGTTATTATTTAAAACATGAAATTTCAACGTTTCTTTAGACATATGTCTCATGTTTGCTTGATAAGTTTTCACTAGGTTACAGTTTATTTTCTGAAGAGAATCAGATTAGACGTCTCTGACAGAGAGGCTGCAGATCGCGCATCATGCTTGTTTTCTTTATTTTGCAAAAAGCACAACAATTAGTTTTTATTGTGACCGTACAAAAAACAAAAATTTGAAACTTAACAGATTATAATGATTTGGCACTGATAAGAAAAAATGTGAGTTGATCGCGCCGGCGGGACGGCCGACTCCAGGGGGTTGAGCTAATCTCAGACTAAAATACATGTTTGAGCTGTTTTAACTGAAAACATGTCTTAAAATATGTCAGTGCCATTGTTTTATCTCAAGATGCACACCAGTAATGTTTTTTTTCTAGAGCACATTTATAAAAAAAAAAACTACTTTAATGTCCTAATTGAACTAACGCCTAATCCTGGCTTAATCTAAGCCCTGTCTGTGGAACCAGGCTTAAAATTGTTAGCTGCAATAAATAAATTGTTTAAAATGAAGACGGATCAGGTTAGAAACTTAAGCAGAACCGACTTAAGAATCACCAATAAAACAGTCGATTAAAAGACACTGAGCAAAACTGATGAGGAAAAGGGAAGTTTGTGAAGAAAGCTCGAGTGCCAGAGACACTTGGCATTCTGTATGACTTTAGGACATGTTTAATGATGTTAGTATGCTATGTTAAGCTGCTGCTCTTGCGCTCACAGACACCTCCTCGGCCTCAGAAGACGAGGGCTCGCTGCGCCGGCAGGGACGGATCGCCTCCTCGTCTCCGTACCAGGCGCACCCAAGCGTGGAGCACTGGTTCAACAGAGTCATCCAGGGCTCGTCCACCTCATCCTCCGCATCCTCCACCTCATCCCACCCCGGAGGAAGAGCCCACCACGCCACCAACACCACCTCTGCGTCAGCGGCGACCGTGCTGGCTGACCTCATGGCTCACACACAGCTGGGTCAGTACTCGTATCCTCGAGCGCTCTCTGTTAAGATGCTGTAGCCTGATGTGTCTTCTGAACACTGCTGACACACCAGGAAGAGGTTTTAGGTGCTGCTGAAAGGAATAGCCCACATAATGAAAATCCTGTCATTTATCTACACACACTCATGCCGTTCTGAACCTGTATGAACGCAAAAGTCAATAGAGACTGTCAAGCCAAAATGACAAAACAGCACTATAAAAGTAACAGCCCTGTCTTATTCCTCAGTAAAAATCTTCTGCTGTTTCAGCTCAGTGCCTTAAAAACTAACATTGATCTCGATAGCATGACATGCTTACACACACATTACTGCTCTGCTGCTGCTGATACAATCTCTGTTGTGGATGTTCTGGCTGCATGTTTGCATGGTGCATGCTGCTTTTGAACTGTTTCCGCTGTGCTGGCATATCTTTAGGGTCCTGAAGCCAATCTGTACAGATAAAGCCAGCGCTGGCCTTGTTAGTTTGACATGCTAACTGAGCAGTTTCCAGTGCTGCATCACTGTTATTAAACCCTGTTAAAGGAATATTTCCTGCAATACTCACTCTCATATCGTTCCAAACATGATGATTTTCTTTCGTTAGTTAAGCACAAATGGAGATGTTTCTGCTGCTGTGTCATTTACAGTGAAAGCAAATGAGTTAAAAGCAAGGTATAAAAGACTATAAATGTGGAAGTAAACACCTGTCAATTGGTTAACTATAAGTTCTCTTACTATATATGGGGAAAGACTGTAATAGATCTAACGTTACATTTCATGTCATATTACAGTAAACTCCGGTTAACCTTCTGGTGCTGTTTGGTCTTTTTTTAAATTATTATTATTATTATTATTTTACTTCATCAGAATGGTACAAAACTTGGAGCTTTCGGCACTTTCTGTGTAAACACACAAAAATGAGCACATTGGAGAGTAATTTCATCAAGTGGAAGCGTTTGGTACTGCACACAAACTATCTGACTGAAAGCTCATTTCTTAAGATATCAACCTCAAATTTGGATCAAAACTTGTTTAGATTTATGCATTTGGTTTTATTGCAGTTTCATAGTAAAACAAGTTTTGGAAAATATATATTTCATTACAAATTTTAAATATTATTTTTGTGAATTTTTAACAACGAACAAAAAATTCTATAACTTTTTTTCTCTTCAGCAATAATCTTAAAAAAAGATCTTTCTTTAAGAAGAGACCAAACTTCAGTCTGTGCTCCAAAACATTCAAGATTTATCAGTTTATTTCCGTTTTCAGGTCAATGCTGAAAAAGTGAATAAATGTATTATAACTACTGCATAAATATAATTGAATACCATAAAATCCCCTAAAAATACAAAATATTAAATAAAAAACATTATTGAACCAAAATATAGTGCATACATTTAAATAATAATAAAAATTGGTCATTTTTGGCCATCACACGAGCAGGATTAAATGTACAGTTTTTGTGAATAAGTGAACAAGTTTTCTTAAAACCTACTGTGGAAAAATTTCACTGTAAATTTAACATTCCCTTAATTCCCGGTGGAATATTTTAATACTTATGTTTCTTCTTTGTTTTTTCATATCAGTCATGTAAAGTTTTTTGCATTATTTTACTGTATATTGCCTATATTAGTATTTACCTCAGCTTGTGGAAAAGCTACTTGTCATGAACTTTGATTTACTGTCGTCACAGTCGTGACCCATACAAGAGAGAAACAAAGCCAACACAAACGTGAGTCTACAGCGACTAACACACGGGCTAATAAGACAGAAGAACTACAAAGAGTCACCGGAAACTCAATAAAAGTCCTCAAACACAAAACACTGGCGAATCTTGATTGTCTCTTTACCAAGTTTTTAGTATTTAGTGTTTTACCATTACTTTAGTTAATGGAATATATATTCCCCAAATTCTGTAAAACTTAAGATGTTGCTAACATATTTTTCACTGTAAAGTTCTGGTATCCACACCTGCCAAACTTTTCTTTTTTTACTGTAAATGTAACATATTTTACAGTGGCGTCTTCTGAAGGCAAACTGTTTTGTGTGAGACAGGCCTCAAACCTCATTCATGATTGTGCTTCATATGGATGACTATTATGGTGCTTCTTTAGACATCCTCTAGTCACTGTTTGCTTTCAATGTATGAACAAGAACAGAATGAAACATCATATTAGTTTTGAATGGCATGAGAGTGAGTAATATCATAACTGCAGAACACGTTGATTTTAATCTGCATTCCCACTATATCTCCTCTTTCCTCTGGTCTCCTCCTCTTTCTTTCACCCTGTTTTCTGCCTCTCTGCCCTTGAAGGCCGGTTCCCTGAAGCTCTGCCTGTAAATAACCTCAGATTTCACACAGTGTCAGAGTCGCTCTGTGGATCCTCTGTTCTGACAGACCCAGCTGCAGGAGCCAAGATTACACACTAAACAGCTGCTCGCTGGTTAATAGTGTGGAAATGCACTGATATATTTAGTATAAAGCTCTTATTTAGAATAAGATGGACAGTAAACACCACATGGAATTAGGAAGAGAGATGACAGATAAAATAGTCATGTGTAAAATCATCTTAAATCATATTTGATGTTTTATACATATGGAATTTAGGACCAATGAGATTTCATGGCGGGCAGGTCTGATCAGTTCAAGCTAAAAGTATGTGCTGTGTTGAAGATGGGAAAGTACATACTTTTTAGACATGTATTTTTATTGCTGTAATCTCATTCCACGCCACCCCACATTCTGCACAGCTTCTTAAATATAGGATCAATACTATAATTCATCATGGGTTTGATCACTGAACACTCCACCATGCATTTCTGTATTTTGACCTCCACTCCCCTTTGACCTTTGGCACCTCATGACAGACAACCACAGTGCGCCGCCGGACGTGACAGGCCTGTCGGAGCGCTCGGTGCATGCGGAGCGTCCGCAGGTGGCGTCAGTGCGAGGGCTTCCACGCGGATACACACACACCAGCGTCCTGGAGACCGCCGACGGTGAGCATCTTCCTCTCACACACGTCATGTCATCTCTCCACACAACTCTCACTGCATCCTGACATTCACACAGTGTTTATAGCTCTGTCCCAAATCCTAGTGATCTGCCTGGCTTTCTCCTGCCTACACAGGCTGCACCTCCTGAAGACGCTTGCTAACTGCCACAACGCCTCAGTAGTGACACACTTGACTCCTGTACAGTTTGAATGATTCTCACGTTGCTAAAATATTAGAACAATATTCCAAAAAATAACTTCTAAAGCACAAATAAATATAAGGTTCCTTGCCAAGAAGAAGTGTGCTTAATTGTAAACGTTTTGTGCACTTCAAATCTTAAAAGGATATATATATATATATATTATAAATCTGTACTTACAGGTAATATAATACTAATAAAAATAAAATGCCACTTAAGTGCATTTAAAGAGAGACACTCATAACTACTTGGTGTACACGCTTAAGTCCACTTTTTAAAAGTATATTTTAAATCATTATATTTTAATAATGTAAAAAATGTATGATTGTGCTTTTCAAAGTACAGTTATAATTATATTTATAGTTTATATAATTGCATCTTCATCATTATAAATGTGTAATTACAAATATATTTAAATGCATTACATACAAGTTTCAGTAGAAATGACATAGTTAATATAGTGATTTTTTAGTTTACCATAAATGTTTGTCAGTACATTCAGCTACGCTTTAACCATATCTAAAAGACAATATAAGTAATTATGAAATCTCATATAAAGATATTCTACTTAAGTCCTACTTAAAAAAAAAACATATATATACACGATCAGGCATAACATTATGACAGGTGAAGTGAATAACACTGATGATCTCCTCATCACGGCTCCTGTTAGTGGGTGGGATATATTAGGCAGCAAGTGAACATTTTGTCCTCAAAGTTGATGTGTTAGAAGCAGGAAAAATGTGCAAGCGTAAGGATTTGAGCGAGTTTGACAAGGGCCAAATTGTGATGGCTAGACGACTGGGTCAGAGCATCTCCAAAACTGCAGCTCTTGTGGGGTGTTCCCGGTCTGCAGTGGTCAGGATCTATCAAAAGTGCTCCAAGGAAGGAACAGTGGAGAACCGGCCACAGGGTCATGGGCGGCTCAGGCTCATTGATGCACGTGGGGAGCGAAGGCTGGCCCGTGTGGTCCGATCAAACAGACGAGCTACTGGAGCTCAAACTGCTCAAGAAGTTAATGCTGGTTCTGATAGAAAGGTGTCAGAATACACAGTGCATCGCAGTTTGTTGCGTATGGGGCGGCATAGCTGCAGACCAGTCAGGGTGCCCATGCTGACCCCTGTCCATCCCCGAAAGCACCAACAGTGCTCCGATCCATTACAAGTCAAATCTGTGCTGCTAATATCTTGGTGCCAGACACCACAGCACACCTTCAGCACACCTACACAATATTAGGTCATAATGTTATGCCTGATCTGCGTATATTTATATATTGAAAAATGCATTTTTCCTGCTTGCTCTAGCCGTATATTATGATGTCATCAGCATGCATTCTATTTTTTTGGGAATAGTTCACTAAAAATGAAAATGCTGTCATCACCTGCTCACCTGCATGTCAGTGCAGAATACAGTCTCATTCACACTTCCACACATTCAATCTGAAAATATCACTGAGACCCGAGACACCATCCACTCTCACTATAGGGAAAAACACCCTGGAAAGAGTGTCCTCGTGTGTTCTACTCAGGGGAGGAGAGTGCTTTGAGTAGCATTAGCTTGTACTGTAGATGATGACTCATCGATTTTCATTTTTAGGTGTACTGTCTCTTTAAGACACAGAGCTGAACGTCACATCAGGATCATGATTAACCTGCTTTCTTGTCTTCGCTTGTACCAGCTGATGTGGTGTGTAAGGTTTTGGAAGGATGACTAGGTGGTGTTGGTTAAGCTTAAGCAAAAAAATCGTATTTGATTTAGCTTGTTTTACATCTGTCACGCTCAGTGTGAGTGGCCTCAGCTCTGAACATGCGTGTTTATTGAGGTTTTCTCTTCTTCAGGCACTGACAGGGCCGATGGGGAGGCCACGGATGGTATTTATACACGTTTCTTTCAATCTGCCCCTCCTCCTGGTGTCTCTGTGTCTCAGTCGTGACCTCTGTGTTAATTATGATCACAACAACATTTCATCCTAATGTGTCTCTTTTTGTCTTTTTACTGTTATTGATTCTTTCAAGGTCTTTTCACAGCATTCAGATTAGGGTTTGCAGAATGACTTTAATACTCTTATTAACAAAGCATTACATGGGAAGCTACATTTCTCAATTACAACTCTCTTGTGAAAAAGAATATAACATACTTTAAAAGAATATACTTGAACCATATGTAATGTTCCAAGACACTTAATTGCATGCTAATTGTGATTAAATGAACATAAATATTAAGTTTACATGTATTAAATGCACTTATAGTTGAACTTATTTTGACCCACTTAAGTACATCTGACAAGCATTTATTGTAAATTATAATATACTTTAATGTCATTTCTGTTGAACTTGAATATTATGTATTTATCTATATTTGTAATGACACATTTTTAATGAGGGAAAGCTCATGTTTAACTAAATGAATGATTAGATCATTTGGTTGTTTGTCAAGTGGTTCTTAGTACATATTAAATTATTGAGGCCATAAAATGGTTATTGCACTTATACCATGATCTATAACCACTGCAGGCCTATAGATTGATTACCTTCATATACAGTACATCAGTACTTACATGGTGCTTCCAAAAACACCTTTACCATGGTATAATGTATGTTAAAGGGTGGTATTATCATAGCATCATGTCCAGAAGTAGTATATTTTGATGCTTTTTTGATGGTGAATACAAGCATGCAAGTTGCAGATTAGTCACAGTATCATGGTAATATGTGGTTATGGTGTTTATTAATAGGTTAATATGGGTTTAGGACATTAATGAGGCAAGATAACAGTAGGTATGTAGCGGTTATGCTCATATGAGAGGAATTATTCTTTAACTAAACTAAAGCAAGAAGGAAGTGTGACAGTGATTGGCTTCAGCAGGTCCTGCAGTGAATTGTGGGTACAGTCTGAATGTGTGAACAAGTGAGACGCATTCAGACAGACACACAGACACACACACACACACACACACACACACACACACACACACACACACACACACACACACACAGACAGCGGCTGAGGCTGAGGCTCAGGTGTCTCGTCTCAGTCATGCATATATACATGACACATCCATCTCTCTGTGGGTTCACAGCCAGACGCCTGACAGAGAAATGAAAGGCTCGATTCATCATGTGAAGATGATGGTTTGCTTCTGTCCTCTTCTCTCAGTCGTGTGAACGTCTGTGTTTACCTCCATAGATGGGTGATTCTATTCTAATTGTTATAAATCAGCTGAGATGTCCCTTACACCTTTGAGATTTCTGTTCAATTTAACAACATTTATTCCGCCGCTAAGTTCAGAGTGTGCTTTTCTAGTGTTTCTGTGACATGGGATGTAAATATTTGCCCTGACAATGATTCAAGAACAGTTTACCCAGCTAACAATTTCTGGTTCCCAGAACGTTCTTGGAAAGTTCCCAAAACATGTGTTTGTAACCTTTGTTTTTGGTTAGCCAGGAACGTTTTTGTTATGGAAATAGAAGATTTCTTTTAGGTTTTTGAACGTTCCCCTAACGTTCCCTTCGCGTTCCACTAACATTCCCTTCATGTTCTCCTGACGTTCCCTTCACGTTCTCCTGACGTTTCTTTCACGTTCCCCTGATGTTTCCTTCACGTTCCCCTGTTGTTACCTTCACGTTATCCTGACGTTCCCTTCAAGTTCTCCTGACGTTCCCTTCACGTTCTCCTGATGTTCCCTTCACGTTCTCCTAATGTTCCCTTCACATTCTCCTGATGTTCCCTTCACGTTCTCCTGATGTTCCCTTCACGTTCTCCTGATGTTCCCTTCCCGTTCTCCTGACGTTCCCTTCACGTTCTCCTGATGTTCCCTTCACGTTCTCCTAATGTTCCCTTCACATTCCCCTGTTGTTACCTTCACGTTCCCCTGTTGTTACCTTCACGTTCCCCTGATGTTCCCTTCACGTTCTCCTGATGTTCCCTTCACGTTGTCCTGATGTTCCCTTCACGTTCTCCTGATGTTCCCTTCACATTCCCCTGTTGTTACCTTCACGTTCTCCTGATGTTCCCTTCACATTCCCCTGTTGTTACCTTCACGTTCCCCTGTTGTTACCTTCACGTTCCCCTGATGTTCCCTTCACGTTCTCCTGATGTTCCCTTCACGTTGTCCTGATGTTCCCTTCACATTCTCCTGATGTTCCCTTCACGTTCTCCTGATGTTCCCTTCCCGTTCTCCTGATGTTACCTTCAAGTTCTTCTGATGTTCCCTTCACGTTCCCCTGTTTTTCCCTTCACGTTCTCCTGATGTTCCCTTCACGTTCTCCTGATGTTCCCTTCAAATTCTTCTGATGTTCCCTTCACGTTCCCCTGTTTTTCCCTTCACGTTCTCCTGATGTTCCCTTCACATTCTCCTGATGTTCCCTTCCCATTCCCCTGTTGTTACCTTCACGTTCTCCTGATGTTCCCTTCACATTCTCCTGATGTTCCCTTCACGTTCTCCTGATGTTCCCTTCACGTTCCCCTGATGTTCCCTTCACGTTCTCCTGATGTTCCCTTCACGTTCTCCTGATGTTCCCTTCACATTCTCCTGATGTTCCCTTCCCATGTTGTTACCTTCACGTTCTCCTGATGTTCCCTTCACATTCTCCTGATGTTCCCTTCACGTTCTCCTGATGTTCCCTTCACGTTCCCCTTTTGTTACCTTCACGTTGTTCCCTTCACGTTCTCCTGATGTTCCCTTCACCTTCCCCTGTTGTCACCTTCCCGTTCCCCTGTTGTTACCTTCACGTTCTCCTGATGTTCCCTTCACGTTCCCCTTTTGTTACCTTCACGTTGTTCCCTTCACGTTCTCCTGATGTTCCCTTCACGCTCCCTGTTGTCACCTTCCCGCTCCCCTGTTGTTACCTTCACGTTCTCCTGATGTTCCCTTCACGTTCTCCTGATGTTACCTTCACGTTCTCCTGATGTTCCCTTCCCGTTCTCCTGATGTTCCCTTCACGTTGTTCCCTTCACGTTCTCCTGTTGTTATCTTCACGTTGTTCCCTTCACGTTCCCCTGTTGTCACCTTCCCGTTCCCCTGTTGTTACCTTCACGTTCTCCTGATGTTCCCTTCACGTTCTCCTGATGTTCTCTTCACGTTCTCCTGATGTTACCTTCATGTTCTCCTGATGTTCCCTTCACGTTATCCTGATGTTCCCTTCACATTCTCCTGATGTTCCCTTTCCATTCTCCTGATGTTCCCTTCACGTTCCCCTGTCGTTACCTTCACGTTCCCCTGTTGTTACCTTCATGTTCTCCTGATGTTACCTTCACGTTCTTCTGATGTTCCCTTCACATTCTCCTGATGTTCCCTTCACATTCTCCTGATGTTCCCTTCACGTTCTCCTGATGTTACCTTCACGTTCTTCTGATGTTCCCTTCACGTTCCCCTGATGTTCCCTTCCCGTTCTCCTGATGTTCCCTTCACGTTCTCCTGATGTTCCCTTCACGTTTTCCTGTTGTTACCTTCATGTTCTCCTGACGTTCCCTTCACGTTCTTCTGACGTTTCTTTCACGTTCCCCTGATGTTTCCTTCACGTTCCCCTGTTGTTACCTTCACGTTATCCTGACGTTCCCTTCAAGTTCTCCTGACGTTCCCTTCACGTTCTCCTGATGTTCCCTTCACGTTCTCCTAATGTTCCCTTCACATTCTCCTGATGTTCCCTTCACGTTCTCCTGATGTTCCCTTCACGTTCTCCTGATGTTCCCTTCCCGTTCTCCTGACGTTCCCTTCACGTTCTCCTGATGTTCCCTTCACGTTCTCCTAATGTTCCTTCACATTCCCTGTTGTTACCTTCACGCCCCTGTTGTTACCTTCACGCTCCCTGATGTTCCCTTCACGTTCTCCTGATGTTCCCTTCACGTTGTCCTGATGTTCCCTTCACGTTCTCCTGATGTTCCCTTCACGTTCTCCTGATGTTCCCTTCCCGTTCTCCTGATGTTACCTTCAAGTTCTTCTGATGTTCCCTTCACGTTCCCCTGTTTTTCCCTTCACGTTCTCCTGATGTTCCCTTCACGTTCTCCTGATGTTCCCTTCAAATTCTTCTGATGTTCCCTTCACGTTCCCCTGTTTTTCCCTTCACGTTCTCCTGATGTTCCCTTCACATTCTCCTGATGTTCCCTTCCCATTCCCCTGTTGTTACCTTCACGTTCTCCTGATGTTCCCTTCACATTCTCCTGATGTTCCCTTCACGTTCTCCTGATGTTCCCTTCACGTTCCCCCTGATGTTCCTTCACGTTCTCCTGATGTTCCCTTCACGTTCTCCTGATGTTCCCTTCACATTCTCCTGATGTTCCCTTCCCATTCCCCTGTTGTTACCTTCACGTTCTCCTGATGTTCCCTTCACATTCTCCTGATGTTCCCTTCACGTTCTCCTGATGTTCCCTTCACGCTTCCTTTTGTTACCTTCACGTTGTTCCTTCACGTTCTCCTGATGTTCCCTTCACCTTCCCCTGTTGTCACCTTCCCGTTCCCCTGTTGTTACCTTCACGTTCTCCTGATGTTCCCTTCACGTTCCCCTTTTGTTACCTTCACGTTGTTCCCTTCACGTTCTCCTGATGTTCCCTTCACGTTCCCCTGTTGTCACCTTCCCGTTCCCCTGTTGTTACCTTCACGTTCTCCTGATGTTCCCTTCACGTTCTCCTGATGTTACCTTCACGTTCTCCTGATGTTCCCTTCCCGTTCTCCTGATGTTCCCTTCACGTTGTTCCCTTCACGTTCTCCTGTTGTTATCTTCACGTTGTTCCCTTCACGTTCCCCTGTTGTCACCTTCCCGTTCCCCTGTTGTTACCTTCACGCTCTCCTGATGTTCCCTACACGTTCTCCTGATGTTCCTTCACGTTCTCCTGATGTTACCTTCATGTTCTCCTGATGTTCCCTTCACGTTATCCTGATGTTCCCTTCACATTCTCCTGATGTTCCCTTTCCATTCTCCTGATGTTCCTTCACGCTCCTGTCGTTACCTTCACGTTCCCCTGTTGTTACCTTCATGTTCTCCTGATGTTACCTTCACGTTCTTCTGATGTTCCCTTCACATTCTCCTGATGTTCCCTTCACATTCTCCTGATGTTCCCTTCACGTTCTCCTGATGTTACCTTCACGTTCTTCTGATGTTCCCTTCACGTTCCCCTGATGTTCCCTTCCCGTTCTCCTGATGTTCCCTTCACGTTCTCCTGATGTTCCCTTCACGTTTTCCTGTTGTTACCTTCATGTTCTCCTGATGTTCCCTTCACGTTCTCCTGACGTTCCATTCACGTTCTCCTGTTGTTACCTTCACGTTCTCCTGATGTTACCTTCACGTTCTTCTGATGTTCCCTTCACGTTCCCCTGTTGTTACCTTCACGTTCTCCTGATGTTTCCTACACGTTCCCCTGTTGTTACCTTCACGTTCTCCTGATGTTACCTTCACGTTCTTCTGAGGTTCCCTTCACGTTCTCCTGATGTTCCCTTCACATTCTCCTGATGTTTCCTTCACGTTCCCCTGTTGTTACCTTCACGTTCTCCTGATGTTACCTTCATGTTCTTTTGATGTTCCCTTCACGTTCTCCTGATGTTCCCTTCACGTTGTTCCCTTCCCGTTCCCCTGTTGTTACCTTCACGTTCTCCTGATGTTCCCTTCCCGTTCTCCTGATGTTCCCTTCACGTTCTCCTGTTGTTACCTTCACGTTGTTCCCTTCACGTTCTCCTGATGTTCCCTTCACGTTCTCCTGATGTTACCTTCACGTTCTCCTGATGTTTCCTTCACGTTCCCCTGATGTTCCCTTCACGTTCCCCTGTTGTTACCTTCACGTTCCCCTAACGTTCCCTTCACGTTCTCCTGATGTTCCCTTCATGTTCTCCTGATGTTCCCTTCATGTTCTGCTGATGTTCCCTTCACGTTCCCCTGTTGTAACCTTCACATTCTCCTGATGTTCCCTTCACGTTTTCCTGATATTCCCTTCACGTTCCCCTGTTGTTACCTTCACGTTCTCCTGATGTTCCCTTCACGTTCTCCTGATGTTCCCTTCACGTTCCCCTGATGTTCCCTTTACGTTCTTCTGATGTTCCCTTCACGTTCCCCTGATGTTCCCTTCCTGTTCCCCTGTTGTTACCTTCACGTTCTCCTGATGTTCCCTTCAAGTTCTCCTGATGTTCCATTCACATTCTCCTGTTGTTACCTTCACGTTTCCCTGTTGTTACCTTCAAGTTCTCCTGATGTTACCTTCAAGTTCTCCTGATGTTACCTTCACGTTCTCCTGATGTTACCTTCACGTTCTCCTGATGTTACCTTCACGTTCTCCTGATGTTTCCTTCACGTTCTCCTGATGTTCCTTCACGTTCTCCTGATGTTCCTTCAAGTTCTCCTGATGTTCCCTTCACGTTCTCCTGATGTTCCCTTCACGTTCTCCTGATGTTCCCTTCACGTTCTCCTGATGTTCCCTTCACGTTCTCCTGATGTTCCCTTCACGTTCCCCTGATGTTCCCTTCCCGTTCCCCTGATGTTCCCTTCCCGTTCCCCTGTTGTTACCTTCACGTTCTCCTGATGTTCCCTTCACGTTCTCCTGATGTTCCCTTCACGTTCTCCTGTTGTTACCTTCACGTTTCCCTGTTGTTACTTTCAAGTTCTCCTGATGTTACCTTCACGTTCTCCTGATGTTACCTTCACGTTTCCCTGTTGTTACTTTCAAGTTCTCCTGATGTTCCCTTCACGTTCTCCTGATGTTCCCTTCACGTTCTCCTGATGTTCCCTTCACGTTCTCCTGATGTTCCCTTCAGGTTCTCCTGTTGTTACCTTCACGTTTCCCTGTTGTTACTTTCAAGTTCTCCTGATGTTACCTTCACGTTCTCCTGTTGTTACCTTCACGTTCTCCTGATGTTACCTTCACGTTTCCCTGTTGTTACTTTCAAGTTCTCCTGATGTTACCTTCACGTTTCCCTGTTGCTACTTTCAAGTTCTCCTGATGTTACCTTCACGTTCTCCTGTTGTTACCTTCACGTTTCCCTGTTGTTACTTTCAAGTTCTCCTGATGTTCCCTTCAAGTTCTCCTGATGTTCCCTTCACGTTCTCCTGATGTTCCCTTCACGTTCTCTTGATGTTCCCTTCACGTTCTCCTGATGGTCCCTTCACGTTCTCCTGATGTTCCCTTCACGTTCCCCTGATGTTCCCTTCCCGTTCCCCTGTTGTTACCTTCACGTTCTCCTGATGTTCCCTTCACGTTCTCCTGATGTTCCTTCACGTTCTCCTGTTGTTACCTTCACGTTTCCCTGTTGTTACTTTCAAGTTCTCCTGATGTTACCTTCACGTTCTCCTGATGTTTCCTTCACGTTCTCCTGATGTTCCCTTCACGTTCTCCTGATGTTCCCTTTACGTTCTCCTGATGTTCCCTTCAAGTTCCCCTGTTGTTACCTTCACGTTCTCCTGATGTTCCCTTCACGGTCTCCTGATGTTCCCTTCATGTTACCCTGTAGTTCCCTTCACGTTCTATTAGCCTCTTTTCATCATACTTATTTGACAAATTCTCCTGCGTCCCATATGGTCTAATCTAACCATATCTTGTTTTAAACTATTATTTAATCATTAGTAATAATCCAAGCACATAAACTGTCATATGGAGGATCAAATTAGATCAGTGAACCACAGTAACAGATTTTACGTTAAACGCTAGGGGAACGTTTTGTGTTTGTTGGGTAAACTGCAATAGAAAACCAATGAACAATCACCATTTTACATTCATATAAACTATTAAATCAGTTCTGTAATCAACGATTCATTCATTTTACACCCCTAATGGGAACTCTAAAGACGGTAATAAGACTTTTCTTCTAAAGAAAGGTACTTATTTATCTACAATTTCTTTTTAATATTTTTTTTATTTAATTTGCCTCTACTTTCTGTGATAATTTCCTTTTTTAATAAAAAGTTTCTCTTTTTCTTTCATTTCATGGAAAATTGTTAATGGGAAATTTCTCAGACAGGGTTTGTAACACAATAGAATCACTCTCGTGTTATTGTTTAACATGTATTAACTTATTCATTGCATCTTTGTTGCTGTGTTCCATGTGTTTAATCACTGTAAACTGTAACAGATGAAGCATATAGGGAAAGCTCTTTTAGCAGAGAGCTCATGAATGTCTGATGAGATGAATAGCTGGGCAGCGGCTTGTTGCTAGGCAGCACGAGTCCAGCCGCCTCAATCAGAGTCAAGCAGAGTCTGATCCGCCGGGTCAGGTATCTCTACTGAGCGCGCTCAGTACCATCTCAGCCAACCCCATGGGCATACAGCCTTACACTGACTGACAGGCTGGTGTGTGAATCTGTCCTTTCACACTGACCTTTCCCTGCTTTTTTATCTCATTTCCTCCGTGTCTCTCTCTCTCTGTCCCATCTTCTCCTGACACTATCTCTGTTTAAAGGCGTTCCGGTCAACAGTCGAGTGTCCTCAAAGATTCAGCAGCTCCTAAACACTCTGAAAAGACCAAAGAGACCACCTTTACGAGAGTTCTTTGTTGATGATTTCGAGGAGCTTTTGGACGGTAGGTTCATAACACTTCAGTCCTTTACATGCAATCATTTCCTACATCACACATGCTGATTGGCCTCTGTTGACCCTGCAGCCAATGAGATTGCTTGCTCAACATTTGGTTCAGTGTTTGCTGTAGGCTGGTCTGGTTCCTCTGAACCCCTCCACCTCCCCAGCTCCACATGTCTAGATCTGCTATGGGATTTATGTATGTATTCATGCAGCAGCAGCAGCAGATCTTACATGCTCACTGCAGTGTGTCTGTGTATCTCCGTACTTGATTTGCAGCTAAAATTGTAAAATTGTGCTAAAAACTACTCACCGCCCCTTAGCAACTGCTTAGCAATGCCCTTGCATCGTGATAGCGAGGTTTATAGGACCAGCCACCACTCACATGTTCTTCAGAGAAAGTTTAAATCTTATTTTAGTATTCTGAGGAGCCTTTAAGTCTGGTGATCAAGCCCTCTATCAGTGACAGCAGGCCAATTATATTTACTTTCATCTCACACATGGATTATTTGAAAATATGAACTTGTAAATTGGCATTTACACTTAGATTGAATAGCTGTCTCTGAAATCCTTTCTCATAAATACTAACCTGGGTGACCGGAAGATAACACAAAACAACATATTAGGCAGCCATGTTAAGGTAAGGGTTATTTACACCTGGACAAACTTCATGGTTTTCCTGTTTAGTCATTTTGTCTGGCTCAGAGTTAGTGTAAATAGCCTCTGCCAACAACGCTAAAGTCAATTACTCAGGAAATGAATGGGATTTTTATTAAATGCTAAATGAACACTTTGCATACATGTATACATCCCCAAAAAGCTTTTTTGCAAGTACAGTTTTTGTTTGTTTTGCTTTTTTATCCATGTGACCAGATTGTAATATGTCACATAGTCAATGTCTTCAGCCTTTACTGTGGTCAGTCTCTAGTACAGTGATCCGCTAACTATTTCACTCTCAGAAAAAAAGGTACAGTGCTGTCACTGGGGCGGTACCCTAAGGTACAAAAGTGAAAAGGTACGTCTTTGCACCTTACTTACCTCTAAACGGTACATATTAGTACCTTAAAAGGTACATATCAGTACTTTAAGAGTGAGTATTAGTACCTTAAAGGTACATATTAATACCTTAAAGGTACATATTAGTACCTTTTCGGTTTTGTACCTTAGGGTACCGCCCCAGTGACAGCAATGTACCTTTTTTCTGACAGTGTTGAGGCTTATTAAAGACATAAAAAATATCCCTGAGAACGCCTGCATCAATCTCACATCCCTCCTTGTTCACTCAGCCCTTTCTTACCGTTCTTTCCTATTCTCTTAGCAGCAGCACCTTCTCCTTATACTCTCTCTCTCTATCTCTGTTTTTCCTTCTCTTTCTGTTCCAGACACACAAAATCAATCAAATCTATTTAAAGATGTGTGACATCTCATCCTCAGGACGCATAAGTCACCCTGAGACGGATTGGTGCTTAGTGACATTTAAACTCACTCTCACACATGAACTCTGTTAGAGAGCGGCTCACAGTATGAGGCAGCATCCATCATGAAACCTGATTCTGAGCGCTTCATGTAGACATGCCAGTGATTTCCATAGCTTTTGTCATCAGTGCGATCTAATGAGCATATCATATAGGAGAATATAAGTGATTTTTATTTACACTGACTGAACTTCTCGTTATTGATAAGTATGCATTTATTTTGTATAATCATGTTCATCTAGTGTAACGGACTGCTCTGAGACAAAAGGTTGAGAATTCAAACGCAGCTTTAATGAAGGGTAATCCACAATCATAGTCATACACAGGCAAGCAGTCCAAACAGGCAAATAAGACAGGCAAAAGGGTAATCCCCGGAACAGGAAAGAAATCCAAAAAACCCAAGAGACAAGAACCAGGGAAAATTGTAGTAACACACACAAGACTTCGCAGTGAATGACAGAGTGAACATGGTTTATATAGGCAAGGTAATGAGGTAAATGAGACGCAGGTGTAAACAATGAGTGCTGATGAGTCCAGGCAAAGGATTATGGGTAATGTAGTCCTTGATGGAGTGACAGTCCGGGGTGGAGTGCCCTCTGGTGGTAATCAGGGGCACTCTCACTGGAAAATCGTGACATCTAGCTTTCTCCACCATCTTTTATTTACTTTTTCTCTGAGCTTGTTGAAATCTCTAACTCTGTTCCTCCATCCTCATCCTATTTCCCTTCGACCCCTCTTGGGATACATATAGGGCCAGATTTACTAAACTAAGCGCAAATTAGACTGAGAGCTCATTCCCAAAAAATCACAGATGTGAGTGGACAAATAAAAAAACACAGCCGGATCATTTCCATCATGACCAACATAATCTACCAACAGTGTCTGGTTTAAGACAGTTTTTTGGGGGAGGTAAATAATGGTGCAAACATCAGTAAATCACCTTGCATGATTCATTTAAATACTAAATAAATAATACATTTTGCGCCTGAAAGGGAAACTCCTACAAATGCATATGCATTAAGATCAGCAAATATGCAAATATAACCGTCCACGCCGTTTCAGCGCTAGTTTATTATTGCATGTCTTTAGCAAATCCTTACAGTAGTTTTTTTAATGCCAAAAGAGGGTTTGTGCTGGAGCAAGCTGTTAGTAAATCTGGCCCATAGTCTCATATGGCCAGGCTTTTAACTAGTGACATCACCCGGCGCAATGCGTTGCAAGTGTTTTCTGCTAGTTCAGCCCAACACAGTTATCATTTTCACATCCAGCGTTACGTTGCTTAAATAGCAAATGGACTCGTGACTCAAGGGAATGGGAGATGAGACTCTGATTAGTTTATTGCACGTTACGCCCAAAAAACACCCATGACTCATTAAGAGACCAGGGACAACCATTTTGGACCATGAGCTGGGCACACCGTCCGTTTTTCCTGCCTTTAAACTAGCAAAAGTGGATTCGGACATGCCATCAGACCATATGTTCAGATTGTTAAAATAGCCCCAAAGTCTGATCCACCAGGCCCCACCCCTTTATTCTGTGTATTAATTATTAAAATGAGGAATATTGTGAGGTGTTCGTTTCCGAAATAAAAGACTACAATAGAGGCGTTTCAGGAGTACAGAAACACTGACACTGATATACAGAAGAGACCCCGCTGGAGAGAAAAAAGCCCCATTAAGAAATTATTACATAAACAATAGTATTTGTTTATACATGGTATCTAACAGAAGTGATAATTATATTATTTGCATAAAGCAAACCACATAGCGTGAGGTATTAGCTTTACATTAGTGACTAAACGCTTTGTGGTATTTGTCCCCTACAGTCCAGCATCCAGACCCGAACCAGCCCAAGCCTGAGGGGGGTGAGATGAGAGCCCTGAGTGGGGAGCCGCTCGGTGTGGTCACTAACTGGCCTCCATCACTACTGGCCTCTTTACAGCGCTGGGGAACCACACATCCCAAGAGCCCCTGCCTCACAGCTCTGGACAACACCGGCAAACCCGTCTACACACTCACATACGGTGCGAATGCTGCGGTTTACATCAGAGTGGTCTCACAAGCAATTTACACAAGATTCTTGAACAAGACTCATTTCTAACGCATTTAGTTCATGTTTAAAATCTGCCTGATATACCCTTGTGAACAGGAAGTGCACTCAGTTGTATTGCATGTGCGAAAATGTTTATTTTTATTCTGCAAATGTACTTGCAGATAATGAAATAAAAGTGCACTTAGAGCACACTTTCAGGACTGTTTCTGAACACACTTAAGTATACATGAATGCATGCAAATTAAGTTTTAATTTAGAGTAAATTTTAATCTTTTGTCGTGCTTTAAAGAAGTGCACATCTTTTAATGTGTTGACTAACATACTAAAGTACTGAAGTGTGTTATTCAATCATACATGTAAAGTTCTTTTATTTTAAGTGTAAATTGCAACTTCATCATTACTAATGTGTAATTATTAATATATTCAATACGTTTCAATAGAAATGACATTATTTTAGTTTATCATAAATGCGTGTCAGTACGTTCATCAGTAACCATGTTCATCAATTTTCAATTACTAATTGTAACAAAGACAATAGAAGTAATTATGAAAGTACAGATAAAGATCTACTTTAGTGGGTCAAAAACACTCTAAACTTCAGCTCATTGCATTTAATGTAAGTTTAAACTATAATACATTTAATTTAATTGCAATTGCACATTCAGATCCCACTTAAGGGTATTCTTTTATGTATGTTTTTTCCATAATAAGTGCTCTTTTCAGAGGGTAATCCTGTATATATGCCGTGTTTATGCTGGTAATGGTGATGAACTCATTGATAAGTGAACGGACAGCGCAGGTTTGAATGTGTGTGTGACTGTGTGTATATATATGTGTGTGTTTTGATAGGGAAGTTGTGGACGCGGAGTCAGAAACTTGCGTATACGCTGCTGAACAAACTGAGCAGCAGGAATGAGCCACTGCTGCGGCCCGGAGACAGAGTGAGTGTGTTATCCTCGCTCACACCTCACATCAACTCTCCATCAGGGCCTGTTACACACGGACAGGGATGTGATCTTGTCTTTTATTTTGAAATGCAAACACTAGAGGACTGCTCACCCAACACACAATCAGTGCAGCAGAACCAGGTTTTAAATGGTTGGACTGTCAAGCATGATCCATTCTCATTCCTCCTCTCTCAGAAACATTGCATGTTACCAAGATATTATGTTCGAGCTAATCAAACAAGTGTTTTCTAACTACTGAGGTAAGCTAGTGGGCTAAGATGTTAGCTTTATAGCTAGATATGTTTAATTTTTAACATTTTAAGTTTAAATGGTGATGTAATATGTCATTTAAAAGCACAATATGTAAGATTTTTTTATTGAATATCCAAAAACAACTAGAATTATATATTTTGTTGACGTGTGTACTTAACGATTCAGATTCTCCTTATTGACTCCCGATTCCTAATTTTGATTCCAATGAGGTAAAAAAAAAAAAACCTTAGATATCATTCGCATTTATTCCAAATCTTATTGCAAAACTTTTTATTGTAGCTGAATACCATGAATGAAAATCAACTGGCTAAAGAACATTTACACAATTAACTTCTGCCTATGGTTTAAAAAGGCCCTTGCAAAAACAACTAGCCTAACTAATATACATTTCAAGCATTAGTAAAGACAAGGAAACAATTTAACTAATTAGCAATCACAAATAAATGCAACTGAATGATATGATTGAAATAAACAGTGTTTTAAAGTGTTCAGGTATTCAGGAACAGAAATTGTAATCAAATGTAAAATAATATTGCACTTTAAAAGTGAATAAATAACGTTATTGTAGAGCCGGCAGCAGGAATATTAGGCTGCTGTCACTTTAAGAGCTGCACGGATCCAATATACAGATGCACAGAGACAGCTGTTTATGTTCACTTAAGTCATAACCCACTGTGTTTACGAGGATTTTTTGACATATTTTTGTGTATTTGTCCATTCAAGTGCAAAAAGACTCGCACACTGTTCAGTATGAGAGGCGGCTTTCTGTGCGCACACTTTGGATGTGTTTGTGTAGCACAGAAAACCAGTCCAGTGCTTGTTGGTTTAAAGCTGTATTAAAATGCACACAAAGGAATCGATAAGAGGAATCCGATTAAAAATGTATCCAATTCCTGACCTTAAGATTCCCAACCCTAGTACTTACATTATCCCAAATCTTGCCAACAACTTTTAAATCAGCTATTTCAACCAGTGTAGCGTTTAGACCGCGTATCAACCAAAGCATTTTTTTCAGTTGAGATGCTTTGCTTTTTTATGATACGGGATATCCACGGAAGTGTTACTAGCATCTCATTTCACAGAGAGTTTGTTTCCGAATTGATTCTATATAAAATGCAGATATAATATAAAGTATTTTCTCTGGCTCTTGTCTTAGTCCCGCCCCTCCTCTACTGTGATTGGACGGCTGGATGAAAAGTGACAGCATTTTACTCAAAGTTGAAAATTCTTCAACTCTCGGCAATCTGTAAAAACGGCGAGTGCTCAGAGCTTGAGCGTGAAATAGACGCTCATGCCGTCTTAAAAACGCAGCGCTCCCATTGAAATCAATTGGACAAATACGCCAGCCGCGTGAAAAAACACTTTAGGCCTTAAGGAAGGAGGCGTATGTTAAAGGTAGCTTTAATTGTGAAATAAACATAAACTATAAAACTACTACGGCTGTGGCCCTCTCGGCCCGTCCTGCCTCATACCACAGTTACGTTAATAATACTTTAATACATTAGCTCATCCATGAATATGATTTCTGCCCGAGTGAATGTGAGTCCTGTCGGATTGCTCTCCATGTTTTTGTTTTGAATAAGCGACCTCTAGTGGCGTAACTTACCGTGTCTTTAATATCTGAAAACATTTACAAAATTGCAAAAAAATATGAACACTAAAATGTAAAAAAAAAAACAATCTAATTTATAATAAATATTATTTCAGTGTATAAATGATACTAGAATGACACTTAGTGACACACCCAAGCGATGATGTCACAGGGTCAGAATAAAAGACGTCAAGTCAACTTTATTTATATAGCGCTTTTAACAATGCAGATTGTTTCAAAGCAGCTTCACAGTGTTAAACAGAAAAATAATGCAACAGAATATGTTTCGATTATCATACAGTAACAATGTGGGCTTTAGATCAGTAATTTGGTCTATATGGTTAATTTAGTTTAATAATTAGATTTATTTTGAAATATATTTGAAAATAGTTTTTCCCCAACTGAGCAAGCCAAGCCAGAGGCGACAGTGGCAAGGAAACCCAAACCCCATCAGGAGACCTAATGGAGAAAAATAAACCTTGGGAGAAACCAGGCTCAGTCGGAGTGCCAGTTCTCCTCTGGCCAATTAACAAACAGTGTATTATTATTATTAAAGTTATTATTTTAAAGGTCAGAGGTCATAATCGATCTGAATATTCGAAAGATCGGCGGCAACACGCTGGAGACGGGTTGTGATACAAAACACAGGATGAGTAAACATCATTAACACATTAACATTAACCCAAATCCTCTCTTGTGTCCGTCTCCACAGGTGGCACTTGTGTTCCCCAACAATGATCCGGTGATGTTTATGGTGGCGTTTTACGGATGCCTGCTGGCAGAGCTGGTGCCGGTGCCTATAGAGGTGCCACTCACTCGAAAGGTGTTGAGCCGCATTACAGCACAATCACTAGTGCCTCTACAGGATAATACACCACACGACACCCTGCTGTCCTCATATCACCCTCATTACTATCCTTAAACAACAGCATTGCACTTCCAAAACTGTGTTTTTATGACATGAGAATAAAATAAAAAAAAAACATGCTGCTAGTCAAATTATCATGCCGCTGTTAATGATTAAAGATGCATTGATACTGTGAGTATGAGAGCATGCATGAATAACCGGTCACTCTTCTGTAAATGAGCTGAAGTCTCCTGTCTGAAGATTTCATCAGCCGCTGCTTTGAAGCATTGCTTTGATTAATAGAGATGATGCTCCTGATGGAATGAAGGGCACAATAACACTCCTCCATCTCTAGTGCTGATCTGTTAAAACTGTCTGATGAAAGACTGAGAGAGAGAGAGTGAGTGCTCTGTAGATGACTGTCTCTCGTCCCTCTTCAGGACGCAGGTGGTCAGCAGGTGGGCTTTCTGCTGGGCAGCTGTGGGGTCACTCTGGCCCTGACCACTGATGCCTGTCAGAAGGGTCTGCCCAAAGCACAGACCGGAGAGGTTGTCACGTTTAAAGGTGCATTATTCATGCAAGCCAGTTACTTCATCTTTATTTATTAGTGCTGTTTCTTAACCTCAGGTATGGTGTGTGTTTGTGTGTGTGTGTGTGTGTGTGTGTGTGTTTACAGGCTGGCCTCGACTGCTGTGGTTTGTTACGGATGGAAAGCATGTTGTGAAGCCTCCTAAAGACTGGCATCCGCCAATGCGAGACGCTAGCAATGAGATCGCATACATAGAGGTCAGAACGCCACTTACTGAAGGGATCATGGGTATTCTGTGATAGTGACGGGCAGTTGTACATTATTAAACTTATTAACATGAATATAATGATGTACTCTCCAATATACACTATATTACCAAAAGTATTGGGACACCCCTCCAAATCACGAGTTCAGGTGTTCAATCCCTTCATGGGGGGATCAAGCACTAGGCATGCAGACGCTTCTACACACATCTGTGAAAGAATGGCTCGCTCTCAGGAGCTCAGTGAACTCAAGCGTGGGACCGGGATAGGTTGCCACCTGTGCAATAAGTCCATTTGGGAAATTTCCTCAATACTAAATATTCCACGCTCAACTGTTAGTGGGATTATAACACAGAGTAAGTGATTGGGAACAACAGCAACTCAGCCACAGAGCGGGGTCAGCTCATGCTGAGGGTCACAGTGTGCAGAAGTCACCAACTTTCTTCAGATTCAATCGCTCCAGACCTCCAAACTCCTGTGGCCTTCAGATGAGCTCAGGAACAGTGCGGAGAGAGCTTCATGGAATGGGTTTCCATGGCCGAGCAGCTCATCCAAGCCTTACATCACCAAGAGCAATGCAAAGTGTGGGACTGGACTCTAGAGCAGTGGAGACGTGTTCTCTGAAGTGACCAATCACGCTTCTCTGTCTGACCATCCCATGGACGAGTCTGGGTTTGGCGGTTGCAGGAGAACGGGACTTGTCTGACTGCATTGTGCCAAGTGTAAAGTTTGGTGGAGGGGGGATTATGGGATGAGGTTGTTTTTCAGGGGTTGGGCTTGGCCTCTTAGTTCCAGTGAAAGGAACTAGTAATGCTTCACCAAGACATTTTGGACAATTTCATGCTCCCAGCTTTGTGGGAACAGTTTGGGGACGGCCCCTTCCTGTCCCAACATGACTGCGCTCCAGTGCACAAAGCGTCGATCCATAAAGACATGGATGAGCGAGTTTGGTGTGGAGGAACTTGACTGGCCTGCACAGAGTCCTGACCTCATCCCGATAGAACACCTTTGGGATGAATTATAGCGGAGACTGCGAGCCAGGCCTTCTCGTCCAACATCAGTGCCTGACCTCACAAATGCACTTCTAGAAGAATGGTCAAATATTCCCATAAACACACTCCTAAACCTTGTGGAAAGCCTTCCCAGAAGAGCGGAAGCTGTTAGAGCTGCAAAGGGTGGCCGACTCCATATTAAACCCTACGGATTAAGAATGGGATGTCATTAAAGTTCATGTGCATGTAAAGGCAGGCGTCCCAAAACTTTTGGCAATAAAGTGTATATATGTGAACATAAAATATTGATTGAAGTATAAAATATAAAATAATAATAATATGAACTATATATATATATATATTTATATATATGATACTAATATGATAGATCTATCCATCTATCTCTCTGTTCACAGTATAAGACCTGTAAAGAGGGCAGCACTATGGGCATCACCGTGTCTCACTCTGCGATGTTGGCTCACTGTCATGCGCTCACACAGGCCTGTGGATACACAGAGGGTGAGTGTGTGCGACTCACACACTTCACACACACACACACACACACACACACTCGGCTCTTCTGAGACAGGCACTGCAGGTCTTGCGTGTCCCACTTCCTCTCTCTAAATAACTGCTCAGAAGCCCTTAACACACACAGTAAACACACTGATATCCTCTCGTCTGCCTCTATATACACACCCTTAAACTGGGTTTGATCACAAATGTAACTGTTATCAGAGATCTACAGAATGAAAGATTTAGATATGATTTATAATGTTTTGCTTGCTGCTGTCATCTAGGCCACAGCATGTCTTGTAAATGTTTTTTGCATCATATAGCTCAAATGTTTTCTGTGATTTTGACTCACTTGCACAGGTGAGATCATAACAAACGTATTGGACTTCAAACGAGACGCTGGTCTGTGGCACGGCGTCCTCACGGTGAGTCCTCAGAAACAGACACGCTTGTGGGATTGACACTCAGACACTCACACACACACGGATGAGGAGTTAGATCCCTCACACTCATCCAGCTGTCTCTTGCTTTCCCCACCTGTGTCCTTGGGAACGGCTGTCATGGCGATGCGTGTTCAGAGTGTGATGAACCGAATGCACGTGATCAGCATCCCCTACTCGCTGATGAAGGTCAACCCGCTCTCCTGGATACAGAAAGTCCACACCTATAAAGGTGAGTGTCCTGCCTTCAGCCGGACCGTCTGTGTGTGTGGCACGAGCTATGGCCACTTACTTGTGGAAGTGTTTAGCATATAAAACACACTATTACTTTTTAATGTATTTTGGATTAAATAAATGTAATATGCATTAGAAATTAAGATTAGATAGATTAAGATAGACATCTCTTCCCGTTCTCAGACTTTTGGACAGTAGTGTATATTTCTTCAAATGATTTCTCCAGATTATCTGAATCTTGAGGATTGATCATAATATGTAAAAAGACTCACCGGTGCCACCTAGAGGTGTAAGGATGTAACTACATGAAGAGGGGTGTGTGAACTTTCCACTGCTAAAGTCTTATTTATAAAGAACTTTCTAAGATAAATTCAGATTTTCTGAAAACAGAGCATTGTGAAGAAAAGTTGTTCATTTTAAGCGGAAGCCTTTCAAAATGAAAAACATGTTATGTTGCAGATTTTGCACATGTAATTTTAAGTTTAATAGTTGTTCAAAATTGTACCTTTAGGGGTACAACAGCTTGTCACTGGGACAGTACCCTTAAAAGGGCATCTTTGTACTTTTTTACTCCTAAAAGGAGCATATTGGTACCTTAACCCTCTGGTGCTTCTCAGTTGGGAGTCACACGTGTGCTCTTTGCGGCCAATAGTGACTGAAGAGCACTGAGGGTTAAAGTACTACTATGAACCTGTTTGTGGTAAAAAAATAAGGTACAAAGATGTCTTTTTAAGGGTACTTCCCCAGCGACAAGCTGTTCTACCCCTAAAGGTTCATTTTGACACCCTTTCACTCTGTGTGTATACACAGTTTCCAGTAAACACCGGTTTCTCACCACAGCTGTTAGTAGGGGTTGAAGTGCATAGCGCTGAAACCCTATTGTAATTGTTAGAATTTCCAAGATCAGCATTTCCCCATAAAACTGATCGGGCAGACCAAACCGTAATTCATAGAGACTTGAAACTTTGAAAGCTGGTAGTACTCTCACCGTCTACACCGTCACCAAATCTCGCCCCAATCGGTCTGACGGTGGCGCTACAGCGGTCAAAAGTACCTTTTTGGCTCATAACTCCTAAACCGTCTGCCACATTTTTGGATATTTTGTGAAGTAGTCCTAGGTTTTTTCCCCAATCGGAACCATAACAGGGCAGTCTAAATATCAATAATTGTTGAAAAAAAAGTTGAAAGTTGAGTTTAACTCAAGTCACTACGGGGTGCCAAAATGTTTGGGGTTGGCGGGTCCACTTTTAATAAAACTCTTGAACGGAAAGAGATATTTTCACCAAACTCTGTACTCTTGTTTTTGGGCTCAATTTTTGGTCACATGAAAATAAAAATCACAGCGATTGGCCACTTGGTGCTACAAAAGAATGTAAAAACAAACAAACATGAAAACGGATACTGTCAGTCTGATTTACTTGAAAACTGGCATGCAGTGTTTTTGTCCAAGGTTGTATACGAGGACATTTGCATATTAAAGTAATATTTGAGATTATTTCAAAATCCTACCTACTAGACTTTTTATTTTTTTGCTCAACCTCGATAAACCACTGTGGCACAATTCTCTGGACTCTCTAGGTCAGGGGTGTCCAATCCTGCTCATGGAGGGCCACTGTCCGGCAGAGTTTTGCTCCAACCCCAATGAAACACACCTGAACCAGTTAATCAGGGTCTGTGTTAAGGCAAGTTGGAGGTAAAATCTGCAGGATAGTGGCCCTCCAGGACCGAGTTTGGACACGCCTGCTCTAGGTCAATAATTATAAAATGTTTTAATTTCATTTAGAAAAGGGGTGTGGCCAAGTGTACCCAAACGCTTACCATTCCTAGGCGAAAACTCAGATCTTAGCGTCATTACGTGAGCACATGAAACATAGCATGCCAATTATTATGGAGATTGGATAATAGGTGGTGCTATAACTGTTAAAAACTATTTGTACTGGCTATAAATGGTCAAAGTGGTTACATGCTTGCTAAATAAAACATAATACCCGTTTATGAATGTGTTTAAAGTGCTTTAACCCCTTCAATTGCCGCTTGCAGCTATATTTATATTTGATATTTTAGCAGCTGAGATGCTGTCCAGTCAGCATCCATGAGCATTTAGACCATAGCATCTCATGTAAGTGTGACCGGTTACAGTATGTGTTTACGTGTTCTCTGCTCTTTACCCAGCGCGTGTAGCAGTGGTGAAATCCCGGGACATGCACTGGTCACTTTTAGCCCAGCGGGATCAGAGAGACCTCAGTCTCAGTTCCCTCCGCATGCTCATCGTTGCTGATGGAGCCAACCCCTGTGAGTGCACACTTGTACATCCTAATAGAGTGGGACACATCCTGAACTGTCACCAGGTCGTGTAACTTCATTGTGTATGTCGAAACGCAGGGTCTATTTCGTCTTGCGATGCCTTCCTCAACGTCTTTCAGGCCCGTGGACTTCGGCCAGAGGTGATCTGCCCATGTGCGAGTTCCTCCGAGGCCATGACCGTCGCCATCCGCAGGTACACTGATGACATTACAGCAACTTAAACTACACTAGTGCATGCATACTACACCTGTTTATATGCTAAACATACTACAGATACATTTACGTATATATGTATTTAATATAAACACCCTGAAATTTTAAATTTAATATAAACACCCTAAAATACTTTTAGTATACTAAATTGATATATTTAAAAATGGGCAAAATTTTAACAAATTATTTTATACTTAATGCACTTTAGTTATCCAGTAAAATATATCTAAATGTTTTACCATACATTTCACCTTTTTTACAGTATAATGCAGTAATTGTTGATATGAAAGATATGAAAATAGCCATTTGAATTTGTTTATCGCATTATGCTCGGGGTTGCCAGGTATGCGTAATAAAACTGGCCCCAATGGCCAATCAAAAGTAGCCAAATAACCAGGAAAACCATGGACTTGGCAACCCTGAGAATGCTATTCCAAACACAGCCCAGATGCATGTTAAGTGGCTCTGTGTGTGTGTGTGTGTGTGTGTGTGTGTGTGTGTGTGTGTGTGTGTGTGTGTGTGTGTGTGTGGACTGGTAATCCCTACGGTATGGGGACAAAATGTCCCCACAAAGATGGCAATATCCAAATTTTTGTCCTTGTGGGGACATTTTTTTGGTCCCCATGAGGAAAACATCTTATAAATCACACTAAGTGATGTTTTTTGAAAAAGTAAAAATGCAGCATGTCTCCTGTGATGGGTAGGTTTAGGGGCAGGGGCAGTGTGTGTGTGTGTGTGATGGGTAGGTTTAGGGGCAGTGTAGGGGGATAGAAAATACGGTTTGTACAGTATAAAATGCATTACGCCTATGGAATGTCCCCATAAAACATGGAAACACAACATGTGTGTGTGTGTGTGTGTGTGTGTGTGTGTGTGTGTGTGTGTGTGTGTGTGTGTGTGTGTGTGTGTGTGTGTGTGTGTGTGTGTGTGTGTTCAGGCCTCCAGAGACGGGCGTTCCTCCTCCGGGAAAGGCGGTGCTGTCCATGAGCGGTCTGAGTTACGGGGTGATCCGAGTCGACACCGAGGAGAAGCTCTCCGTCCTCACTGTCCAGGATGTAGGACAGGTCATGCCTGGATGTGAGGCCTGCTTTACTCTCACTGATCCATAGCATTAATCCATAGACTGATAGATAGGTTTGAATAGAGTGGCGGATCTCTTCATGTTTAGCGTTGTACTGTTTTGACTCTGACTGCCGTATGTCTGTATGTGCAGCGCTGGTGTGTGTGATCCGGGTGGAGGGCATGCCGTACCTGTGTCGAATGGATGAGGTGGGAGAAATCTGCGTGAGCTCCAGCAGCACAGGAATCTCCTACTATGGTCTGCCAGGAATGACCAAGAATGTCTTTGAGGTGAGTGTGGAGAAACAAATGCTCCAAATGCTCCTTTTTAAACATCTAGAGATGGCCTTCAAAATGCAATCAATAATGGGCTGAATGATTTGGGGGGGTATCTAATCTTAGTTTAGTAAAATCAAATGGTAGCAATAGTAGTATCAGTAATAGTTGTTGTAGTAGTGTTAATAATAATAGTAGTAGCTGTAGTAGTAAGAGTAGTAGGAGTAATACAACCCGAATTCCGGAAAAGTTGGGACGTTTTTTAAATTTGAATAAAATAAAAAGTAAAATACTTTCAAATCACATGAGCCAATTTTTTAATCACAATAGACCAGAGATAACATAGCAAATGTTTAAACAGAGAAATTTAAAACGTGTATCCACTAACTGAGCTCATTTCAAGCTACAGGTCTCATAAAAGTTGGGACGGGGGCATGTGTAGCATCTCCTCTTCTTTTCAAAGCATCGAGGTTATGAGTTTCTGGAGTGTTGGTGTTGGAATTTGGTCCCGTTCTTCCCTGATATAGGTTTTCAGCTGCTGAGGAGTTTGTGGTCGTCTTTGACTTACTTTTTTGTTTAATTATGCACCTAATGTTCTCTATAGGCGAAAGGTCAGGCTGATTCTTCTGCGATGAAGCCATGCTGTTGTAATAGCTGCAGGATGTGGTTTTGCATTGTCCTGCTGAAATACACAAGGCCTTCCTTGAAATAGACGTCCTCTGGAGGGGATCATATGTTGCTCTAAAACCTTTCAGCATTCACAGTGCCTTCCAAAGCCAGCAATCTGTCCATACCATATGAATCAGAGATGCTGGCTTTTGAACTGAACGCTGATAACACACTGGAAGGTCTCCTGCATCTTTAGCCTGGAGGACACAGTGTCCGTGATTTCCTACAAGAATGTCAAATTTGGACTCGTCTGACCATAGAACACTTTTCCACTTTGAAACAGTCCATTTTAAATGAGCCTCGACTCACAGGACACGACGGCGCTTCTGGACCATGTTCACATATGGCTTCCTTTCTGCATGATAGAGCTTTAGTTGGCATCTGCAGATGTTACGGTGGATTGTGTTTACCGACAGTGGTTTCTGGAAGTATTCCTGGGCCCATTTAGTAATGTCATTGACTCAATCAGGGCGATGAGTGATGCAGTGCCGTCTGAGGGCCCAAAGACCATGGCCATCCAGTAAAGGTCTTCAGCCTAGTCCCTTTCTGGAGTTTCTCTGAATCGTTTGATTTATTTTATTATTTATTTATTTAGTTACATTTATATAGCACTTTTCTAGACACGCAAAGCGCTTTACATATAGAAGGGGGGAATCTCCTAAACCACCACTGATATGCAGCACCACCTGAATGATGCGACGGCGGCCATTTTTACCCAGAATGCCCACCACACACCAGCTGATTGGTGGAGAAGAGACAGAGTGATGAAGCCAATTGGTATATGGGGATGATTAGGAGGCCATGAGGGACAGAGGCCAATGGGCAAATTTGGCCAGGATGCTGGGGTTACACCCCTACTCTTTATCAAAGGACATCCTGGGATTTTTAATGACCACAGAGAGTCAGGACCTCGGTTTAACGTCTCATCTGAAGGACGGTGCTCTTTGACAGTGTAGTGTCCCCATCACTATACTGGGGTGTTAGGACCCACACAGACCACAGGGTGAGCGCCCCCTGCTGGCCTCACTAACACCTCTACCAGCAGACACCTAGTTTTCCCAATTGGTCTCCCAACCAGGTACTAACCAGGCTCAGCCCTGCTTAGCTTCAGTGGGAAACCAGTCTTGGGCTACAGCAGGGGTGGGGAACGTTGATCCTGGAGGGCCACTCTCTTGCAGAGTTTAGCTCCAACCTTGAAAAAAAAACACTCACCTGCCTGTAACTTTAGTAATCATGAAGACCTTGATTAGCTTCAGGTGTGTTCGATTAGGGTTGGAGCTAAAGTCTGCAAGAGAGTGGCCCTCCAGGATCAACCGTTCCCACCCCTGGGCTACAGCGTGATATGGCTGCTGGTACAATGATAATGTTATCCACTGTAGATGATGAGATTTCCAAAGCCTTTGCAATTTGACGTTGAGGAACATTGTTTTTTAAGTATTCCACAATCTTTTTACGCACTCTTTCACAGATTTCACAGCCATGTTTACTTCTCTGAAAAGAAGACTCTGCCTCTCTAAGACATCCCTTTTATAGCTAATCATGTTACAGACCTGATATCAATTCATTAGTTGCTAGATGTTCTCCCAGCTGAATCAAAATGTTGTTGCCCCCGTCCCAACTTTTATGAGACCTGTAGCAGGGATCAAGTTTGAAATGAGCTCAGTTAGTGGATAAAAGTGTAGTTTAAACATGTGTTAGGTTATCTATGGTCTATTGTGAATAAAATATTGGCTCATGTGAATTGAAAGCCTCTTAGTCTCCATTTTATTTAAATTTAAAAAACGTCCTAACTTTTTCAGAATTCGGGTTGAAGTAATAGTAGTAGTAGTAGTAATATTAAACAGACTAATAAAAGGGTAGAAAAAGGTAAGATGTCTGTAATAGTTGATTATTAACAGTTCATTATAAGCATGTGAGGATGATGGCTGACACACGACGCGTTCACAAGAGCACATTATAAGCGACTCAAACTGGGAAATCTAGAAAGACTGTTTAAACATCATGAGCATTTTCTCCACAACAAAACACATCAATTATATTATTTTGCTAGATGCTGGCATAACTTTATTAAAGCTATAGAAAAGAAACAGCATTGATAGTCAGTCTATGTGTTAAATAAAATCTGATAAAGAAGAAGACATAAACAGACCTGTTGGTGTTGTGCTTGCTTTCAGACCATTCCCGTGACCTCATCAGGAGCGCCCATCAGTGAGCGGCCCTTCACACGCACGTCTCTGCTGGGCTTCATCGGGCCGGTGCGTTCACATCCAGGACTCTTACATGTGCTAGAAATCAACATGTGGAGCTCATCTTTCTGGACGGGGTTGTTTCTTGTGTTGTAGGATAATCTGGTGTTTGTGGTGGGAAAGATGGATGGGCTGATGGTGGTGAGTGGACGGAGGCATAATGCAGATGACGTGGTGGCCACAGCGCTGGCGGTGGAGCCCATGAAGTTTGTGTACAGAGGAAGGTACAGAACAGACCCTCTGACCTGATCTTCAGCTAAACAATGCTTTCTGAAACCCATGATGAGCGACACAACACTGGAGATCTGTTAGAACTAAACCAGTGGCATTTACAAGAAAAACATCTGTGGCTAAAGTTATTTTGAAATTACAAGCTAGAGAATACATTTTCTAGAGTTAACCCTTGACTTGAGATGAATGTGCATCTCTGCTCAGACTGAGACGTGCTTCTGTGTTCTGTCAGGATTGCGGTTTTCTCGGTGTCGGTGCTGCACGATGAACGCATTGTGGTGGTGGCAGAACAGAGACCTGACGCTTCAGAGGAGGACAGCTTCCAGTGGATGAGCCGAGTGCTACAGGTGAACACACACACACACACACACATTTCTGGTTCACTATCTTCGTGGGGACTCTCCATAGACGTAATGGTTTTTATATTGTACAAACTGTATATTCTCTATACACTACCCCTAAACCTACCCATCACACACACACACACACACACACTGCCCCTGCCCCTAAACCAAACCCATCACTGGACACATGCTGCATTTTTACATTTTCAAAAAAATTTATTCATTCAATTTCATTTTGTATGATTTATAAGCTTGTTTCCTCATGGGGACCTCAATTTAGGTCCCCACGGTGACACAAGTCTGTGTGCAGTCAGGTTTAAGTCCCCACCATGATAGAAAAACATGAACACACACACACACACACACACACACAGCCCTGCCTAAACCTACCCATCACACACACACACACACACACACACACACACACACACACACACACACACACACACACACACACACACACACACACATACACACACACACACACACACACACACACACAGCCCCTGCCCCTAAACCTACCCATCACACACACACACACACACACACACACACACTGCCCTAAACCTACCTATCACACACACACACACACACACACACACACTGCCCCTAAACCTACCCATCACACACACACACACACACACTGCCCCTAAACCTACCTATCACACACACACACACACACACTGCCCCTAAACCTACACACACACACACACACACACACACACACACACACACACACACACACACACACACACACACACACACACACACACACACACACACACACACACACAGCCCCTGCCCCTAAACTACACACATCACACACACACACACACACACACACACACACACACACACACACACACACACACACACACACACACTGCTCCCTGCCCTAAACCTACACACACACACACACACACACACACTGCCCCTAAACCTACCATCACACACACACACACACACACACACACACACACACTGCCCCTGCCCCTAAACCTACCCATCACACACACACACACACACACACACACACACACACACACACACACACACACACACACTGCCCCTGCCCCTAAACCTACCCATCACACACACACACTGACCCTAAACCTACCCATCACACACACACAGACACACTGCCCCTGCCCCTAAACCTACACACACACACACACACACACACACACACACACACACACACACACACACACACACACACACACACACACTGCCCCTGCCCCTGCCCCCAAACCTACCCATCTCACACACACACACACACACACACACACACACACACACACACACTGCCCCAAACCTACCCATCTCACACACACACACACACACATCTCACACACACACACACACACACACACACACTCACACACACACACACACACACTGCCCCTGCCCCAAACCTACCCATCTCACACACACACACACACACACACACACACACACACTGCCCTGCCCCAAACCTACCCATCTCTCACACACACACACACACACACACACACATACACACACTGCCCCAAACCTACCCATCTCTCACACACACACACACACACACACATACACACACACACTGCCTGCCCCTACCCATCTCACACACACACACACACACACACATACACACACACACACACTGCCCCTGCACCCATCTCACACACACACACACACACACACACACACTGCCTGCCTCAAACCTACCATCTCACACACACACACACACACACACACACACACACACACACACACACACTGTCCCTGCCCCAAACCTACCCATCTCACACACACACACACACACACACACACACACACACTGCCCCTGCCCCAAACCTACCCATCTCACACACACACACACACACACACACACACACACACACACACACACACCATCTCACACACACACAAACACACACACTGCCTGCCCCAAACCTACCCATCACACACACACACACACACACACACACACACACACACACACACACACACACACACACACACACTGCTAAACCTACCCATCACACACACACACACACACACACACACACACACACTGCCCCTAAACCTACCCATCACAGGAAACATTCTGCATTTTTACTTCCTCAAAAAAACTCATCCTGTGTGATTTATAAGCCACTCACACAGTTCTAACACTTCTGTTTGACTTAACAGTAAAACTGATAATAAAGACTGAGTAGGTGTGCCCAAAGTTTTTCTTGTAATGTCCACAACACACACTCATGTGTATGGTCTGTCCGCCTCTCAGGCCATCGACAGCATCCATCAGGTCGGAGTGTACTGTCTGGCTCTGGTTCCAGCGAACACACTCCCCAAAGCTCCTCTGGGGGGCATCCACATCTCCGAGACCAAACAGCGCTTCCTGGAGGGAGCCCTGCACCCCTGCAACGTGCTCATGTGCCCGCACACCTGCGTCACCAACCTGCCCAAGCCCAGACAGAAGCAGCCGGGCACAGGTGAGTCCGGCCCCGGCACGGGTGTGTCTTCCGTCCGGTGTGGCGCTTCTCACACGTCATGTGACCTGCTGTCTCTGTCGTTCCAGAGGTGGGGCCTGCTTCCATGATCGTGGGAAACCTAGTGGCAGGAAAGAGAATCGCACAGGCCTGTGGGAGAGACGTATCACAGCTGGAGGACCATGATCAGGTACAGCACATCTCAACCTCCCGCTGGCACCCTCGTCAATCTCAACTACTCTAGCGTGCTTTTAATAGAGGGTTTCATGTGGAGTTCAAACGAAAGGGTTAGTTCACCCAAAAATGTAAATCCTGCCATTAATTCCTCTCCCGTTACATGTAATCTTAAATAATGTGCTTTGGTTTCTTAATCAACATCTAAATAAGTGCACGTCTTTAAAGCATGACAGATGATTATTACATAATAATAAAACATTTACTTTAAAGTAAAACATGAAATGGCCCCACTTTATATTAGCTGGCCTTAACTACTATGTACTTACATAAAAAAATAAGTACAATGTACTTACTGTGTTCATATTGTGTTGCAAAACACCTTTGCTGATATTGAGGTGGGATACGGGTAGGGTTAGGGACAGGTGTGGTGGGATGGGTTAGTTTAAGGGTAGGGTTAGGGACAGGTGTGGTGGGATGGGTTAGTTTAAGGGTAGGGTTAGGGACAGGTGTGGTGGGATGGGTCAGTTTAAGGGTAGGGTTAGGGACAGGTGTGGTGGGATGGGTTAGTTTAAGGGTAGGGTTAGGGACAGGTGTGGTGGGATGGGTTAGTTTAAGGGTAGGGTTAGGGACAGGTGTGGTGGGATGGGTCAGTTTAAGGGTAGGGTTAGGGACAGGTATGGTGGGATGGGTAAGTTTAAGGGTAGGGTTAGGGACAGGTGTGGTGGGATGGGTTAGTTTAAGGGTAGGGTTAGGGACAGGTGTGGTGGGATGGGTTAGTTTAAGGGTAGGGTTAGGGACAGGTGTGGTGGGATGGGTGAGTTTAAGGGTAGGGTTAGGGACATGGTGGGATGGGTCAGTTTAAGGGTAGGGTTAGGACAGGTGTGGTGGGATGGGTCAGTTAAGGTAGGGTTAGGGACAGGTGTGGTGGGATGGGTTAGTTTAAGGGTAGGGTTAGAGACAGGTGGTGGGATGGGTTAGTTTAAGTAGGGTTAGAGACAGGTGTGGTGGGATGGGTTAGTTTAAGGGTAGGGTTTGGGACAGGTGTGGTGGGATGGGTTAGTTTAAGGGTAGGGTTAGGGACAGGTGTGGTGGTATGGGTAAGTTTAAGGGTAGGGTTAGGGACAGGTGTAGTGGGATGGGTTAGTTTAAGGGTAGGGTTAGGACAGGTGTGGTGGGATGGGTTAGTTTAAGGGTAGGGTTAGGGACAGGTGTGGTGGGATGGGTTAGTTTAAGGGTAGGGTTAGGGACAGGTGTGGTGGGATGGGTAAGTTTAAGGGTAGGGTTAGGGACAGGTGTGGTGGGATGGGTAAGTTTAAGGGTAGGGTTAGGGACAGGTGTGGTGGGATGGGTAAGTTTAAGGGTAGGGTTAGGGACAGGTGTGGTGGGATGGGTAAGTTTAAGGGTAGGGTTAGGGACAGGTGTGGTGGGATGGGTTAGTTTAAGGGTAGGGTTAGAGACAGGTGTGGTGGGATGGGTTAGTTTAAGGGTAGGGTTAGGGACAGGTGTGGTGGGATGGGTAAGTTTAAGGGTAGGGTTAGGGACAGGTGTGGTGGGATGGGTAAGTTTAAGGGTAGGGTTAGGGACAGGTGTGGTGGGATGGGTTAGTTTAAGGGTAGGGTTAGGGACAGGTGTGGTGGGATGGGTTAGTTTAAGGGTAGGGTTAGGGACAGGTGTGGTGGGATGGGTTAGTTTAAGGGTAGGGTTAGGGACAGGTGTGGTGGGATGGGTTAGTTTAAGGGTAGGGTTAGGGACAGGTGTGGTGGGATGGGTAAGTTTAAGGGTAAAGTTAGGGACAGGTGTGGTTGTATGGGTAAGTTTAAGGGTAGGGTTAGGGACAGGTGTGGTGGGATGGGTTAGTTTAAGGGTAGGGTTAGGGACAGGTGTGGTGGGATGGGTCAGTTTAAGGGTAGGGTTAGGGACAGGTGTGGTGGGATGGGTCAGTTTAAGGGTAGAGTTAGGGACAGGTGTGGTGGTATGGGTAAGTTTAAGGGTAGGGTTAGGGACAGGTGTGGTGGGATGGGTCAGTTTAAGGGTAGGGTTAGGACAGGTGTGGTGGGATGGGTTAGTTTAAGGGTAGGGTTAGGGACAGGTGTGGTGGGATGGGTCAGTTTAAGGGTAGGGTTAGGGACAGGTGTGGTGGGATGGGTTAGTTTAAGGGTAGGGTTAGGGACAGGTGTGGTGGGATGGGTTAGTTTAAGGGTAGGGTTAGGGACAGGTGTGGTGGGATGGGTAAGTTTAAGGGTAGGGTTAGGTGTAAGGGAAGTGTCAACTGTGTAATTACAAATGTAACTACAGAAATTAATTACAGATGTAATTACATGCAGGTATTTTTTAAATGTAAGTACAATGTAAAAACATGTATGTACACAATAAGTGCAATGTATCAAATTATTAATTAAAATGTAAGTACATAGTAGTTAAGGACACCTAATATAAAGTGGGTCCCATTAAATCTGACTTTATTATAAAGTGCTCTGTTTAATGTCATGAAAGAGCACTCTTTAGGGGCCCTTTATGTTATTCAGTATAATCTGAAAGTGCAGTACAACAGAGTGCAGTTGTTTCTGACAGCAGGGCAGGTGGTGTGTGTGTGTGTTCCTGACGTGTTGTGTTGTGTGAATGTGTCTTGTAGTTCCTGTATCTGCAGGACGTTCTGCAGTGGAGGGCTCAGGCTACTCCAGATCACCCTCTGTTTCTGCTGCTCAACGCCAAGGTACGCCGCTCGTCGTCTCTCTGATCTCTCTGAGTATATTATTCACTGCTACCTCACGGCATGTGTGTGTGTGTGTTGTGTTCAGGGCACCGTGGCCAACACAGCGTCCTGTGTGCAGCTGCACAAGCGTGCGGAGCGTGTGGCGGTAGCGCTGATGGAAAGAGGCCGACTCAACACTGGAGATCATGTAGCGCTCGTTTATCCTCCTGGTGAGAGAGGGAGGTTTATATGACTGTGGTCTGATGAAGGCTTGTCCGCTCTCAGGATCTCATTCCTCTCTGTGTGTGTCTCAGGGATTGATCTGATCGCCACTTTCTATGGCTGTCTGTACGCCGGCTGCGTTCCCGTCACCGTCAGGCCTCCGCACCCTCAGAACTTAACCACAACCCTGCCCACCGTCAAGATGATCGTTGAGGTGACCTGAGCCTCTGAATGCTGTTCACCACAAACCGGCACAGTCTTTATCATATTTCATTTAGTTTAATTTCACACTTTAGCCATTCATCTGGTATTCAGGGTTGCCAACTCTCACACCAAATTGCCAAACCTGCTTTTGATATTAAACAAAGCGATGCTTTTACATTTGTTTTAAGTTTTAATGTGAAATGCAGACACTAAATAGCATTTTGGCGCTAATGTGGCATAATGTTAAAGCCAGAGGTGTTGAAGAACGGAGTTGCGCATGCTCTCATCTCCCGGCGGCGCGCGGTCACGTGGTTCATGAAGCGCTCAATACTTCTAGCGCTGTGTCAGTGCATCTGAATACACAACAGCTTCACTATACAGATGATTGCAGCAAGTTTTGGTGAACAGTACAGCATAGTGTGCATTGATTATTACGTCAACCATATTTACAGGATTGTTTTATCATGGAGAGTGATGGAGATGCAACACTGTTAACATTAATGTTATTCTTGTATTTAGCCCTCAGGTGTTCCTTACTAACTGCTCACACTCACTGATGGTCAAATGTGACCATACACGTAACTATTTTTAGTTAAATAATATTTGTTTAATATTTTGAGGAGATTTCCCAGTCGGTGTCTTTATGGCTCTTTAATAAATATACATGTATCTAACCTAGTAGCTCAAAAAAGTATTGCAGTTTTGCATTTTAATAAATATTTAGATATAATCAAACACTAGATTTCTTTAAATGTGAAATTTTAAAACGTTAATAGCTTGCATCCTAATATTTTTAATGATAATACTTATATAAGCACACACAAGTGAATATTAATGAATGCGATTTACACATAATTTGACCCCAAAAATGTTTAAAATAGTGCTAAGACAAACACATTTTCCCTTATATGTACAGTAGGCTATATACTACATATGAATTGATACTGTATCAAGATCGAAATCTATAGTCCCATTCAATTTAATCTGGACTACTACAAACAGTAATATACAGTAATATAGTTCTAGATAGTTATATTTATAATATAATTATAAAAGTCTATATTTTCTACAAACTATATATATAGTGTTTATAATATAAAACATAATATATACAAATATTATGTATATATATATATATATTACATTTTGTATAAATTAACATGAATGTCTCATACTACTGTTTATTAATAATTCATGTTTATTCATATTTATAAATGAACACTAACCTAGATTATTAAATGCAGCAAAATATACCTAATCTAACAAATTGAAACTTACTCCTGAAGTGTTTTTATTTGATTAAATTAATTATGAAATGTAATTATTAATTAAATACATATCAAGAGGTACTGCAAACAAATGATGCCATTTCCAAAACGTTGCTTTTCAGTAATCAATTTTTGCAATGAATTGATTAATTAATATTAATATTGATGAAGTCTTATTTTGGCCTTTATGTCCTCTGTTCTGTGTGTTTGGTTGATCAGTCCCGTGTGACTGTAACTGTACTCTCCCGTTGTGTATGATTGACAGGTCAGTAAGTCCGTCTGTATTCTGACAACTCAAGCAATAATGAAACTACTGAAATCCAAAGACGCTGCGGCTGCTGTGGACATTAAAGCCTGGCCGCTGATACTGGACACGGGTAAAGACATCACTTACACTATTGTACTCTTGCCATCGTGTGTAAACGATATATTAAAGAGCCCATAGCAAGTCTTGCTGTTGTTTTTGGCTCTACTAGAGCAGGTTTTCCTGCTTGAATGTTGATTATTTCCCCATATTCTCCATTGCTGCAACTCGTCTCTTCCCAGTCTGTCGTTAACCCTCAGAGGTGTGTTTCCCGCTCAATGGGAAGGTGGTGTGTTTCCCGTTACTCACTGCTGATCTACCACAGTACGATGCACCGTTGAAGAAATCCACGAGCCAGTCACGAATGTTTCCCGAAACCGTCGTTCAGTCACGTTGGTTAATGATGTCACGCAGGGAGTGGAGTAATAACTGCTTTTAATCAATTATTTTGAGATCGAATTCATGCTATAAATTATGGACATGGCATCTGAGGAGTAATTCTTATTGAGCTTTATTTCCAGATTCAATCATAGACTCGTTCTACTAGAGCACGTCTCTTCAAAAACAGTGCTTTAAATCTCTTGACAAACTAAAAGACATAAATGACATTTCTATGTATTCGAAATAAAATATATAGATTGTACTAAACGTCAGCTGTCTTATTTTGCTCAAGATAAGGATTAATTGAGTCCACATGCAAACAGGAAACTCTGCTTCTAAGCGCAGGTGGAGAGCTGTCGTTCAGACCACACAAGTTAGCGACGCTGTTTGTGAATGTTCGCTGGAGCTGGGGATAACGGGATAACGAACCCCTGTTTAGTTCCTGTCTCTATGAAGCCCCTCCTTCTGAAAAGCACAATGTGCTCTGATTGGTGTGTTGTGATTGGTCAAGTGTTGGGGAAATGCCCCGCCCATTACCATAAATGGCAGTTTCAACACACTACTAACTAACTCAACCAGGCCCCGCCCCTTTAGTCTGCGTATTCATTATTTAAATGAGGAATATTGTGACGTGTTCATTCCCGGAAGAAACTCAAGACTACAATGGAGTTGTTTGAGGAGTTCAGAAACACTGAGACTGATGTAGAGAAGAGCTCCCGCTGGAGGGACGCTTTCATGCTCAAACGGCAACACTACACACTAAAGACAGTAAAAAGGCACAACAGGTCCTCTTTAAATGAGGTTTATTGCTTCTATTTCAGATGATCTCCCAAGAAAGAGGATTCCTCAGATCTACAAACCTCCCACCCCAGAGATGCTCGCCTACCTGGACTTCAGTGTGTCTACCACAGGAATCCTGGCTGGGGTCAAGGTGACTCTTTCTAACCTGTCATCATCCACGTTGGTCTGAAAATGGCATTTCTAACAGCATGTGTCTGTCGCAGATGTCCCATGCTGCCACCAGTGCCTTGTGTCGCTCCATTAAGCTGCAGTGTGAGCTGTACCCGTCTCGACAGATCGCCATCTGCCTGGACCCCTACTGTGGCCTGGGCTTCGCCCTCTGGTGTCTCTGCAGGTGAGAGACGGGACACACGCGCACCACATGACGTCAGCTAATGGGTACTGTAATGTAAATGCTGTTTGTGTTTGCAGTGTGTACTCAGGCCATCAGTCTATTCTGGTTCCTCCTCTGGAGCTGGAGACCAATGCGTCTCTGTGGCTGTCTGCGGTCAGTCAGCATAAAGTGCGGGTGACGTTCTGTTCGTATTCGGTGATGGAGATGTGCACCAAAGGCCTGGGCTCCCAGACTGAAGCTCTGCGGGTCAGTCTCACATGTACACACTCTAAAGGTGCGGTCACATTTACCGGTGTTTGGTGAAAGTTTGAGGACGAAATCCAGCCCTTTTAGCATGAATCCCCATGCAGATTTCACTCAAACTGGTCACGCTAATTCATCATGCTGACCAACAGAAAGCTGCTTGGTTTTGAAAGTGTCTTCATTATACACTGCTTCACAATTTCTGCCGAACATTTAGTGTGACCGCGCCTTTAGTCCACATAATATCATATTTTGGTTGCACTTTATTTTACAGTCCTGTGCCACATGTACATACTCTGTGCTTATTATAGTAATTGAGATAACTTGGTACTAACCCCAAACCTAACCTGAACCCATGTAGTTACCTTATATCACCCTGTACTTTAAATACACATACTGTAAAATTAAGTACAACCCACATTTCATTATGACTTTCACATTTTTTTGAAAGAAATTATTAATTTTTTTCAGCAAGGATGCATTGAATTGACTAAAAGTGACAGTAAAGACATTCATAATGTTACAAAGATTCTTTTTTTATGTTCTTTTGAACTTTCTGTTCACCAAAGAGCCCTGGAAAATACAATGTATCACAGTTTCCACAGAAATATGAACTGTATTCAACACTGATACTAATCATAAATGTGTGTTGATCATCAGATCCTCATATGAGAGTGATTAGTGAAGGATCATGTGACACTGAAGACTGGAGTAATGATGATAAATTCAGCTTTGATCACAGGAATACATTACACTGCACTATATATTCACACAGAGAACAGCTGATCTACACTGGAATAATATTTCACTGTTTTGACTGTATTTATTATCAAATAAATACAGCCTTGGTGAGCAGAAGAGACTCTTTCAAAAACATACACTAACTTTCATTACCCATTACTAATAATAGTATTTATTTATTTATCCAGGTTCTGTTCTTACTCTATATTTCCAATCTCTTCATATCAACCTCCCGTTTAGCTTACAATAGTTTTACTGAGATTTGTTAAAGGGCATAAATCAAGTGTCACGTGTGTTTGATGTGTGACGTCTGTACGTCTGCAGTTGCGGGGCGTGAATCTGTCGTGTGTGCGGACCTGTATGGTGGTGGCCGAGGAACGTCCTCGCATCGCACTCACTCAGTCCTTCTCCAAGATCTTCAAAGACCTGGGGCTCTCGATGCGCGCCGTCAGCACCACCTTCGGCTGCAGGGTCAATGTGGCCATCTGTCTTCAGGTGAGGGACCAATCCACCCGTCCTTCTGTAGGCAGACACCCTGATGTGTGCTTTGAAAAGACCTGTTCACACCGAGTGTGAGTAATATTAAAGGAAAACAGTGCATTCCTGTAAATCTCTTCATGCCAAATGGGAAAGTCAACAGTGTTTTTTGTGTGTGTCTTCTTGTGTCCGTCGAGCTGTTACACATACGTTTGCGCTTTTGTTCAGATATGCTATGCTTGGTGTGAGTAGTTTTGGTGTAAAAAGGCTGTTCTGGTGGCATCACTCTTGGTGTGAATAGGCCTTTACCTGTGGTTATTGTTTTTGAACGTTCTGTTTGACTGGCCCGGTCGCCTGTCTGTAACTGTATGTTTCTGTATCTGTTTGTGTATTAAATGTGCGCCTGTGTTTGTCTGCTGCCCCATGCGCTGTCGTCAGCCCAACAGGCTGGGCAAGTTGGCAGAGCAGGTACTGTGACCCCGATGGGGAGCACAGGGGTGCTGGAGGGGGCTTCCAGGACGCTTGGAAAGGCTCTGCTGCTCTGTCTGTCTGTCTGTCTGTCTGTCTGTGTGCATGACTTAATGCTTTGTGTCTGAGTAGCTAATGCTTTTTATTATACATTATTTGTGCCAGCACTGTTCATCTAAAAATTAAGGACATATTAAATATAAATATTAAGTAATTTTAACATATACAACAAGTGGTCCAACAATCAAGTTTTTTTAATGAAATGCCTATATGCTTTTTGGGACCACTAGATTAATATCTATTAAGTATTAATACGATTAATAGATATTATTTTGATCATTATACCATCCTGAGACCCAGAATCCAGTATTTTTTACCATTACATTGTTTAGATGATAAGAAACAAATTGACAAGTCAAGAAACTAAACTTTATTTATATAGCGCTTTTAACAATGCAGATTGTTTCAAAGCAGCTTCACAGTGTTAAACAGAAAAATAATGCAACAGAATATAGTTTGATTATCATACAGTAACAATGTGGGCTTTAGATCAGTAATTAGATCAGTAATTTGGTCTATATGGTTAATTTAGTTTAATAATTAGATTTATTTTGAAATATATTTGAAAAATAGTTTTTCCCCAACTGAGCAAGCCAAGCCAAATTGAAATGATTTTTTCATTAACCAATCCATTTTTAGTTTTTTTTTAACCAAACTATGTATAAAGATGATTATCAACTAACTATGTTAAATATATAACAGAAAGAACTGATATACCATTTTACTTTATTAATATGAGGGTAAAATGGCTCTAAATGGCTTTCCTCATTCAATAAAATGTATCTAATTTGCATATTAATGTGTTCTTGGGGCAACATGTAATGAAAAAGAAGTGTAACAATGGCAGTAATAATTGGCAACATTTTCATAATAATATCTATTAGTTCATAGGAATATTGAACTATAATTTCACTTGCTGTGTCTCCCAGAATGCCTGATAGTCCTGTTGTATGTTTCATATTTTGATTTGAAACCCCATAACATTTTCCTGAGATGTTGATTTATGACAAACAGTTTGAAAATTAGTCCGATTTAAATGATAATTACAAAATATTATCATATTTCCATAAGAGTGCTAAATATGATCACTAAAATTATAATTTTTAAAGACCAAGGAGAAGTTGGTATCTCTGAAAAGCCATGAATGTGCTCTTTACAGAAAAGTGTGTATGGTGGAGAAATTCACTCAAATATAATGTCCACTACAGAGGAAAAAGTCTGTTCCTGGGTCCCAGGAGGATATGGACAAAAGTATTGGCACACACCTCTTAATTCTTGAATTCAGGTGTTTCAATCAGACCCTTTGCCACAGGTGTATAAAATCAAGCACCTATCCATGCATTTGTGACGTCAGTGTCAGATGTATTCATACGCCTGCTCTGCCGCTTCACAGCTGATGTGCTTGGCTCTGCACTTACTGTATATCTACTGTAGGCTGTGCCAAAGCAATGCTTGAGGCCGTGCATATAGAGTAGAACTGCTTTTATAGGAGCTACAGTGGTTACATTCATGACCCTGACCATTGTATCTACTGTAATGCCTCATTCCACCCTATAATGATTTACAATAAGAGTATGATGTTTTACGAGAGCTAAGGGAATATTTTTTACAGTGTCTGATGTACCTGGCAGGAAACAATATGTATATTTAAAGGGATAGTCCACCCAAAGAAGAACATTCTGTCGTCATTAATCCTCATGTCGTGCCAAACCTGTATGGCCTGAGGAAAATGATAAGAGATATTTTGAAGAATGTTGGTAACCAAACCATTTCGGTTGCCAATGGAGGTCAGAGTGAACTGAATCTGTTTGGTGACCAACATTCATGAAGAAAAGCCAACGGTTAGTAAGGTCATGAGGGCAAGTAAGGGCCTGAACAATAACGATAACTATATCAGCTCCACAACAACGAACGATATCCGTCTGTTTATTATAAGCACACACACAGTTTTCTAGTTTTCCACTTTAAATGCTCAAGCTCTTAAAATTCGGCTGATTGGCCAACTGGCTGCCAATGTTTATGAGACTAATCCCTATATCATTCTTCCGTGTGGTTATTGTTGTAGTTGTGGTGTGGAATTCCCAATTCTCATAGAATTAGACCGATTATTAAATCTTTATAGTTATAGTTATCATCTTTAGTGTGAACAGGCCTAAAATTATGACTGAATTTACATTTTATGGTGAACTATCCCTTTAAAAAAAAAATGATGACAGACTTCTCTCTGTTACTTACATACAGTATGTTACGAAGGTAAAGTGTGTAATTTCAAGAAGTTTGTTGAAAATATATTGACTGTTTTCAAACAGGTTGCCCCAAGCATTTCCCATCTAAACAGAAGCACACCATTGGTTAAGCCAGTGTTTCTGTGTGGAACTGATAAACAAACGGAGAGTTACCAGTTTAACATCCAAATGTCTCTTCATATTAAGAAAAGTATATTGAAAAAATGACACACTTTGCCTGTTAATCTTTCCGGAGCATGTGTTAGAGCCTGAAGGTGGAGCACAGACTCTGATGGCAGATGTTTTACATGCTTTGCAGTGATGGTGCTGTTGTGTGTTTCTAGGGCACCTCTGGGCCGGATCCCACCACTGTATATCTAGACATGAGGGCCCTGCGGCATGACAGGTGCTACAACAAACACTTCTGCTTTTACTGATGCTTATATACCTGTGCCAACTAATGGGCAGTTAGTTATGAACTATATGTAAATACGTTTGATTAAAATTAGACTCTTAATTGATCCCAATTGGTGCTACTTTATATTAGGTCTCTTTAACTACTATATACTTACAATACAAATAATAATTGTTAGGTTCAATGTACTTATTATTATGTTGATGTTGAATTGTGAAACCCTTGCTCTGCTGCTATTGAGGTGGATACGGGTAAGGTTGGGACAGGTTTGGTGGTATGGGTAGGTTTAAGGATGGGTTAAGGTGTAAGGGAATGTCAGCAGTGTAATTAATAATCTGAAATTATTATTGATCTTTCTCCTTCGTTCTTTTTTTTTTACATTGCTCAGAGTTCGATTAGTCGAGAGAGGCTCGCCACACAGTCTGCCACTGATGGAGTCTGGGAAGGTGAGGTGTCATATTAATAGAAAATGTATATTAATGTTAAAAAAATAATAATAATATTAAATGTAATTTATTCCTGTGATCATTAATCCAGTCTTCAGTGCCACATGATCCTTCAGACATCATTCTAATATGCTGATTTCATGCTCAATTATTTATTTATTATTAATTATGTTGTGCTACTTCATATTTATTGGAATAAGATTTTTTCCCCGGTACACTTCATTTCGATGGTCCACTTTAGATATTATACTAACTGTAAGTAACCTTGTAACTACATGTTTTTAAATACACAAACTTGTGCTTCTTGGACACATCATCAGTGATGAACCCGGGGTCATGGGATGTTTCAGATCGTCAGACACCCTCACCAAGGCTCACTCTTCTTAGTCCACAGCCACCTCAACGCTTTTTCTGCAGATTTTTGATTGATCTTGGTGGCTTTCTTCTTTCCTCTTCTGCATCCCCCATGCCAAGGAGACTCAATGCCCGATGTAATGACTGCCCAGCAAAGCCCCTGCTGCCAAACTCAACTCAGGCTTAAGAATAATGTTTCCTACGTCCCTCTACTATCTTAAGATATTCCCCCCTTTTACGCTCATGGGCCTCCACCATCCGGTCTTCCCAAGGGACAGTGATTCCAACATAACCACTTACTTAGAACAGTTAGTTGTCAAGACCAACTCAAACTCATGATTGTGCTCCTCAAACCATTCCTGAAGCATTTTTGCTTTGTGTCAGGAGCATTATCCTGCTGGAAGAGCCACAGCCCTCAGGGAATACCGTTTCTGTGAAAGGGTGTACATAGTCTGCAACAATGCTTAGGTAGGTGGGACGTGTCAAAGCAACATCCACATGGATGGCAGGTTTCCCAGCAGAACATTGCCCAAAGCATCACACTGCCTCCGCCGGCTCGCCTTCTTCCCATAGTGCATCCTGTGGCCATGTGTTCCCCAGGTAAGCCACGCACACACACCCGGCCATCCACGGGATGTAAAAGAAAACGTGATTCATCAGACCAGGCCACCTTCTTTCCATTGCTCCGTGGTCCAGTTCTGATGCTCACGTGCCACTGTTGGTGCTTTCGGCGGGGTCAGGGGTCAGCATGGGCACCCTGACTGGTCTGTGGCTATGCCGCCCCATACACAACAAACTGCGATGCTCTGTGCATTCTGACACCTTTATATCAGAACCAGCATTAACTTCTTGAGCAGTTTGAGCTCCAGTAGCTTGTCTGTTTGATCGGACCACACGGGCCAGCCTTCGCTCCACATGTGCATCAATGAGCCTGGGCCGCCCATGACCCTGTGGCCGGTTCTCCACTGTTCCTTCCTTGGAGCACTTTTGATAGATCCTGACCACTGCAGACCGGGAACACCCCACAAGAGCTGCAGTTTCGGAGATGCTCTGTCGTCTAGCCATCACAATTTGGCCTTTGTCAAACTCACTAAAATCCTCATCTAAAATCCTATATATATATATATATATTCTTATCATATTTCTCAACACACACAGATACTGCCTGGGGTGAAGGTTATAATTGCCAACACAGAGACCAAAGGACCTCTAGGAGATTCTCATCTGGGAGAAGTGAGTTTCAAATATTTCAGAAAAATGCAGAGAACCGCATGTGACATGTTACCAGAAGAACCTGTTATATTATCTCTGTATTATGTATTGCCATGTGTACTGATTTGATGGGACTGTATTTAAAAAAAAAAAAAACAGGTCTGGGTGAGCAGTCCCCATAATGCCACAGGATACTATACGGTTTATGGTGAAGAGGCATTGCATGCTGACCACTTCAGCACCAGACTGAGCTTCGGTGACACGCAGACGGTCTGGGCTCGCACCGGATACCTCGGCTTCCTGCGGCGCACAGAACTCACAGATGCCAGTGGAGGTACTGAAAACCAAACACAAAAACACACTAGTGACCCTTTTCTTTTTATAATTACGCTCAATAAAAATGGGCACCCTTAAGTTAATAGCTGAATTTTGTATTTAGTTTTAATTCATTGTTGCTGTGTACTCATATCTGTAATGATAGAAAGAACAATCAGTTGTGTCGTCCAATAAATCAATGATGTTTTGCGTATAATTCCAGAGAGGCATGATGCCTTGTACGTGGTTGGATCTCTGGATGAGACTCTAGAACTGCGGGGAATGCGTTACCATCCCATTGATATTGAAACGTCTGTGATAAGATCACACAAGAGCATTGCAGAGTGGTAAGCGATATTGTTGAAATGTTTTCCTTGTACCTCATACATTGGGTTTAAATGGATAAACCTTTTGTAACACTATTCAAAATACAGCAGGGTGTTTGAATCTTTAATGTAGACACAATTTCCATTGTTCAGTTCATCCATGACACTAGATTAAAAATACTATGCTTGATCACTCTAAGTGATCAACATGATCAAAAAATGGATCTGTCATCTGATTGATAGTTTAGACCTTTAGACCTTCTACTGTGAAATCTTTACTGATTTACTGAGTAATCATAAGAATAACTTTGATATTGTTAGTAATATTTCACTGGACTGAAGCAAGTTGAACGACTGATTAATTGGGATCTCGTCAGAAATCAATAATCATTGTTCATTTGGTAAGAGGGAAGAGTTCTTCAAAGAGTGTTGGTGTAACCGCATATTCAACGGTGCCATCCAAGCAATGAACCATCCAAGGCCTCTTTCCTGAAAGAGCAAAAGCACCCATTGTGCATCTACCTGTTTCCCCTGTGCACTTCAGCACTTAAAACAGCATTTTCCACTGAAAGAGCAAATACGCGTGTGACTCTGCGTCTTTTTAAAGATGTCGTTCCACCCGTATGTTTCTGGATGCAGTCGTTTCCTGACCTCATCTGACAATCACAATCACGTGTCTTGGCTGTAAGCACACTGATGTAGAGTTCGTGGATGAATCATGTACCATGTACCCACTGAAGATGACCACCCCCTACTGCTGCTTCCACCCCCCGCCTACTTGTCGCAGAGGCCCGTACCAGCCCCCACCAGGCCCTTCGGGAGACGGTGAATGCACCACTCTTTGGAGAATCTTTTGTTGAGTCAAATTTCTGTTCCACCTCTGGCCTCATGGTCAGCGGTACCCAATTTTTCAATAAAAGAGCAGTCACCCAATCTCTGGGTCACAAGAGGGGTCAGTTGATAGTGAGCGACGCTATGCCTTGCCGCTCTCATCCCCCTCTTCTATCGTCAGCAGACAGGAGTCCGGGGTTAGAGGACACAACGACTACTCACTTGTCTCCTGCCATTCCCTAATGGGAACTGTGGAGCCAGGTAAGTGTTACATCACACACTCGGTCCCCACTCCGGGAGCTCTGCCTTCCGGGTCTGGCCCCAGTGCTCCACCTTGCTGCCCCACTGCGGGTACGTCTGTAGTCCCATTGGTCCCTCTTGTTTGGTGTCTGGAAGGTGGTGTCTCGCTGGCTCACTCTGGTGATAAGACTTGGCTATGCGATTCAGTAAACTAAAATCTTAATTCAAACAGAAAACAAGATTATTTTTCTCACCCCATTGGCAGAATATTTTTTACTTAATGTAAGAATTTTTTGATATTTGGACTGGAAACAAGACAAAAATACTAAGTAGCAAAAGCATTTTTTGCATTAATGGTTCAGCGGTGTCCAGTTTACCTCCGTGGCAGACAAGGATGCACTTGTCCTGCGAAAAGAGATCACAGTCCTACTGGCAAAGGACACAATAAAGCTGGTCCTCCAGCCGATATGAGGTTGCTGTTTTACAGCCCATACTTCATTGTACCCAAAAAAGGTAGTGGGTTACGACCGATCTTGGATCTGCATGTCTTTAATCAGCATATTCTGTTTAGAGTTGGACTCGGTCAACATGATGGCTCATCTCACGAGCAAGTGTGTCCAGTCAGTGTTGAACTGCTTGAATTTGTTCATGGGCAGGAAGACGGTTCGTCAGAGGCTACTAGGGCATATGGCATCCGCAGCTGCAGTCACGCCACTTGGATTGCTTCTTATGAGACCGCACTGGCTACACGTCCAAGTCCCAAGATGGGCATGGCACCATGGCACACACCGGGTGGCAATCACACCAGTCTGTTGCTGAGCTTTCAGCCTGCAGTCAGACCTTGCTTTTCCCTGTCACAATAGATGCTTCCACAATGGGCTGGGGTGATGTATGCAATGGGCATACATCTTTGGCTCCTGGACATGACCTGGACTGCAGTTGCATATCACTTGCCTTGAGTTGCTAGCAGTACTGCTGGCCCTGTGCCAGTTCCGACCGTTGCTGCAGGACAAGCATGTGCTAGTCCAGATGGACAACACAACTTACGTTGCTTTATGCCATTCACATCCCAGGCGAGCTCAATCGTGCAGCCCACATCTCAGGGAGAAAGAAACTCCACCCCCGGGCGGTCCAGCTGATCTGGAGAAGTTCCCACCAATCCTATCAGGGACCAGGTGGGGAACTCGCAAGCACAGCCCGCTAAGAAGGCAGACCCAGCCCTTGCATTGCTGTGACCTGTTCGCACCCTGCATGTTTACATGTCTACAAATTTGCAAGATTTTACTATCTCCAAGTGGAGCCGGTTTCTTCCCATTTGTTGCAAACAGATAATATTTACGAGAAGACTAGCTCTAAGTTTTCACTTGCAGCGCCTTTCCTCTCTTATAGGGGGATATGAGCTTCTATTTGCTCCCCAGGTGAGTTCCCCCTTTGGCGAACCCTGGATGGAGTTCCTCCAGCACCCGGTTGGTCAGCCCCTCTACAAGACTAGATGTCCATATGTTGATTCCTTCTCGGTGGTCCCATATGTGTATTCTTCCATGGTACGATTTCCCTGTTGGCAAGTCCATGTCTTTCCCTGGGCAGATTCCACTTTTTTCCATATCGGTACAGCCTTGTCTTGGCTCCTCAGCATACAACTTAATGTGCGAGTGTTGCACACTACCTTATATAACCGTATGTATGGGGAGCGGCTTGCGATGCAAATCGCACTCGCCAATATGCATTGACTTGTTTTGTTACCACTTAAAGGTGATTGGGCACTCAGCCGAGGTCCCAATTCATCAGTCTGTTCTGATCTCCAGTTTCCTCCTTCAGGGAACAGAGGTTACATTAGTAAGCGAGACATTTTGATACTATTCCTTGTGAAAAAGTACACGTTAGCTTACTTTTAAAAAGACTAATTACTTGAATAGCCTAGTGTAAACTCAATGTAATGTTTTCAGACACTGAATTAAATGATTTTAAATTATTGAAATTGCAATTATGTGAAAATGGTTTGTTTAAATTTAAATTAAATGCAATTAGCTTAGATTGTTTTACCTAATTAAGAAAGACTACATCTTTATATGATATAATATATAAATCATTTCATGATTACTTCTGTTGTCTTTAAAATACTTTCCGTGATAATCGACCACATGCTTCAAATGTTGTTGATAAAGTTTTATTTAACTCAATATTTTATTTTGTTTCATTGGTACAGTGAATTCAGGTTGTTTGGGACACTTTTTCCAAGTCATCTCAATGGCAAAAGTGTCCCAATCACCCTGAATTCACCCATATATTTTGTATTGTATTATTTATTTTTCTCCCAAAAGCCATGTTTTGCAGTCTATATAATCTGCTTTTCCTGCTTAATACATCTTCTCACTCTCTCCTCAGTGCTGTGTTCACATGGACCAATCTACTGGTGGTGGTCGTGGAGCTTGAGGGGTCAGAACAGGAAGCCCTGGATCTTGTTGCCCTGGTGACCAATGTGGTTCTGGAAGAGCACTATCTCATAGTAGGGGTTGTTGTGGTAGTGGACCCTGGAGTAATTCCTATCAATTCCAGAGGGGAGAAGCAGCGAATGCACTTGCGGGACGGCTTCCTCGCTGACCAACTGGATCCCATATACGTGGCCTACAACATGTGAGAATGTGTAATGTGGAGGAGGAACCAGATGCCAGAAAACTCTGCATATGCAAATTTACAAAGGAAGCGTTAGAGGGAAGTTTGGACAGCCTTTCCTCTTCCTCCACTCATGAAGAGTCCTTGATGGAGCTATGCAGTTTATTTTTTATATCAAACTGTCAGAATGCCTTGAAAATAAAACTGATTCAGTGGTCAGGGCAAATGACTTGATTTCATCTCCTGTTTTCTTGTGCAACACTTGAGTTCAGTTCTTATTCAAGCACACTCATTCTGCACATACGACACATGCGTGTTGAATGTTCCCTGTGTGTGAGAAGGAGCGGCCCAAATGGGCAGACGAGTGCCTGATGTCAAAAGCAGGATCCAGATTCCAGGAGCATTGGATTTTCAACGGCATGTGAAAATGTGTTATGCATTTCATTTCACAGAATTACTGTTCTAGCTGTAAAAATGCACAAATCCAAGTTTTGTTTAGTTTCTTCTTTTAACATCAACACACAAATCTTTGATAAACGTTTATACGGAAACTGAATGGCAATAAGGAAATGGATATCTGAGTCTTTGATTTCAAGAAAGCAGTACTGAGGGTGTGCTGTGGATATGCTGCTCCATGAATTCACAAGCTTATGCATTCCCAGCTAGTGTTTCAACATGGGCCTTAAATATTTGCATATGCCTGTGGATTGTTTGTCATTTGTATTTTATTTTTTCTCCATTCATTAAAATGTGTGAGCTTTTAGACTGTGCAGGATAGGAATCAGGGTAATAACAGTGAATAGATGAAGAGTCTTATTCAGGTAACCAAGTCCCAATCTGAAAAATATTTCTGCTCAAATGTATGTTATTTACAGCAGTTGTCATTTCAAGTTTTTTTTTACTGTATGACCGTTCACGACTAGTGTAACTTATATTCCTGCAGAAGGACATTTTAGTCTCCTACATATTACTGATTGAAAAGAAAATATCCCTTTCCCTTAATTCATTAAAATATACCTAACAGATGGCACCGGTATTTCAGGAAAAACTGACCACTGCAAGTGAGGGCTTTTAATTCTTCTTTTCATTACTGTGTTAAAGAGTGATAATTGCTTGTATTTTCAAACACACTCTGTACACCGCATTGGTCAGCACTGTATAGACCACTTCTAGCAATGCTTGCTTTCTTTTATTGTGTTCATTACGTAAAGGACAGGCAGTACGCCTGCTGTAATTATGTACAGAATCTGTGTAATAAGTTATTACTGGGACACCAGAAACATATGAATACTTTTGGCATGGTTTTTGCAGTGGCATGGAGGAAACCAGTTGCTGCTCAAATCAAAGTTTCATTTCTTGATCAATCAGTAAGGGGAACAACACGAGTCACCATTCATGTAATATTTTATATTGCAATAGACTCAAGATGTGGCTTTGCTGCAAAGATTGTAAAGCACATACAGCATCTGTATCGCAGGATGATTGTGTGACAGTTCATGTTCGTTTTATTTGCAATTCTGTCATTTAATGAATATTTGGTTGACACAGCTTTTGACTTCTGTTACTTTCTTAATAAAAACCATGCTTTAAATTGATTGACATTGACATTTTAATGTCATTTTTAATGCACATTTTGCAGACATTTTCATCCAGAGTAACTTACATTGCATTCAAGATATACATTTATTTGATGCTTTCCCTGGGAACCAAACCCATGGCCTTGGCATTGCTCTACTGTTTGCTACAAGAATGCCCAGTATACAATAATATAAATGCTAATTAGGCTATAATAGTAAGCAAGAAGAGAAACAGACATATTATCAAAACATGACTACAAATAGTTACGAATTTCCCGTATGCATGGGAGCATTACTAAACAGATAAAAAAGATCAGCATTGTTACTTGAAAGGATCCTCATGATCCTCTCAATGGAATGTAATCGGTAGTTTCAAGATACTTCAAGAAATGTATTCTTCTATTTTTTCTAAAAGCTTTGTTGCAATATCCAGTGCCCTTTTAGCATTATCAACGCTGAACTGCTTGTTTGGAATGTGAGGAAATTGGTGATAGTTTGGATACTGAGTTTTTTTGCCATCAACACCAAGTTCAGTCAGTTGCTTCACAGTGTTGGGTAAAGAAGTCAACTGTGAGCTGTAATGGGACACCCGCTGGGCAAGGCTAGATATTGAGCAATTGTTGGGATGCTCTCCACTTCTCCTGTACATTGCTGCTATCAGGGCTTTTTCCACAGCCTGGTGCACCTTGAACAGACGCCACTCTGAGCAATCTCCTCCTGTGTCATTGTGAGCTGCTCTGAGGTCACATTGAGCCTGTTCATACCAGCGTTTGGCCTCTTCTCTGTTTGGCCTTGGTGTTTCTCTGTGGTATGACCAAAAGTTGTAGTGGCTTCTAGAGTAGTTCTGATTGAACCTCTCGCGTCCCCTCCTGTGTCTTCGTGCCTCTGTGTTCCACGTGTCATAGAAATCTCGAAAGTCTCTCCAGCTTGAGGATGTTTTTTGTGCAGTTTTCCCATGTTGTAGTTCCTCAATTCTGTTTTGCAGGTATTTGAATGCCTCATTGGCAAGATCTTCATTCCCTGGGTTTTTGTCTGGATGCCACTTGAGGTAAAGACGTTTAAGGGCTTTTTGTTTGTCCTCACTTGACATATTCCAGATTTCATTTAAACTTTGGTCAATTTCTCTTTTGATCTCTTCAAATGTCTCTGGAAAAACCCTTTTGGGTGGAGGTCCGGATGTCAAAAGACGTTCTATATCTGTGCAAGTGGACCCTGTTGACACAGTTTCCTTCTTTTCCCGTTTAAATTGATAAAGGTCAAGAGAGCTTACTTCAATGAAGTTATCACTGCCAACTTGTATTTTATATCTGGCAGGAAATTGTCTCATTTGTCCCAGCGGATCATCCAGACAGTTGATAACAATGGCATAGAAATATTCACCGGATTCATCCTTACTGAAGCCAACATACTCTCCACTTTCAAAGTTGTTGAGGAAGTTCATATCAAGGCAGTCCTGCCATTCTTCAGGTATGCGACATCCAGGTTTCGGTAAGGCATTGTGTCCTTCCTCCTTGTGGCCACTGTTATGAATGCCATGCTTTGCCAAGGTTTTCTCAACATCCTCCATGTTATCACTCAGCAGAAGCTGCTGAAGGACTAGATAGCTTGAGGTGGTCAGACAGTTCTTTAGAAGAGCATTGATTTCTTTAGTAAGACACATATTAACTTCACTTACTACTTTGAGGGCCATGTCATCATTGTGTTTCAAGTAGAAGCTGCATCCATCCAGCTGTTTTTTCACATAAACATCTGTTTCAGCCTTACTACCTTCGAGTGGCTCATTGTTTAACAGAAGTTCAGTTTGAAGAGTTTTGCAACAGAAAATTTGAATCTTAGAAAATATTTCTTCACACTTTCCTGCAGCTTCAGACTGTGAAACCCCACCTTTGCTGTCTTCTCTGATGAGACACACTAGTCCATGAAGAAATGCAGCAGAAGACAAATGTTTGTCAAACCAGCCACTAAATTCACATTGCCTTTCATCACAATAATGGACACTTGCTCCATCCAGATTTTCAGAAATTACATCCGAGAGAAATTTGGGGCGAACTTGCTGGGGAAGGAACTGCAACAATGTTTGATGTTCATAGTGATCATTTTCAAGATGACAGTGTTTTAATTTTTCCAGCAGTTTCAGCTTGGTTTCCAAAGGACCCTCGAGTCTTGTGGGCTGGAAGACTGTGTCATTGAAAAACAAAGTGTTGGATTCATAGAGTCTTCCATCGGTTGATGGAAGATAAAGTGGGTTGTTTGGGAAAGCGGTTTTGTTCTGTTCCTCTTTCAGCAGGCAAAACAGCTGTTGTACAACACGCTTCACAGCTATCTGCTGATTTGCCTGAAGGCTGTCTTTGTCAGAGCTATCAGAATAGATTTCTTGAAGAACAGCGATATATTGATTGACGGTGGGCCTCTCCTTTACACCAATCTTCTTGAAGAAATCTTCAAATTTTATATAATTGGAGGGAATGCGGTACAAATAAGGCCTAAACTCAAGATCCTCTTGTAGCACAAGTGCTGTCTGTTTGGCCTTCACAAGTTGTGTCCTGTTTTCCACCAAGATAATGGGAAGGTCTGAGAATTGAGAGGCATCAAAATTTATGGACTGCAGGTATGCATATGATCTGCTAAATACTGTTTCTCTTGTTTCCAACAATGTGTCAGTGTGACACTGAGACTTACAGATGTTTTTCAGATTAGCAGCTATTTGTCCAGGGGGTGGAGTCTCCAAGGCTCCGGCATCCGTCATTTTCTTTATGAGATGTGGAGAGCAGAATTCTGAGGGTAGGATTGGCATAGATGTCCATACTAGATAATGATGATCACGGTCTCTGTCAATCAATGATCCACTGATTGAAACAACCTCCCGCTCTTGAGAAAAGGCCTTGTGATAATCACAGAGTGTTTGCTGAATTTGCACCGGGAAGATAAATTTAAGGTCAGTAACTCTGTTCAGTAATTTAGAGTTTTTGTCAGAACTCTTTGACAAAACAATCTTGATCAAAAGTTTTGATCTTTTTTTAAGAACATCTAGAGGAGTGTTGCCTCTAATTTCAGATTCAATTTGTTTTGCAAACTGAATGATTTCCTCATCAGACACTTCATGTTTCAATCCAAGGTCCTTTAAGAGACGATGTGCTTGAGTATGTTTACCATGTTGGAAATTCTCCCAAAACATTTTTGGCACAAATCTCTCTTTTGGAAGCATTTCACTGTAAAGGGGTACGCTGTCATCATAGAAGTATGAAGCCACCTGAAGAGAGCCATGGATGTCTCGAATAAATCTGACATCTTTCAATGCAGAGGCAATCCTGGGGTCCACTGGTCCAAGGTCCACTAACAACTGAATAAAATCAAGAAGCTTGGCCTCTTTCATCGTGTGCACAGAAGGAAGAATAAACTGTACACAGAACTCCAAGTCATTTAGAATCTTAATGTCAAGATGTTTTGCCAATTCTTGGTTCAACAAGGTGTGCTTGAGGAAAATACTGTCACATCCTTCGACCTGGTACAAGTTTGGAAAATCAATGTAACGCACAGAATTCAAGATAAATACCATTCTGTGTAAATCAATCCTTTCCCGTTTTCCCGTTATTGACTCAAACAGGGGCAAAGACCTGAGCATACACACATGTTGACTCTTGTTATTGGAATGTCTGATCCCATTCTGCAAGAAGTGTTGAAGATCTACACATTCATTTTCAGACAGCTCCTCAAACTGTGAATAAGGTACATGATAAACCTGCCCTAAAACAGCACTGCTGTCATCTATTTGCAGGAGCTCTGGATATATATACTTGAGACGGAACTCAAGTCTGAGACCAGTGAAAAAGCTGAAGTCTAATTCCATGAACCCTAGTTTTATGAGAATGGATGCTATATTTTTATTTTGATTCTGAATCACTTTTGATACGTTCCCCACTGTTTGTAAGAAATGTGTGTTATTTTGACTGGGGCAAATGACTGGTAAGATAGGACTGTTGTCGAAGTGTTTCTTTATCTCACTGAAGACATTCAGATTTTCATTTTGGTAGTTCTCTTGATCAACAAAGAATCTCCATAATGTTTTCAGCCATTTGATCGTCTCTGTCTCCGCTTTGTAAAGCTGGCACCTTTGATCAGGTAATGACTGACTGAGCAGTTGAGCAAGTTCTGGTTTCAAATATGTTGCTGCAATTTCAATTGTTAAGTCCTTAATAAACGTTCCCTTTCGCAGAATTTTGACATGATTTTTATTGACATCACTGTCTGCAAACATTTCCTGATGTCCTTGGAAAAGACTGCTAAATTTTGAAATCAGCTTCGGGGATTTAGAGTCAAAGACTCTTAACATCTGATCTTCTGTGAGGAGAAGAGGGAGCCCATTAAGGTCAGGGACATTTTTCTCATTGGCATTTGTCAAGCAGAAGCTCAGAAGTTTTGAACATCTTGTTTTGTCTTTGACCCATGTCTGGTTGATGGGCAAAGGCAAACCACTAGTTGTCTGGGAAGGGTCATTCAGAGGTCTTTGCTTCAGAAAGTTCATCACTGTTGAATCACTGACCTCTGTCACATTCACACCAGCTGCTTTGAAGCTTTCTTTTATTTTATGCATTTTAAAAGAGTTTGGCACTAATTTCATCCCGATGTCATCTAAAATTTTAAAAATTCCATCATTGTCATCACTTGTAAAATATGGACAATTTTCTGAATGTGGTTTAGATGCACTGCACCAGGTAACTGTGTATTTTTGTTGTGATGACTCAACAGAAACAGCGTGTGCAGTGGGTATGACAGGAAGATCACGTTGGCTGATTGATCTATAGACCTCATGGATCATCTCATGCCAGACTTTGTCTACTTCCGGAGAAATGCATGGAAAGTAATTAAGGCAAGAAGACTCCAGCTGTAACTTGAGGAATACAAGAGCTGTAGGTGTATCCTTCATGACTGAACACAGACGTAACAGGAGATCAGCATAGAGTGGTGAAATGAGGTTTACTTTCAGTGACTGGTTCCACTCTGTCTTCAGACTATCACCATCCTCTTTCCACAAATCCCTTCTAGAAGAATCTACTTCAAAATTTGCATTCACATGAACTGGTAAACCAGTTTTTCCAGGTAAAGGCAAAGAACAAAAGGCCCTACCAGTAAATGTGTGGTGAAATGAGCTTTTCCAACATGCAGCCAGAGCAGCTTGAGGAACTTTTAAATGATCTTGCTTGTTTTTTTGCTCATAGTTTTGTTTGGAACACCCAAAACCCTCTACAATGACCCACTGACTTTGTTTATTTCCTGATGAGATTTGCATGCCATAGATGGTTTTGCAGGGTTCCGCTGTTCCTGACATGAGGGATTCTCGAACATGTCTATGAAAGTTTTCCTTGCTTACCATGCTCTTCTCTGTGTGTTTCTTTTCAATGAGGAAATAACTTTTTTTTCCTTTTCCATCTTCACTGATCTCCAAGAACTGTATTTTTGTGATGTGTTTCAAGAAGAGAATTAGTCCCTCGGGATCTGTAGTTAAGGCATAGTAAAGTTCCTGCATGTCACGGTCTGTGACTGTATGTCTAGATATTTCAGATTTTTCTGCCATTTTTTCTGTCCTGAGAGGGAGCCTGAACATGGTTCCAGAACTGAGTGCAAACATTTCTGGAAAAAAGGTATGATAAACATCCTCAAAAGATTTTTTTAATTCATTATCAACTGAAAACATGCAGCCTGGGGACTGTTTTGTTATACCATCCACATATTTTAGATTTGGATCAGAAATGCAGAGCCATTTGTCACCGGTCAGGATAGATGGACAATCTGTCAGATGATAAACAGAATTGAAGCCAAGTCCATATTTTCCAGTTCTCCCTAAAGTGCCATGTTTCCCTCCTTCCCCCAGCTGCTGAATACCTTGCAGATCATCATCAGAAAATGTTCTGTTGTTGTACACACAAAGAGCCGGGCCTTGAACCAGTTCCCATTTCTTTCCAAATATCTTTTCTGTCTTATGTTTTCTTTTGTCCCACACAAAGTGAATTTCGGTTGCCTCTGCATCATCAGCATTTTGAATGAGCTCTTTCAGGATATCCTTTTTAGATGGATATGCATCAATTATATTTTTTATTCGGACAGTTAGTTTCTCAGTTTGTCCAAATTCTTTGGCATGAAGAGAAAATCCACTTACTAAATGATTCTTCAGAGTATGGTGTCTTGTTGTCATTACACCAAAATGACAGGCCACAGAGCGAGGTATCAGATGATGGGAGAGCTTGACACCAGCTGACACAGGCATCCATGGGCTGTCATTAAATCTCAGGTCTTTAGAAGCTGTCAACACACCTCTCTCATCAGGTATGAGACAGTTTGTAAGCTTTTCGTCTTTGATTTTGTATAGCCCTTTCATGAGTATTGCAACACACTTATGGAGGTCTGACATGGAAAGAGGGTCAGATCCATATGAATCCTTAATTTCATTAAGTGCAGCAACAAATTGCTCGGTTGTGAATTGTTTGTTGACACCAAGGTAGTCCCAGAGCCTCTCAAATTTGGAGAAGATGACTGGAAGCACATACAGATATGGTTTCTCCTCAAATTGTTCACTTCTGGCCACTGACCTCACACTTACAAAGTGATCCTCAATGAAAATGAATGGAAATGATTTTGCATGGCCAATAATTGGATCAGGATCTTTATTTTCTAACAAGTAATTGTTGAGATATTCATAGCAAGACTGGGCAATGTTGAAGAGATCCGTCTTTTCAAATGTATTGCAGTGTTGGTGTGCTTTTAACAGCTGTTGAAGCACCGTCTCAACTGGTGGATTTGTCAGGACTCTCAATTTTTGGAGAACTGGATCATATTTGTGTATTTGAACGTTTGAATGATCAACTGTGAATTCTGTCATGCATACTAAATTGTGACAACTGTCATTGTAAACTTCGGAGGGTTTTTTAATAATGGTGGCGCTCTTGTTTTGCTGAACTAAAGGAACCAAGGCAGGAAGGAATGGTATTTGAGAGAGTGTGTTCCAGTGCAGAGAATTTACATCTTCTGAGGAGTCTTTTATTGACTCCACAAGGCACTGAAGACGTTTGCGACATTTCGATTTATCCTGTTGCCAAACACTGGATATCTTCCCTGCTCTTTCTATGATGTCCTCTAAAGGGAGGCAGTCACTCAGCATTCCCAAATCTGAAAGTCGTTTAATCCTTTTTGGTGAGAGAAAGTCATTTTCTGTACCTTCAAGAAAGCGTCCTTCCTTAAGATCATACAAACAAGCCATTTTGCCAGAAGGATTCACAAGTCGCTTGATAAATTGAAGCTTCTTACAACTCTGTGTTGGAATGCAAGGGTAACTTTTCAGTAGGTCATCAACAGCTGGATCATTCAAATCAATGGCATTCAGCACAAGAGTATTTCTGCTGTGTGTGTCCACAGATCTCAAGTTCTCAAAAACAATGTTGTAAAACTCAGGCCAGTTGATTGTTCTCTGTTTGATCTCTGGCTCAAAGCTACAATCGATGAAACTCTGCCTTACCCATGATGGGAGAGAAACAACACAAGAATATGAAGCTCCCAAGCTCAAGAACATTTTCATGGCAATGTCTCCAATTACTCGGTTTTCCTCAATTTCTGTATTCAGAAATTTCACATTGTCCATAGAACACCAAGAATGCCCATTGCTGAAAAGCTCCAGAGATATGCCATTGACATTCTTTACAACTGCTGAGTAAAATGACGTAACCATGGGTAAAAATGCTTTGCTTACTGTCTCTGTGTTGGGCCAGAATGTATGGAAGGAATAGTTCTGGATATGTCCATTTTGGGCCATTTTCTTCAGCTCAAGCAGTGTAGTAATGTAAGCATCAGTAACGGCATCTTTCAGTAAAGCCTTGTTCCACTCAGACTTCACTCCTTTTTCCCACAGACCTTTCCTATTTGATGTGACTGCAAAATTTCCATTGACATGGACTGGAAGACCGGTCTCAATTGAGAGAGGAAGAAAGCAAAAAGCCTGGCCAAAGAGGCTTTCATCAGGGGACCATGCACTAGTTTTTGCATCTCTATGCAAAGGTACAGCTATACCTCCAATTGGAATTGAAAACACATGTTCTTGTTTATTTCTTTTCTGGAACATTTGCAAAGACTCCTGTGTCCCAAAACACGAGTACAAAAGCCAGTACTGGGTGTTGAATTTACCTGGGTTCTCCTGAACTATTTTAACAATGTGTGCCTTGTTGACATCGATAATGTTGTGGCATGTGATGTCACTATTTCTGAAGGTATTCTCGATCTCTTGGAGACATGTGTTATTCGAGACAGCAAATGAATTCATGACTTCTCTGGATATTTTAAGAGGAGTCTGAATCTGATCATTCCATGGAGGAGTCGATGCGTTTTCAGGGACAATTTGAAGGGACATAGATGTAATGCTCTTCAGAAATAAAAGGTGTGTTTGTGAGTTTTCAGTCAAATGATTTTTAAAACTCCCAATGCGCTCTTCATCATATACCTTTGAACTGATCTCTGACATGTTGGCCTCCTCCAAAGTACGAAATGGTAGTTTGATCAAGGTGCCATTGTAAGCTTTCTTGCTGTTTTGCACTGACAGATCACAATCAAAAATCCCTTCATAAGATTTAAACTGTCCAGGGAACCTTTTGTACAGTCGTTCCTGGAATGGGTCAAGTTTAATTCCTGGGTTTCCTTTGCTGAGTATGTGCTTTTTCAAATGGGTGACATTTGGATCAAGAATGAGAAGGCTTTTCCCACTCAAAATTGAGGGAATATCACTCACATGGTAAACAGCATTAAATCCAAGTCCAAATTTTCCAATCATCTCAACTTTGTTTTCCTTTGATGCTGATCCCACTTTGACAATGTTTCTCCAGTCTTCTTCTGAGAAAAGCTCATTGTTGAAGATCCAAAGGCATGGCCCATTGCAGAGAGCCATTCCATCATCAAAGAGGGTTTCAGGGGCATTTTTGTGTTTTCTGAAGTCAAGGAGGAATTTGCATGTGGTTGCCCCAGCATCCTCAGCATTTTGTAGGAGTTCTTTGAAAATGTCACTTTCTTCATCATACTCTTTAAGAATGTTCTTAATTCTTTGAGTAATTGGTTCAGATTGCCCACACTGTTCTATACCAAATAACTCTTGCTCTGTGTGTATGAGTTCTGGTTTTAAGATGCGAGTACTTAACAATGGGACGTTCAACCATCTTGCAGTGATGGGTAGAACTTCTTCATGAATGACATAGAACTCCTCATTGTCTTGTTTCAGGTCATCAAGTCCTTCATCACTGATGTCACAGAAGACTGTTTTGGACAATGACTGCAGAGTAAAGTTTTGATTTGCCTTGACAGGCACTGGGGTACTGTCCTTTAAAAGCTTCTCATTCTTTCGCATCCAGTCAAGAATGGCAATTGACACTTTAAGTTCTGTCACGTCTCCATGAGGAGGACACCTGCAGTCGATTCTCTGTTTTATTTCAGGGAGTATGTCTTCAATCTCCTCATCGGACAATGTTTTCTTCACACCAAATTTTGTTAGCAGGTTTTCGTATTGCAACAACTCTTCAGGCACTTTCTTGATGTAGGGGCTTAGATCCAGTTCAGATGGATAGGCTAAAACTATATCTCCTGGACAGACAAACTCACTTTTATTCCAAATCCAGGGGAAGCCTTTTGAGTCTATTATATCTGAGAATTCTTTCATGTTGTCTTGCATGAATTTATAAATACTGTGCAGCTTGGTTTTAAACTGAAAATCTGAATTTGAGTTGACCATTGATCTCAGTGCAGAGAGGTTCTCCAAGACTTTTTCAGCAGGAGGGGGCTCATTAAGTCCAAGATTTTTGCAGAGATGTCCTGTTAGCTCAGAGGTAAGTGGCATTGCATATCCAACAATTGAAGAATACTTGGAATCCCTTACTTCAGCTGGCTTATACAGACCTCTCTTAAGATTTCTAAGGATGCTTCCATTCAAGACATTTGGATTTTCACAGGGCAACCACTGCCTGTGCTTCATCTCTTCTGTCTGTGCCTTGGTGAACCTTGAAAGGAAATCATTCTCATTCAGGACTCGAACTAGAGTATGTGCTTTCTTGAATGCCTTATCTGGTGAGTGGACACAAAGCTTTTCAATATGGTTTATGACTTGGAGTATGTTTTCTGTTGAAATTTCTTTTAGCTCTGTCTTTAGCCCAAGGCGTTGCAAACTCTGAAGCATTTCCTGGGTCTTTGTGTAAATAGATGGGGGAAAGAAATCTGCCTCAAAAAGGTCCTGAAATGTCCTGTTTCTTGGATCAAAAACATCTGAAGCTTGTCTGTGTTCTCCATGAGTTGTCTCAATGAAATTGAGACATTTGGTTTTTGTGAGCAGCTGCTGACTTTGTGAGAGCAGAATGCTACCATTAGTCAATATCCATGTCATTATTTTCTGTTCCTCAGCTTTTTTGAAAGAGGCCATCTCAATAGAATCAACCAAACGAACAGCCACCTTAGCTGCATCCAAGAGGTCAATATTTAGAAGAGTCAAAAGTCTGCGGTCAGCTTCATTTGCACACTGTACAATGTTCTCAGGCATTGGCAGATCCTCTGGAATGGCTGGATTAGTGGTTGAAACAACTGCTTGCTTTGATTGAACTGCAACATATTTTCCAGACATCAACCTGAAGATTGGCAACATGGAAAGCAAGGTATTTTCAGCATTTGAGAGAGAACCCAAAGAAGAGAGGTAAACTTTTAACTCCTCTTTTTCCTGTGATGAAGCAGAGGCAATGCCTTTGATGACCTGATCTCTGTGTGAGTTCATAAAGACTTGCAGAACACTTCTTGGAGAAGCTGGAAGGACATACCTCTCAATGTCATGATGTCTAAGACACTCATCTCTTTTTATGACTGTACACCCCACCATCCTTAGCACTTTCTGAACATGATCTGACAAGCTAGATGCTGTGCTACTCTGAAAGATAAAAGTTGTGTTTCTCTGCAACCTTGCTAACAATATAGAATTGCCTGAACTCTGTAGTGGCTCCAGTGGTATTAAAGGCATGTCAATAAAGACATTTAACTCATTGCATTCAGTGCTGAGAAACTTCCAGAATTTAGCCAGCCAGCTCTTTGGTGGATGATGATTTTCTGCTGTTTTCCATGTCACATGACCTTGGGTCACCTTCCAGTCCATGGGTAAGTGCTTCTTGGTGAGTGCAACAACATGATTAGCATCCAAATTGATTATATTGTATGTACCTGAAAAAGCAGTCAGGGTAAATTTCACAAACATGTATGATATTAATTTCATATTTCTAAGCACTCTAAAATATATTTAAAAAGTTTTCTTACTCTTTGTTGCGAGTCTCTTTAGTTGCACAGTGCAAACATGGCTCAGGTCGTTGGGTATAAATCTTTCTTTACAAAATGGCAGCAATGATCTAAACAAAGAAAAAACAAACAAACAGATTAGTATTACTTTGAAAACACAATTTAAACACACTAAAGTAGGAAAGAGACAACTATATCACACCTTACCTTGGAAACTTTTCATTGTCGATCAAAACAGTGTTCTGCTCTTCACTGCTAAATGAAGTGAAGGTTCCATCACTGAGAGGCAGAAGCTTAAGGCCTTGTAGCTCTGTGTACTTCTCATCACTGAGAGCAAACTCAAGAAGAGAGTATTTGTCATCTTTGGTGAGGTTTTCAGCCTTACTTCGGTGAAGGACATCTCTAACATAAGATGGAGTTACCCATGTCAAGGTGTCACTTTTAGGGAAGATTTTTCGAACACCTTCCAAAACATGTTCTGGGACAGTGACCAGGTTCTCTCTTTGAGTAATCAATAATCTTGACACTGCAGACGTCGTGTCACTACATATATTGTTGACTGGAAAAACTGCATCGGAGGGAGATACCCAGATTTTCTCATCTTTGGCAAGGTGAAAAATCTTGTTTTCAATTAGACCTTTCAGAGTATCTGTTGCAATTTCATGCCATCTGTCTTTATGTACAGTCTTGGATAGGTCAGGCCAAAGATTGTACACAGTGGCAGCAGGCAGGGTTGAGTTTCGGGATAACTGAATGGCATCCAGGATCATCATAAGATATACATGAGGAAGGATATCTTTTATAAGTAGTTCATTCCACTTTGCAGACTCGTCATTCTTCTGATCCTCCTCTTGCCACTTAATGAACCTCCGATTATCAGTCAGGCCAAAGCAAGCATTGATGTGAATGGGAAGCCCAGTTTTGTTTGATTCGTTATTTGGAAGAGGCAGAAAGCAACTTAGTCGCCCATTGCAAAGTGATCTGTCTTCATCTATTTGAAAAGCTGAATCAACTTGAGGGTAGAAACTCAGCTTACTGGCTAGAGAGTCAATCTCTGGTTTATATCCGTGTTTGAGATGGCAAGTTGTCACAAGCCACTTTGACTTTGTTTCTTCCATTTGCTGAGAAATGTGTGATACCGTTTTGAAACAAATTTTTCTGTCAAAGGATTCCTGTTTGACATGAGATGTGACAAATTGATTTGACACTGAAACTTTTAGCCTATTGTTACAGAAACCATTGGTGTTGATATGCAGCAAAGTAATGGATGACACATTTCTCAGGAAAAGTAGACTGATGTCTGCATCAGCAATGAAACTGTCAAAAAGCTGTGTAACTTTTGTGGAGTCATACAAGTTATCGGAGATCTCAGAAGCCTCATTACGCAGAGGGAAACGGAAAAGCGTTCCTTTGAAGTATTTCTCCTCGCTGATGACCTTCTCCCAGGAACTACTGTTGACTTGACTGACAACATGTTGAAAGGGCTGGAACTGATCTCTCAAGTTCAAAAGTCTCTCTCTGTCCTCTTCATCATCTAAAGACCATCGATAGCCTTCTTCATCATCTCCAAACATCTTCTTTTGTGGATCAAAAATGGCAAGGTGTTCAGAACTGAATACACATGGCAAGTCTGCAAAAAAACAATAATAATAATTTTAAATATTGTTAGCATCGCCAGTGTTGTGCCAATTCCCAAGTCAGAATCTGACACCACAAGTAACCTGAGGAACAGTTATTTGTAAAAAACTGATGTTGCAGCTGATCAGTTCAGTCAATCAAATCATTATTAATAACCATAATTAGGGAAGCATCAATATAAAAATTTTGCCAAGTACAATAAGTCTATTTTAACTTTTTTTTTTGATGGAATTTTCCGTAATTTATGAGATGCCGCTTTCCTGCCATTGACAGAATTTTCTGGCTTTATGTGTTTACATCCGGGAGTGGGCACTATTACACATCTTCTGAATGAGTACAGAATCTCCAGATCAAAACACATTTTTCTTTTATCATTATACTTGTTTTGTTGTTGCCACTATTAGCCTTTATTCTGGCATTACATGGCCCATCCACATCTCTTTGATTCCAATATACTCAGTCTGAACATGTTAAACAATGATGAACAAAATGAAACAACAATATTGTTAATTTTAAATTCAAAGTTATTATATTGCCGGTAAGAATCGCGTTGCGGTGGGGAGGGGTGTTGTAGATTGCGAATCGCCTTCCGTGGGGAGGTGCCATGGATTGCCGGTAAGAATTGCATTCGCAGCGATCGAAAAGGGCACTTTCACTTTCAAAGCGGCAGGGGCACAAGACGAGAGGGGCACGAGAGGATATATCGCGTTTAGGCTAAAAACAGGCTCTGCGCTTATCGCGGTTTGGAAAGAAACTGCATCTTGCAGTACATTTAAACAAGGAAATATAAGGATTTGGCACTAAAGATTGATGGAGCACAGAATAGGTTCAGTACACAGCTCGATGGCATGACAAACTCATTTTCTTTTAATTTGGCGTTTATCGCGTTTTGGAAAAGAGCTCTTCATATATAGTAATATTATGTTACAGCCATATTCTAAAATTGATTAAATTCATAAATAATTTCCTCAATTCTACAAACAAAACCCCATAATGACAATGTGAAAGAAGTTTGTTTAAAATCTTTGCAAATTTATTAAAATCACAAAATAAAAAAAATCACATTGTATTTACAGCCTTTGCCATGACACTCAAAATTGAGCTCAGGTGCTCCTCTTTCCACTGATCATCCTGATCAGGATGTTTCTACAGCTTGATTGGATTCCCCCTGTGGTAAATTCAGTTGATTGGACATTATTTGGAAAGGCATACACCTTTCTATATAAGGTCCCAGAGTTAACAGTGCATGTCAGAGCACAAACCAAGCCATGAAGTCCAAGGAATTGTCTGTAGACCTCAGAGACAGGACTGTATCGAGGCACACATCTGAGGAATGGAACAGAAACATTTCTGCAGCATTGAAGGTCCCAATGAGCACAGTGGCTTTCATCATCCGTAAATGGAAGAACTTGGGAACCACCAGGACTCTTCCTAGAGCTGGCCTACCGGCCAAACTGAGCGAACCTTCCAGAAGAACAACCATCTCTACAGCACTTCACCAATCAGGCCTGTATGGCAGAGTGGCCAGACAGAAGCCGCCACTCAGGAAAAGGCACATGACAGCCCGTCTGGAGTTTGCTAAAAGGCACCTGAAGGACTCTCAGACCATGTGGAACAAAATTTGCTGGTCTGATGAAACAAAGATTGAACTCTTTTGCCTGAATGGCAAGCGTCATGTTTGGAGGAAACCAGGCACCGCTCATCACCTGACCAATACCATCCCTACAGTGAAGCATGGTGGGGGCAGCATCATGATGTTTTTCAGCGGCAGGAACTGGGAGACGAATACAGCAATGTACAGAGACAGAGACATCCTTGATGAAAACCTGCCACAGAGCGCTCTGGACCTCAGACTAGGACGAAGGTTCATCTTGCAACAGGACAACGTTGCAAGCACACTAAGCACACTGCCAAGATAACAAAGGACAACTTTGGGAATGCCCTTGAGTGGCCCAGCCAGAGCCCAGACTTGAACCCAATTAGACAGCCCTGGAGAGATCTGAAAATGGCTGTGCTCCGACACTCCCCATCCAACCTGATGGAGCTTGAGAGGTCCTGCAAAGAAGAATGGGAGAAACTGCCCAAGAATAGGTGTGCCAAGCTTGTAGCATCAAACTCAAAAAGACTTGAGGCTGTAACTGGTGCCAAAGGTGCTTCAACAAAGTATTGAGCAAAGGCTGTGAATACTTATGTCCATGTGATTTGTTTTTTGTTTTTTATTTTTAATTAATTTGCAAAGATTTCAAACAAACTTCTTTCACAATGTCATAATGGGGTATTGTTTGTAGAAAAATCATGAATTTAATCCATTTTGTAATAAGTCTGTAACATAAAATGTGGAAAAAGTGAAGCGCTGTGAATACTTTCCGGATGGACTGTAAATAGGTGTTTCTAGAAAACAAAACAAACATTATTTTGAGAAAATACATCATGAAATATAACTGCACCCATGCAGCAGTCCTACTGAACAGCATAGCTATGCTACATTATTTAGTAAAGCTATGTGAATATGATTAAACCGGAGCAGACGTGACTGAACATGAATGTGTTGTTATTCTATTCAAAATATCAAAAATTACAGATTGATTATTTTGCACTCCTGACATCCTGCAACCTAGTTTTATCATAAACAGGAGTGAAATATCAAAGCTGGAGTCTTAAAGCTGGAGTCTTAAAAATGTCTAATGATACCCAGGTTGTCCAGATCAGGTAAGAGTGTGATGTTTTAATATGCAGTGCATGTTGAACAATGATAATCTGAGGCCGTCTGCAATCTTTGCGTAGAAAGATTTTTTGTTTGTTTGTTTTGTTTTAAAAATCCGCTGGCAGATAAAGAGTTACATTTATTTAAATTCTCCCCTAATTTGTCTAAATAGATTAAAGATAAAACTGTGAAATATGAAATAAATAATTTTTAATGCTTTAGGAATCAGAACATTATAATGTACAGTTTTGAGATATGCTAAATATTATATTTTAAATGTGTTATTTAAGTGTTATTTATTTAAGTGAGTGTTAGAGGATGGAAAATAAGCATGCACATTTTACTATTAATAATAGACTAACCATTAAACAAAGATTAATGTATTCTGTAACAGTATATTTCTGTTGTGACAGCTACAACAATAATACTGAAAACATATAGCTTACCCTCTGGCAATTTAACATCATAAAATTAAAAAAATTATTTATTGTGAGCACATCATTCAATGGAGGTTTGCTTAGCTACTTGTGTATGCTGTGCTAAAGTTAATCTGTTAGCATGCTAACCATTAGAAATCTGAAAATACAACTAACACAAAAATTACAAAAGTTATTGTGATCATTGTATACATAATGTGATATATAATGTTAATACATTAACTGGCATATTGTGATGTTAATGCTACATAAACCAACAGGCGATACTATAAGATTTCTAATCAGCAGGCACTTTCAAGAAAACCCAAAGAAGTTATATAAGCCAATCTGTTAATGTAGTGTACTTCACCTGTAATATGATAAACAGAGTTGAAGCCGATCCCAAATCTCCCAACTTTAGTTGGGTCGTCCTGCTTGATGCTTCTGCCGACTCTCTGAATCCCCTCCCAGTCTTCCTCTGTGAAGGCTGCATCATTGAAGGCGTAGAGAGCCGGTCCTGCCAGATCAAAGATACGAACAGCTGATCATATCAAAATTTGTCAAATAAAAATGTGTTATATCTCCCATACTACATGTACTGTTTGCCCTTATTTCAGCATTTTAGATACAAGTAAGGTTTTGAGATACTATTATGGAATGATATTCCAGACAATATTCAAAAGGAATAGCAAATTGATTTCAATTTGATTTCAATTTGACCTGGTTTGAGACATTAGTGTGACCAGAGCTTTTCAAAAGAGGAGAAGCACAGATGACAGTTATTAAGAGAATCTAATTTATTACTTTGGTTGCTCTTAAAGCAGTTAAGCTGCCAACTATCATCAATGTCCAATCAACAATATTTTTTTCCCATGCAAATACACCGAACAAAATTATAAACGCAACACTTTTGTGGGGGAGAACTGAAAACCAGTCAGTATCTGGTGTGACCACCATTTGCCTCACGCAGTGCAACACATCTCCTTTACATAGAGTCGATCACGTTGTTGATTGTGGCCTATGGGATGTTGGTCCACTCCTCTTCAATGTCTGTGTGAAGTTGCTGGATATTGGCAGGAACTGGAACACGCTGTCGTATACGCGATCCAGAGCATCCCAAACATGCTCAGTGGGTGACATGTCCGGTGAGTATGGAATAAGGAATTCCATAAGGAATTAATAAGGAATTAATCAGGCTGTAAGGAATTAATCAGGCTGACGGAGAAGATTTCAGATTTAGAGACACGCATCCAGACTTTATGTGAGAGTAGTGAGAATGTAACAGCTTTAGATACGGCTTTGGATGCGACTAGCTTAGTGAACACTCATTGTTTGGTTCCGGCTGAGCCCTTGCCAGAGCGCCTGACATCAAAGCAAATTTAAAAGTGCTGGCTAAAGCTAATCGTAAATTCTCTAAGATTATTATTCACGCCGGCACTAATGATGTTCGACTTCGTCAGTCGGAGATCACCAAAATTAACATTAAAGAGGTGTGTAAACTCGCAAGTACAATGTCACCGCAGTCTGTTTATCTGGCCCTCCTGTTAAAAGGAGTGATGAAATAGTTAGCAGATTATCATCACTCAATGGCTGGTTGTCTAAGTGGTGTCCGCAAAATAACATAGGGTTCATAGACAATTGGAAAAGTTTTTGGGGCAGACCCGACCTGTTGAAGATAGACGGCATTCATCCTACCCGGCTGGTGCTGCTCTTCTCTAGTAATTTGGCACATAATCTTAGAGCTAAACCTGACTCACTGGGGCCCAGGTCAGGAAGCAGACAAACTGGCTAAACCAACCGCCTGCTAGCTGTCTCACGTCACCAGAGTCAGCTAAATCCCAGCACATAGAGACGCTTTCACCTAGATATTATCACATAGAGACTGTGTCTGTTCCCAAACAGTAAATACAAAAACATCAAAACCATTCAACAGTAAAAATTTAATTGATATCCAACAAATAAACAACAGATATAATACGGATGAACAATTGATAAATCTCGGTTGCTGAATATTCGATCCCTTTCGCCAAAAACGCTTATTGTTAATGATATGATTATAGATCATAACCTAGATGTGCTGTGTTTGACAGAAACCTGGCTAAAACCTGACGACTACATTACTTTAAATGAGTCCACTCCCAAGATTATTGTTATAAACACGAGCCACGCCTGAAAGGAAAAGGGGAGGTGTTGCTGTAATTTATAATGATATCTTCAGTATTACTCAGAAGTCTAGTTTCAAATATAATTCCTTTGAAGTTTTGGTGCTTTATGTAACATTGTGTAGTGTAAATGATAAATCCCGCTTGACATTTGTGTTGGCTACTGTATACAGGCCACCAGGGCACAATACAGACTTTATCAAAGAATTTGCTGGTTTTCTATCAGAGTTAGTACTGGCTGCAGATAAAGTACTAATTGTTGGTGATTTTAATATCCATGTTGACAATGAAAAGACGATTGGGATTGGTGCATTTAAAGACATTCTAAACTCTATTGGAGTTAGACAACACGATCGGGACCCACTCATCGCCTTAATCATACTTTAGATCTAATACTGCCACATGGACTAAATGTTGATACCATTAAAATTCTGCAGCAGAGCGATGACATCTCAGATCATTACCTAATATCATGTATACTTAATTTAGCTAAGGCTGCAAAGCCATCCTCGCTTCAAATATGGCAGGACTATAACCGCTGCGACTAAAGATTGCTTTGTACATAATCTTCCTCATCAGTTCCATCTCCTCAGAATTACAGATAGCCAAGAGGAACTTGATGTTGCAACAGAAACTACTGACTCTCTCTTTACTAGCACTTTAGACATAGTTGCTCCTCGGCGCTTAAAGAAGATTAAAGCAAATAATCCAACGCGCGTGGTACAACGAGCACACTCGGGCCCTTAAAACAGCAGCCAGAAAAATGGAGCTCAGCTGGAAGAAAACAAAACTGGAGGTTTTTCGCAATTTGTGGAAAGAGAGCATGATTGCATACAGAAAGGCCATAAAAACTGCTAGATCTGCTTATTTCTCAACTCTTTAGAAGAAAACAAACACAACCCTAGGTATTTATTCGATACAGTGGCTAAATTAACAAAGGATAAAGCTTCGACTTCTGACGCTTTGTAAACAACACAGCAGTAATGACTTTATGAACTTCTTTACTAGTAAGATTGATAACATTAGGAATATAATTATAACCATGCAGCCGTCTACTACAGTATCACTTCAGACAGAACATTGTAGTGTCACTGAGGAAAAATTACACTCATTCACTGCTATAGGAGGAGAAGAATTGGCTAAAATTGTTAAATCATCAAAATCAACAACATGTATGCTTGACCCTATACCGACTAGGCTATTAAAAGAGATGCTTCCAGAGGTCATAGATCCTCTGCTTAATATTATTAATTCATCCTTGACATTAGGATATGTACCAAAAACTTTTAAGTTGGCTGTAATTAAACCACTTATTAAAAACCGCAACTTGATCCTAAAGAATTAGTCAATTACAGACCAATCTCGAATCTACCATTTCTATCAAAAATATTAGAAAAGGCTGTGTCTTCACAATTATGTTCCTTTTAGAAAGAAATGGTATATGTGAGGATTTCAGTCAGGATTTAGACCGTATCATAGTACTGAGACTGCTCTAATTAGAGTTACAAATGATTTACTCTTATCATCTGATCGTGGTTGTATCTCTCTATTAGTGTTACTCGATCTTAGCGCTGCATTCGATACTATCGATCACAATATTCTTTTGAATAGACTTGAAAATTATGTTGGCATTAGTGGAACTGCATTGGCATGGTTTAAATCTTACTTATCTGACCGTTATCAGTTTGTAGCAGTAAATGAAGAGATGTCACACCGATAACAAGTTCAGTATGGAGTACCGCAAGGCTCAGTGTTAGGACCGTTGCTTTTCACCCTGTATACCACTGGGAGATATCATTAGGAAGCATGACGTTAGTTTTCATTGTTATGCTGATGATACTCAGCTCTATATTTCTTCATGCCCTGACGAAACTTACCAATTCACAAGATTAACGGAATGCATAGCTGATATAAAAATTGGATGAATAGTAATTTCCTGCAACTTAATTCAGATAAAACTGAATTTTTAATTATTGGACAGAAAAGCTCCACAAGTAGTGCCCTAGAATACTGTCTAACCTCGATGACTGCTCTGTCAAGTCCTCGCCGTCAGTGAGGAACCTGGGTGTGCTCTTTGATACCAATCTTTCGTTTGAAAGCCACGTTTCTAGCATCTGTAAAACTGCATTCTACCATCTTAAAAATATATCTAAATTACGTCACATGCTTTCAATGCAAAATGCTGAACAATTAGTACATGCGTTCATGAGCTCAAGGCTAGATTATTGTAATGCTCTACTGGGTGGTTGCCCTGCTCGCCTAATAAATAAACTCCAGCTGGTCCAAAACGCAGCAGCTCGAGTTCTTACTAGAACCAGGAAGTACGATCATATTAGTCCAGTTCTATTAAACATCGCATAAATTTTAAAATCTTGCTTATTACTTATAAAGCAATAAATGGTTTAGCTCCCCAGTACTTAAGCGAGCTCTTAACGCATTATACTCCATCACGTCAATTGCGGTCTCTAAACTCTGGCCAGTTGAAAATACCTAGAATATCTAAATCAACTGCAGGCGGTCGATCCTTTTCCTATTTAGCACCTAAACTCTGGAACAGTCTTCCTAGCATTGTTCGGGAAGCAGACACACTCTGTCAGTTTAAATCTAGACTAAAAACACATCTCTTTACTATGGCATACACATAGAACATTTTTAACTTTCTTTATTCAAATCAAATGACTGATTGTTAGGCTGCATTAACTAGGTCAGCCGGAACCGGAACACTTCCCATAACACCTGATGTACTCGTTACATCATAAAAGAGTGGCATCCACACTAATGTTAGTCTCTCTGTTTATCCCGAGGTTTACTGCGATCGGATGGTGGACCTGCATCTGGACATGACCAGCTCATCCTGGAGTGTCTGCTGAGACCGTGTCCATTAGTGTCTCCTCTGAATTTGCCTCACCGGCACGTCATCCTCAATTAACCCGTCTCCGGCGCAATAACTCAGATCTTTCAAGTATTCATATTCTTGTGTAATCGCGCCATCCTAAATGAACCCGTCTCTTGCGTGATACCCAAAATTTCGAATATTCCTATCTAATATGATTTATGACCTGCAAGGTTGCCAGAGTAATAATTATACACTGTTAATAATAGGCCAGAGGAGAACTGGCACCCGACTGAGTCTGGTTTCTCCCAAGGTTTATTTTTCTCCATCATGCCCTGATGGAGTTTTGGTTCCTTGCCACTGTCGCCTTTGGCTTGGCTTGCTCAGTTGGGGACACTCAAATTATGATCCAAGTTACTCAACTAAATATACAAATAGAATTTATTAATTTGGTCATATATAATTCTATAAACTATCCAAATTAACCTAGCCAAATCAAATTTTGTTGCAATGTTGTCCTGATTAACACTGTGAAGTTGCTTTGAAACAATCATCATTGTAAAAGCGCTATTTAAAAAACTTGATTGATTGATATGCTGGCCATGCAAGTTTGGATATACTGCCAAATTTTCTAAAACGCCTTTGGAGACGGCTTTTGGTAGAGAAATGAACATTCAATTCACAGGCAACAGCTCTGGTGGCCATTCCTGCAGTCAGCATTCCAATTGCACTCTCCCTCAAAACTTGTTGCATTGTGCTGTGTGATAATTCTGCACATTTTAGAGTGGCCTTTTATTGTGGCCAGCCTAAGGCACACCTGTGCAGTAATCATGCTGTCTAATCAGCATCTTGATATGCCACACCTGTGAGGTGGATGGATTATCTCAGCAAAGGAGAAGTGCTCACTAACACAGATTTAGATTTGTGAACAATATTTGAGAGAAATAGGCCTTTTGTGAACATATAAAAAGTCTTAGATCTTTGAGTTCAGCTCATGAAAAAGGGGGCAAAAACAAAAGTGTTGCATTTATAATTTTGTTAAGTGTAGTTCTTATGATACTCAAAACATGTAAAGAGCTTCAAGTGATTTCAATCCACTGATGTACTGATAATCTACTGATATATTCACTTAGAATAAAGCCAATCATATAAACTGAACAAGCAGGGTAACAGTGCTGGCTGATATTTTACACTTATACTTTTATTCTCTAAAATTAATATATGAAAATAGATGCACATATCAATGACACATTAGGCTACATTTCAAGAAACATTATGTGAAAAAAGTTTGATTTATTATTTTAAAAATTACACACCGTAACTTTCCGAATTCAGAACTCCTTTCCCATTTAAAAAAATGCCAGAAGATATAGTTGCAAAACTCTTTATGGTTGTGACATGAATGAGGACAAATGCAAAGTCCTAGGCTGTAATATCTTTATTGTGGGCTCTAAAGTATTTTAGAAAGCTTGCGTAGCATGACTGCTGCCCAAAAAAAACCTGAGAAAAAAATCTGCTCCCAGTGTTTCTGAGTCAAATACCTTGATGCTTTCCAAGCTCTTCAGTCCACAGGCTCTGAGTCCCATAATGCCTCTCATCATGAATAAACACCACACGTGTAGCTCCTGCATCATCTGCATTCTGGATCAGCTCCTGATATGTGACAGGATAAATATTATCAACAGATATGATGAGATATAAGATGCATACCATTTGACAATGAAGACATCTGCCTACCTTCAATATTTGTCCTCCATCTGGGTACCTTCTCAGAATTTCCTTCAAGTAATCAATGAACGGTGGAGACGTCGCTCCAAATTTATTTCTACATTGAACAATGTAAAGTTTATCACAAACTGCACAAAACACATACAGAGCAAATTCAAGGTTCGCTGTGTTATAGACCAAGAACAAAATTAGCTTAATAAATGCATTGTTAATAGGCCTATGCTTGAGATTATTTGTAAAACATATTAGCCTACTGAACATGCTTTTTCCTAAACATTTATATGATGACTCAGTGTACTTTAAAGCTACACTCCACCGTACTAGCTTTATGCTTAATTAGCATTAGATTAAAGCTGAATTTGGCTGTAATGAGCGCACAATGCAGGAGATAATAAACAAAAACAGTCTTTCATAAATCCACATAATGAACACTTTGGTGTATCTTCAGGAAATATAACACAAGCAACCACAAAATATAACAACGACAGTACCAGACAGGTGAACTAGGGGAAATCAGATCTTAAATGCATACAGGGAAAATTAACGTAGCCAGGAACACATGTGAGCTCAAATAGCAAAGGGAACACAGGCAAACAGCCCTACAAAAAGGTTTATTGTAAGTTAATTTAATTTTATGACGTATACTTATGTAATGTATATTTTTAAGTACACTTCATGTAGTAAGTTGGTATGAGCCACCACAGTCATCAAATATACAACAACACATAAGTGAAAATAAAGGGCTATTTTAGGGTTACAGAAACAACAGTTACCATAGTAAATACACAATGGTAACATGGACTATTAATGAAACAAATGGAAACTGCTCACTATGAATATAATGTACTGAATGTAATTTATTAGCACATTTTTGGTAATTTCATGACTTACTAATTGACAATGTAACTACTACGTTGCATGCTCATAGTTTCTTTTCCGTTTCATTGATAATAAATTGATTACAGTGCACGCCGCACAGTGCACGCCGCTGGCGTATTTGCTCATGCGATTTATAGTTAAATTTCGATGCGGTTCACTCGTACTGCGTCGCTAGACGCAATTGGAAAACTTATTTTTCTCAGATTACTGAAGAATATAGAATTACGGAGATAAAATGCATGAGTCTATGGGGGAAAAGCCATCCAGAGCCCGTGGTGTTGGGCGAGGATATACCTCTATATAAGTGGGGACACTCAGAGACTGGAGAAGCCTTCTTGGCGTTTGAAGAAGCCCAGCAACGGATCAATCTGATTTAGCGCACCATCTAAGGACTCAGACATCTTGGAGGAAGACAAAGCAGAGCCAGAGGACTGAGCAATCAGCACGAGTGAGCTCACGCCAGCGCAGAAGTTGCGTGCCTCAATCTCCCTGCAAAGAGAGTTTTCCCCAGTGGTCTTTCTACACGCAGACCACCGCCCCTCTCCTGGCACGAGCGGCCTGGTCTCGTTCAGATGATCTGCCATCTAAAGATTCGAGCGAAGCTAGAGCTGGGATGGATGCCGAGTTAATACGCATCCTCTCAAGAGCACTCTAGGAGCTTGTATTGGAGTGGTCTACCGCTGAGGAGCCTACACGCAGCTGCTTAGACGAGTGGTTCCTGCTGGGGGCGTAGAAACAGTACATCGACCCACAGCTATTTCCTCTTTCCAAAGAAGGATGGCCGCCTCAGACCCATCCTCGACCTCAGACATCCGAACTGTTTCCTCAACCTGGCTGAACTATGGCCCCATTCGCTTAAGACCACTCTCCTGCTAGCTTTAGCATCGGTGGGTGGGTGACTTACAAGTGCTTTCTGAATGCCTTGAGTTTGGGCCTAACGACTGTAAGGTCGTCCTCAAACTAACACACAGCTATGTGCTGAAGGTGCTCTTGAATCCGTTCAGAGCGCACGTTTCAAGCACTCCCCATCTGAGAGTGAGCAAAAGTCTCGTTGGGCCTGAGCGCTCTGCCCCATTCAGGCAATCAGAGCAGCTCTTTGTGTGCTTTTGTGGCCGCACCAAAGGACATCCGCTCACAAAGCAAATACTGTCCCACTGGATAGTGGATGCAATTGTGTTGGCCTATGCCTTGATTGGCCCAAAATGCCCCATCATGGTCCAGTAGAGAGTCCATTGGAGACATTTGTGCTGCGTCCGGATGTTCCTCGCCGTCCACTTTCGCCAGAATCTATAATTTTTCACCAACCTTAGCCAGCACCCTTGGACCCTTATTCATGCGTCTGGACCAGGGCCACAAAACAACTGTCATTCCGCAGTTCTAAGCATGGCACGATTGGACTGGGTTTACATTGCATCTGGTGATGCAGTCCAAGTGTACCGTATAGAAAGGGAATGTACTCGGTTACTAATGTAAGCTCGGTTCCCTGAGACAACGGGAATGAATACTGCATCACCAACCGTGCTTTCACACTACATGACTCGGCATTTGTCACTTCAGTCGAAATAACCTGATTATCAATGGCAGAACGCCCGCTTCTATAGAGGGAAAGCCTCTGGTGGTTTCAGTCACATGACTGTCGCGGAGCCCTGGAGAGCAAAACATCCATAGAACTGCAGCACAAGTCTGACAATTTTCTAGGCCTGCCCTCGACTAAAGATTTTTCGAGCCGACTAGTAGTCGCTCATTTAACCGATTAGTCGACTAATATTGCGTTTATATCAGTTAGCCATAAATCATAATAATGAGCCTTTAATTGCCTAATACATAGCCTAATCAGTGCTCAAACACACACATATAGCTTGCCACACAGCGCACCCGCAAAAGTAATGATTATGGATGTGTCATGAAAAACATAAGGGGATTGTAATGTTTTCTGTGTTTTCTGCTGCAGAGATGAAGTCGATCTCCGCAGTAGTGCACACGCCTAGATGCACGTTTCTTACGGATTACATAATCTGAGAATATTTGTTTTCCATTTGAACTGACATTTCAAACTTTCTATAGATATATTTCTCTTGTCTGTGAGGCAAGTATCCACTGAGTTTTGGTTTATTTGTGTGACTCTCAAGTTCACTGAGACCGAGACTGCGGAAGGCACATCCTGATTGTTTTCATTATTTTACGTTTTGTTGTTATTGTGAGCTTACAGAAATAAAAATATACTCTTTACAGTTTGCATTATTCTTATCTGTATGACCAAAAATTTATTTAAAGATAAATGCAAGAGTATGTCATGCGTTCTCCACACAAACACGTATATGTGCCTAATAATAACGCACATTTATCTAGGTTAACATTTACAAAGTAAAAAAACTAATTAATGTGTGATTAATGAGTAATTATGTGAAAAGTGAAGTATACTTTGGCCTTTAACATGAAAAGCCGCGTTACCACCGCACTCGGTGTGTTTCGACCACAGGGACAAGGGTCTAAATGAAGTTTTGGGTAAATATTTCCCCTTGCGAAAGTCCCTGCTTGCGAGGTAGTACTTACTAAAGTTCAGGAACTTTCGGGGGTGCACTGAACATGCAGATTGGTTGTGCTCACTCAGCATTTTATTTCAACCGCCATTTTTAAAAGTCTTTTGCGAGGTTCTTTCTGTGTTAACTAAATATCTTGCTCTTTCTGTCGGATGGCGCACGTTCGTCTGATCCATAATGAGTCCGTAATGACTGATAACATATGTTGTCATTTTAAAGGTCCCGTTCTTCGTGTGTTTTCGAAGCTTTGATTATGTTTACAGTGTGCAATATAACATGAGTTCATGTTTCGCGTGTAAAAAAACAGTATTTTTCACACATTTTTCTTATCTGTACACCGCTGTTTTCTCTGTCCTAAAAACGGCCTGATGATTTCCTTGTTCTATGAAGTCCCTCCTTCAGAAATACGTAACGAGTTCTGATTGGGTCAGCGGTTCCCGTGTTGTGATTGGACAGCAGCTTAGCGCACGCTGCCCGGAAAGGTCCCGCCTCTTACCATAACGGGGAGATACGCGCGCTCAATGTTTTTGGAAAAATGTCTATATTGCCTTATCAATTTGAGCCGGAATCAGACCCGGAGAATATCGGAATAGATTACAACCTGCTCAGGAAAGACTTTCGCAGGATGTTTCACAATGTTAAGCTGTCTATTCAGTAGTTGTCATGCTTTTATATTTGGCTGTTACAAATTGCAATGTTAATAAAAAAAATCATTTAAACTGATCATTACAAACACCAACAATCCATGGTGTCTGAATACACTTTTTAAAAAAGTTTTTCGGATTAGTTTCAATTACCATCTAACGTTAGTTAACAAAGCTAAACAGCGTTGCACTTTGTGTAATGAGTTACATAAACTGTTAAACGGACCAACTTAAATATTAAAATACACTTACCGGTTGTGGTCCATAAACAACGCCTTCTCCAGACAAAGACGGAACTGCGTCATCTTTTACGAATAATCTTTCTGTGAATCCGGCATTAAACTGATTGAGATTGAGGAAGCAGTCCTCAGCTAAATGTGCTGCACATAGTTTTAAATTGTGATTATAATTTTCCGGAACCGAGTTAAACATAAATTGTAACCATTGATCTCTACGTACAGCGTCCGAGGGAAGGCCAAACAAAAGTGATTTAACTGAAAATAACAGCGTCTCGATGACATGGCGACAAACACACTCTACAAAAACAACACTTCCTCTTCTCCACGTGGGAGAGCAACAAGACCACGCCCCTAGTTTGCGTATTCTTGTGGGCGGAGCTTAGTCAACAAACTGTTGTAGTGACATCATTAAAGCAGGAAGTGCAGGGATGTAGTCCAAACCGGCCGTTCGCTGTAGGCTTTGAAAGGGAACTTCTGTTCAATAAAATATCTCGCTTGGCATTGAACTTTGAGCTTTATAATTTTACAGGTATTATTTATGCTCTAACAGCAACATTACACACTAACTAAAGTTTGAAAGATGGAATCGCGAAGAACGGGACCTTTAAATGTAGCTTTATAAGCTTTCAGAATACGCTTTAGTTTCAGTGCTCATCTCTTTTTCGCTGTTTTGTTAATTACCTCTTTAGTAAACCAATATAACCAGAAAAACCAGCACAGCTTGAATCTCCTCCATACTTGTTATTGTTGCAGACAGTGACTACGTTTACATGGACAGCAGTAATCTAATTATTGACCTTATTCTGAATAAGACAATAATCTGATTAAGGTGTTTACATGAGTTGCTTTTAGAGTAATCCGTTCATGTTCCCATTTTACATGTTATAGAACATAAATCGATTAAGAGCACACGTCATTACGTCTCCATGCCACGCCGTCCGGCGTTCCCTCAAGAATTTCACGCAGTTCATCTTTGTTATGGTACTACATACAGTTTTGGGTGTTTCATTTTTAATTTTACGAGAGTTTCAAGTGCAGTTAATTGTCCATGCTATACGTGCAAATAGACGACGGCGGATACAAATTCTCCAGCAACAGGCCTCCTCTGTGCTTTCAGTCGGCAGCATGTCATTCTTGCTTGAAGCCATGCTTCTCTTGTTTGCCGTCAAACGGTTGACCACTGAGTGTATGTGTCCTGTCGCAAAATGCGGCGAAAAATCCAAACGACGTTAATAGTTAGATTAAGGTGTGTACATGTCTACAATGCACTTCGATAATGCGACTAAAATAGGCATACTCCACATGTCTTAATTCGATTTTTGTTTAATTCGAGTATGGCTTTAATCGGATTAAGGTCATTTGAAATCGCTGTTTACATGGTAGTTTCTTAATCAGAGTATGGTCTTAATCAGATTAATATCGGAGTATTGTTGTCCATGTAAACGCACTGAGTGTCGCACAAAAATGATTACTGTCCGCCGTGTCTGGGCGGGGAGGGGAGTTCCTGTAAAAAAATTCCTGGTATAAATTGTTCCGGGTAATTTCGGTGGAAACGGGGTATTAGGGTGGTTTGCACCAATAAGGATTCAATTAAGAAAAATGTAACGCTAATCAAGGATTTGTTGATATGAGTTTTATTTTAAATTGAGTTGTGTTGCACCACTTAATTTGTTAACACATATTAACTATGTATAGAAAGACTGTTAGAATTAGAGCTGATCAAGCAGCAGACGGAGGGTGAACCAACACTAGGGTATAATGTTTAATTCTTATTAGTGCAACCCTTAAAGTGCCTTAATGTACTAGAACAGTGATATTAAAAGATCAAATTCATTTCTGAATACTATATAGAGGCGAGCGATGAGCCCAGAATATGAACCCAACATGTGTTCTTTAATGGTTTCCAATGGGAAAAATGCTTTACGAGACCGCTCGTGTTGCATATATATGCTGTGTTCATCTGCTTGCCTGTACAAAATATGCATCATCAATAAGGTGATATTGAATTTGGTCTTTTTATATCACTGTCTTACTAAATTAATACGTACAAACCTGGTCAAAATGACTGCTGGCCAATGGAGGGTTGTCTTGTTGTTAGGTGGGCGTTACTGGGGTCACATTAAAACTAGAATTGAAGAGCAAGTGCTATGGGCATAGCATTCCCGGCAGTCAAAGCGGCATTACATTGTGAAAGTGCGGACTCAGAGGAAGACTGTGAGGGTTTTGGGACAGGGCCTTAGTGTAATCTGTCACAAATAAAGAAGGCCTTCAGCTTTTTCTGTCACTGCTAAAAAAAATTCTGTCAATGTCAGAAAATTTTCGGTTAACGCGACCTCGGCTTGAAATATACGCATCGATATTAGCGGTTTTGAACTTTTCAATCGCTGACTCTATGTTGCTTCAAGCGCATCATCCTGCACACGGGATGTGCATACGTACATTGTGCAGCTCAGTCTGGAAACCTGTACTTTCTACTGCTTCTGTTACACTTTTGCGGGAACCAATCACAGACCGGCTTATCCACCTGGCGCGCTATTGGTGGGTTTAACACGATGACGGGTAGAGAAGCGATGGGTCTTTGCCTGTTAATCACACCTCTTGTGGTCTGATTGGTTGAAGGACTATCAATAGCGTACAGAGTCATTTGAACTATGCCCATTGATCACGCCTCGTGTGCAGTAGAAAATACAGAGCAGACTCGCCAGACCAGTGTTCAATCTTACATTGAGCTTGGTCTGGTGATAGCCAGACAGATAATATGTTGCTGCAATGGTATCGGTGCATCCGTAGAGTTTTTTTGAACCCTCTGAATGCGTCGCTGTGTGCCTTAGTCAAAGTTGGGAAAAAAAAGTCAAGTAGATTTGAAGTAAATTCCCATGTACACTACCAGTGAACTAGCCTACACAACAATTCAGACACTCAGAGTTATGAACATGTCAGTTTTCTTTATAAATCAATATTCTCAAACGATGCAAGTTTATAGGACAGTGTGTAAAACTAGCCATGTGAAATACTCAATCCAATGAGTAAACACAACTACAAGCCAAGCATACTTAAAATACTTACTTATACTTTAAAGAATATCTCGATCAAAACCCTGAGTACGCGTGTAAGCCAAATTAGAATCAGTAGACATGTTGATTTTCTGTTCATATTTTTTTCCAGGCACATTTTACCCAAACCACATTAATCTTAATAACTGCTATTAATGCTTAGTCCTTTCTGTCAGGGAAAGATTTCAAGTATGCTTAAGTGAAAGTTTAAGTATATTTCTAAGAAGTACATAAAAAGTAGACTGAAAGTATCCTCTTGTTTTTAGTTATTTATATTAATAGCACACTTGAATAAAACTCTTTTTCGTAAGGCAGGAAGAGAACACAGAGAAAACGAAACCAAAACTGAACATAATCGTTACAAAATCATGCAGTGAATGAAACCACATACTTCTTTTTCTTCTTTTGCCTCGACGCTGAACTCATTGTTCTTCTTTTACATTCTCCTGTGGATAAAAATTTTATTCCATGATAATTGTTATAATAATACTGTAAATGTAATCTCTGTTTTCATACACATTATAGGTAGCTAGTTTGCCTTGCTTCCTTGTGCCTCCTGTGGCCTAAACCTATTCATGTTTTGTGATGGCTGTTGATGAGTCCTATGTTAGTCCCTGAATAGATAAACTGCCCACTGTTCTTCAGAAAAATCCTCCAGCTCCCACACATTCTTTGATTTTCCAGCATTTTTCTGATTATTTGCCCATTTCTAACAGTGACTGTTTGATTCTGAGATCCAGCTTTTCACACTGAGGACAATTGAGGGTCTCATACAGCACCTATACAAAAGCTTCAAACATTCACTGATGCTCAAGAAGGCTAATGTGTCACAGAAACACATCGATGCTACTCACAGCAGAGCCAATGGGTGGAGTTCGACTTCCAGCTCTCTCTCTCTCTCTCTCTCTCTCTCTCTCTCTCTCTCTCTCTCTCTCTCTCTCTCTCTCTCTCTCTGGACCTAATCAGTGGAGCTTGACTGCCCATCACCCTAAGCTCCACCCCTTAGATCCACAGAGGCGGAGCTGGAATATGTCAAGCCACACCCATTTGGCTCTGCACCACTTGCATACACATTTTTGAGCTCATCATTCTGAACAACTTTGCCTTTGCAAGAATCTCTGGTGTCAATGAAAAATTTTATGAAAGTTAAAAAAAAATAAAAAATAAAAACAGTTCTCTCATCAAAACCATAGTAATAATCGTTATATCTCTGTGGTAAATTAGCCTACCTTTAATTGCTAAAAAATGTAATCTCTGATAAGGTGCTTACATGCTTGCCAAATAATTCATAATATTTTGATGCATGCACTAAAGGTCTTAAAGCGGTTAAACCTTGACAACTGGTATTATATACATTTTAAAGTTTGTTGGTAAAGGCATGTTTTCCAGAATACAAAATAAGAACAATTGTGGACTATATATAAATAGCCTACTTAAAATAAAGAAAGAAATAAATACATTTTGATCCCTCTTTTTTAACTTAAATACATAATACATTTAAGTTATGTTGTTTTTGAATTTTAGCCTGTAACATCATAGTATTACATTATATTCGTAACAGCTGAAAAACGTGCATGTAGACGAGGTTATCTCCTACCTTCAGTGGTCCTGATGAAGAGTGAGATCCAGCGATCACACGGAGACTGATAAAGCCACTGATTCTCTAGGTTTCTGTTCACTGGAAGGATCCTGTTCGGCGAAAACGAAACTCACACTTCCTCCTCACTCAGAGTTCAATCAATGCATGAGTTGACAAATAATCCAGTTTTTTTAACCAAACCAGCCACTTTAAATAACTGTTGGTTAACCGTGGTAAATGTCTGGTTACCAGGCATGTTTGTTGTTGTAATAAAGTTAATTTTCGTAAGGGAAATGACACTTGCATGCTAAATAGCAAGAAAAATGACTATAAAGAACAGACACGACTAAGAGAACAAAACAAAAACAGAGAAACTACTGATTCTGAAAGCTTTTAAAATGTTTGAGGGAGATTCCTTTTTTTAATATACCTTGGCAAAAAATACGCTAGGCCTAAATGTTACAATCTGTATATTTTAAACTACATAAGTAAATATTATAAATAATTAGGCTACTTTTATTTTGATAGCATGGCAGTGAACAGGCTGCTTTCTGCATGGCTTCCACCACGAAAGGGAGAAACTGATTTCTCTTTGTCTACAGGGCATGACATGTTTCAGTGATAATATCTCTTATCTCGTCTGATTTTCGCCAAAAACCTGAAAATGCTGCCGTGCCTCACATGGCGCCATTCTCCATTCATGTCCGTTCATCTGTGGTGAATTATCTAACCATAAGGACAATCTGACGCATGAATAATGTACGAACTCAGAGATGGTCTGCAAATCTTCGGGATAGGTTGTGGGATGTTGTTCTTGGCAGTGGTGAAAGGGGTGAGTCTGCTTTTGTGCATTTTTGGATGTTGCATAATCACGAGCGCAAGAAATGAGGAAGTCTGTATCAAGTATTTCAACCTTTTAAAAACTGTTTTCCTTTCCGTAAGTCATGTTTGCTTGCTTTTTGTGGAGAACACATGACTGTGGGCATATCTAGTCGGGCAGTTACATAGCGGACACACACACACACACACACACACACACAAGCATGTTTTGTTTGAACATGCCTCTGCGTGAGTGATGACAGTCGCGGTGCTCAAGGCAATTTTCCAGGAAGAAAATGTGTATGTTGCTCAAACCTGCTATTCTTGATCCTCCTCTAGTGTAGAGGAAATTAATACCCCCTCCTTTAAGTCATTTATTAATTTAGATTTATTAAGTATTTTTTTGGCTACATTTTATAATATGTAATACACCGATCAGGCATATTGTTGTGACTCCTAATATTGTGTTGGTCCCCCTTTTGCTGCCAAAACAGCCCTGACCCGTCGAGACATGGACTCCACTAGACCCCTGAATGTGTGCTGTGGTATCTGGCACCAATATGTTAGCAGCAGTTTCTTTAAGTCCTGTAAGTTGCGAGGTGGGGCCTCCATGGATCAAACTTGTTTGTTCAGCACATCCCACAGATGCTCGATTAGATTGAGATCTGGGGAATTGAAGGCCAAGTCAACACCTCAAACTCGCTGTTGTGCTCCTCAAACCATTCCTGAACCATTTTTGCTTTGTGGCAGGAGCATTATCCTGGTGAAAGAGCCACAGCGATCAGGGAATACTGTTTCCATCAGGGAATACTGTTTCGATCAGGGAATACTGTTTCCGGGCACCCTGACTGGTCAGCGGCTATGCCGCCCCATATGCAACAAACTGCGATGCTCTGTGTATTCTGACACCTTTCTATCAGAACCAGCATTAACTTCTTGAGCAGTTTGAGCTCCAGTAGCTCGTCTGTTTGATCGGACCACACGGGTCAGCCTTCGCTCCCCACGTGCATCAATGAGCCTGGGCCGCCCATGACCCTGTGGCCGGTTCTCCACTGTTCCTTCCTTGGAGCACTTTTGATAGATCCTGACCACTGCAGACCGGGAACACCCCACAAGAGCTGCAGTTTTGGAGATGCTCTGACCCAGTCGTCTAGCCATCACAATCTGGCCCTTGTCAAACTCGCTCAAATCCTTACGCTTGCCCATTTTTCCTGCTTCTAACACATCAACTTTGAGGACAAAATGTTCACTTGCTGCCTAATATATCCCACCCACTAACAGGAGCCGTGATGAAGTGATCATCAGCGTTTTTCACTTCAGGTGTCGGTGAATGTTATGCCTGATTGGTCTATATATAATAATGTATAATCATTTATGCTGCCATTGGCAACACTCAGACCTTGAGCTGTGAGACAAGGCAGCAGACAAGGAAGAATATGTCACACTTTTATGAACCGTTCCTAAAATTCAGCCACTGGTGAAACATCTGACACGCTGCTTTTGAATGTTCTCTGAACATTCCGAAACCTTTCAAAAGAAATGTTCCGAGAATGATGTATACATTATGTTTTTGTGCTAAGTTTGGAGAACATTATTAAAGACCAGATAACTTTGATCAAACATTCTAATAACATTAATGGAATAACGCTTGTTCAGAGTTGATAAGTGATAAGTTATGTAGGAAGCAAAAACAAAATAATGTTGCATCTACTGCATATCTATTTCATCCGTTCATACATTGTATGCATCTGAGTTGAATACATTAGTAGGCTTGATTATTCCATTTGCTCTAGTTCTCATGCTTATTTAGAAATCATTTGTGGACATTTATACCGCCAATGGATGCTGACCTTCAACTGTAATACATTTTGAATTCACTGTATAATCAGTCAAGTAATATGATTTATTAACTAAAGCAATGTTTTTTTCATTAGGTCTGATGGACTTTCAACATGTCCAAGCCTCGATCTCACCCTTGTGGCCTGTGTGACAAATCTTTTACCCAGATATCCATGCTCACCAAACACCAGCGAATGCATGCGGAAGACAAGCCCTACAAATGCCCCTACTGCGACAAATCCTTCGCTCTTTCTTCTCGTCTGGTACTGCATAAACGCAGCCATGCCGGGGAGAAGCCTCACACCTGCCGGCTTTGCTCCAAGACCTTCATCTCTTCGGCCCATCTGTCATTGCACATGCGGTCACACACTGGAGAGAGGAAGTACAAATGCAGCGTGTGCTCCAAAATGTTCATGCAGTCTTCCCAACTTATGCGCCACAAGACCATCCACACTGGCGAGAAACCCTTCAAATGCCCCGACTGCAACAAGTGCTTTGGCCGTGCCTCCCACCTGAAAACCCACCGCAGGCTTCACACCGGCGAGAAGCCCTTCAAATGCACACAGTGCGATAGGGCTTTTACCCAAAAGGCCGGACTTATCATACACCTGCGCTTGCACACGGGTGAGCGCCCTTTTAAGTGTGACAAGTGTGGCAAGGCCTTCCGCACGTCAGCCCACCTGCTTAACCATCAGGCTTTGGAGTTGGGCGAGGGCAGGTTCACCTGTGCCACGTGTCAGAAGGGCTTCAGGTCAGTGACCATGCTAAAACAACACGAGAAAAGCCACCAGGGCAGCGGGACGCACTGTTGTAGCGTGTGCTCCGGGGCCTTCGCTCAATCCTCTTATCTGCAGCTCAAGCTGCACTTACACAACGGAGAGCAGCTCTTCCACTGCAAGGTGTGCAACAAAATATTTGTGAAGATGTCCACCTTTGAGAAACACTGCAGAAAACATCAGATGGAGATGGACGACGAATGTGAGGACGAGACCATAAAAGAGGAAGATCCCCCATTTGAGCTGCATACTGCTGCATCCCCAACTCCATCAACATCAGAAGTCAACACGCGCTCCAAAACAAGAGCCAAAATTAAGAGTACAAAGGACAACTCGTAATCGTGGACTGACAAGAGCAGGTTTTCATTCCTCGTATTCTCCATTGTTGCGGCCCCTCTAATCCCGGTCTGTCAGTAACGCTCTGTCTCTATGAAGCCCCGCCTTCTGAAAAGCACAATGTGCTCTGATTGGTCGGCTGGAGCAGTGTGTGGTGGTGTGATGTGGTGCGCTTCCAGATTGTTTGCAAAATGTCCCGCCCCTTCCCGTAACCGGCAGTTTCAACACACTACTAACTAACTCAACCAGGCCCCGCCCCTTTAGTCTGCGTATTCATTATTTAAATGAGGAATATTGTGACGTGTTCATTCCCGGAAGAAACTCAAGACTTCAATGGAGTTGTTTGAGGAGTTCAGAAACACTGAGACTGATGTAGAGAAGAGCTCCCGCTGGAGGGACGCTTTCATGCTCAAACAGCAACACTACACACTAAAGACAGATGAACATGGACAAAAGCATAAAGATCTTCTTTAACATAATGCCCTACTGTATTAACGACTTATGATATAAATGATTGCTCGTATTTATGAATATCTCTCTGCACACATGCAGACCTTTGGATCATGTGCAGGTACAAGAACTCATCTTTGCAGAGCTTTCTGCACACTTAATTTCATTTATTTTTTTATCCCTTCACACTTACCAAAATCGGTAGAGCTCTACAATTAGCTTTGGAGATATTAGTAGCGGGGGATGTTTGCTAGCAGAATTCCTATTCTGATCCTTCATGTTTCATTCCTGGAATTTGAATCGAGAAGGCAAACAAATTTAAATGCTGCCTAATTTTTTTAAAATATTTTTTATATATATTATGAACCAGGGTGGAACAACACTTCTTTTCTATGTTGAATTCTGTAAGTAATTTTTCTTGTCGTTCTATTTTAAATTCATTTCAAATTCCAACGTAATCTAAACTGGTTCTGAATTTTCCACAACCTTGATTAATACCAAACCTTACTACTATACATACCATATCTAAAAATGCAGACAAATGCAAAGGAATTGAGACATGTATAAACTCTGCACCTTCAGAAAGCTCTGTCCATTTCCACGCTCCTCAAGTGGCTATTTATTTATTTAAAAAAAGAGTCACACTTCAGTTTAGGGTCCAGTTCTTACTATCAGCTAACAGTTAACTATGATTTTTGCCTCAATAAACTCCTTCTGCTTATTAATAGTTAGTAAGGTAGTAGGCTATCGGGTAGATTAAAGGATGTAGAATATGGTCATGCAGAATAAGGCATTAATAAATGCTTTAAATGTACTAATAAACAGCCAGTATAGTAATATGCATGCTAATAAGCAGCCAGTTAATAGTAAGAACTGGACCCTAAACTAAAGTGTTACCATTTATTACTACTAAGATACTACTACTACTACTACTAAAAGTCTGACTACATTAAAAGGTTAAAATTCTGCAGATTTTCCATCAAAATCAGAATATTTAGAAAAACATTCGGTCTGGGTCTAATCATATTGCACAATGCACATCTTAGATTTCATAAAGCACATACGGTTTAGCTGATGTTCAGGAGGAAGGAAAAGAAAATGTAGTAAAACACTTTTTTTTTATTGTGTAATTTTCAAAAAGTAAGGCATTGACAATGGGCTATTGAATTATGTAATACTGTATAATGTGCCATCAGCTGGTTTCATGCCACAAATACTGAGAAACTCACAAAACATACAAGATTGGTCAATTTATTCAGTTATATTCCTAAAGTTTATTACGACAGTGAACAGTGCTGTTGATTTGGATGACTTGTGTTCATACTGTGTAGATGTTTTATTAATTTTATGATTTAAATGTAAAATATTGTTAAAAATGTATTCAATTTACTGTTAAATTTATATTACATTATTATGTATATGTTGTAATAAAGAAATACAAGACACCGTCTGTGACTAAAACTATTAATTTCTTTAAACCTTTTGAACAGTAGTGTGTTTAATGCCTATAAGCGAGAACAGTTTCACTTTCGTTTACAATCAAGCATGATGTCTGACCTTAGGTCAGGTGCTTTTAACCTGGAATTTCTTAAAGCTATTTTTTGGAGTAATGGTGGGTACTCTCACTAATGAGAACAATGCACTAATAATGTTGCTTTATAGCAACACTAGAGGGCGCTGTATGGCTAGTAATGTGAGAGGGAACTGGGACTTGTTTCTTTGGGTCTCTCTCTCTCTCTCTCTCTCTCTCTCTCTCTTACTCTCTCTCTCTCTCTCTCTCTCTCTCTCTCTCTCTCTCTCTCTCTCTCAGCACCAAGCTTAAAGGAACACTCCAGCGTTTTTAGAAATAGGGCTTATTCAACATCTTTCCTACATTTAGATATGTGGGCAAATGCATTTTTGTCTCAGTGCATGCATTGTTTTAGTTTGGCAGGGTCGCCGCTAGCTTAGCTTAGCATAATGAATGGAATCCTATGTTGCCAGCTAGCATGTCCAGAGTAAAAGTGATCCAAAAAACCCCCCCACCTATTTACTTCTTGTGGCCTGCGTATTCACAACGAGTACAAATAGTGATGCAGATTAAGACTAGACGATTTCCTTGGCAGATATTAACTTGGGACTATATTATGAGGAAGCACAGGCGAAGCACTGCTACTTGGGTGCAGAGATATCAGGTTCCTGGAGGGCCACAGCCCCACAGAGTTTAGCTTCAACCTAATTAAATACACCTTTTCCAGCTAATCTAAGTCTTTCAGGCTTATTTGAAAACTGCAGTATGTGTGTTGTAACGGTGACCCTCCAGGAGCTGAGTTTGACAGCCCTACGTAAGATCAACATGGTGATTTAATCCATGGTAATGGGCTAAAATACAGTAAATATTCCTCTACACCCCCCACACCCAATTAAACATGCTCTTTTGAATACTCTTACCTTTTGAACGTCAAGGTTGGATGTTGAGGCTCTCTTTTTCATGTGCACCTCTAAATGTCCTTTGAAACCGTTTCTGCCTTGAAGTCAGATGTCATCCACTACCGACCACTTCACTGCACAGAAACAGCGCTCATAAAGATTATAAATGATATTCGCCTCAATACAGATACAAGCAAAACATCAATTCTGGTGCTACTCGACCTCAGTGCTGCATTCGACACTGTTGATCACAACATACTTCTTGACAGGCTGGAAAACTGGGTCGGACTTTCTGGGATGGTCCTTAAATGGTTCAGGTCGTACTTAGAAGGAAGAGGTTACTATGTGAGTATAGGTGACCATAAGTCTGACTGGACATCCATGACTAACGGAGTCCCACAAGGGTCAATTCTAGCACCACTCCTATTCAACCTGTACATGCTGCCACTGAGCCAAATAATGAGAGAGAACCAAATGTCTAACCACAGCTATGCTGACGACACCCAGATCTACTTAGCACTATCACCTAATGACTACAGCCCCATTGACTCCCTGTGCAAATGCATTGATGAAGTTAACAGTTGGATGAGCCAAAACTATCTTCAGTAAAAACAAAACTGAAATCATTACATTTGGAAACAAAGATGAAATTCTCAAGGTGAACGCATACCTTGAGGCTAAAGGTCTAATAAAAGAAAAATGAAGTCAGGAATCTTGGTGTGATTTTGGAGTCAGACCTGAGTTTCAATAGTCATGTCAGAGCAATAACTAAATCAGCTTACTATCATCTGAAAAATATTGCAAGAATTAGATGCTTTGTTTCCAGGCAAGACTTAGAGAAACTCGTTCACGCTTTCATCACCAGCAGGGTGGACTATTGAAATGGTCTTCTCACCGGCCTTCCCAAAAAGAGCATTAGACAGCTGCAGCTCATACAGAACGCTGAGCAGAACCAGAACAAATGACCATATCACACCAGTCCTCAGGTCTTTACACTGGCTTCCAGTTACATTTAGGATCAATTTTAAAATAGTATTACTTGTTTATAAATCACATAATAGCCTAGGACCTCAATACATTGCAGATATGCATCTGTCCAGCTGTGCCTTTACTGAATGAGCACTGTGCCACTGTACGTCCCACTGATTGCACCTAATCTAATCTTTGCATCATCTTTATTATTATTATTATTTTTTTTTTATCTATATATAATCATTTTATTCTTTTTAATTATCTTTACAACTGTATATTTATATTTCTTCTTATTTTTAAAATTCTCTTTGCAACTGTTTTAATTATCCTGTTTTTAATTCTTACACATGGTATTCTTATTTCTTATGCATATGTTATCACTGTTTTAATCTCATTTTCTATGTAAAGCACTTTGAATTGCTATTGTGTATGAAATGTGCTATATAAATAAACTTGCCTTGGCTGTATTATGAACATGCAAAACTGTATGGCACACGTGCTACCGTGTAGAGAATTGCGCAGGACGCAAGATTCTGTCCTGCTCCTGCAAAAAAAAAATTATTTCCTCCTGCTCCCGCCCACAACATTCATGTTTTGTCCCGCTCCCGCCCACAAAAGCATGCAGGTAAAAGGAAGACGTTTTTTTCTTTCAATACATTGATTGCTTCTGCCCGCTACTCTGTTATTGTGGAAATATAAGCTTTTGCAACATTATAAATGTCTATACTGTCACTTGATCAATTTAATAAAAGTATTAATTTCTTTAAGTTCTTTCCCAAAAAAATCTTACAGACCTAAAACTTATGAACAGTTGTACAATGTTGCAAAAGCTTTCTGCTTCAGATAAATACTGTTCTTTTGAACTTTCTATTCATCAAATAATTGTTTTCAACACTGATAATAATCATGAATGTGTCTTGAGCATCAAATCCTCATATGAGTAATTTGTAAAGGATCATGTGACACTGAAGACTGGAGTAATGGAGTGCTTAAGAATGTGCGTTAGCCTTTTTTACCTTTAGCAATGCCTATCCAAACATTAAAAACGCCTCGGTTACGTATAACCCTCGTTCCCCTGAAGGAGGGAACGGAGACGCACGCCGGAACTGACCGACAATGGGATCTGCCTTCAGAGACCTATCTGCTTCGAGTGTTTCTAAACGAGCCAATTGACATTGGCATGCGGTTCACGCCCGCCGCAACGCGGGTATAAATACGGAAGTGAAACACCGCATACTCGTTTTCTGCTGAGGAGCCAAACTAGTGGCAGGTCCTTCAGCGGAAGCACAGCACCTGGCGACGGACGACGTCTCCGTTCCTCCTTCAGGGAACGAGGGTTACATACGTAACCAGACGTTCCCTTTCAGTCGGTCACGCGTTCGACGACGCCGGAACTGACCGACGGCAATTGGGATCCCTACCAACACGCCAGGGATGCTGGCCTTCCAGCGCCCTGCCTGAGCTCGCTGGACCACTCCTATGTTGGAGTGGGAGTCAGGGCTCCCGGCAGGGAAGGACAGTCACTGCTGTTCCTGCAAGACCCACTCAGCGTGACTATTGGATAACGCTGGGAAAGCATGCCCGTCTCGGGGAGATGGCATACTGCGGAGCCACATCCTTCAATGGAAGGAGAGGTGGAGAATACACATACGGACTAACCTAGCAGGGGAGTGCAACATATGGTAGTCCCTGGGGTGATTCCAGCCTGGTCCCAGGGGGGAAGCGCACCTCCAGGAACGACAGAGGGCTCTGTCGAGGGAAAGACACGGGGCTAGCCAGTTAGGGTAGCTGAAACCGTGGAGAATACACATATGGGGTAGCCGTGAGGGGACCGCTACATATGGATACCCAGCCTACACACGTTCCACAAGCATACGGGTGCAGGCCTGGCGTCAGACGGCCGCCACGTCTGACACCGAAGGGGTGACGGAGGAACTCCCAGGGTTAGCCGTTTCCGGGGAACACAACTGGAGCAAAATAGACGCACGTATCCGGCCCAGAGGGCGGGAGTGGCGTATGCAAGCCGACACTAGAACGGGCACTTAGCGCTACTGGCCACTGGGGGCGAGTACACGGGAAGATACCGGCTCTACACGGAGGCTATAGAATCTAGCGAACGTGTTAGGTGTCGCCCAGCCCGCAGCTCTACATATCTCTGTCAGCGAGGCGCCTTGAGCCAACGCCCAGGAGGAGGCAACACTCCTTGTTGAGTGAGCTCGCAACCCAAACGGGCAAGGCACGTCTTGGGACTGGTAGGCCAAGACGATAGCATCCACTATCCAGTGGGCTAACCTCTGCTTGGAGACAGCCTTTCCCTTCTGCTGGCCTCCGTAACAGATGAAGAGCTGCTGTGAGGATCTGAAGCTCTGTGTCCGGTCAATGGCGCGCAGAGCGCGGACGGGACATAACAAAGCTAGGGCTGGGTCTGCCTCCTCCGAAGGCAGCGCTTGCAGGTTCACCACCTGGTCCCGAAGGGAGTGGTAGGAACCTTGGGCACGTATCAGGCCGGGTCTCAGGACCACGTGAGAGTTGGCCGGCCCGAACTCTAGGCACACGATTCGTCGACCGAAAGTGCATGCAGGTCCCCTACCCTCTTGATTGAAGCCAATGCAATCAGGAGAACTGTCTTCATGGACAGAATATTTAGCTCCACGGACTGCAAAGGCTCGAATGGAGGACCCTGAAGTGCTCTGAGCACCAGGGCTAAGTCCCAAGAGGGTATCGAGTGCGACGAGGAGGATTTAGTCTCCTCGCACCTCTGAGGAACCTGACGATTAAGTCGTGCTTACCTAAGGTCTTACCCTCTACTGCATCGTGATACGCCGCTATTGCTGCGACGTATACTTTGAGGGTGGAAGGAGACAGCCTTCGATCCAACCCATCCTGCAGGAAGGAAAGCACAACATTAACCGAACACCTTCGGGGGTCTTCCCGGCGGGAAGAACACCACTCAACGAACAGGTTCCACTTCAGAGAGTAGAGGCGCCTCAGAGGGGGCTCTAGCTGAAGCGATGGTGTCTACCACAGCTTGTGGTAGGCCACCTAGAACCTCCGCGTCCCGTCCAGGGACCAGACATGGAGTTTCCAGAGGTCTGGACGCGGGTGCCATAGAGTGCCCCGCCCCTGAGAAAGAAGGTCCCTCCTCAGGGGAATCGGCCAAGGAGGGGCTGTCGCGAGGAGTGAGAGTTCTGGGAACCAGGTCGGTTGGGCCAGTAGGGCGCAACTAGCAAGACCTGCTCCTCGTCCTCCTGACCTTGCACAGTGTCTGTGCGAGAAGGCTCACTGGGGGAAACGCATACTTGCGTAGGTCCCGGGGCCAGCTGTGCGCCAGTGCATCTATGCCTAAGGTACCTCCGTTCAGGGAGTAGTACCACTGGCAATGGGTCGAGTCCGGAGAGGCGAACAGGTCTACCTGTGCCTCCCCGAAGTGGTCCCATATCAGCTGGACGCTCCGGGGGTGGAGTCGCCATTCGCCCGGAGGTGTCGACTGGCGAGAGAGCTCGTCGGCTGTCTGGTTCAGCGCACCTGGGATGTGAATGGCACGAAGTGACCTCACAAACTTCTGACTCCACAGGAGGAGATGGCGGGCGAGCTGGAGCATGCAACGGGAGCGTAGACCACCCTGTCGGTTGATGTACGCAACGGCCGCAGTGCTGTCCGAACGGACCAGTACGTGCTTGCCCTGAAGCGGTTTCTTGAACCGGGCCAGGGCGAGACGTACTGCCAGTAACTCCAGGCAATTGATATGCCAACGCAGTTGGGGCCCCGTCCACAGACCTGAAACTGCGTGCCCGTTATGCGTGGCCCCCAGCCCGTGGCGAGGCATCCGTGAAGACCACCGCATGCCTGGACACTTGCTCTGGTACTCCCGCCCGTAGAAGCGGCGGGTCCAACCACGGGCTGAAGGTTTGGCGGCAGTACGGGGTGACTGGGACCCGGTACCTGCCGCTCTGCCACGCCCATCTCGGGACTCGGCCATGAAGCCAGTGCTGAAGCGGTCTCATATAGCAATCCGGCGGCGTTACCGCGGCTGCAGATGCCATATGCCCCAGGAGCCTCTGAAAAAGTTTCAGTGGGACCGCCGTCCTGCCCTTGAACGTATTCAAGCAGTTCAGCACAGCCTGGACTCGCTCTTCTGTGAGGCGAGCAGTCCGGTTGACCGAATCCAACTCCATACCGAGATAAGAGATCCTCTGTGAGGGACAGAGTTTGCTCTTCTCTCGGTTGACCCGAAGGCCCAACAGGCTGAGGTGACGGAGCACCATGTCCCTGTGTTCGCACAACTGATCCCGCGACTGGGCCAGTATCAGCCAGTCGCCGAGGTAGTTGAGGATCCGAACGCCGCGTTCTCTGAGCGGAACAATGGCTGCCTCCGCGACCTTCGTGAAGACGCGGGGCGACAGGGACAGCCCGAAGGGCAGGACTTTGTACTGATATCCCCTCCTCTCGAACGCAAAGCGCAGGAACGGTCTGTGTCTCGGGAGAATGGAAACATGAAAGTACGCGTCCTTCAGGTCGATCGCTGCAAACCAATCTTGGGGACGGATGCACTCGAAGATGCGTTTCTGCGTTAGCATCCTGAACGGGAGCTTGTGTAGGGCCCGATTCAGAACACGCAGGTCCAAGATTGGCCTTAACCCACCCCCTTTCTTGGGCACAATGAAGTAAGGGCTGTAGAACCCTGACTTCATATCGGCTGGAGGAACCGGCTCGACCGCCCTTCGCCAGTAGGACATCGATCTCTGACCGCAAGACATGGGCATCGCTGTTCGCACGGAGGTGAAGAGGATGCCCTGAACTTGGGAGGCCGGCGAGCGAATTGAATCGCGTAGCCGAGTCTGATGGTACGGATGAGCCAGCGAGACGGCCTGGGGAGACCTTGCCAGGCCCCAGAGACCGCATGCGGACCAACGGCACCACAGACGTGCCCGGGTGGGGCAGCGAGGCGGAGTGCCCGGCCCGACTCGGGAGGCCCGAGGCGGCCCGGAGTGTTGCCTGAGCACTCCTGGTTTGGACAGAGGGTGGGTGGGAAGGCCTGGTGGCGTCCCCAGTGCCCACTCTGCTGCCCACTGCTCGGAAGCAGAGAGGTGGAATATTCAGCCCCGACTCGGGAGGCCCGTGGGCGGCCCGGAGTGTTGACTGAATATTCCAGGGTGGGGCAGACCGTGGGTGAGAAGGCCTGTTGGCGCCCTCGGTGCCCATGGTGCTCCCTGGCGAAAAGAGGAGGAAAGGAGTGGCAAGGCCCGGGCGTCGCACACTGCCAACCTGGCCCTCTTGGAGCCCAGGAGGAGGAAACTGCTCTTTATTGAGAATGTGGGTACCGCTGAACTCCGGAGAGCCAGCGGCAGGATGTTGGATGTATTCTCCCCGGTCCTCCTCCGGGAGGGGTGCGACACCATCTCCCCAGAGCAGCTTCTCTTCTCCCTGGGCTGCCCGTCTCAGGGCCGCTTGCCCTTGCGCTTGCCGGCGGACTTAGCGGGCCCTGAGCGGGTTGGGCGCTGCTCCTGCGCCCGGCCGCCTGCTGCCCGGTGGAGGCTGCTGCTTGGGCTTTGCAGGGGCGGAGGCGGACGCAGGAGGGCGCCGGCGACGGGCTGGCGGAGGCGCTGCTACCGACGGCTGGGTGGAGGCAGCAGCGGGCCGTCCGGGGCAGGATGCTTCTGATCGCCTCCGTTTGCCTCTGGGCCACCGAGAACTGCTGGGCGAAGCTCTCGATGGCGTCGCCGAAGAGGCCGGCCTGGCAGACAGGGGCGTTGAGGAACCGCACTTTGTCGGTCTCACGCATATCCGCCAGGTTCAGCCAAAGGTGGCGTTCCTGGACCACCATGGTGGACATCGCCCGACCCAGGGAGCGCGCGGTGACTTTCGTCGCCCGGAGGGCGAGGTCCGTCGCCTTTACGCAGTTCTTGCAGAACTGCTGGGTCGGGCCCACCCTCGTGCATGTCCTTGAGTGCCTTGGCCTGGTGGACCTGCAGCAACGCCATGGCATGCAAGGCAGACGCGGCTTCTCCACAGTGTAAGACTTGCCCAACAGAGCGGACGAGAACTTACACGCCCGAGAGGGAGACGCGATTTCCACGCCAGTCGGTACGGTCTTTGGACACAGTTGCATCGCAACCGACCGCTCGACTGGCGGATCTCCACGTATCCCTTAGCCGCGCCGCCGTCAAGGGTGGTGAGGACGGAGGAGCCACTTCCTCGGTGTCTGGCATTAAAGGGTGCCATCCACGATTTAGTGAGCTCCTGATGCACTTCCGGGAAGAATGGTATCGGGGCGGGGCGCTGAAAACCAGCACGGGCCGTCCGAAGTACCAATCGTCCAACCGTGAGGGTTCGGGACACGGTGGAGGGTTCCACTCGAGCCCGACACTCACGGCGCCCGGAAAGCATAGCCGTGAGCTCCGGATCAGGCTCGCAACGCGCTACCACCCGGAAGGGGGCAACGCAGCCGGGTCCTCATCTCCGGAGTCCATTAGCTCGTCCCCCGATGCAGCAACCGACAACATATCCTCAACCGGGCCCGAAGTCACGACCGGCCCCGTGGGAAGGACCGGGCCGCTCTTTCGGTAGCTCAACCGGCGCAGCGGAGGGGGGAGGATCCCGAAGGGCTTGGTGTCCCGTCGGGGTGTCTCACTGTAACCTCAGGTCTCCGCCAAAGGCATCAGCCAAAGTAGCAGCCCTCTGCTTTGCAGCGGAGGACCACTAGATCGGGGGATGCGCAATGGGGCCGCTCCCTTTTTCAGGTAGTCGAGCCTAGACCGTAGAACTGCGATGGTCATGTTCCGCAGTGGGAACATGAGTCATTCACTTAACGCCGCCTCAGCGTGCTGAACGCCTAAACACGTGAGGCAGCGATCGTGCCCGTCAGCTGGGGACAGAAACCGGCTGCATCCAGAAACACACGGTTTGAATGACATCTTGAAAAAGACGCAGGGTCAAACCGTAGCTCTTTAAGAGAAGGAAAACGCTCTTCACGTGCCGAGGCACACAGGGAGATGGCCGCTGCTCACAGTGGTTTTAGGGTGCAAGCCCACTGCGAGCACACAGCGCCCAGCGAGCTGTCAGAACAGCTGTTTGTTTTCTTCAAAGGCTCGCGACGCCGCTGTACTGTGCCGTATCTCCAGCGGAAGAGCTTCTCTTTTCTTTGTAGACTCGTCGTCACGATACACTCCGCAGGAACACTGAGTAATACAATGTTTGGCTCCGAAGTAGAAAGCGAGTATGCGGTGTTTCACTTCCGATTTATACCAGCGTTGCGGCGGAGCGTGAACCGCATGCCAATGTCAATTGGCTCGTTTAGAAACACTCGAAGCAGATAGGTCTCTGAAGGCAGATCCCAATTGCGTCGGTCAGTTCCGGCGTCGTCGAACGTGACCGACTGAAAGGGAACTATCCTTATTCATCAATAACAAAAATAGGCCAATTTCAATATTTAGAAAAATAAATAAATACAAATAAACTGATTTGTAGTCCTACTTCATGTGTCCATGCAGTAATAGTCATTAACTGATGATGTCTTCAGATTAATGCGAATGCATTTCAGTATGCGACCGCAAATACTGAAAGCTCTCTCCAATGGTGCGCTGGAATGCAAAGTGCATGGCGTGTTAATTTGCTCTCGAAAATTCTTGACATTGTCTTTTCCACCACTGGAGGACATCCTTGGGCCTGTGTGCTTCTTATCCGTCCAACTTGACCTTTAAATATCTCGCCATTTTGTAATCGAATGACACGCAGCTGTCCAAAGTATCATCGTCATCCTCCCATTCCACCAGTCCTGAAAAGCAGCCTTTTTTTGCTGGTGGTGGTTGTATGTTGTCCTCTGTGTTTTCCTCATCAAACCCCAACTCCTCAACTAGCACGTTGACTGCACTGATCACAGCTTGTCTTTCACTATCATCAATCATCTTCAACTGATGTAGCTATATTGCAGAGCAAGTGAATGCCATTTGGTGCTGAACTTTTCGGCGACATTAGTTCTTCCAGACGTTACACACAAGTTGATGTAATTTCAGTGAGAATGCAGTCAGTCCTGGCTGTCTCGCAGTGGTTTCTTAGTTGTACAGACCACGGCACAACTAAAGACACACTCAAGGCTGTACTGTTTCACTCCAAGTCATTGGTTGTGTTTTTGAACTGCTTTAAAAAAAGTAACCAGGGTTTTGATAATGTTCTTGTCGATGCACCCTACCTTGTCATGCTACCGCCAAACCTTCAGCCCGTGGTTGGACCCTTCATTTCTACAGGCAGGAGTGCCTCAAGAACAAGTGTTCAGGCGTGATGTTGTCTCAACGGATGCCTCTGCCATTGGCTGGAGTGCCACGTACAACGGGCTTGCAGTTTCGGATCTGTGGACGGGGCCTCAACTGCAATGGCATATCAATTACCTGGAGTTGTTAGCAGTACGTCTTGCACTCAGCCGCTTCAAAGCGGCACTCAGAGGCAAGCACGTTCTGGTCCGTACGGACAGCACTGCGGCCTTTGCGCAAGTATGCGTTTCCCCCAGTGAACCTTCTCGCACAGACCCCGTCCAAGGTCAGGGAGGACGAGGAGCAGGTCCTGTTGGTCGCTCCATACTGGCCCAACAGGACGTGGTTCCTGAAACTAGTGCTCCTTGCAACAGCACCTCCTTGGCCCATTCCTCTGAGGAAGGACCTCCTGACTCAGAGACGGGGGACCCTCTGGCACCGCGTCCGGACCTCTGGAAACTCCATGTCTGGTCCCTGGACGGGGCGTGGAGGTTCTAGGCGGTCTATCACAGGCTGTGGTTGACACCATCACTTCCGCTAGAGCAACCTCTACGAGGCAGCTCTATGCGTTGAAGTGGAACCTGTTCGTCGATTTGTGCTCTTCTCACTGAGAAGACCCCCGAAGATGCTCGATCAGTTCTGAGCTCTCCTTCCAACAAGACGGGTTGGAGAGAAGGCTGTCTTCCTCCACCCTCCAGGTCTATGTCGCCGCTTTCGCCCCGAATCATGACATGGTAGATGGTAAATCTCTGGGGAAGCACAATCTGATTGTCAGGTTCCTAAGAGGGGCAAGGAGACTAAATACGCCTCGCCCTCCCTCTATACCCTCTTGGGACTTGACTCTGGTGTTAACCGCACTGCGTAGGCCACCCTTTGAGCCCTTGCAGTCAGCTGAGTTAAAAGTTATGTCCCTTAAGACAGTACTCCTTTTTGCATTGGCCTCCATTAAGAGGGTAGGGGACCTGCAGGCATTTTCGGTCGACGAATTGTGCCTAGAATTTGGGCCTGGTAACTCTCACGTAATCCTAAGACCCCGGCCCGGATATGTGCCCAAGGTTCCCACCACTCCCTTCCGGGATCAGGTGGTGAACCTGCAAGCGCTGCCTTCGGAGGAGGCAGACCCAGCCCTAGCTTTTCTCTGTCGCGTCCGCGCTTTTCGGATGTACATGGACAGAACGCAAAGCTTCAGGACCTCAGAGCAGGTCTTCGTTTGTTTCGGAGGCCAGCAGAAGGGAAAGGTTGTCTCCAAGCAGAGGATGGCCCACTGGATAGTGGATGCCATCGCCTTGGCGTATGGAACCCAAGACATGCCCTGCCCACTCGAGTTAAGAGCCCACTCCACTATGGGTGTAGATTCTTCCTGGGCGCTGGCTCGACAGATATTTGTAGAGCTGCGGGCTGGGCGACACCTAACACGTTCACTAGGTTCTATAGCTTACGTGTAGAGCCGGTATCTACCTGTGTGTTCACTTCCCATAGTCAGTAACATCGAAGTGCCCGTTCTAGTGTCAGCTTGCTGCGCCATTCCCTTCCTCTGGACAACATTCACAAATAACATTCATTTCTTGAAATGTGTTGGTCACTCTCTCGACTTTATATTTGAAGAGCGTGTGCACGTGTGTATGCGGTTCGCGCTTCTATCCACCAATCTGGTGTGGCCAAGTAATAAAAAAATAATATTCCAATCAGTCTCGGGTGGATGAGATATAAATCATTGTGTTTGTTTGATGAAGACGTTTTGAGAGCCCTGTGAGAGAATCATTCCGGTCGCCGCTTTCAAAACAACCACTCATGTGAACTGACAGGGGAGCAGAAGTTCATTAAATATGCAAATCTTATCCAATCCTAGCCGTGGGCGTTTACTGCCAAGTCTTCAGTGCGGCATGCCCATAAAAACCAGGGTAGTAAATAGCCTATTACTTATTCATTATGATGTTTTTGAATGTAAAAACCATGCAAACGTCATTGGTTGACCTCAGACAACAGAATAAAAAAATTAAAAAGCCAGTTCATGACGCCTTAAAGTGAAAAAAAAACACAAACCACAAAACTACACGCACACTTCCCAAACTGCTGCTGTGTGTAGCCATGTACAACGCCAACAAAATGTTGTTATGTGGGAATATTGTGGATTTTTTAAAAATAAAATAATAAGAATAATAATACTCCATGGTATTGATTTTCTTTTATTAATTTATTCTTTCTTCATTCACATTATTTAAAAAAAAAACCTGCAACAGTGTTCAATGAGCAATATTCACATCTACGCATCATTTCAGTTACGATGACTAAGTTGTTCTTTTAATTGATTATTTGATCAAATATCATTTGATATGTCCAGTCAACATATTAAAACCAGATTGCTCATCATAACATGCAGTAGATTATAGTGCACATGTGATGCTCAGCACACAAGGAAAGGATTGGATGGATGAATGAAGCCACTTTTCACCACTGGAGGGCGTAAGTTTATCCATTTTATATTTATATTTTTGAATGACTCACTCATAGTGTCTCTGCATATTAAGAAAGCATTGTAACAAAAATATAAGTGGGAAATACAGTTATGTAGAGAACACTACTGTAAATAACCTGCAGATACGGTGCTGCATGAAAAGTTGCTTCCTAGTAATAGGAGGCCATATAGATATTGGAACTTTTTTGGAGTAGTGTATGAAGGTGATTTGACATGTAAAATATGACTTCCACAAAAATATCTTTGGAGATTCATTTGTCTTCTTGGTAAAATTTAAGTAGCCCATGCCTCTACATTTAGTACAATGCTATTGCCCTCTTCATTAGAAAAGCTTCTTACTGTAAGTGTCTGTACGTCTCTAATTGTATATTTAAAAATTGTCTATAAGTGTGGACTGTTCAATTAAGCTTTAATTTTACAATATTACCTGTACTGTTTTAAATGTATATGTGATCAATTAAATGCTATGTTGGTCAAATTCAAAATTGTGCAGTGTAAGGAGATGAAGGAGAAAGTATTGTATGTGAAGAATGGCAGTCCTTATCATATACAGTACCTAATAGAAATTCACCTTGAATCTCAAATCACATTTAAAGACCAAACACATGCATAATAAACCATAACTACTTTTCCCCAACAACTTAAGTAAACCTAAACCGATTGTCTTTTTTTAAATCCGTTTTTGCAAAGAAAGCATTTCCTTTGTGCTAGATTAGCCAAACATAAGCAACAAAAACCACAACCTCCGCACATTGTGATTGTCAAACAGATCTGCTCAGATCATCTTGACTTCCTGTCTACCATGGTAATGTCTAAAAAGCGTGCGTGTTGATCTGACTCAGTAACCACAGTTGCTGTTGCTGTTGAACTTCATGTGAAGCAACTATAAAGAGAAATGGAGAGTAGCCATTGATTTTGATTGAAAATAAAGCATCATTAACAGAAACAATGAATAAATATGTTCACAATTCCAATGTGAACACTAAAATACTGTGTAATTACAACTGGAGAATATGTTGTAGGTCTTTTCTGATAGGAAAACAAGGCTAAATGGTAACTGTGTAATGGTGGATAATACATATAGCAAAATAAATTGGCTTATTAACTTGATATTTTGAGGTTTACTTCAAAGGTTGTGTATCCAACCAAAATACTGGCACATACAGTCAAACCAAAAATGATTCAGACACCAGATATATTTTTACTAGTGTGTACAGGACACTATAGTTCATTTATGTCAGTGACGATAGCAAAATACTGACATATTATACCCAAAAATTCTTCATATAGTGACTACCAGTAAAATTGATAAAGAATTTGGGTCTGGACTCTTTGACTCTTTAATTGCTAATGTGACCTTTGACTGAATAAAATGAAGCATTGCTTGTTCATTGGTTGAGCTAAACTGGTATTATCTAATGGTGTATTTAAATCTAACATCTGATTGGTTGATTGCAATCCATTACACACCTTTCTATCAAAGTTATCTGACTCAAGATTAGTTTGTTCTGAGAGTTTGACTCTGAGTTCTTATATTTTATTACCATTTTCAAAACTATAGCAAATAAACTGTGATAATGTGAGAAAATGTTCAAGGTGTCTGGATTTTTAGGTTTGACTATACTGTATATGAGGGCTGTCAATCGCAAAATAAATAAATAATCGCGATTAATCGCACTCTTGTTGTGTGATTTAATCGCGATTAAACGCACACTTATCTTAAGCATACGCCATTTATCTCATTAAACATTCATTTTGTCATCATTTGCTATATCCAGCAAAGTATAAGCAATCAGAAAACTGTATTTTCTGCAAGCTTCAAGGATCATTGGATACTCCAAAAGGACACCAAATATAAGGAGTCCATATAATTATATTGTATAATACATTTATACACACCTAAACATTACAGAAAAAAACGTTACAGAATTCACAGTGCGTGTGTGTACAGAGCAACACCAATGAGACTGTTTCCATTTTAGACGAGTCGAGCAGCGATACTGAACTGGACCACACGGAGACACCGCTAAATCAACCGCAATGACTGCATAAACTACACATGACAAATCAAACATTATCCTTCCCGATGGTGTGTGGGAACAACGCGAATGTAAGCTACTGTACATGAATGCAGCGTGCAATCGGTGATCGAGAGCGCACTACACGGTTTGATCTTTCTCTCACGCGCTTACTGTACGACACCAAAATCGCGCCCTTCAGAAACAATGGCAGAATACGACAGAGCTCGTGTTTTAAGGCAAAGCACACACTGGAATGAATAATTCACTAAAAACACAATGTGAGTCTCTATCTCTCCGTTGTGTCTGATGTGATCAGCCTGGACTTCTTTACGTTAGCGCTGTTTTGGACTGTTTGAATGAGTTCGATTACTGGACAACTGAAGACGTTCCCAGAGTTGTAAAATGGCCTGATCACAGACAAAAGCAATCGGGTTAACGAGTTAGAATGGATATTTCCTCCTCCCAGAGTTACAGGTGCTGCGGATGCTCAGTGTGATTGTGATAACTCTTCAAACATCGTCTAACTGCGTCACGAAAATGACATTAATGACGCAGCTTCACGTACTTATGTGATTTATTTGCGTTCAAAATAATACATTTCAATGCTTAGTTTCTTCTTTACTTCAGCATGATTTCAATTCTGTGGCAGGTCTGTTTTGATTTCTTGATGTGCAATGTAAAGTCAGGGTCCTGAGACACCAGCTGAGAACATCTGGTTTAATATCATGTGTGCATATTCTATTTATCTTGCCTATTGAATTAATTTATAGTAATATTGATCATATAAGGTTAGGATTGATCCCCTGTAGCAGAAGTCATCTCCGGCATTGGGGTGAGAGGGTTGTTTTCAGCCCACAGACAGGCTTTCTTTTTCTTCTGATCACAATTCCTCTTGTGCTCCCTTCTCAACAAGAATATAATGACCAATAAAAGAAAACAAATCAGAGGAATTGTGAATCCCAGTGTTATTCCTAATGGGTCTGTCGATTTTCTGGAATCACCTGAAAATAACAAATCAAATGTTAGATTGTAGTTTCTTAGAAAAGCAAAAGATTTGTTGTTTTGAATAGCTCTCTCCTTTTATAGAAGATGTCCTTGGAGTTTTCTGACTGTGCATTGAAAGTTGGGGTTAGGGTCTGTGTGGTGGGGTCAACTATAAGGATGCTGATTCATTAACATCTTTTACTAAGTGAGATCATGGTTATTGTGTGGTTGAAGGGATGTTGAAAGAAATATTTAGCAACTAAAGTCAAGTGAAACTGTAGACTTGGTAAACCCAGCCCGATCTGCTATGTGATTTGATTTCGTCCTGCAGCTCCGGCTGGAAACCTGTACATATTTCTAATCTGCTTCTGTTACACATTTGCGGGACCAATCACAAACTGGCTTATCCACCTGGAGCATCATTGGCATGTTTAACACAATGATGGATAGAGAAGTGCTGGTCGTTGGTCGGATTGGTTGAAGGACTATCAATAGCGTACAGAGTCATTTGAACTATGCCCATTGATCACGCCTCTTGTGCAGTAGAAAATACAGAGACTCAACAGACCAGTGTTCAATCTTAAAAGACTGAGCTTGGTCTGTTAATGGTCACAGTACATGCAGGTAAACATAAAATATTTCTTGTTTTAATGGTTTTTATTGTAATACTATATATGAACGGCTTGAGATTCAATTCAAATGCAATTTGAACTGTGATATGACATTGGATATCCTATGAAAACAATATTATATTGCGGTAACACTATTTTAGGGTTTGATTCTCGCTATTACTTAATTGATTATTAGCATTCATATAACTAGGATATTGGTGGTTGCCAGGAAGAATTGCGTTCTGGACAGGATACAGTTCCGGCCGGTATCGTTCGCGGGGGCACCGCAGCCACTTTCACCTTTAAAAGGGCAGGGGCTCAAACCCCCATGTGGCTGTGTAAATAAAGTGAACCTAACATTGAACCCCAGGTTGTGTTTCCAAATGCATGTTAAAGGCACAGCACAAGCAGCATTTACTGTGAACCGAGCCACTCTGAGATGCTGAAAACACTGTATTAAAAGCTGCACATGTGTAAATGAACACAGTGCCACACTTCACCCTGAAGCAGACCATATACATATGTCATTAAATCGCAGACTTTGATTTCTTGGTATCACACTACTGCTATATCACAATTTCAGTTGTATTACGATTAATTGCGCAGCCCCATTTATCCATTTTAATTTTACATTCAGTTTAATTATTAGCTATTCATTAATCCACAAACCCTCTGCAGTAATCTTGCAAACTCCTTTGGGAAACCCTGGTTTAAAGCACTTTTAATGTGTCTTTGCTATAAAAAAATGCTATTTTCTAGATAGTTACCTTCAGTGTGAACATGGACAGAGAGCTCTCCAGATTTATCTGAAGCCAGTTTCTTCCAGTTGTTAGCCGTAGGAAGCCACTCCTCTACCTGACAGTAGTATTGCCCCACATCAGTGGGGTTGATCTGTGGCACAGTCAGTTTGTAGTGCATGACACTTGGGCGTCCAAACACCAGAGATTTATCACTGATTACACTGTGTAAGGTACCGTCACGTCTGGCAGTGAATATAGCGACTGGTCCTTCTTCCTCCTGAACCTTGAACCAGGTGACCTCAAAGGCAGATTTATCACTGGACTGTGAGTCGATGACGCAGTCGGTGGTGAACCCGGCCTCATGATTGGTGATGTTGAGCATTCTGTTCTCCTTCGTAACATGCAGTTTACTTTCTGTTTAAATAAATATAACATCAAAGATCAGACAACAAGAATGAAACAGAATATACTCACTCCATTAAAGACGGTCATACTGTATGTTGATAGCCATAAGCAATATGACAGGGTTTTGTAAGTTTAATTAATAAGACTACTAAGAGACAAAAAGAGATGAGATGTAAATGGATGTATTACCAATGCTGTGAACCGTGACGTAAGTTGAGCCTGATTGGGCCTGTGCCATTAGTTTCCACTGGCCATCACAATCGAGCTGGTACTGCTCAACTCTGCACTGGTAGCTTCCACTATCAGCTGCATCTGAGTTTAATACAACCAGACTGAATTTACTAGAAGTAGATCTAAAGAAGCGTAACCTGTCCTGCTTGTTTTCTGCAATGTACTCTAGATTACCATTATAAGAGTACAGCAATAAAGATATCCCTGTAATAGATTCCAGGCTATTGAACACCCATCTGAGACTGTAGTGACGTGTTGGATCTTCTTTTTCTACATCGAAGGAGCATGCCAGCTCAAACCGCTGTCCTTCTTTGATGTAAAGAGACTTATCAGTCCTGTCCATAGTAAAATTGTCCTGTTTTGGGCTTTTCTCAGTGTCCACATGGATGGATAGCTCTCCAGACTTGTCTTCACCTATCCTTCGCCACTTGTTCGCCGCTGTCTGAATCCATTCAGCAACCTGACAATAGTAAAGGCCAGTATCACTGGGGTTGATGTTTGGCACACTCAGCTTATAGTGCATGGCACTTGGGCGTCTAAACACCAGATCTTTATCACCGATTACACTGTGTAAGGTTCCTTCACGGCTGGCATTGAAGATGATGAGGGGTCGTTCGTTTCTCTGACCCCTGAACCAAGTCACCTCAAAGACAGACTCATCACTGGACCGCGAATCAATGATGCAGTCAATGGTAACCCCCTCTTGTAGATTGGTGATTTTGACGCTTTGGTCTTTCTTGTGCACTTGCAGTTTGTTCTCTGATTTAATTGTAAAAACAAAACAAAAAGACAACAGCATAAATGAGGATTTTTTTATGATTTTAGAACTCTACACTGAAATATTGACTGAGTACTCACCTATAAGCTGAACACTAACATTGGTATAACCTGACTTGTCGCTTGCCTTAAGGGACCATTGGCCTTCACAGTCCAGCTGGTACTGTTGCACTTGACAGTAGTAGCGCCCCCTGTCTTCCTGGATGGCTCTATGTATAGCCAAGTGAAAGACACCCACTTCTGGGCTGAAGAAATGGAGTCGTCCCTCAATCTCTGAGTCATAGCTGTTGAATATTAAACGGCCATCATAACTATAGGTCAGAAGTGTCACACTTGAGGACTGAGCTCGGTTAAACAACCAGGAAAGGGAGTAGCGCAGTGTGGAATCAGACCCACTACCATCCACTGAGCAATTCAACAGCAGCTGCTCTCCCTCTTTAACCTTCAGCTGAGTGTTAGCTTTATTCATTCTGAAATCACTGGCTGAAACATAAGAGACAAGTACACTATCAGTAAGTGGGTCATGACATGAGGTATTTTTTGGGAATTTATTCAAAAATGCATAATTTACATAAATTCATACATTCAATGATTTGAATACATTTATTCCAAGTACAAAAAAAAAATCAAAGGCAAGAAGTTTTTAGGACCCTCTACTATAATCATTTAAAACTTTGTGTGAAGAATATTGAAAAGGCCATTGCAATAGAGTAAATGTGTGTGTGTGTGTGTGTGTGTGGGGGGGGGTGTTACCTCTCTCTTTGACAACAAGCTCTGTGGAAACAGACATTTCCTTTAGGGAATACCAGTCACCGAGAGGATCCTGAAGCCACTCTTCCACCTCACAACGATACTGTCCACTGTCAGATGTTCGGACCTGATGGACTGTCAGCTGGAAGGTCTGTTTCTGTCTTACTTCCATGCGGATTCTCTGCTCCACCTCTAGTCCAGCTGCGGGGCCAAACTTGAGAACAGCTTTAAGGTCCATCGTTAAGAGCATCTGGGACCCAATCATCCATGTTATCATGAAACGAGAGGTGTCTGTGGTTGTGGTCAGGACTGAGCATTCAATCTTGGCATCAGTGTTGACAGTGGTTTCCAGACGAGACTTGAGTTTGGACAGGCTCATCCTGCTGACTGTTAGTCATTACAAAGTGAAGACAAGAGAAAGACTTTATAAAAGCAGTTGAGTCTGATATTTTGCAGCTCTGGGAAAGGACATTTACAAATGTTCTGTTATTTAATTTACATGCTTGAAACATGCTCACAATGTTGGTTAATGGTCACATGTGTTTGTTCTGCCTGAGCCATGGTTAAGTTTCCAGTTCTCCTTTCTCAAATTATATCTCTCTTGTTTGAGAAAGGAGATAACACAAACATAGTTTGAAAAAAAAAACATATTTAAGCTATCCTCTGTAAAATGTGTTGTACACAAGCTACAACAGCTTAACAAACCAACTTTAACTAATTCATAATTTCATCCATTTGAGTAAGGCCAAACAAATGGGGTTTTGCTTGCACATGGAAACGCACAAGACATGGTGACAACACAACAATTCACTGAAGCAGCATCTTTCTTTGTGTATGCCTTTGGGTGGGCATTATGCAAATATTTCACATTGTGGCAGACATTTGCAGAAGTAAAATGGAGCAGTGTTCTCCTTTAGAAAAATTCCTTTGTGGGAGACTATAGGCTTTGTAACACTTCAGATCTTATGGCTGCACATATACATTACACACTAAAGGAAAACTTTAAAAAGCATCATATGAAAACTGAAATAACACCAGTGAATGTATGGGTATTATGAATATGAAATAAAAAATTCAGTCCATCTTTATATTAGGTGTATTTACTTGCATGCAAAAATGCTTGCACTTAATGGAACACTCCACTGTTTTTAGAAAAAGGGCTTATTTAACATCTTTATTACATTTAGATGTAATGTGGGCACATGCATTTTTGTCTCAGTGCATGCATTGTTTTAGTTTGGCAGGGTCGCCGCTAGCTTAGCTTAGCATAATGAATGGAATCCTACCCATTCAGTGTAGACTTTACATGCAACTATCCCTAAATCTAATCATACCCTAAACTAATAATAAGTAAATGTTGTCAATTAATATTATTAAGCACATATTTGCATAATTATAAAATAATGTGTGACCAGGTTGGGATATGGGTAGGGTTAGAAGAAGGGTAGGTTTAAAAGCAGTTTAATGGTTGTATGGTCAAAAGTATGATGTGCAAGTATGTGCAGATACTTTAAATAAAAGTTCAATGTAAAAAGTTTTATGGAAACATTTTTATGTATTTACATAGTAGTTAATGACGCCTAATGTAACCAGAATAAACTCTTATACTCCTTATATTCCAGCTCTGCTCACTCTGGATATTTATGAGATTCATCCTGGCAATCTTTTCAACAGTATTAAAGGAGATCACAAGTTACTTGTTGGGTGATTCACTATGCAGTCCAACTTATTCATTAAAATGGAAAGAAATTCATATGAAGGAACAATTTATATTTGTCTGCAAAACGAACAGAATTTCAGCATAGGCCTTAAGATATAAAGATATGAGAGTATAAGACTAATGTATGTTACGTAGAACGTACTTTCTTAATAAAAATAATTTTAATAAACAGCTGTATTTACCAGGTTTTTGTACCGTCACAGCCAATGGGTTGGAGTTCTTCATGGCTTTCTGTACATCCTTTTGATAAGCGTCCACTTGGCACTGGTATTGCCCTTCTTGTTGCTTGCTGGCTCGTGGCACTATGAGCAAAAAATTTGTGGCTGACGGCTGTGCCTGAATGGAAAGTTGATAGTTTCTCTGATCTGCTCCCCAGGCGATTTCCCCAGTGTGGCGTATGGATAAAATATTCCTCGGTACAGTTGAATTGGGGGGCCGAAACATCCAGCGTACAGCCAAAGACACTTTAGGCCCCTTGACTGTACATATTAATTCTATTGAAGAATTTATAAACACATTTGTTGTACGACTTTTCAAGGTCACCATCAATAGAGATTCTGAAAAGAAACGTCTGCAGTTATTATTCATTCTCTGGTATCAGGATTACGCAGTAGAAATACGAGCAAGGTAAAGACAAAGAATTTATGTCAGAATTTATGAGGTTATGTGCTAATATATAGTAAACTTACCAACAGAATGAACTGAAATGGCTTTTTGCTGAGTCTGGGTGTTGGCTTTCTTCATCTCGCCATTGCTCTGTATGGTCCATTCAGACACAAGGCACCTGTACTCGCCACTGTCAGATCTTGCAGATGCACCGATCTCCAGGATAAAGTTTCCAGCTGGAGAATGGAGGGTTTGAACATGTCTGCTCTGATACTTTGTCCCAATATCTTTCATCACTCCCTCATTGGTCAGACTAATGACATCACTGAAGGAATCCCCGGAGTCTTTCTTGTGTTGCCATGACACTGATAAAGGACCTTTGAATCCCGACACCGAGCAGCTGACCTGTAGTGCATCTCCCTCAGTCACCGCATCCTTCAGCTCCATGACCACCCTCAGATCACTCTCTGACCAGACAGGCAAAAAAACAGGCAATGTCAGTGTCATATCATTTAATTATCTGTATTTTCATATTTGTTATAAATAATAATTATATTTCTCATTACATGGTAGATATTCTTGAAAGAAAATGTAAATGTAATGATATTTTATTAAAAAAAGAATACGTACAAAATGTGATCTTGGCAATGACCAGAACCACTAAGCAACTCAATAAAGTCCACTGGACTGTAGAGGAGAAACACTGTAGCATTAGTTACCTTTGGCCGTGATGCTCACAGTCTCAGGACTAGACAGTTGTTTTTGTATTTTTCTGAAGGTGCCATCATCATTCATGTTTTCCTGCCATACTTCACACTGGTATTGGCCCTGGTCTTCAGTCCTAGCCGAACGGATGGTCAGCAGGTAGTCCGTGAGACTGATTTTCACCGCTCTCATCTCCGCTGCATTCTCTCTCTCTCTGTAATTATCAAACACAGTGAGCATCCCAGAAGATCCAATCTGAGCCACGTTCTTCTGGTTCTTCTGCCAAGTCACCGAAAATAAATGACCAGGAAGATTCTGTGCCTTCACACTGCAGTGGATGTCCAGTGCTTCTCCCACCTGTAGTGGCCCCTTTGAGGGCTTCATATAGACACTGAATGAACCTACATCAGGGGCCACTTCTGAAACACAGGAAATAGCATAAGATGTACAAGGTTCACTTCCACAATTTCGTACCCACACAGGCATTACAACGGATCTGAGCTACATATATATCAGTGGTTCTCAATTTATATATATATATATATATATATATATATATATATATATATATATATATATATATATATATATATATATATATATATATATATATATATATATATATATAATTTTTTTACTTTTGTGCTCTAAACTCTGTAAAGTCTGGGTCCTGAAGTGAAATCAGCTGAGAACCACTGGTTTAAATAACAACATATAAATCTCACCAATTTGCTTGACCTCCACATTACATGCTGAGCTGGTTTTGTGGGCAATCTGTGTCCAGGAACGGTCGGGGTCTTGAATCCACTCCATGGCTTTGCAGTAGATTTTCCCCTGGTCTGACAGCTGCACTTGTGACATCTTCAGTCTGTAGGTTGTGTCCTCCACCTTATCCATGCTGATAAGACCTGCACGGTAGCGATCCTCAAATCCAGCTCCTGTCTTTACAGTCAGATCTTTGTCCAGAGTGATGATGGGTCGGGGGTCCTCATGTTCTTCACTGTGGACGAACCAGGTGACAGACAGATGGGTGTGCTGGTAAGTCTGGCTGGTGACCTGGCACTCAAGCTGAAGAGGATCACCTTCAGACAAGCTCTGAGAGGAAGAGCCAAAGTATGATGCCTCCAGGGTGTCCTCAATCACTGTGGATTTTGAAATGTTAATAATCTCTGGAAAAATCATTTGATTAATCACCAAAACACTCAAGATAAAGAAATATCTTACCGTTAAGTGTTATTCCCGCTTCATAACTTCCTAAATATGCGCCATCTGTGTTTGGGGTTTGACAGAACAAATCACCCGCATCTCCTTCCAGCAAATTATTGATCTTCAAGAGAACTGAAGATCCTGACAACCTCTTAATCTCAATATCTTTTTCTCTTACTCTGTTGGAGAATATCGCGTAGGCAAAGTTTGGATTTGTAGTACTGATCATATTTAGGTCCTGGTTTGATGTTTTGAGAATAAATTCAAAATCCTGCTCAGATGGGCCTTTAAACCCAGTAACATTACAGGATATGGAGATGGGATATCCTTTCACTCTATACAGAGGACCTTCCTGGGTCTGGACCAGACGCTGACCGTAGCACAGATCTGTGTGAAGAGATGCAATAGACAGGCAAATCTTAAATCTTTCACCCCCAAAAAATGAATTTTTGTCATCATTTACTCTTCCCAGTTTTGTTCCAAACATGTATCTCTCGCTTTAGCCCTTGTGTTATTTTGCGGGTCAATTTTAACCATTTTCATTGTTGAGTTGACAGAAATACCCATTAACCTTTGTTTGTTTTTGTAATGTTTTTTTGTCATTTATTTATTTTTTTACATTTTTGACTTTCTCATTTAGGGTCATGAACATGCATGCAAAGTTTCAACATGCTGATGTGTTTTGATATATACACACATCATTTATGTTACTTTTGTGATGTTTGCGGGTCAATTTGACCTGCATATTTTAAGGTTCTAAGGCAACTGATCCAAAATAATATGATTATATATATATACATATATATATATATATATATATATATATATATATATATATATATATATATATATATATATACACTCACCTAAAGGACTATTAGGAACACACACTAATACTGTGTTTGACCCCTTTCGCCTTCAGAACTGCCTTAATTCTCGTGCCATTGATTCAACAAGGTGCTGAATGCATTCTTTAGAAATGTTGGCCCATATTGATAGGATAGCATCTTGCAGTTGATGGAGATTTGTGGGATGCACATCCAGGACAGCTCCGTTCCACCACATCCCAAAGATGCTCTATTGGGTTGAGATCTGGTGACTGTGGGGGCCATTTTAGTACAGTGAACTCATTGTCATGTTCAAGAAACCAATTTGAAATGATTCGAGCTTTGTGACATGGTGCATTATCCTGCTGGAAGTAGCCATCAGAGGTTGGGCACATGGTGGTCATAAAGGGATGGACATGCTCAGAAACAATGCTCAGGTAGGCCGTGACATTTAAACCATGCCCAATTGGCACTAAGGGGCCTAAAGTGTGCCAGAAAACACCCCCACACCATTACACCACCACCACCAGCCTGCACAGTGAAAACACCCCACACCATTACACCACCACCCCAGCCTGCACAGTGGTAACAAGGCATGATGGATCCATGTTCTCATTCTGTTTACACCAAATTCTGACTCTACCATCTGAATGTCTCAACAGAAATCGAGACTCATCAGACCAGGCAACATTTTTCCAGTCTTCAACTGTCCAATTTTGGTGAGCTTGTGCAAATTGTAGCCTCTTTTTCCTATTTGTAGTGGAGATGAGTGGTACCCGGTGGGGTCTTCTGCTGTTGTAGCCCATCCGCCTCAAGGTTGTGTGTGTTGTGGCTTCACAAATGCTTTGCTGCATACCTCGGTTGTAACGAGTGGTTATTTCAGTCAAAGTTGCTCTTCTATCAGCTTGAATCAGTCGACCCATTCTCCTCTGACCTCTAGCATCAACAAGGCATTTTCTCCCACAGGACTGCCGCATACTGGATGTTTTTCCCTTTTCACACCATTCTTTGTAAACCCTAGAAATGGTTGTGTGTGAAAATCCCAGTAACTGAGCAGATTGTGAAATACTCAGACCGGCCCGTCTGGCACCAACAACCATGCCACGCTCATTATTGCTTAAATCCCCTTTCTTTCCCATTCTGACATTCAGTTTGGAGTTCAGGAGATTCTCTTGACCAGGACCACACCCCTAAATGCATTGAAGCAACTGCCATGTGATTGGTTGATTAGATAATCGCATTAATGAGAAATTGAACAGGTGTTCCTAATAATCCTTTAGGTGAGTATATATATATATATATATATATATATATACAGTATTTTGTGACTTTTTCTCACATAGGGTAATGAACGTGCATACAAAGTTTCAACACGCAGATGTGAGAATATCTTAGAATTGCGATTTAAAATGCTTTCTTTTTTTTTTTTTACAAATGAGAAGTGTGTATATATGCCCCCGCAAACGCGTTTTCTACCAAGGGGGACCTCACCCTGAACGCGATTCTTACCACCAACCACAAACCCACACCTGTTTTCTGACAGGGAACACATGGAACGAATCACCGCTCCTCATTTTGATTGACAGACGTCACAACCTACTAGTGACCGTATTTGCTCCTTTCTTTTCAACCATTGGATAGGATTTAAAAACGGCTGTTGTATTTGTGCAAGGCGGGATGTTACTTCTGATGAAGCGCTGTTAAATACAGGTGAAAAACGATGCAGCAAAAATAATAAATAAAATGCTTTCTTGCAAAATGGCTAAAGAACGCATGCATGTTTTCTTAATATGATAATTAAAAACCAAAAGACTGATGAAAATGCAGGACATTTTCTCAATATTCGACGTGCGGGGCAAGAAGTGAAAAGGCTAAAAAAAAAAAAGCGGGACAGGTGGTCACCCTAATGTCAAGCTCCAAATGACAAAAAAGAAACAACAAAATTACCCTAAAAGTGATTTATATGATTTCTGCACTATTTATCCAATCTTCCAAGTCTACAGATAGATTAGTTCTCTCTCATCTTGTCACAAAGCAAGACTGAAGATGTAGAAGTGCAAAATAAAATTGTGATTTAAAAGTGATTTAATTTGAGCAAAGTTAGGACCGGTTAGCTAAGGTTAGGACAGGTTTGATGGTATGGGTAGGTTTAAGGGTGGGTTAAGGTCTAAGGTAAGGGTCATCAGTGTATTTATAGTTGTCAATATAGATATTGATTACAGCTGTAATTACACTTAGGTATTTTTTTAAATATAAGTACAATGTAAAAAACATGTGTGTACACAATAAGTGCATCGTATCAAATTATTTATTTCAATTTTAGTAGTAGTCATATAATACCAAATTTTGTCCAAATTTTAAATTCAGTCTTTTCAGTCTTACCTCCCTGCAGGAGTCCCGTGAGACACAGCAACAGACAGCCCCAAAAGCCCACCATCCTTAAACTGACCGATCCTTTCTCTTTCTCTCTCATCAGTACAAGTTAATCCAGGTTTCAACAAGAGAACTTCAACCTGATATATGTTCTTTGACGCAAGTGACTCTAACACATCAGATAAAAGGAGGAAACGATGGTTTCCTGTTGTCTCGCACCGCTCTTCACACTTGCTTCATTTCCCACAGCGCATTATAAGCAGTGAATGACCCACTCACTTTTATCATCTCTAATTCAGCACATGTCTGTACCTACCCCTAACCGATAAACTCGCATTATTACACATGCTAGACGCTTTATTTACACTTTTCTAATATTCTCTTCATTTTTATTGAAAATAAATGCAATTCCGATCTGATATGTGATGGGAAAAGGGAGTAGAGCGAGTTCTGCAAAAGCCGGATTCGAACCTCCAATCGATTTGCGTCAAAACTTACCCCTACACTATCACCATGGTGATTAACTTACTGATTTCCATAATTTAGTTTGGCCCAATCAATCAATATAGGGAGGCTGCAGACCTGGAGCAAGACAGTTTTATGCCCCTGTTGTTCCTGACGCGACCAGTAGGGGGATATACGGCGAAATAACATAATTAAATCGAGGCTCGAAACTTTAACAATAAGTTATAATGTCTATAGATGTTGACTTATTGCGTGGTTTTTGTGAATTTAAATATAGACGTTGCATTAATATATCAGATACACAGTGTAATGGCTGTACGACAGGAGAATACCCGCGTAATTAAAAAAAATACAGTTATTGTGTCACGAAATGTAGTTTTAAGAGTTTTACAGGCGAGAATGTAGTTGTTTAAAGCTGAAGTAGGTGGCTTATTTATAAAGATAGCGCTTATTTGAAAATGTGATCTGGCGTTTTCGGAGTTGTGAGATCCAGGCGATCAGCGGGGGCTCAGCGATCATTAACACCGGCGGGAGTAGCCTTTCCTCGGCTAGTCCTTCTGACGTCTGCCGCCGGATCTGATGTCTTTGCAGTGGTTAAACATGAGATACATAGTTGTCTTTTTCTACAGCAAAAATCAATGTTGAAAGTAAAACATTTTTTTTAGGATCCTAAAAACTTTTACACAACTGTTTTCAACATTAATAATAATCATCATACATCATGTTATCATATTATAATGATTGATGAAGGATCATGTGACTCTAAAGACAGGATGCTGAAAATTCAGCTTTAAATCACAGAAATAAATTGCATTTTAAAATATATTCAAATAGAAAACAGGTATTTTAAATTGTAAAAATATTTCACAATAATACTGTTTTGCTGTATTTTGGATCAAATAAATGCAGCCTTGGTGAGTAGAAGAGACTTCTTTCAAAATCACCCTGTCGGATATGAAAACATACAGTGAATATAACTACGCTACAGTAGATCATATCCTGCTGGGACCCTGTTTGTCATAAATTGACATCTCAGGAAAATGTTATGGGGTTTCTAATCAACCCCATAACAAAATATGACTGTCTGGGATTGTGATAAAATCAAAACCTACTGGAAAGAGAACACAAAATGTATTTAGTTATTGGGAAATATTTAGTTCCATGTCCAAAAGTATATCTTTTAAATTGTAGGCCTATCATTGATCTGTCTGACTATGATAAAGAATGTATTCTTGTCAATAAAAAGAAAATACTATTATTATGGTCATCCTCTCAGGTACCTTCAGTCAACATGTGTTTAGTCAGGCCTCCACTCTTTTACATTTGCGAAGACTAACTTGGGACCTCCATTAAAGACCGGATGCTTTCTGGCGTACTTGGTCCTCTCTTTGAAACTTTCTTAAAGCTGTTCAGTGACTGCTATCTCTTTATTTCAGTTTATATATCACCCTTGACAGTTATTCATATATGCCCTGTTGTATTTGTTTTCCATTGTTTTCTTACCAGTACCACTGTAGTGTTATTGATTAATAAATAAATAAATAAAATCTAATATATCTATATATTATTTTGACTTTCTGTTACAAAACAGGGCATTGAATTTCATACCTGTCCACGGTAGTGGACACAGGTGGGAGACACAAGTCTAAGAAATTATATATCAATATTCCTATGAAATATTAGATATTATTATGAAAATGTTGCCAACTATTACTCCCAATATTACTACTACTACTACATTGGACATCATAACATATGAATAAAATATTTTTTTGAAAAATTAATCTTTTGTTATTTTTTTTATCCATTTGTTTATACTCTAAACAATGTAATGCCATGCAACAAATACTAAAAAAATGTTGGGTCTCAGGAGGATATATAATTACATTGTCCATCTGATCCAACTATGTGTATTATTAATTTTCATTTCACAAAAACAATAAATTCGTGCAATTCAATTGGCTCTTGTAGGCTATGTAGACCAACAGTGAATTAGCCCATCTACAGATATTTTAATCAGTAGTGCAGATCACTACACTGTGTATCTGATATATTAATGCAACGTCTATATTTAAATTCACAAAAACCACGCAATAAGTCAACATCTATAGACATTATAACTTATTGTTAAAGTTTCGAGCAGATATAATTATGTTATTTCGCCGTATATCCCCCTACTGGTCTTGCTCCAGGTCTGCAGCCTCCCCCTTCTCTAATCAATCGTAAATGTAATGGCGGTATATTTGTATTTAATGTAAATGGCATCAAACGTTACTCCACTAAAAAAAAAATCAAAGAGAGGACCCTCCCACATTTTATTTGCTTCCGCCGTCCATGACTTACTGTAATTGGATCGCATATGAAAGTTACATTTTAACAGAATTTAAGATGCAATTTTAATTATTAGGATGCAAGGTATTAATGTTTTAAAATTTCACATTTAAAGAAATCTAGTGTTTGATCATATCTAAATATTTATTAAAATGCAAAACTGCAATACTTTTTTGAGCAACTAGACTCAAAATATTCGATAAATATCATTGAACTAAAATATAGAACATTTATTTAATTTACGGTGTATGGTCACATTTGACCATCAGTGAGTGTGAGCAGTTAGTAAGGAACACCTGAGGGCTAAAAAATAATAACATTAATGTTATCAATGTTGCATCTCTATCACTCTCCATGATAAAACAATCCTGTAAATATGGTTGACGTAATAATCAATGCACACAATGCTGTACTGTTCACCAAAACTTGCTGCAATCATCTGTATAGTGAAGCTGTTGTGTATTCAGATGCACTGACACAGCGCTAGAAGTATTGAGCGCTTCATGAACCACGTGACCGCGCGCGCCGCCGGGAGATGAGAGCATGCGCAACTCCGCCTCTGGCTTCAACATTATGCCACATTAGCGCCAAAACGCTATTTATTGTTTGAATTTCGGCGTCTGCTTGTCTGCGGTTATTTTATCCAGTTGCAAACTAGTGTCTTACACGCATGAGCAGAAATATGCAGCCTCAGAGCTGAACGGCTCTCCACAGCGCAGAGAAAGTCTGAAACAAAGTCAAAACCTCACCAGTAATGTTCTCTGTCATTTCAACACCACAGTAAAATAATTTAAACCAAACATTTCGTTCAACCTTGTTAAATTTTACTGTGTCTTTCAAATATTTAAAACTACTCTAAATGATGTGGTTCCACTTTAATAAATTAGAGAAATGTGGGAAATGTCTATCACATCTTGACTTAAAACATGTTTCAAATGTGTGAAATCCTCTAATTTCTGCCTGCGTTATGATAGAAACAGAGCTACAGAGGAAGAACTTATATCTGTGCTGCCAGAGTCTTGAGCTTGACCACAGTGTGAATTTAAATATAACAAGAAAAGGAAATGCTGATAAGAAAACCTGCAGCAGTGTAGCTGCATAATGTGCTCACCACAGCCACTAAACTAACATTAATTTCCATATTAAGTCTACTTTTATTCGAGTGTCATTGCACCTGAGATGGTGTTGAAGCATTGAATGAAGCGTTGGAGGAATCACTTTCCACAATGCTTTTGTTAGGACGCCCTCTTGTGGCTGATTTTAGTTCCAAATAAAAATATTCCATATAAATCAATGAATTAAATCTGTGAATCTGAATCTGTGTGATAGTGTCTTTCTCTGTCTCTGATACACACCATTTCCAGCCCTGGTTATTTATTCATACAGTAGCTACAATATTTTATATTCCTTAATTTTGTAAGCTTGACACAACATAACAGTAGATATAAACATGCACCTTGAAAGTATTGTATCTTAAAACAACCAATCAAAACTATTCAATTATGCAATTTAAAAAACCTATACTACAGGGCTGTTGAATGCTTGAATCTGATTGGCTGATGAACGTCCTAAGGCGTGCAATTATGCCGTGTTCCTGGCAACCTGTAACCCATGTTTTTCCGACCTTCTACCCGTGAAAGTGCACTGGAACGGCAGTCAAACCCGTGACTTCCCACTTGTGAACTCATACTAGATCGATGTACTCCCAGTTACGAGCTCTGACGTCACGTAGCCCGCGAAATAACAATGGCAGCCCTCTACACTCTCAGAAAAAAAAAGGTACAGTTGAGGTAAAATTTTGTTCCTTGGGGAACAAAACATATATCTGAATCTTTAAAAGGTACAGAATTGGTCCTTAGGGCACAATTATACGATTGATTTCCAGTTAGAGCAGGGGCAGGCAAGTGTGGTCCTAGAGAGCCGCTGTCCTGCAGAGTTTGGCTCCAACCCTGAAAGACGTCTATAGAAGCTCTTATTGAGAATTAACAGGTTTAGATGCTGATGTTTTATTGAAAATGTTTGGTCACCATTATGGAGATCAGTGTTTCCTTAAGTTGGGCAGTTTGCTCTTGGCTTTTTATGCGAGTTTGTGGATTTTGTTACAGAAGCCATAACAAAGAATAATTAAGAAAAATGTTTGATTAAACTCATCACTGACTAAAAATGTTAATAAATAATATTCACAAACAATCGTTTCCTTTTTTTTTAACTGTGGTGGCTTAGTAGGGTTGGAGCTAAACTCTGCAGGACATCAGCTCTCAAGGACTGAACTTGCCTACCCCTGACTTAGAGGTACAAAAAAGCACCCTTAAGGGTACCACCCCAGTGACGGCCACTTGTACCTTAAAATGTCAAATTTGATCCTCTTTTTTTTTTTTTTTGACAGTGTACGAATGCGGTTTGTATGGAAGTTGTACACAGTATTTTACAAATAACGTAAAATAAAAGGTATAACCGCTTCTCTCACCTTATGCGCCGTGTTTTCTCCTCTGTTTCCCTCAAATAAGCGTGGAGGAAGCACCTTTGGCGATAGAAATGATTGTAAATGAGCATAAGCCCCGTACGGTCCAGCATGTTTTGTTTACATCTAGCTACCACAATTCCTGGCGCTCAGGCAGTTTGGCGTGACATTGCCTGGAACGCTACAAGTTGTGTTTTGAGTCGTGGTTTGAAGTCGTGACTTACGGGGTCAAAAACCTGCCTGGAACGCAGCATTATTTTAAGGGAAACGCATGGCCAAAGTAGTTCAAGGCAGATCTTGACCGCATTACAGTTTCATACCACTTTGCCAAATGATTTCAGTTATTTCAAATTCCTTTACAGCGACAACAGCAAAAGAACCAAACCCTACAGCGGTCAGTGTGACCGAGCAAAGAAATATAGGATAAAAACGACAAATTATTTCAGTGTTTTTTGCCACAAATTGATGTTTTATTATGTACGGAAAGCAAATACTCTCGCTCTCCCTCTCTGAAGAATTTGGGATTTTCCTTAGTTGTCAGTTATAATCATCAAAATAAACATTTGAAATATATCAGTCTGTGTGTAATGAATGAATATAATATACAAGTTTCACTTTCTGAATGGAATTAGTGAAACAAATCAACTTTTTGATGATATTTTAATTATATGGCCAGCACCTGTATGATTGTTCATGAAGGCTGAAAATGGAAAAACACCTTGTATTCAGGTGTGCAGAATTATTAGGCACGATTTCTTTTACAGATTTCTTGGTCCCACTTTATATTAAGTGGCCTTAACTACTATGTACTTACATAAAAAAAAATAAGTACAATGTACTTACTGTGTTCATATTGTGTTGCAAAACACCTTTGCTGATATTGAGGTGGGATACGGGTAGGGTTAGGGACAGGTGTGGTGGGATGGGTCAGTTTAAGGGTAGGGTTAGGGACAGGTGTGGTGGGATGGGTTAGTTTAAGGGTAGGGTTAGGGACAGGTGTGGTGGGATGGGTCAGTTTAAGGGTAGGGTTAGGGACAGGTGTGGTGGGATGGGTTAGTTTAAGGGTAGGGTTAGGGACAGGTGTGGTGGGATGGGTCAGTTTAAGGGTAGGGTTAGGGACAGGTGTGGTGGGATGGGTCAGTTTAAGGGTAGGGTTAGGGACAGGCGTGGTGGGATGGGTTAGTTTAAGGGTAGGGTTAGGGACAAGTGTGGTGGGATGGGTCAGTTTAAGGGTAGGGTTAGGGACAGGTGTGGTGGGATGGGTAAGTTTAAGGGTAAAGTTAGGGACAGGTGTGGTGGGATGGGTTAGTTTAAGGGTAGGGTTAGGGACAGGTGTGGTGGGATGGGTCAGTTTAAGGGTAGGGTTAGGGACAGGTGTGGTGGGATGGGTCAGTTTAAGGGTAGGGTTAGGGACAGGTGTGGTGGGATGGGTCAGTTTAAGGGTAGGGTTAGGGACAGGTGTGGTGGGATGGGTCAGTTTAAGGGTAGGGTTAGGGACAGGTGTGGTGGGATGGGTAAGTTTAAGGGTAAAGTTAGGGACAGGTGTGGTGGGATGGGTCAGTTTAAGGGTAGGGTTAGGAACAGGTCTGGTGGGATGGGTAAGGGTTAGGATTAGGGTTAGGGACAGGTGTGGTGGGATGGGTCAGTTTAAGGGTATAGTTAGGGACAGGTGTGGTGGTATGGGTAAGTTTAAGGGTAAAGTTAGGGACAGGTGTGGTGGGATGGGTCAGTTTAAGGGTAGGGTTAGGGACAGGTGTGGTGGGATGGGTTAGTTTAAGGGTAGGGTTAGGGACAGGTGTGGTGGGATGGGTCAGTTTAAGGGTAGGGTTAGGTACAGGTGTGGTGGGATGGGTTAGTTTAAGGGTAAAGTTAGGGACAGGTGTGGTTGAATGGGTAAGTTTAAGGGTAGGGTTAGGGACAGGTGTGGTGGGATGGGTCAGTTTAAGGGTAAGAGTTAGGGACAGGTGTGGTGGTATGGGTCAGTTTAAGGGTATAGTTAGGGACAGGTGTGGTGGGATGGGTCAGTTTAAGGGTAGGGTTAGGGACAGGTGTGGTGGGATGGGTCAGTTTAAGGGTAAAGTTAGGGACAGGTGTGGTGGTATGGGTCAGTTTAAGGGTAAAGTTAGGGACAGGTGTGGTGGTATGGGTCAGTTTAAGGGTAAAGTTAGGGACAGGTGTGGTGGGATGGGTAAGTTTAAGGGTAGGGTTAGGGACAGGTGTGGTGGGATGGGTCAGTTTAAGGGTAAGAGTTAGGGACAGGTGTGGTGGTATGGGTCAGTTTAAGGGTAAAGTTAGGAACAGGTGTGGTGGGAGGGTCAGTTTAAGGGTTAGGGTTAGGGACAGGTGTGGTGGGATGGGTCAGTTTAAGGGTAGGGTTAGGGACAGGTGTGGTGGGATGGGTCAGTTTAAGGGTTAGGGTTAGGGACAGGTGTGGTGGGATGGGTAAGTTTAAGGGTAGGGTTAGGGACAGGTGTGGTGGGAGGGGTCAGTTTAAGGGTTAGTGTTAGGGACAGGTGTGGTGGGATGGGTAAGTTTAAGGGTAGGGTTAGGGACAGGTGTGGTGGGATGGGTCAGTTTAAGGGTTAGGGTTAGGGACAGGTGTGGTGGGATGGGTCAGTTTAAGGGTAGGGTTAGGGACAGGTGTGGTGGGATGGGTCAGTTTAAGGGTAGGGTAAGGGACAGGTGTGGTGGGATGGGCTAGTTTAAGGGTAGGGTTAGGGACAGGTGTGGTGGGATGGGTAAGTTTAAGGGTAGGGTTAGGGGCAGGTGTGGTGGTGTGGGTAAGTTTAAGGGTAGGGTTAGGGACAGGTGTGGTGGGATGGGTAAGTTTAAGGGTAGGGTTAGGGACAGGTGTGGTGGGATGGGTCAGTTTAAGGGTAGGGTTAGGGACAGGTGTGGTGGGATGGGTCAGTTTAAGGGTAGGGTTAGGGACAGGTGTGGTGGGATGGGTTAGTTTAAGGGTAGGGTTAGGGACAGGTGTGGTGGGATGGGTAAGTTTAAGGGTAGGGTTAGGGACAGGTGTGGTGGGATGGGTAAGTTTAAGGGTAAAGTTAGGGACAGGTGTGTAGGGATGGGTTAGTTTAAGGGTAGGGTTAGGTGTAAGGGAAGTGTCAACTGTGTAATTACAAATGTAACTACAGAAATTAATTACAGATGTAATTACATGCAGGTATTTTTTAAATCAAAGTATAATGTAAAAACATGTATGTACACAATAAGTTCAATGTATCAAATTATTAATTAAAATGTTAGTACATAGTAGTTAAGGACACCTAATATAAAGTGGGTCCGATTTCTTTTTATCTATCCTGAAGTCCATTTTGCAGAGATGGACTTACTGACTCCCAAAACGTACTGCCAGATTCTGGAAGTTGAATTCTTCATACAGTGGTCCAAGAGGATTTGGTGCTGGTCCTTCAAGAGTCACTTGCCATCGTTACTAGAGAAAAATGCATTGTTAATCAAGAATTCACATCCTGGGAATAAATACAAGTCAAAATGGCTTGCCGTAGTTCAAGCCCTCCACTGACTGTTACTGTATGCTGTGACTGGTGCATGATTAGTAATTTTCCTCTTTATTGTTTCAATTAGATTCAGCAGGCACAACAGCCCAATCCTATTCAATGCGGAGCTGACTGACATCAGATCTGCACTTCCTCCCTCAGTAGGACTGTTTGCTTACACAGTTTCCATGACAAGCATGGAACGTTATCAACAAATAACACCACACCCCTATTTGCCCTCTATCAAATCTAATGCTGGTTTGCCAGAGCTGTTCTTACCTACACAAACCTGGCCTTCAGTACTTAGTATGTAGGGTCTGGGCTAAAATCAAAAAGTGCACAAAGAGGTACAGCACAAGATATGAGCCTTCTCAGATTGTCTAGTTTGTGATAAAAAGACATCAAAGTTTATAGAAAACCCATTGGTTCAAATGAAGGATCGCGATGAAACCTAAACTTTCACATCAGGAAAATAACACATGGCTCAGTGTCGAAGATCAAGCCCCCTCAAAGCAAGACCGTTTATCTGCTTCTTGAGTACTTAAAATTTGTTAAACGGGTTTAGATGCTCTAAAAATAAACGCTGGCTGACGTCACAGAATGACCTGTGACAGAAAACCTTCGTAAGCATTCATTAAGAGACTGGGGATTCCCATGCTCAGACTTGTTGAGTTACAAAAGTATGTGTTACTGACAATGACAAATATTAAAAGGTTACATGGTGACTTGTTTAAAATTGAATGTATATAATTAGGTGTAAGGCTCTTTCACAATTGAATACTCTTCAAAAGATGAAACTCTTAACCAAAAGTGCTTATTGAGCCCTGATTCCACTGAAATTACCCGGAACAATTTGTCCCAGGAACTCTTTCCCCAGATCTGTTGTAGTCTGCGTTTCCATCGTGGTCTAAAGTACTGTGAACTTAGTACGGTAACGTAGGACTGCGCACAACTTTCCAGAGCCCGCTGGATTTTGTCTTCCACAAATACACTTAATCAACCTTGTTGTCGCCGGTCCATCTGTCTTTTTTTTTAAACTCCATTGTTAATTCGAACAGCAAACAACTCTTACTGCACACACAGCAACAGACTTTTAGGTTGAAATAAAATGCTCTGTGACCTCAACCAATCAGCATGTTCAGTGCCCAAGTCCCACCCCCGAAAGTTCCTGAACTTTGAAAAAGTACTACCTCACGAGCAGGGCCGTTTTCAGGGGGAAATCTTTACCTGGATCTTTATTTAGACCCCGGTTCCTGCGGTTGAGTACAGAGTACCACCCCAAAGTCCCTAGTTCTTGGGGAAAGACTTGCAGTGGAAACACGGCTATAGATACGGTCCCTGCAAACAGACCCAATCAAGGGAAATATGATCAGTGTATGACTGACTTACAGAACATCTCGACTACTTTTAAGAGGCTTTTATAGTGGCTTCTTAAAACATCTGGAATTACAAAAATCAATCATGTAAATCAATACTTCCAGTTTCTGTTAATAAAGCCAGCAGATTTATCATGACGAAACGAGGACAAATGACCAGAAAGCAGAGTAAATGAAGGGAAGTCAAACTGAAATGCCAGGAAAAGAAAGAAACATTACTGCATTTTTACGATTATAAAACAAATCTTCATTAATAATTAGAAATGGAGACAGAGGAGTTTCCCAGGGGCTTCTCGGCAGATTTGGGATAAACAGAGCTCAAGTCAACACTGTGTTATACATTTTTTTAATAAGAAATACATTTTTGCAGATTTGAGAACTGGATTGAGTCAGTCACTGAAAAACAAAGAAAATACTTATTTCCTATTAAAAATAATTCAAAACACAAAAAAAAAACAATCACAATTTTCCATAAAGGTACTACTGTATATAAAAGTAAAACATCTTGGGGAAATTCCATTTGTCTATAAATCCATCGCACATACCAACAGCTTCCCTTCTCAGAAAATACTCTGACCACATGGTGGATAAAGACAGCAGTTTCATAAAAAGATCCAACACAATCATGTCAGTGCGGGTCAGTTGTGTGAGAATCGGCATAATGATTGGATTCTGACAAGGGGAATAAAAAGCAAGTTTGAAAACTGAGATGGATACTGATATTTATCATTGTTTGTGGGCAGGAAATAAAAAGTGAGGAAAGAGTTAATGCCAACAGTGTGGATATCAGAGCCTTTGAAATGGCAGGCAAGCGTTCTTTAAGGCAGGCCGCTCAGAGCCAAGCCACGGATTGACGGCCTGTTGGGTCTGTTCCCTCGAGTGATCACTTATGGATCCCAGACCCCAGTCTTGGAGCACCCATCCATCAGCCATCCTTTTCCTTTAGCCCATGGATCAACGCAACGCTTTGCAGCAGAGAGGAAAGCTCAGTCATTTTAGGTTCATCGCTCTGACAGACGGGCAGGGCGAGGGTCACAATGGACGTGACAATCAAATCCTCTGGGACTGTAGCGGTTTAAAAGGCCAGTCTAAAATTGGAGTCTCTGCCACAGTCATAACTTACAGGATCTTGGCTCTTCCATTAGAGTCCTTCCTATTAATTGCCATGATAAAATAACCATCATCAAATGTACAAACTTTGCATTGCTGGTTTGGTCATAGTGCAGTCACAAGTTTGCAGATTTCATTCCTGATGCTTTCATCTGATCAGCAGTCAGGGTGTGTTATAAGTTACAAGGGGAAGAAAAACCATCAGTGCTCTATTCCTGAGAATAATAAGTGTATTGCTACCAAATGGAAATATAGAGCCGTCGGTCGGAGTGGCTCAATCCTCGGAGTGCATATAAACAGGTTCTCCATCTCAGGTTAAGCAATGTGCATACACATCCAACAAGTGGTTTTGGGCGGGGTTGGGTCACAGCGCTAGGACGGAGGACGGGTTTAATCCATCTCCAGGTCCATGAGCTTGTTCCGGGGGCGAGGCATGTGCATGGGGTTCCTGGAGAAACAGCAGTGGGCGACAGCGAGACCCAGCAGCACTGAGAAGAGACCAGCGATCACTGCAGCGAACACACCGTATCCCAACGGCATCTTCAAAGATTCCCACACTGCAGAACAACAAACACAGCACTGTCAATCACCAACATATGGGAAAATGTGTTATTCAAGATTCTTCAGCATTAAATGCACATATTCTGAGCCTTCATAAGTGGGTAATGCTTTTGACGTCCGGTGTTGCAGCATATGAGGATGCGAGTTCAGCAATGGAAGCAAAAGTTTGGGAGGAGCGACTGGGGATGTAGATTTCTGAGGAGGTGTGGTAGTCTTTGAGAGCATACATGCTCCGCTGAAGAGAGGATATGAAGTCATCAGTTCCTTACATGCAAAAGCATAACCCCTTTTAATTGTGACAGGCCAGTTATTTATGTCAGACGGCCAGAAGTCCTCAAATGTCCATCCCCTGATGCTCCTCCCAAGCTTGTTTAATGATAGATACCATAGAGACCTCCATGTAGTGTTTAATAGCTGATAACATGGGTGTCCCATCCTTCTCCTGGAGAGCCACTTTCCTGCAAGAGTTTAGGTCCAACCCACCTGCCATCCTGAAGACCTTGATGTGCGGATTCAGGTGTGCCGATTAGGGCTGAAGCTAAACTCTGCTGGAAGGAGGCCCTCCCACGAGATCTACTTTCCTGAAGTTTATCTCTAACCCCGATCAAACTCACCTGCCTGTAGTTTTCTAGTGATCCTGAAGACCCTGATTAGTGATCCTGATTAGCTTGGTTTGATTAGAGTTGGAGCTAAACTTTGCAGGAAAGTGGATTTCGCGGGCCAGAGATGCCCAGCCCTGTGCTGGAGGTATTATTGAGCTCTTCTGTAAGAGAGAGAGTGGAGTCCAGAAAGTCTTAACTTGCTTGTTGTGATAAGGGCATAGCTTCACCCTTATCCCAAGGTATCTTGCAGAGATCAGGACAATATAGGGGGCATTTCTGAAATAGAAGTAGTTGTGACAGGCTAGTGGATCTAAAATAATCATGTCAGACTCCCAGAAGTGCTCGAAAAACTCCATCTCCAGATGCTCCTCCCATATTTGCTTTATTAGTAGATACCATGGAGACCTCCATGTAGTGTTTAATAGCTGATAATCCAACTATAACAGGGGTGTCCAATCCTGATCCTGAAGATCCACTTTCCTGCAAGAGTTTAGCTCCAACACACCTGACTGGAAGTTTCTAATCACCCTGAAGACCTAGGCTGAATCCGAAATCAATCACTATTCCCTACTTTATCCCAATAATACAGATCACTTGAAGGAGTGAATGAAAACAAGTGAGCGCATTTGCACAGCCGCTGTGTGTACATCGGCTGTACACTCATTATTGGAGTGCAATGTGGGATTGAATGAGTGCACTCAATAACGTCTACGATGGTTTCGGACACCACTACAAATGGCTGTCCCCTCAAATAGTGATTAGAACGAGGTTCAAGTGAGTTAATTCGGGCTGGAGCTAAACTCTGCTGGAAGGAGCAGGATTGGATACTCCTGGTCTATACAGTATATGGTGGAGCAGGGCTGGGCAACTATGGACCTCAAGATCCTCTTTCCTGCAGGGGTGAGCTCTAACCCTGATCAACTCACCTGCCTGTAGCTTTCTAGAAATCACTCGATTAGCTGGTTTTGGTGTATTTGATCAGGGTTGGAGCAAAACTCTGCAGGAAAGTGGATATTGAGGGCCAGCTCTGTGCAGTGTTTCCACTGTCGGGCCAAAAGCAAGCATGCTAGCGCGAGCCAGGGCCAGTCGCGTTTCCATTGTCACTTCTGAGGTTTAATCAAGCCTCATCGGGGGTTTCTTGGGGACAACGGCAAGGGGTTTCTGGCCCGCCAAATACCTTGGTCCAAAGCGGGGCATTTGGGGCTTGAAGAGTGGCCAGGAACAAAGGCAGAGTTTTTCCACGCTTCTGAAACGGCAGGATTTAAAATCTCCCCATTCCTGACGTTACAGTTTTCCTTCACACTTCCTTTAACATGCAAATCAAGCAGGTGTGCTCTTAATAACTCATGTCTGTCCATCATCACAAGAGTGCACAAAAGTGCTGTGAGGGTGAGATGTGGAGAAAGATAAGACCGTCTGATGTTGGTCTGTCCCTGAATGTAGACTCCAAAAACTGCTCAAACCCTTCGGAAAGATCAGACTATTAGAAACGCATGTCTGAAGTTTAAACGACGTGCCTGAGTAACTGAACGAGAATGCTTTTGTTTGTTTGTCTCATTTCACAACTCTTTCCTTAATTATTCTCAACATGCTGCCGTTTATTCCTGAATATCTTGTATTGAAAGCTCTAGCAGTGTCAAGTACTTTGTCCTCGGGCGGGATCATTGTGGTTGCATTGGTTCATTTGAATTTGACTCTGGCTCAGACATACATGGCTCTGTTACAGCCAATGTCAAAACATGCATGACATGCTGAGGGGGAGGGAATGGATATGGTACGACGGAGCTCGCTCATCATATCAGGTTTACTGCCGTTTCTGAAAGCGGTAACGCCCCTTAAGTTAAACTTTTTGTGACAAAGAAAAGGAGGATGAAAAATGACCACTCTTACAGAAACTAACCTCCAGAATGGTAATTCAAATATTTAAAAATGCATTTCACGGCCCCTTTAACAATTCCCATCCCTAGACACAAGCATAAGGATGCTTACATTGCATTTGGACAGAGAGATATGATGAAGCAGAGGTGAGGTCCTTCTGCTTGCTCCAGGCTCCAGTAGCAGGGGACAGGAGCCAGGGTGTGGCGCTACAGTAGTATTCCCCCACATCTCGATCCTGAATCTTGTGCAGGCTGAGGACAAACGTGTGGCGGTCGGTGCGCTCCAGGCTGCTGTCGTTTGAGCCGCTCTTCTTCACCACACCCCAGCGGTCCATGCTGATGAGAGGCAGGATGCCGTTATCCACAGCCCGGCCTGTGTTCTGGAACCAGCGAATGTCAAACGCCAGATCACCTGTAGGACAGACGGGGTAAAACTGGTTAAAGGCTGATTTATACTTCTGCGTCAGACCTGCACCATAGCCTCTACACGCAGGCTACACATCTATTTTAATTTATACTTCTGCATCCTTGTCCGCGTTGACGTGCAGTTACACACGCAGAGGGAGAATTTGTACCCCTGAGGGAGGGTTCTGGCAGACCAATCACAGCGCTTGTGGTCCACGTAGAATTGATGCGTTGTTACATTTTTGGAGAGGTGTACGTCAGGGTACGACGTAGCTACAGCGTAGACTCGATGCAAAAGTATAAATTGAGCTTAAGTCAACATAGAAAAAACATTACACCACTCTCATCTGTAACACGATCAAGTGTTGCTCTACAAATTTTGTCATTGATTACCCCGTTTAACTGAAATATTTGGTATTGGAAGTCAAACTGGTTCTGGGCTGTTTATTCATGAACACTAAAGCTCAAAAGTTTAGAATAATTATTATGATTTTTTAAAAGTCTCTTCTACTCACCAAAGCTGCATTTATTTAAGAAAAAAATGCTGTAAAATCAGTAATATATAAAAATAGAAAACAGTTATTTTAAATTGTAGTGATATTTCACAATATTTTAAAATGCAAAATAATTGCTCCAGTCTTCAGGGTCACATGATCCTTCAGAAATCATTCTAATATGCTGATTTGATGAAAATCAGAAACATTTATGATTATCAATGTTGAACACAGTTGTGCTGGTTCAAATTAATTATCAATTATTCATTTTTTTTCAAGCAAGCATGCATTAAATTGATCAAATGTGACAGTAATCATTTATAATGTTTCAAAAGATTCAGTTTTCAACATTGATAATCATAAATGTGTTGATCATCAAATCCTCATATGAGAGTGATTAGTGAAGGATCATGTGACACTGAAGACTGGAGTAATGATGATACATTCAGCTTTGAACATTACATTATAATATTTTTCATTGTTTTTACTGGATTTATGATCAAATTGTAAGCAGAAGAGACTTCTTTCAAAAGCAAAAAAAAATCATAATTACTCCTAACTTGTGACCGGTGGTGTGAATGCACAGGTGGAGTTGACGCTCTTGTTCATAGGCATTCTGTTTCAGCATTTCAAACATCCGTCCCAGTGCTGCAGCTTATTCATGCATGTGTACCACAACCACAAGTGTATTCAAGTAGTGTATGGAAAGGAAACCAAGCTAAATAGTGTCTTTCAAGTGGTTCAATAGCATTACAGCTCCATTGAGGAGGCAGAAACACTCCCTGATGATCCAGAGTGAGGCAGGAGACTCAGACAGGTCTCTACACGCCGTCCCCGCTGCTATGTGAGGAATCTAAATGAAGGCCATTGGGTAATCACAAACTGACAACCACGAGCGCAGCTCAAGCTCACCACAGCATTCTGATACTCAAGTCAAAACCAAGCTAATAACTAGAAGAATCCCATGTGAACTCAACACAGCGTATGATTCTTAAAGTGGAATATGGATCTTCACATTTACAGTATTTACAATTTAATTGTTATTATGAAATGTTATGCTATACATTAAGCCCCAATGTCTTGATATTGATTTTGTTTGACAATTGCTTAAAAATATTTTTTAGAGGAACCATCATTTCAACCGATATATATACACAGATCAGGCATAACATGGATGACCGAATATTATGTTGGTCACCCGTCAAGGCATGGACTCCTGAAGGTGTGCTGTGGTATCTGGCACCAAGATGTTAGCAGCAGATCCTTTAAGTCCTGGAAGTTGCACATTGTTTGTTCAGCACATTGTGTGCGCTGCTTACCTGGGGAACACATGGCCCCAGGATACACTATGGGAAGAAGGCGAGCCGGCGGAGGCAGTGTGATGCTTTGGGCAATGTTCTGCTGGGAAACCTGCCATCCATGTGGATGTTACTTTGACATGTACCACCTACCTAAGCATTGTTGAAGACCATGTACACCCTTTCATGGAAACAGTATTCCCTGATCGCTGTGGCTCTCTCAGCAGGATAATGCTCCTGACACAAAGCAAACATGGTTCAGGAATGGTTTGAGGAGCACAACAATGAGTTTGAGGTGTTGACTTGGCCTCCAAATTCCCAGATCTCAATCCAGTCAGCATCTGTGGGATGTGCTGAACAAACAAGTCTGATCCATGGAGGCCCCACCTCGCAACTTACAGGACTTAAAGGATCTGCTGCTAACATCTTGGTGCCAGATACCACAGCACACCTTCAGGGGTCTAGTGGAGTCCATGCCTCGATGGGTCAGGGCTGTTTTGGCAGCAAAAGGAGAACCAACACAATAATATGGTCATAATGTTATGCCTGATCAGGATATATATAAACTCATACATATGCATATACATATATACACACACATTTATGTATACACAAACTATAATATAATTTTCTGCTATATTGTCAAGTCCTGCTCTCTTTAATCCAGTAATCAATTACCTCACAAATCAATCTCCATATAAGAGTTAAGATTCATCCCAACCATGACGACGCTAGTTGGGAAGTTAGGGAACGCCTTTGGCATTGCAGGAATCCTGTATATCATCTTTACTGTATATAAGTTATATGATCATCAGTGATGAGGAATGACATGTCCGAACTAGCGCTCGCTTCCGGGGCCCGAGGGTGGAAGAACGGCACTCATGACAGCCGAGATGAGCGTTCTCTACATTCACGGGATAATTGTGCCTTTTCTACCATCTGTAGTGATTAATGACTGAACTTTACTGCCTGCTGAATGCGGTGATGGGCCAGATATAATGATGTGCACCGATTACACAATATCACTATTAGGGTGGTATTTCCCACACCTCAAACACTTCCCCTAGGAATAGAGATATTTTCAAGCATGTGAAGAGATTTTCATAGCCACAAAATATCTCTCACCACTGCCTCACAGATGCAAGTGCCTCAACTAAAAAAAATCATATCTTTTAGAGTAAAAATGTATGCTTCATAGCCTCCATAGTTTGTGTAGGATGGTGTTTTCTCTGAACCTGGGCTCAAATGGAGCCAAAGGGAGCAGCACTGGCCTTATTCTCAACCACTGTGAACAACAACTAGGCCAAAATTAGCCTTAAAACAATGTTCTTTCTGCTCTAATCGAGCCCAGAATAAAAGACTCGCAGCTTTGGGTTGAGATGGTACTCGCGGGTCCTTTCATCTCCCGGCCCGGCGCTTCCCTTCAGTTGAAGCACATGTTCTTGGCTACATTACTTGAGTACATTAGTCAGCCTGTGCGCAAGAACAAGCAATGCAGGCATTAAGATTTATGAGTTTAATTAAAAATTAAACGCTGTAATGTGATTTCACACTGCAACGCTGTAGAGGAGTAGTTCACCCAAACCTGGGTGAACATGTCGTTCCCGACTTCTATTGTGATGTATTTTTGGAAGATTAAAGTAAGCACGCAGCTCTGGAGGGAAAATGAAATCTGTGTCATCATTTACCGTAGCAAAACTACATCTTTATTTCTCCTGTGGAACATATTTTGAGAAATGTCTGTTGTTTGGGCCTTCAATGCTGTTCAATGAGGGTTAGCTAATTTGTTTGGTGGACTATCTCTTTAATTTATGTTTCTCAAACAAAACGTACTGTGTGGCTTCAGAAGCCTTAGAATATAATGCATGAGTTTGTTTTCACACAAAACAAGACTTGAATGACACACAGGTGAGTAAATGATGACTGCACTTCCATTCTTAGGAGAACTACTCTTTAAAAACACAAAACCTAAGGTTTGCCTGGGGATTACACTTAAGGAAACACAATAGAAAGAGAAACCTTTTCCCTCAGGGCGACAATCTTTTCAGAATCCTAACAGTAAACACAGCACAAAAACATCTCTCGTTTCTCTATACTGTACATTGAAAGGAGAAGTGTGAACATTGTGCTGGCATGTATCTATGACTACAGCAAGTGCGTGCCTGTCCGGGGCTACAGATGGATGAGGGAGGAACGATTACCTCTTACGCTGAGAGTATTACCCAACGTTCAGCCACAAGAGTGCAACATTTCTGACTGATCACAGCAGGCGATGCCACCGACGGCTCTCGACATGCTAGACACGTGAACATCCAAACGGAAACAGAAGTCTTTGAAAGGCACACTTTACACTGTCTTAAATGTGAGTCCTGACAATATATTCCATCAACAAGCATTTGTCTGTCCACAACAACTGAGGCATGATGTGGCAAAAAAAATCAAGCATAAAACACAGTCAATCAGAAGAGTTCCCTGTCTTTTCACACTTCCTCGCACTCACAACATGCTTTGTTTTCACTAAACAAGCAAACACTGACCTCCAATAGGAGACAGAAGTGCTTGAAAGGCAGCAAAGGTTCAGGTTTTACACTCTTTTCACACTTCCTCGCACTCACGACTGAAGACTGCATTGGGTGTGGGTGTATTAGGTTTCGCATTAGGTGTTTCATGTTTATTTGCAGGTCCTTTTCATGTTTTCTGCTATTTTAAAAGAAATTCTAAACAGTTTTTGTGTAAGTTGATATTTAATAAGCCAACACTATTAAGAAAAACAGGAGGTTGAGTAGAAATTGTCCCTTTTAATTTTCTTGTGAAATATTGCAACATTTATTCTAAATGATTTATCAGTGCATATCATTTTTGTTTTTTAAATTCATGTTCCTGGCCATCTTGAATCAGAATATCTCTCTTCTCTGATGACGAGGGCGGGGCAACCTGTCACTCACATGAGATCAGCCAATAGCAAACCACAACCATCCAATCAATTCCCTACGGACAAAATCAAGCCCCGCCCTACATTTGTTCTTGTTCCTTGTTCCGTTTCACTCGGATAGTACACAATAGTATAAAAAAAAAGACTAGCGCAACTAGTGTTTCATGCCGACTTTAAATAACAAATCAGAAGAATTTTACACAACGTACGCCCCTTGAGGGTTTCTTTATTATAGACTCTGGCTAATTAGATTATGCTTTCAGCTACTAAGAGCAGCTCCACTTAACATTTTAACTGATTTAAATGGATTCCACAGATTTGTGTGAAAAATGTACTTCTCAATAGTATTCTTGCCATGTTGACCAAGGCAGTCTCGCATGTGAAGTTTAGGCACTGGTGTAAAACTGCTGAAAGCTCATTTTTATGCACTTCAGTTTAAGTGTGCATACCGTATTTATGAGTAACTATTAAGCAACAGGAACAAAAGGAAAAGATGTGATACAGGATGTGACTCAGGGGGCAAAGTTGAGGAAATCATTTCCAACTGGAGGTGTTAGTTTATAATATCGTCTGTGAATAACCGTAAGAACCACACCAACAAAACATGAGCAACAGCATGTGACATCTGAGGATAAACGAAGACTCGGTGCTGATGAAGAAACCGAATATAGAGGTTAGACCTGGATATTGGTGTAAAACATGCCATCCGGAGAGCTTACAAGGTGAGAGGGGATTACGCACAGAACAGGAGAAAAGCTTAAAAGTGTTTTACAAAAAATATATAAATAATTCAAATTCTTAAAGCACTCGGTTACTTTTGAGGTTCTGTTCGTTTCTCACATCAGCACTTTACACGAATGTGACATTGAGAAATAAACGGGAGTCAATCTCACAAAACATACTTCCCCAAAAATTCATTCCTGTACCGTCTTGTCACTTATAAATATATATTTCATAAGAATTTGGACATTAACCAAAATGAAAATGCAATGTCGTTAGATTAGGTAAATGAACAAACTAAATCACATTTGTTTAAAAAGACAGTCCTTGCCTGTGTTCGGAGGAGCGTCCCGGATGGAAATGATGCACTTCATCTGGACCGTGTCTCCCAGTAACACATTCTTTGCTTCGGAGCGAATGGATATGTTGAACTCTGGACCTGCAGAAGAGGAAACACACACACTCACAGGTTTTAAAGTCTACCTAGATTTCACAGACGAAAGTGGATGTTGAAGACTTCTATATTTATAAACATTTCAAAAAACTGTTTCTTCAAACTTTTGTTCTAATTCCTACAAAAGAATGGAGTAAAAGAGAGAGTCGACATGGGCAGCTTCCTGACTGAATTTGAATCTCAAAGGTGATTGAAAACCTAAAATAGCACTTTGCAGGAGAGGTTCTCCTCTCAGTTGATACTCTGCATAACACATGGTCCATTTTAATCCGTCTATTAAAAACTATTATTATAGTTTTTATAGGGCAAACGCCTAAAACGAGTTCACTCGTCTTGAAGTCAGTGTTTTTTTAATGGATTTTTGATTAAATGCCTGAAATAAACTGATCTTATGTTAACCCAGAGGCGCGTGCAGAAAGCAAATGATGGGTAGGCCTCGAAAAGTGTGGATGGGTCAGAATCACCCCATGTTTTTTGACCAGCTAAATTCGGCTGGCATCCAGGCTAAGGATAGCCTTCACAGTGAAGAATACGTGCCATTTAGGCTTTAGTTTAGCTTTTGGAACAAGCTTTTTTACATCGGTAGGGTGTCTATGATGTTTTTAAAAAGCTGCCTATGAACAAGAGAGAGAGTAAGTGATTAAGAAAGAGAGAGAGAGAGAGAGAGAGAGAGAGAGAGAGAGAGAGAGAGATTAGAGAGAGAGAGAGAGAGAGGGAGAGAGAGAGAGAGAGAGAGTAAGTGATTAAGAAGAGAGAGAGAGAGAGAGACAGAGAGAGAGAGAGAGAGAGAGAGAGAGAGAGAGAGAGAGAGAGAGAGAGAGAGAGAGAGAGAGAGAGAGAGAGAGAGAGAGAGAGAGAGAGAGAGAGACTCTGTGGGCAGCAGGAATGTGCCCTGAGGAAGAGACCATAGAGCTCTAGTCATCCAGAATCAGACACGAGAGGGAACTACAGAACTAGAGTGTGTGAGAGGGTCACATGACCTCAGCTGTAAACACACACCTACAGGCCATTCAGGATCAGCGCTTGAGTGTTAAAGCTCACTGGATTCTGAGTCTAGTCAGCATGGTAATACCTGTGTGTACAAAGGCGATCTCGATCTTGTTGGACTGACGGCTGGTGGCATTGATCCATTCTTGATTCTGATCCCGTGTCCAGGCCGTGACGTCGCAATAATAGAAGCCGCGATCTGTGACCTGGGCCCCGTACAAACGGAAGCGGTACTCGAGCTGCCCGGTCTTCTCCAGAACCACGCTGTCAATCCGGCTCGGCTCGCTCCACTCCTCCGACTGCAGCACGGAGTCTTGGCTAAGCGACAGCACTTTCCGCGACTTGCCTCCCAAGGTCTCCTCAAAACGGATGAGGACGGTGTAGCCGGGATTCGTCAGGTTGTGACCCGTCACCTGACAGGTCATCTCGAACGTGGATCCACCAGTCGAAGCTTCTCTCACACGATGGGCTACAACATGCACTTCTGGTTCTGGAAAGACCACACAGAAATCATAAAACATTTGTAAAATACAGTCTGAGAAATGCACATATTTCTATCTGAAAAGCAAGAATTGTGGCCATGAACAAAACAGCCAGAACACAGCAGAACCGATTTTAGACCAAGCAGCTCAAAAGTTGAGAGCAGATATAAATAATGTTCCAACTTTGACCAGTAGGTGAAGCGGTCACAAAACAGATCTGAAGAAAAACACTTTTAAGAGTTGGTGGACAGGAAATGTAACAAATTGCCTGTTTGGAGGTAGGGATATTTCTAGAATGGATTGTCCTATCCTTTCACACAAAAACATGTGCTTGCAGCTTTCACGTTTTGTCCCGATCCCTCCTATGCAGATTTGTTCAGTCCCATTTTCCCTTTTTGAATGACAAAAATAGGATATTGAGACCTGCTGATAAAGACAGATACGCAGGCAGAGAACACACATGCTAGTCACCTTTAGTTTTTCAAGCGCAGCTTTTTGGCCAAGACGCAGCCGACGAGACGTGACAACACAGTCAGTCTCATCGTCGCCAGTTCTTAGACGTTGGCCTGGTGTGTCACAGCCTTTAGATGCGGTCTCACGTTTTTCTAATTCTCCAACACGGAGCTCACTTGCATTCGTCACAGCAGGCAACAGGAAGGTACTTTTCCTCACTGTTGCTTGCAATCGAATGACATTGAAAATATCAAATCATGTGTCTGTAAACCGCTTATTTTTTGTGTGCAATGGACAAATAAAGCTCATGACATTCCACACCTTAAAAACTACATTAATTTGAGCATTTTTTTATTTATTTTCCGACAGTATCTTCCTGCTGATCTTCAAAAATGTATGGCGCTTGTCTAAAGATCATCAGACCATATTTTGTTAAAGATCTGACAAAAATTCGTAGGAGTAGCACCAAAATATAATCATAGCACATTCCGTGTCTATATAACACAGTTTACAGGTAATGAGCTGTTGGTGACGCTAGTGGATTTAAAGGGCACCCATTATGCAGAATTCACTTTAACATGGTGTTTGAACATAAATGTGTTGGCAGTGTATGTACACAACCACCCTATAATGATAAGAATCCACCTACTCCTTTTTTAATCCTCATAAATCATAAGTAGTGTCTCAGAACAAGCTGTTTGCAGTTTTTATGCAGTGATGTCACATGCACAGTCCCCGCCCACAACAGCTCATTGACCCCCGCCCTGTATGCATAGCTCCTCCCCTCAGTCCGCCATGTTTATGTCCTCGCCAGAGCATTAACAGCAGCATTCAAGTAAGAAATGTGCACTTAAAGGGGTACTTCAGCGCTGGGAAGATGAATCTGTATTTAAACTCGGTCGTTAATGTAGTAGAAATGTGAAATTATTTTTGAATTTGGTGCCTTCTAGACTGAGAAAACACAGAAAATGTATTTTTGTCTCATGGGGATGAAAGACAACAATTCCCAGAATGCACTGCTTCACTGCCCTACTCTAGGCACGGCTAGTCGGCTACTGGATTACTGGATCACTTGCCCACCGCGTTCATTTTCATAAAATCAGTTCAGTTAGAGACACTACAATCAAAAACTGAACGTGTCTGTTCGATATAATGCGAGTGAGCCGATTGAGCGTCACGGCACAAACACAGCAGGATCGGATTAGGAGCCGAGCGCTGTGAGTGTATTGTTGAAAACATGTGGGAATAGCGCCCTCTGCTGGCTGTAGTCTTTAGCCTCTGGACAAAAACTCCTCCGATGACGCAAAATAACGATATTTGCATCATCGGAGGAATTTTTCCAGAAATAAAATACATAATTCTCTCGTCTCAGGGTCATATGAGGGGGGGAAAGTACGATAATTTGAATATACTCCCAGGTTTCTACTGATACAAAGCTTAATGCTAATCGCTGAAGTAACCCTTTAATAAAGCTACTAAAGTTCAGTCAGTCGAGAGCAGTGAGTGATTTTCTGTTTATCTTCTGTGGTTTGATTCATATTAACAGCAGATATAGCAGTAGGTACTGAATATTACACTGCTGTCTCTTTAGTACACAGATCTATAATACACACATGCAATTTCAACTTCACAGACATTACCGACTGTGTTTATGTGGACTTTGTTTGACATAACCATGTGTGTATTTGACAGTTTAAGTGCAATAAGACGTGAAAGAGAACTTAGTTTAAAACTCACGGGACGCTCCGTCTGACACACAGCTTTCTGTGTGAGCGCTTCGGGTGTGTGTGTGCGCGCTCAGGAAACCATATATCAGAAGTTTAGACTGATATGGCTTTTAAAACGCATGCAGATAATACACTTTCATGATGAGGAAGAACGGCAATGTCACGTTAGCGTGAACGAGATGATAATCATAACCAAACAGATGTTTTAGTTTAGTATCGGAGGCACAAGCTATACAGGCTCCGCCCTCTTCTGGAAAGGGGAGATGCAGCTCATTTGCATTTAAAGATACATGCAGCAAGAAAACGCCTCTTTTTAATGGGAGGAAAAACTTGCTATCTACGACATAGTATAATACATGATCTGTGGGGTATTTTGAGCTGAAACTTCACAGACACATTCTGGAGACTACATCTTGTAAAAAGGGGGCATAATAGGTGCCCTTTAAGAGATAAAGCCCAGAATTGCCATTAGGAACGTTTAGACACTCCTCAATTAGTGTGCCAAACTTCACAACGTTTTGCCATGTGGATCTTCCCTGCCGAATACTAACAGATGCCGTCACAGCTTACAGATGCTCGCCACCTAATAGGCATCAGAAATGTACATTATGTCAGCATGAGATATAGTTTCAGAGCACAGCATCAGTGAAATCAAGGGTGCCGTGGAAAGCATCCAGTCCCAGACAGAGCGGCCATTGTGTGCTAAATCTGTCTTCACAGAGAAGACGCCATCACAGACACAATTAAACTCATTTACTCTAATCCCTTATTGAGCGCTGAAAAATGAGAGACAGTGGAGACTTTCAAACTTCAAGCTTTGATGCAAGCTTTTTTAAACAGTGCTATAAGTGGTACAACGGTCACAGATGCTGGGAGCTCTGAGATCATGGGGTGAAAATGAAGTATCCGAAGAGCGACTGCAAATCCCAAAAGGACAGGCCGGGGACAGTTGAACATTGAAACTCATTCAATGGCATTGCCAACCACAGTAGTAAGATTATTGGCATTAAGCAGGCCGTGTTATCAGATAGCTGTGAATGGTTTGTCTTACAGAAAGCTAGAGCTATTCTTGTACTCATCCACCGTTCTGTGGATTTAAAATGCCTACTTCTGGTATACGTTATAGTATGCCTAAACTTAAAAGCAATCTGTATAGATATTCTTTCATTCCCACTGCTGTAAGGCTTTTAAACGAGTAAGATGTCTGAATGTTGTGTTTGCTGTTTGTGTGTTTTGTATGATAGGTTACAAACTTTATGCTGCTCCAGAAATCTGATAATAAACTTTGAACGTTGAAGTTGCTGCTAAATACGCAGGCTAAGCACGTTCAAGCATACTTGCTTATTGTATATTTGTGCCAAAGAATGTCCAACTTTATCAGATTAGACGGAACAGGCAATAAAAGGAAGGTATTTAGTGCTTACTCTTTGGTGTCCATTGAACAGTAACAGGAGTTGACTGGACCTCCTTGGCTTTGACCCATTCACCTTGCCGGGTAGGCATCAAAGCGGTCACCGCGCATGAATAAAAGCCCATGTCTGCGTCTCGAGTCTGAAGCATTCGCAGAACGAAGAGGTTCGACTCTTTCCTGGTCACCGCTATATCCCCGCTGTCCAGCCTCTGCTGGTACTCCTTTCCAGGTATCAGAGCTCCTTGCTCATTCAGGCTGGCTATTACGATCTTCTTCTGAGATACGTCTCCAGGTGTGTTTGTGGAGTAAGACCAGGCCACGGCCAGGCGGCCATCTTGGAGGTGGAGGAGGTCGACCACCTGACAGAGCAGCTCCGTGGGTTCGCTGGTGGACTGCGAGTTCAGAGAGGCTGTGAGGGTCACCTTAAACTGCAGCTCTGTGGGAGAGGAAAGGAAAGGAAGGAAATCAGTCACACAGAACACTTGTGAGACTGAACACTTGTCCTGATTTCTTCGAGGGGTGTAAATATATGTGTTTTCGCTATAATGGATGAAAGGAGACGCTGGAAAAACATACGGAAAGCAGCAGCTCTAGGGCCAGATTTACTAAACGTAAGAGCGTTCATCATGTGACTCTGAAGACTGGTGTAATGATGATAAATTCAGCTTTGATCACAGGAATACATTACACTGCACTATATATTCACACAGAGAACAGCTGATCTACACTGGAATAATATTGCACTATTTCAGACATCCCAACCTGCAAAAAAGTAATTCGGTTTGAGAGAAGAGATAAAAACCCGCCCACACTGAAAATGGATTGGTTGATTTACTGAAACAGGCCAATCAGGACGCTCTCTGTCTTACATGCGCTTCATGAGACGCACACTAGCACATTTTTTATTATTTTTACTATATTTTTTATTAAATAAATGCATAAATGAACAGAAATTATGAAATTTGTAAAAAAATGGATACAAACTGAATGCATGTAATTACTGTTGTTTACTATTAATTGTAATATGTACGTGTGCAAATGCGTGACATATTAAACACTACAGCGTAAAAAAACATGCTGGGTGATTTTTACTAATTTTCTTGTTTATTTTACTTCTTTATTTATACATTTTAGTCCTACTGGGCTGCTCAAAATGACTGACCGAAAGAATCATTTCAAATAAATTAAAAAAAATTAATAAAATCACCCATTTCACATAAAAGAAAATACATTAAAATAATGACAAACACAGAGATATAGTTGTTTTAGGCTACACCACCCAGACCGTAGAGGTATGCTAGTCTACCTAGTTTTTCCTTGGGTAGGAAGCAAAGGGCAAGGGTGCATATTCTCTCGATTTTCAGCTGTCATTGTTCCAACACACACACACACACACACACACACACACACACACACACACACACACACACACAAACACACACACACACACACACACAGCTGTTGTGTGCTTTGAGAAGAGACACCTGTTCGTATGTTTTAGAGAACACTTTATTCAGTTCTCAATTGTAAGCACTGTTCTGCCAAAGGACCTGAAGTGATAAAACGAGTCTCTGCCGATGCTCCTTCTCTCACCCTGACCCATATCACAATATGTAGCATCCATGCACTTCCTCACACAGGGACATACAGTATCGCAGACACAACCAGGAACACGCTTTGACAAACAGCGCTACGGCACGCTGCAGTTAGCAGCATTATGAGGCCAAGCTTTGAATATACTGCTTCATGGAAAATCCCTGAGCTGAATTCCCAGCACGGTTCGAATATGCAAAACACTGATTAACATTTAACATTGAGGGAGAAGAGACTTTAAAAATAAAGCTGCATGTTGCACAGAAATCCTTGACATGATTCTCTCACCAGCGGCAAACATGCGCTCTGCAAGCACGCAACCAACGCTCTGAAAACTGTAATGTTTGACAGTGAGCCGTTACAATGAGACCCCGAGGAAGGCCTCAGGAGAGCTCAATGGAGCACATCCCGTCATAATACACTCAATTACAGCCCATTCATGCTAAATATCAGGATATGGCATAACATGTACTGTAGTGTGCTTGGCATATCATTATGCTTGCAATACTATTTCTGCTTCTTCTGAGATTATATTTTAAACAGTATCTCGTCCTGGGGCTTTCAAACGACCGCGCGGCTCCGGCTGTTCTGACTCAGGTTGCTGTATCTTCTCTAAATGATCCGACTTTTTGTTAAACGGTCGATCAAAACTACGAAAAGTCCCATAGACTTTAATTGAGGGGGTCAAAACTTTAGTAGAATAAGAGAGTATTTCAACTGTCTATCACTAGCAAAGCTTAATGACTATCCCAAGTCAACATGTTTAAAACATGCTAGCAACATGCTAATTAATGTTAACAATGTGTTAAAACATGCTAATTCATGGTTAAAATGCCAGCAACAATGCTTATTCATGTCAGCAACGTGTTAAATCATGCTAGCATTGTGATAACATGTTATCAAGATGTTAATTCATGCTATCAACGTGTCAAAACATGCTAATTCATGCTAGCAAAGTGTTAAATAATGATAGCATTGTGATAACATATGTTATCAACATGCTAATTCATGCTATCAAAGTGTCAAAACATGCTAATTCATGCTAGCAGTGTTAAATAATGCTAGCATTGTGATAACATATGTTATCAACATGTTAATTCATGCTATCAACGTGTCAAAACATGCTAATTCATACTAGCAAATGTGATAAAACATGCAAACATGTTAGCAATGTGTTAAAATTTTAACAACATGCTAATTCATGTTAGCAATTTGTTAAAACATGTTAATTCCTGTTAACAATGTGTTAAATTGTGTTAACAACATGCTAATTCGTGTTAACAGCATTTTAAATTATGTTAGAAAAATGCTAATTCATGCTAGCAAAGTGTTAAAGCATGCTAGGAATGTGGTAAAACATGTTAATTCATGTTAACAATGTGCTAAATCATGTTATCAACATGCTAATGTGTGCTATCAATGTGTTAAAACATGTTAATTCATATTAGCAACATGTTGAAAAATGCAAACATGTTAATTAATGTTATCAATGTGATAAAACAATTTCAATTCATGTTATGAATGTGTTAAAAATGCTAGCAACATGCTAAAACATCCTAACTACCTACTAATGCTAGAAACATGCTAAAACATGTTAATGTGTTAAATCATGCTATAAACATAATAAAACATGCTTTTTTTTACTTTCTCTGAGTAAAACCTTCAAACCAACATTTTGTCAAGGCAACGTTTTGTCAAAAATTTGACACCAAATTGTACTCATCTAGTTTAAATATAGTATTTGTGTGATCTAATTATGACTCTTTATTAATTATTAATTATAGAGATAAAAATGTGGAGTGAAAATTCACTTATAATTGAGCAATCTAATGGGAATCCCTAAAAAATCAGGATCCCAACAGGAGGAATTAAGACATTTGATGCTCAAGAAAAAGGAAAAACTACTACTATTAATTAAAAATGTATTAATTCTTGATTTGTGACGCCTACACATAACAGAAAGAAAGATGAACTTAATTGTGAGTATTAAAGTCACCACCGCCTTCTCTTCTCTCTCTCTGTCATAAATATTCATACAGCAGGAAAAGCTCTCTGTCTTCCTGAATCGCACGCAAACCGCGGGTCAGAGATCATCATCCACCGCCGCTGAGCGCCAGCCAGATCAGACATCAGAGTATTAAAAAAGGTGTCTTGCTGTAAGAAGGTGGATTCATAGGGTAAGTAGATACTGAGTACACTAGGGGTCCCAAATCACTGAATTCGTCAAATACATTTAAAAATGAGAATTCAAAATTTTTATTTACATGATTATTTATTAATAATTATTTATTAACTAATATTTATTTTTATTGGACTAATTATTAATCTAAAACTAATAAAAACTAATTAAAAACTAATTAAAAACACATGCTTTTAAACTTGTCTACTATAATTTAATACTTCTTACTTTAAACGTTTTTTATTTTATTTTTTAATTTGTGTTTTGACAATGAGAAATACTGCATTTTTTTTGGCAGTGTATCAACTGTACCCATGATTACCACCTTATCTTACAACACGCCCTAATATCCATATGTCCTTCATGCTAGAAAATATGTCAATTAGGACTTCACAGTTCAAATATCACACACATCAAATGCTGTTTTAATTGGCTTTGCACATGTTAATTCATTAAAGACATTAAAGGACTATATGTGCTTATTAAAGGACTATATGTGCTTATTAAAGGACTATATGTGCTTATTAAAGGACTATATGTGCTTATTAAAGGACTATATGTGCTTATTAAAGGACTACATGTGCTTATTAAAGGACTACATGTGCTTATTAAAGGACTACATGTGCTTATTAAAGGACTACATGTGCTTATTAAAGGACTACATGTGCTTATTAAAGGACTACATGTGCTTATTAAAGGACTATGTGCTTATTAAAGGACTACATGTGCTTATTAAAGGACTACATGTGCTTATTAAAGGACTATATGTGCTTATTAAAGGACTACATGTGCTTATTAAAGGACTATATGTGCTTATTAAAGGACTACATGTGCTTATTAAAGGACTACATGTGCTTATTAAAGGACTACATGTGCTTATTAAAGGACTATATGTGCTTATTAAAGGACTACATGTGCTTATTAAAGGACTATATGTGCTTATTAAAGGACTATACGTGCTTATTAAAGGACTACATGTGCTTATTAAAGGACTACATGTGCTTATTAAAGGACTACATGTGCTTATTAAAGGACTATGTGCTTATTAAAGGACTATATGTGCTTATTAAAGGACTACATGTGCTTATTAAAGGACTACATGTGCTTATTAAAGGACTACATGTGCTTATTAAAGGACTATATGTGCTTATTAAAGGACTATGTGCTTATTAAAGGACTATGTGCTTATTAAAGGACTATCATGTGCTTATTAAAGGACTATATGTGCTTATTAAAGGACTATACGTGCTTATTAAAGGACTATATGTGCTTATTAAAGGACTACATGTGCTTATTAAAGGACTACATGTGCTTATTAAAGGACTACATGTGCTTATTAAAGGACTACATGTGCTTATTAAAGGACTATACGTGCTTATTAAAGGACTATACGTGCTTATTAAAGGACTACATGTGCTTATTAAAGGACTACATGTGCTTATTAAAGGACTATATGTGCTTATTAAAGGACTATGTGCTTATTAAAGGACTATATGTGCTTATTAAAGGACTATCATGTGCTTATTAAAGGACTACATGTGCTTATTAAAGGACTACATGTGCTTATTAAAGGACTACATGTGCTTATTAAAGGACTACATGTGCTTATTAAAGGACTATATGTGCTTATTAAAGGACTACATGTGCTTATTAAAGGACTACATGTGCTTATTAAAGGACTACATGTGCTTATTAAAGGACTACATGTGCTTATTAAAGGACTACATGTGCTTATTAAAGGACTACATGTGCTTATTAAAGGACTACATGTGCTTATTAAAGGACTACATGTGCTTATTAAAGGACTATACGTGCTTATTAAAGGACTATACGTGCTTATTAAAGGACTATACGTGCTTATTAAAGGACTATACGTGCTTATTAAAGGACTACATGTGCTTATTAAAGGACTATATGTGCTTATTAAAGGACTACATGTGCTTATTAAAGGACTATATGTGCTTATTAAAGGACTATATGTGCTTATTAAAGGACTACATGTGCTTATTAAAGGACTACATGTGCTTATTAAAGGACTACATGTGCTTATTAAAGGACTACATGTGCTTATTAAAGGACTATATGTGCTTATTAAAGGACTACATGTGCTTATTAAAGGACTACATGTGCTTATTAAAGGACTACATGTGCTTATTAAAGGACTACATGTGCTTATTAAAGGACTACATGTGCTTATTAAAGGACTATATGTGCTTATTAAAGGACTATATGTGCTTATTAAAGGACTATATGTGCTTATTAAAGGACTATATGTGCTTATTAAAGGACTACATGTGCTTATTAAAGGACTACATGTGCTTATTAAAGGACTACATGTGCTTATTAAAGGACTACATGTGCTTATTAAAGGACTATATGCTTATTAAAGGACTACATGTGCTTATTAAAGGACTACATGTGCTTATTAAAGGACTACATGTGCTTATTAAAGGACTATATGTGCTTATTAAACTATATGTGCTTATTAAAGGACTATATGTGCTTATTAAAGGACTATACGTGCTTATTAAAGGACTATATGTGCTTATTAAAGGACTATATGCTTATTAAAGGACTATATGTGCTTATTAAAGGACTATATGTGCTTATTAAAGGACTATACGTGCTTATTAAAGGACTATATGCTTATTAAAGGACTACATGTGCTTATTAAAGGACTACATGTGCTTATTAAAGGACTACATGTGCTTATTAAAGGACTATATGTGCTTATTAAAGGACTATATGTGCTTATTAAAGGACTATATGTGCTTATTAAAGGACTACATGTGCTTATTAAAGGACTACATGTGCTTATTAAAGGACTACATGTGCTTATTAAAGGACTATATGTGCTTATTAAAGGACTACATGTGCTTATTAAAGGACTATACATGTGCTTATTAAAGGACTATATGTGCTTATTAAAGGACTATATGTGCTTATTAAAGGACTATATGTGCTTATTAAAGGACTATATGTGCTTATTAAAGGACTATATGTGCTTATTAAAGGACTATATGTGCTTATTAAAGGACTATATGTGCTTATTAAAGGACTACATGTGCTTATTAAAGGACTACATGTGCTTATTAAAGGACTACATGTGCTTATTAAAGGACTACATGTGCTTATTAAAGGACTACATGTGCTTATTAAAGGACTATACGTGCTTATTAAAGGACTACATGTGCTTATTAAAGGACTACATGTGCTTATTAAAGGACTATATGTGCTTATTAAAGGACTATGTGCTTATTAAAGGACTACATGTGCTTATTAAAGGACTATATGTGCTTATTAAAGGACTACATGTGCTTATTAAAGGACTATATGTGCTTATTAAAGGACTATACGTGCTTATTAAAGGACTACATGTGCTTATTAAAGGACTACATGTGCTTATTAAAGGACTACATGTGCTTATTAAAGGACTATATGTGCTTATTAAAGGACTATATGTGCTTATTAAAGGACTACATGTGCTTATTAAAGGACTACATGTGCTTATTAAAGGACTACATGTGCTTATTAAAGGACTACATGTGCTTATTAAGGACTACGTGCTTATTAAAGGACTATATGTGCTTATTAAAGGACTATACGTGCTTATTAAAGGACTATATGTGCTTATTAAAGGACTACATGTGCTTATTAAAGGACTACATGTGCTTATTAAAGGACTACATGTGCTTATTAAAGGACTACATGTGCTTATTAAAGGACTACATGTGCTTATTAAAGGACTACATGTGCTTATTAAAGGACTACATGTGCTTATTAAAGGACTACATGTGCTTATTAAAGGACTACATGTGCTTATTAAAGGACTATACGTGCTTATTAAAGGACTATACGTGCTTATTAAAGGACTACATGTGCTTATTAAAGGACTACATGTGCTTATTAAAGGACTATATGTGCTTATTAAAGGACTATATGTGCTTATTAAAGGACTACATGTGCTTATTAAAGGACTATATGTGCTTATTAAAGGACTACATGTGCTTATTAAAGGACTATACGTGCTTATTAAAGGACTATATGTGCTTATTAAAGGACTATATGTGCTTATTAAAGGACTATATGTGCTTATTAAAGGACTACATGTGCTTATTAAAGGACTATACGTGCTTATTAAAGGACTATATGTGCTTATTAAAGGACTATATGTGCTTATTAAAGGACTATATGTGCTTATTAAAGGACTATACGTGCTTATTAAAGGACTACATGTGCTTATTAAAGGACTATATGTGCTTATTAAAGGACTATATGTGCTTATTAAAGGACTATATGTGCTTATTAAAGGACTATATGTGCTTATTAAAGGACTATATGTGCTTATTAAAGGACTACATGTGCTTATTAAAGGACTACATCTGCTTATTAAAGGACTATACGTGCTTATTAAAGGACTACATGTGCTTATTAAAGGACTATATGTGCTTATTAAAGGACTATATGTGCTTATTAAAGGACTATATGTGCTTATTAAAGGACTATATGTGCTTATTAAAGGACTATATGTGCTTATTAAAGGACTACATGTGCTTATTAAAGGACTATACGTGCTTATTAAAGGACTACATGTGCTTATTAAAGGACTATATGTGCTTATTAAAGGACTACATGTGCTTATTAAAGGACTACATGTGCTTATTAAAGGACTATATGTGCTTATTAAAGGACTATACGTGCGTATTAAAGGACTATACGTGCTTATTAAAAGACTACATGTGCTTATTAAAGGACTATATGTGCTTATTAAAGGACTACATGTGCTTATTAAAGTACTACATGTGCTTATTAAAGGACTATATGTGCTTATTAAAGGACTATATGTGCTTATTAAAGGACTACATGTGCTTATTAAAGGACTACATGTGCTTATTAAAGGACTATACGTGCTTATTAAAGGACTACATGTGCTTATTAAAGGACTACATGTGCTTATTAAAGGACTATACGTGCTTATTAAAGGACTATATGTGCTTATTAAAGGACTATATGTGCTTATTAAAGGACTATATGTGCTTATTAAAGGACTATATGTGCTTATTAAAGGACTATATGTGCTTATTAAAGGACTATATGTGCTTATTAAAGGACTATATGTTCTTATTAAAGGACGATATGTGCTTATATGTGCTTATAAACTTAAACTTTTGATTTTTTTTTTTTAAATGATCGTTTCGTTAGATAAGATTTCATCAATGTCTGAATGTGACTGTTAAGTTGCGATCTTACATCGTGCAACTAAGCTGCATGTGCCGCAATAGGATAGACCCTTTTCACATTCCCGGGTTTCTCGGAGCGGATGTCGTCATTGTTAGTTTAAATTTTAAAGCGGTGAATGAGAGAATATATTGAATATTTTTTTGTGTCCCGCTTTGCTCAAATAGCAAAAGAAAAATGCAACAATAGTGATTTCACAACTTTCAAAAAGAGGGAAAAAGTAGAGTGAGATTGATAACGGCAGTGAATAGAGAGAAAGATGATATTTTTACCATCACTCCCATTGACGCTGTATTAGAAACACACTCACAGCAGGGAAGTGTTTTTTTTGTAATTTGCCAAGCAAATATCACAGATCAGAATTGTTGCGCATGCAAGTTATTTGAGGTGTCTCAAATAACTTGCGTGCACAACTAGTCTGATCTGTGATATTTGCATCGCACTTTATGCGTATTAGCGCCCTCTTCGATCGTGGAAAATTTGAAGCGCCTGTGCTTCCAGTCCGAAGATATCGGTGATAGTCTTTTTCTAAGGTCAGTTTTTAATTTCACCACAGCTCTTCCACATCGAATAGCTTCTCATGCTTACATGACTGTAAAGTTAACTTACATTTTTGTAAACCTTAATCTGTGCTCTGAAAATTGGCATATTGTATGACTGTGTGTCATGCAAGGCCATCGTAAAATCTGGACAAATGTGCGAGCTGGTCAGCGGGGTACAGTTCAACTGTACCTGCACAAGAGTGGACCCTTTTCAGACTGATGACGTTAATCCTGCAACATTTTGTGTATTTTCTTTTTTTTTTAATTGTATGTATATTTATAACGCTACTAGTTTGTATTATATTACTTTTGCATCAAATTACTAAGGGTATTACTAATAAGGGTCTTCTCTAACAAAACGGTCATTTAAATTTTTTAGTTTAAGTTTAAGTTTTATAAGCAGATATGTTGGCCTTGCTCTGGCCTGTGATGTGTGTACGTGACGTCACGTGATACGCAGTTACGTTGGAAAGGTCACGCTTGCCGTAGGCCGAAGAACCGAGTCAGTGTTGAACGTGCACACACTCAGTCAAACGCCGTTTACAAAAAGGAGTTAAAAGGTAAAACAGCGATGTCGGACGAGTTTGAATCCTCCTTCCACTCATTTGTAAACACTGACTCGGTTCTTCCGCCTACGGCAAGCGTGACCTTTCCAACGTAACTGCGTATCACGTGACGTCACTTACACACATCACAGAACGGAGCAAGGCCAACATTTCTGCTTATAAAACTTAAACTTTTGATTTTTTTATTGAAATGACCGATGGTTTAGTTAGATCAGACCCTTATTCATCGTCTGGTGTGGTTTAAAGCCCTCTGAAGCTGCACTGAAACTGTCATTCGGACCTTGAACCGTTTGGACTCCATTGCGTCGATTATAAGGAGAAAAATCCTGGAATGATTTCATCAAAAACCTACATTTATTTTCCACTGAAGACAGAAAGACATGGACATCTTGGATGACATCGGGGTGAGTAAATTATCAGCAAAAGTTTATTTAAAAGTGAACTAATCCTTTAACAGTCAAATTCAGACAACGCACAAAGCAAATTAAAACAGCATTTGATGTGTGTGATATTTGAACTGTGAAGTCCTAATTGACATATTTTCTAGCATGAAGGACATATGGATATTAGGGCGTGTTGTAAGATAAGGTGGTAATCATGGGTACAGTTGATACACTGCCAAAAAAATGCTTTCCTAGTTAGTATTTCGGTCTTGTTTCAAGTACAAACATTAAACTTTTTTTAGATTTTTTAAATTGTATTAGTTTTTGCTTAAAATAAGCTAAATAATCTGCCAATGGCAATTTATTATTGATAAATAATCATGGGGAAAAAAAGTTGAATTCTCATTTTTAAATGTATTTTACAAAATCATAGAATTGGTTAGGCAGTTTTACAGCATTACGGATGGGTGTCTCAAATAAAACGCTTATTGTGTTTATGAGCTATTGGTGGCAAATATGACCTACTTATGGATGTTAATAATTATTAATATTTTAGTAGACAAGCAAAGGAAATGTCATTTAAAAAAAACACTTCGTTTTGGTGTGGTAACTGTAAAAAGTGTACCAACTGTACTCGGTCTACTATCGGACAAACGTTTGCAGTAATTATGATGTTTTTGAAAGAGTCTCTTCTGCTCACCAAGGCTGCGTTTATTTGATCAAAAATGTTGATCAGTTTATTCCTAAATATAATTGTTAAATGTTAAGCAGCACATCGATAATAATAATAATCATAAATGTGTACAATGATTTCTGAAGGATCATGTGACACTATAAGACTGGAGTATTGATGTCTATCACTAGCAAAGCTTAACGACTATCCTAAGTAGGGTTGTGCCGATGGACGATATCATCGTGATGCCACGCCCCCCGTTACGAGTGCGACACACACTAATCCTCTTCTATAGTTAAACTAAAAAGTTTGCAGGGATTGCTCTGTAAATTAAATTGAGAGTATAACTAAAGCATATATGCTATTTTAAATACTGTAGTCTATGCCAGATATATAGCCTACATTTTTAAATAATCCATTTCATAATCATGCGTGTTTATTTTAGCACTTCTGTCAGTGAAACAACACACTACAGCCTGTAAAACATTTAAACGATTATCAGTTAATAATGGTCACATTAAGATTAAGACAATTAAATATTAGTTTAGAAAAAAATGTTTTATTTCCCCACAAAGATGCGTCAGCTTTGAGATGAATGTGGGACACGAGCTGGAGACTCCTTCTCGAATATCTTCGTCTTCATGTTTTCTCCTGATGTTGCAAAGCAACACGTGTTGTAAAACATCTGGAGAGCGAATTTTATCTTCCACAGGGTCAAGACATTTAGGCTGTTTGATTATGCACTGCCAGAGAAAACAAAATTAAAATCGCCGGTGTGTGTGTGTGTGTGTGTGTGTGTGTGTGTGTGTGTGTGTGTGCGAATTGCGCTATTCAAATAAACTTGACGCACCAAGTCTAATAAGAACAAACTGAGTTAAATAAAATTGGAAGTAAAAAGGTATTCATCCTACATTGTTTTTTTCTACTTCACCACAGTAAAGCATATGAATGGGTAGGCTATAATAGGCTAAATTATAAGCAAACGAAAGGAAGAAACTTTTCACAATTCCCTGCGAAAATGAGTGTGACGTGAGTGAAGATTTATGAAAAGAAACGTGATGTCCCGTGGGATAAAAATGGACTAACTGTTAGCCTTTTGGTTATGCCTATTGTTAAAGTTCGCGGAAATCGGAAAATCGGGTACAAACATATTTGAAAAGCTGGCAAATCTTAAATTGGGCTCAGCCTCCCTCTCTCATTCGGCATGAATCCATATGTTTTCATGGCTGCGATGTAACTGCGAATTTATTTCCTTTGAAAACAAAGCTTTGTGCTTCACTCCTGTGGTAATATATTCACGTAAAACAGCATTCACATACAAAACACGGGGATAATAGCGAAATTATAGTTTTAAATAGAAAATATTTATGTAAGGAGGTATATTAAAATAAAGTGCACAACTCTTTACTTGGTTTCCCCTCACGTGCAACCTAGTGCGGGTGAGTCCTTATTTGGGTTAGCAAAATAACGAAATAGAAAATAGTATTCATGTAAAGAGATAGTAAAATACAGATATAGTAAATTATATTTTTTTATTTAAAAAAAAAATAAAAAAACAACGATATCATCGTCCATCGCGATGTTTTATTGTTAACATCGTCAACTGCCAATTTAGGGGACATCGCCCAACCCTAATCCTAAGTCAACATGTCTACTCATGTTAACTCTAGTAATGTGCTAAAACACGCTAGCAAAATGCTAACTCACGCTAAGAAACCATTAAATCATGTTAACAATGTGCTAAAACATGCATATGCTAGCAAATGTGTTAAAACATGCTTACTCATGCTAACAATGTGCTAAAACATGCAAGCAAAATGTTAACTCACGCTAAGAAACCATTAAATCATGTTATCAATGTGCTAAAACATGCTTATTCATGCTGACAATGTGCTAAAACATGCAAGCAAAATGTTAACTCACGCTAAGAAACCATTAAATCATGTTATCAATGTGCTAAAACATGCTTATTCATGCTGACAATGTGGTAAAGCATGCTAGCAAAATGCTAACTCACGCTAAGAAACCATTAAACCATGTTATCAATGTGCTAAAACATGCGTATTCATGCTGACAATGTGCTAAAACATGCTAGCAAAATGTTAACTCACGCTAAGAAACCATTAAATCATGTTATCAATGTGCTAAAACATGTTTATTCATGCTATCAACGTGACACTAAAGACTGGAGTAATTATGTATATTACTAATAAAGCGTAATGACTATATAGTCAACATTTTAAAACATGCTAATAACATGCAAATTCATGTTAACACTGTCATAAAAATGCTTATTTATGCTAGCAATGTGTTAAAAAATAATGGCAAAATGCTAATTCATGCTAGCAATGTGCTAAAATTTTTAGCAACATGTTAATTCAAGCTAGCAACTTGTTAAAACATGTTATCAACATGTTAATTCAAGCTAGCAACTTGTTAAAACATGTTTACAACATGGTAACTCTAACAATGCTAAAACATGTTTATTCATGATGTTAAAAATCTTGCAACATGCCATTTCGTGCTAAGAAAACGTTAAATCATGTTACCAATGTGTTAAAACATGCTAATTCATGCTAGCAATGTGCTAAAACATTCAAACAACATGGTAATTCATGTTATCAATGTGATAAAACACGTTAAATCATATTATCAATATGTTAAACATGTTTATTCATGCTAGCAATGTGTTAAAACATGCTAGCAAAATGCTAATTCTCATTAAGAAACCATTAAATCATGTTATCAATGTTAAAACATGCTAATTCATGCTAGCAATGTGCTAAAACATTTTAACAACATGGTCATTCATGTTATGAATGTGGGAAAACATGATAAGAAACCATTAAATCATGTTATCAATGTTAATTCATGTTAGGAATGCGTTAAAACATGCTTATTCATGCTAGCAATGTGCTAAAACATGCTAACAACATGCTAATTCATGCTAAAAAAACATTAATTCATGTTATCAATGTTGAAACATGTTAATTCATGTTATCAATGTGTTAAACATGATTATTCATGCTAACAATGTGCTAAAACATGCTAACTAATTCACGGTAAGAAACCATTAATTTATGTTATCATTGTTAAAACATGATTATTCATCCTATCAATGTGCTAATTCATGTTAGCAATGTGGTACAACATGTTATCAACATGCTAATTCATGCTAGCAAAATGCTAAAACATGGTAAATCATGTTATTAATGGAGTAAAACATGCTAATTCGTGTTATTAATGTGCTAAAAAATATTAGCAAACATGTTAATTTTTAATTTGGTTTTTACATTCAACACAACACAAATAAATGTCTGTGATTAATCCAAGCTTTTGACCGGTAGTGTATGAGATACATGGAGACGTCTTTAAAGCGAGTCATTAAACTTGTTTTTGTATTATCAAACACAACTTTCTAAAACACTGTCACCAAGATCTGCTTGTTTCCATTCATGAAGGGTGAACTGTAGGGCAGCCAGTGACTCGGTTTGCCTGCTAAACTTCAAACATCCCGCACACGTCGCTGCGTTGCTGTCTGGAGGCCGGTAAGAGGGTCAGCAATCGAGATAACATCAGGGCCAACGGCAAACAAAACCCACTCCATTACCCACAAACACGCCACTGTTACAGCTGCGGCCAGGACTTTCTGAGGTACTCTCGACTTCTGGTAATATTGCAATAGGTTAAAGGTGATGTAGAGGTAGAGTATTTGCTGTGGGAGAAAGTTTGCATGTCTGGAAGTGTTTGGGACTTTCTGTTCCCTGAGGGAGTTTCTGGTCCTCAGAGATAAAAACCGAAAACAAGTGATTACTTAAGCCAGCAACTATCATCTAAAGTCATCTCTCAGTTTTCCATGCATGTTGTGTTGTCAGTGAACTATATCTAGCCAAATCTAAGATTAAATGAAGAGAAATGTGGCCATCTGAATGATCTCTTCATAATGAATGGGAGCACAGGAACGGAATAAATCAGAGAAGAGTGACAGATACAGACCAAAAACATCACATTTATCATATGTGACCCTAGACCACAAAACCAGTCATGAGGGTCTTTTTTTTTTTTTTTAATCGAGATGTATGCATCATATGTAAGCTGAATAAATAGCTCTCCACTGATGTATGATAGGACAATATCTGGCTGAGATGATACAACTATTATTGAAAATCTGGAATCTAAAAATCGAATATCCTTTAAAGTTGTCCAAATGAAGTCCTTAGCAAGGCATATTAATAATAATAATAATACATGTTTTATATGTTTACGGTAGGTCATTTACAAAATATCTTTGATCTTTACATTTTAATGGTGACGGTCAAACATTGAGCAGCTCAGTTTGATCCTGAACCGTTTGAACAGTTGCTCATCACTTGATTTTTATATTTTATATGGAGTGGATTTATGAAATGTACATATTATAATACTGTGTGTGTACAATGTATTGTTGGCTATTGCCACAAATATACCCTGGCGACTGGTTTTGTGGTCACATATAGTTTGACCTCAGAAGAGTATGCAGTCCTTCTGGCTCAATATATTGGGCATCCTTAGACAGTCTGTCTTTGAGGAGGATCAGTCATTGCCAATATCTGGAAGCTCTGCAGGTCTCTTTATAACTTCAAGGCAAGCTGAGATAAAACGAGCATGGTTACTGAAGCGAGAGCCTTGTGAAAGAACAGGCAGGAGGGCTTTAATAAAAGGTCACAGCTACAGTCTAGAAATCCCTTAGACTTCAGTATCATTGTTCATAACGCTTCATAATAACAGGGACTTAGAAAGCACCATTGTCCCCTGTCTGATGTCTACAGGCAATCATTTCTCTTACAAATCCCAGCATAAATTAAAAAGAGTTAAAGTAATGGTTTGTGTAACCCAGACAACCCGGATAATCTCAGTCTCAGACGGCACATCTACCGTACGCTCACTGACTGTCTAATGCATACGGCACACAAAATACACATGCCAGAGAGCAAAGATCAGCTTTTAATCAGAAACAACATCGTTTCTAACAGTGAGGCTGTGCTGTGGCAGATCTCTTCCTGTACCATACGCAGTTTTAAAGGAGCTATCTCACGTTTAAAAGGAAATATAGCCATCTTTTACATAATTTAGTGCTTACAATTTTAGTGTTGTGGTGGAGTCTGATCCTGAACCGTTTGAACAGTTGCTCATCACAGCTAGTCTTTGCTTGATTTAAGGATTATTGTGGTTTTGATATTTTATATGGAGTGGATTTATGAAATGTACATATTGTAATACTGTTTAAAGTTTTCTTTTATAAAGCTAGAAAGCGGTTTAGCTGCGTCCGAAATCACGCACTACATTTGAATTTGAACCTTCGTTGTGAGCGTTAAAAAGTATGTTATAGTATAAAATGTGCAGTATGAATGTAATCCGGACGTACTACATCCGCCATGTTGTCATTATCATGTGACCTATCAGCGTCGGTTGGATCAATAGGCCTTATTCAGAGCAGCGCCATGACAGGTATGAAAGCGAGGCTGTGAGGGTAAGACTTACCGTGTTTTCAATGGCATCCGCTGTAAAAGCTCATAAATCACTTATCATTTTCCACAACTCATGCTATCTGGAGTTTTTGTCTACTAAAACTTCTTGGAAATATATTTTGCAGTGTTTCATCAGCAGAACAATAAAAACGCATTAAATAACAGTACAACCCACTGAAGAGATGTACGTCTATCCCTCACAGCCTCGCTTTCATTCTCGTTAAAAAATCAAAGATGGAGCTGCTGTGAATAAGGCCTACAGACAGTAAAAGAAATGGACACAGTAATCCCATTGACTACAACGGAGAGAAGTGAAGTCATTAGAAACATCACTTCCTGATGGCTGGAGCGACTGCGCAGACTCAGATTGAGCTTGGCCACGTAGATGTGACGTGAGCAACCTGTCTGAAAGTGAAATCTGAATCACGTTGTTTAAATGTTTTGTCCCGTTGCTTTTGGCTCTCTATGGGCTTCCCTTGCCTTTATCGGACTTTATGCCCCCGATTGCCTCATAGACAGTTAAAGATTGCCCGCGAGCTTCTACTTCTGCCTATCACGGTAATTTCTCTACTACGACAGAGTCGCGTTGGTTATAACGCAATCGTTAGCCTATTTTTACAAAAAGCGGCTTCTACGGGACGATAGAGTAAAATACAAGGTAATGGAGTCTATTATACATTGTCGTGTTTCTGTAGAAATAAACAATGGACAAATGGAGTCTTTAAACGCCTCAGATGTAAAGTTATTCACTGTCAAAGTGGCGCCAAAATGAATGGGAGTCAATGGGATGCTAACAGCAGGTGATGGCTTGGTTAGCAATGGCTGCCCCTATGGAAGGGCGCTTTCAGGGGATGGATTAACGTTACCCCCTTGGTTGCATCCCATCACCTTTATTCATAAATCTTCTCCCGTTGCCTCATGGGATATTAAAGAGTCCATCATGCACACTAGGGATGGGCATATTGATATATCGATACTGATGTGAGTATCGAAGTTTATTTTGTTTATTTAAAGAGATTATATAATGCATATAATACGAATAACCTATGTTACTGAATAGTTGTGTAGTATAGGACTATTTTCCTGCTCATCTGAGCCATGATCTGAACGCACACAAATGCTACGAGACAGAACCAGTTAATCACAGAGAGCGTTAGCTCAATGATGACACTGCAAACAGATGCTTCTGGAAACGCAGCTCAGAACAATACTCATCAGAAGACAAAAACATAGGCTATGTTTGAGTTATTTCACAATAAAAGATAGAAATTGTAGCCTAGTGAAATTACACTCGAATGTTAAAAGTTGATATTGATCATGTTCTATTCTGTAACTAATGTTAACATAAATCATGTCAGAATAAAAGGTTGCTACGTCCTGTCATTGGCAGTCCCTTATGAAAATGAACCATGGCTTATTTTTTACTACAGTGACCGTAGTTCAACTAGTAGGCCTATTGGTACATTTGTTATCTCTACAAGTAAACGTATTTTAACCATGTGTAAACAACATATGATCTAATAAGCTGCAATTAAGGCATATTGAATGTAAAAATACCTTTCAAATATGAAGTTAATGGGGCATCTTTACCCATTTTACTATTAGTAATTTAAAAATTTAATGAATTTAATAATTAAAAGTTCAGTTTAGAAGAATCGTATTCGTATCAGTATTGATATCGCGACACTGGCCTTGAAAGTATCGGCATCATATCGAAAATAAATGAAGTCGTATCGCCCATCCCTAATGTTAGTTTGGGTGAACAACCAGTCTAGAAATGAGTTGACAACTACACCTTCTGAAGTTAAGAAATTTAGCTTAACTTTTTGCAGCATAAATAGGTGATTCACTCCTAGTCAATCCAGGAACGACCTCTGACAACTAGAAAGCATCAGCTGATCAGTAGATCAGGACAGTCCGGTTTTAGAAGTACATTTCCAATTGACCTTTACCAGATTTACAGGGTTCTTCTCAGAAGAGGAAGGCATCATAGTTGGGTAAACATCTGTAGATTAAAGGAATGCATAACTGATATAAAAATAAAAAAATGCATGACTATTCATTTCCTGCTACTTAATTCAGAAGAAAAATGCATTTTTAATTATTGGACAAAAAGCTCCACAAGTAGTGCCCAAGAATACTGTCTAACCCTCGAAGGCTGCTGTGTCACGCCCTGATCGTCAGTGAGGACCCTGGGTGTGCTCTTTGGTTCCAATCTTTCGTTTGAAAGCCACGTTTCTAGCATCTGTAAAACTGCATTCTACAATCTTAAAAACATTACTGCTGTGCATGTTGAGACATTGACATTGGCATATTTTAAGGTCTGTCAGTGCAAGTTGCTTTTAACATGCATTTTAGTCTGAGTCTAGTTTAAGCCTCATCTCTGACACTGGGGAAAATAAATAAATATAACCTGAAGTCCCACTGAAGTGAGACGCACAGCATTATTCAATGTGCTGACGTAATTTCCACTGAAACAGGAAGACAGGTAGGGACATATCAAACAGCTCCTCCCCTTTTTAAAACAGCCAATAGCGTTTAGTTTATATCACAGCTCGTCCAGAGCTCAGTAAAACCGCAGTTTCCCCTAATCTCCCTAAAAATACAGCATCCTGTGCTGCTCCGACTCGACCACATGATCCGCTCTGTGCTATCGTGTCTCTGGACTGGAGCTGTGGCGGATCACTGGCACTAACATGAAACCAGACTTAACATTGTCTGAATCGTTCCCTATCCCCTATATAGTGTACTATCTGCTGTTCACCATGTAGAAAACAGTAAATGAACAAGTGACCAATTTTAGCAGATTCAGTGTCGGTTTATAATGTAGGGGCGGGCTTCAGATTCTAGAGAGCATTTGATTGGACAGAAAATCTGATGAGAAGCATTGATCCATATTGGCGGAAGTGAGAGACTGTAAATTATGAACGCTGATATATTCTAAATGTGAATTTTGAAATGGTTTTGAGGAAACACTAGCTTATAGATAACAATACGACTTACATATTCATACTGAAAGCCACAAAACTTCATGGGGACTTTAAATATCATCATTTCTGCTGAAGAACTACCCATAATCCCATAAAGGAAATCAACTCCTTTAGCTTTAACCCCAGTTAAACACACCTGTTCAAGCTAATCAAGTCCTTCAGGCTTATGAAAACTTACAGAGAGCATGTTTAAACTAAACTCTCAGGACTGTGACCCTCCAGGAGCTGAGTTTTGCACCCCTGCCCTAAACTCTACTTATATTTGAAGTTTTTTCTAACTCACATGACATTTGTAGTGCTTCACATCAAAGTTTGTAATGCCACTATATTCAGCTGGTTAGTTTGGGTGAGCGCTTATAATATGTATTGAAGAAAGATGAAGAAAATGTATGAAACCCTAACCAATGCCACAGAAAATAAAATAGCTTCTTCTTCAGTGTCTCAAGTCTTTGAAAATGGAGATCAATCATATTCCGTCACTCCGGGGCTTTATATAACACCATAATAGCCTATTTTAAATCACAACCTCATAATCATGTTGCAGGAGTCATCAGTATCCTAATGTTTCATTGATCAAATCCCATAATCACAGTCACATATACGCTACAGACTGAGAAGAGAATGAGATGTGACTCACCTGTGGGCGAAACCACGACCTTTCCCATTTCAACAGGCTTCTCCTGAATCTTCCTCCAGTTTCTTCCTTCTTCCCCCTGCCTCACCCACTCTTGGGCCGCACACACATAATCCCCTTGATCCGACGGCTTTGCTCTTTTCAGGACTAGTCCGTAAAATCCACCTCCACGAAGGTCCAGCTGAAGCCCACCGTCTGTGTAACGCTGAGTGTAGTTGCTTCCTACTTTGATCTTATCATCCGGCCCGAATGTCAAGATTTCCTCCAACGGGCCGCTGCCTTTCCTGACGGACCAGCTAACGGAGAGGAAGGTGTGCTCCGTGAAGCCCCGTGTCGTGTTGCACTGAAGCTCCACTGATTCTCCCTCGGACACCGCTGACTTGGGAATGGTTGGGGAAACCTTCAGACTGTCCCCGATCACTGGACACAACAGAGGAAGACACTTTAAAGCAGGCAGGGGAGGAGAGGTGTGTCAAAGGGGTTAAAGGTGAAGTGTGTGATTTTCATACCACCAATCAGCCTTGCAAAAAATGTGTTAGGACAAATATAATCCCACCCTACACTCATCTCATGGTTTAGGCCATGTTGTTGTATTCGATCCTGTCTGGCCGCTCAAAACAAACAGATTGTAATTGAATTAGTTGCCACTGGTGCTGCAGAAATACACACTTCACCTGTAACAAGACATCTGGAATCAGCACAATATTAAAGCCACAATGTCATTTTTGTTTAGCGTATTCAAAATAAAGACGTGTCTTGATGACTTGATTTGGCGGAGCTTTTATTCTGCCGCAGACAAAGTTTTTTTTAGTCTGGTCTGCCTCAGGTCTAACAACGCTCATCAATGTCAAACTGATTGAGATGGCCAATCAAATCAAAGTAGGCGGGGTTTGCGTTCCCTCGTTCAGTCTTCACAGAGACGAGCGCGTTAATCTATCGCTTAATGCCGTTGCGGGAACTCTGTTCCTTCCAGTGAAATCACAAAACAAAAAGCACACAAACATGTCCATGCTCTTAATATACAATCATTGAACATCTTTGATTTTAATAAAGAAAAGAAAAAACTACATGAGGGCGGATAAGAACCTGAAACCTTCGACACGGTTCACAAAACTTCTACCACCAGCGGATCTGTGTATTTATTCACTAACAGGAAGAATATAAAGACTAACAATATATTTGAAGCAAATGAATGCAAATATTATCTGCAAATAATGATTAAAATGATTATTTCCCAACTAGAATTACACCTAGAATTTCTTTATGCTTTATAAAAATACATTTTTATCTAAAATGTTCAAGACATGGTTATGGCCTTGGTACTCGCGGTAATCTCTTAAATCAAGATTAAATCAAGGTTTGTCTAATAATTCTGTTGCACCAAACTTTAAACCTCGTTTAAAAATAAGCAGGGAGAGAGATTTCTGGTTGTCAATAAAGAAGGAAACTGAATATTAGTATTGTTACTGTCAATGGCGAATTCATCATGGTGGCGAAAATTAACTGTAAATGGAGGTTTCAATCACAGGTTAAATTAAATTAATCTGGGTTTAAAATTAAGTGGTGCAACACAACTCGATTTAAAATCAAGCCTAGATCAACAAATCCTAGATTAGCTCTAAACTGTGCTTAATCTAATCCTTGTTGGTGCAGACTAACTGTGTTGAGCTGGTCCTGCTCCTCCACATCTGTCTGACTTACTCCACCCCTACTCTCCTGCTCGGTCCCTCAGATCACCTGAGCTTGGTCTGTTGTCCACTCCTGGTTTTCGGTTGTCCACTGTAGGTGGTAGGTCATTTAGTGTTAATGATCCTAAATTATGGAATTCACTTCCCCTACCTCTACGAAACGCCTCATCTCTGTCTACCTTCAAGACCCAGCTGAAGACTTATCTATTTAATTTGTATTTTGGATAATGTGGCTTATAAGACCTCTGCTTGTATTGTATATGTGGGTGTGTTGAGGTACTTTAGTGTGCATGGACAAATGTCCTGTCTAACACTATGAGCTGTGGAAAGGCGCTACATGAGAGTGATGCTAGAACAAGGGCCTCTATAAAAGTGGACTGTGTAATACCTTTTAGGCGCACTACATTTGGACAAACTGTCTTGTCAGTGAAGGGAAGTAAATATTGGAATAGCCTACCCCCCACAATAAGGGACTGTTCCTCATACACTAATTTTAAAACTCATTTAAAAATATGGCTTTTAGAAAACCAAAGTTGCACGCATTCTTAAACTGCCTCATGAACTTCTTATGTGTGACGATTACTTGATTACTTGTTCTTATACTGTGTTTTTATAATTGCTGTCAGTGTGTAAACTGTTGAGGGTGTGTATGCATGCTTGTCCTTGTTTTTGTCTTTTATCTGCCTAGGGACAATAGATGAAAACTAGCTGTGGTGCTAACTCTAGCATATTTACATTGTGTACTTGAACTGATGTTCATTAATATGCACTGTCCCTATCTAAATAAATTCATCAACAAATATAAATAAAACTGGCCCCACTTTATATTAGGTGGCCTTAACTACTATGTACTTACATCAAAAATTAAGTACAATGTACTTACTGTGTTCATATTGTGTTGCAAAACACCTTTGCTGATATTGAGGTGGGATACGGGTAGGGTTAGGGACAGGTGTGGTGGGATGGGTTAGTTTAAGGGTAGGGTTAGGGACAGGTGTGGTGGGATGGGTTAGTTTAAGGGTAGGGTTAGGGACAGGTGTGGTGGGATGGGTCAGTTTAAGGGTAGGGTTAGGGACAGGTGTGGTGGGATGGGTTAGTTTAAGGGTAGGGTTAGAGACAGGTGTGGTGGGATGGGTCAGTTTAAGGGTATAGTTAGGGACAGGTGTGGTGGGATGGGTTAGTTTAAGGGTAGGGTTAGGGACAGGTGTGGTGGGATGGGTCAGTTTAAGGGTAGGGTTAGGGACAGGTGTGGTGGGATGGGTTAGTTTAAGGGTAGGGTTAGGGACAGGTGTGGTGGGATGGGTAAGTTTAAGGGTAGGGTTAGGGACAGGTGTGGTGGGATGGGTTAGTTTAAGGGTAGGGTTAGAGACAGGTGTGGTGGGATGGGTTAGTTTAAGGGTAGGGTTAGGGACAGGTGTGGTGGGATGGGTTAGTTTAAGGGTAGGGTTAGGGACAGGTGTGGTGGGATGGGTTAGTTTAAGGGTAGGGTTAGGGACAGGTGTGGTGGGATGGGTTAGTTTAAGGGTAGGGTTAGGGACAGGTGTGGTGGGATGGGTAAGTTTAAGGGTAGGGTTAGGGACAGGTGTGGTGGGATGGGTTAGTTTAAGGGTAGGGTTAGGGACAGGTGTGGTGGGGTGGGTTAGTTTAAGGGTAGGGTTAGGGACAGGTGTGGTGGGATGGGTCAGTTTAAGGGTAGGGTTAGGTGTAAGGGAAGTGTCAACAGTGTAATTACATACGTAACTACAGAAATTAATTACAGATGTAATTACATGAAGATATTTTTAAAAATGTAAGTACAATGTAAAAACATGTATGTACACAATAAGTGCAATGTATCAAATTATTAATTAAAATGTTAGTACATAGTAGTTAAGGCCATCTAAAAGTGGGTCCATAAAACTTCTTCATCTAGAACAATGATTTGTTCCCTGTCCATCAATGATCCAAACAGTGTCTAATAAAACACATCATGTATTAAAGCGTCTTTGGTGTTTCCATGGTTTATACAAAATAAAACCGGAAATCGAGGGTAACGCGGGTATGATGTCATTGATAGGTGACACACGGTCCGTGCCCTGGATAAAATCGCTTATTTCTCTGGATTTAAACATTTGGGATAATGTACGTACGCAAGTCAACAAAATATATGACATTGTTCTAGTGTAGTATTTTGAATCTAAAAATATTACATATTGTGCCTTTGATATGATATGATGAATGCAATTGAGTTCACTATATATTTTTTAAATAAATTAATATTTTTACTGAACTTCTTAACATGCAAGCGCTTCAGAAACAAGCAGCTCCTGAACTCATCGAACTGAACACTTTCAGAGAAAACAACATTTCCGTTATCATCACTCATTTCCTCATACTTTCTGCTCAAGTGTTCAATTGTTCTGTTGTTACTAGTACATCACAGCACCGGCTAAAAGAGCCGGTTTGCGTTTGACCCTTGACCGCTCTCACGCTCGGTGTCTGTCAGTGTCATAGTGAAGCAATCTCTTGTCTTTTGGTTAAAGTTTAAGGGAAATTCCTGATGGTGACGCTTCCTTAACGCTCTCTCTATTTTGTCCATCTCCAGAAATGGAGCGGAGTGATATAACCAGCACGGCATCTTAAAAAAAGCTCCACAGACTTTCACTCCAGTCAGTTTAAAGAATAGGTCTTTGTATTTCTGTCACACTTCAAGGCTCGCAGCACATCCCATTCCCCTTACACTTCTACTGCCGCCCTGTTTAAACATGTAAAGAGACTGCATCACATCTGATACGCACGGCTAAGGCCTCACCTGCTGATTAACCTGTCTCACTCGATCTCCTCCAGTCCTTCTGTCTCTGACTGTTAGTTTAGAGGGTTTTATCAAGCAAAGGTCGTTTAGTGTAACGGTCCAAGCGTCCTCCTTCAGCTCGCGCTTCACGTGTCTTTCTGCAGTCAAACCTGCTCTGATTTTATCAAGTAAACGTGATATTTGTAAGCTTTATTTCTTTATTTGATTATCCAGACATCATTTATTAGAAATCTCTCAGATATGATTATCTTTTGATGAAGGTTTATTTGTTCATCTCTCAATCATTATATTCCATTATACGTTTTGGTCATAAAACTAAGCATTTAAATATCATCTTACCAAGGCATATTAGAATAGGTAAGAATGATCTAAAACACTTTTGTCCAAAATTGTTTTTAACTTTCTTTATATGTCAATACATAATTAAAATGTAAGTACTCTGAAAAAGAGATTATATAAATCGAGTGACTCTAGACTTTTTATCTGCAATAAACACCGCTCATTATTTTCGTTCGGGGCGAATCAAGTGATTGGCTCGGGCGACTGTCACTCTCTCTCGCTACCATGGCGACCACCCCTTTTGCTACAGGACCCGCCCACATGCGCGCACCCGTTTGATTTGAGGAGTTCAAGAGGCTGTATTTCTGCTGTACAGGTAATCTTTCATTTTGATTATACATTTTTTTGGTTTATGTTTTCATGAAGCATGTATCACTAGCACACGTAGCTGCCTAATATAGCTAACATAACATTACTTAGCATAAAGTTACAATGGTATACACTTAGCGAGAGATGATAAACACTCAATATGCTTAGCTCAAGTGGATCGCTGTCGTGTTGAATTTCGCAAAATGTAACTTTAGATAACAAAATGCATGTGTAGAAGCTAGTACACCGCATCCAGGAACTGTTTTTAGAACTAAGCTAGCTTTAGCTACTATCCTCTGTCTAAACTCTTTTACCATGTTCACCGGGAACTTTACCTGCACGGTTATTTCCGTCTTTGGTTTGTTTTTATATTCTCTAGCTATGTTTACTGATGTTTATGTCTTGTGTCTGTGTGTCGTAGACACTGTGTTGTGTGTGTATTTTAAACTTTACCAGTATCAGTATTCTAGCTTGATAGTGAGTACTAAAAGACATCTCATTTGTTTATATTCATACTGATGAAGTTATATTCTTTATTACATGTGATTCTGACATGATGTCCCTCATGCACTCGCTTGTCTCAGGTGAATAATGCTCTTCCAGCTGATTGGTCGGCGGAGCACGTTCGTGTGTTTTGGGGGCGTGGCTTTGGAAAGAGCCCAGAAGGGAGAAGGTGGAGTGAATGGAAATAATGAGCTGAGTTTAAAACAGTCGTGAGAGGTCTACAGACACTCAATCTTTATACTTTCTTTTTCAGAGTACTTACATTTTAATTATGTATTGATATATAAAGAAAGTTGAAACAAATTTGGAAAAAAATTACCTACCCTACCTTTAATCGAGTTTGGCTATTCATAGTTTTCAGTCACGTGACTGTCGTGGAGCCTTGGAGAGCAAAACCGCCATTGAACACCATTGAACTGCAGCACAATTTCCATCTTAAAACAAGAATACGTGAACAAGATGCATGTTTTGGGCACTTATGATCCATATACAGCACCTGCTGCAGTATTTCAATCACTAAGAACAACGGGACGTTTTTTAAACACTTAACATGAAAAACACTATAGGGTGAGTTGCACCAATAAGGATTGAGTTAAGCAAAGTTTAACGCTAATCTAGGATTTGCTGATCTAGGTTTTATTTTAAATCGAGTTGTTGCACCACTTCATTTTAAACACAGATTAATTACACAGTAAAACCGCTATAGAGCTGATCAAGCAGCAGACGGAGGGTGAACCGATGACCCTTAAAGTGCTGTAATGTACTAAAACAGTGATATTAAAAGATCAAATTCAGTTTACACCTTTTGATGATGCCTGCTATATGCAGGCGAGAATATGAACGCAACACGTTTTCTTTATAATGGGTTTCAATGAGGAAACGGCTAACGAGAAACCTCGTGTTGCATTAATATTCTGTGATCATCTGCTTTCCTGTATAAAGTATGCAGCATCAATAAGGTGATATTGAATTTGGTATTTTAATATCACTATCTTACTGCATTAATGCTGACTACAAACCTGGTTAAAATGACTGACGGCCAATGAGAAAGCTTTGTTTTGCCCTCCAGGTGGGCGTTCCTATAAGCGTGTGACGACACGTGAAAACTATGCATTTAATTGGATCAAATCCTGAAAATGGGTTGTTAAAATAAATAAATAAACGATTCTGAAATTATATTAGATCACAAAATCAAATCTTGGTTTTGATCTGGATTAAATTATCAGTTTGTGTTGTTCAAAACTTTTTAGTAAGATTGAAAAGTTGATCCCAGCTGAAGGGTGGATTTCAGGAACACAACATTTATAAAACTTAAAAACAAAATATCGTGTGATACACTTTTTCAAATAGCTCTTAATTAGTTTGTTTATTAGTTTAAAGTGGGGGTTTTGTTTGAAAGCTACATTGGCACGATCATAAGAGCGAATGCAATGTTTCTCTGGTGAACGCTACATTAAACTTTTCTGAGAGAACGCAAAAACATTAAAATATCTTTTTTCCCATCCCCATGTCCCTTCAGGGGCTCCGTAGAGCACTAGTAACCCAGATTTGGTCATCTGAAAAGTGTGTATCTGGATCAAAGTGATCCAATCCAATTTTGCTTTAAAGAACAAGCACAAAAGTAAGATGGATGACCTGATCCTGGACAGCAAAACATGGGATTTCCAAATCCAGATCATTCTGATCCAGTTTAAACTTGTTGAACAACTGGACCCTAGGGTTGCAAAGGGGCTGAACATTTCCAAAAGTTTCCAAAAAACATTTTCTAAAAGTTTCCAAAAAGCCCAGGAAAGTTTCCAGCCCTACAGCATCAGGATGTAATCTTACATTTTGTCCATATAAAACAAAGCCTCTGGATAAAACGGAGCTGTTTTTTTCCTCCATATTCTCACTATATCATATTATATGACACATAAACGCCTCGTGTATCAGCTATGATACTCAAAAAAACACATGCAAACTTTTTTTTGTTTAAGGGAAAAATACACTGTTCATATGTCAGGCTTTACAGGGTTAAGAGGTCGGAGTGAAGGAGTTAGCCTGCTTTACTTTGATCCACTCAGTTTGGTTTAGTTCAGGCGGTTTCGTTTAGGATAGACCTGTGCTGTTTATCTTACATTCGCATTAGATCAGTTAGCATTTCTTTGGGTTTTGTTGAGTCGACCTGTAAGGTGTTGGTGCTAGCACAGCTGATATAATGACAACATATACAACTCAACATAACTATAACAAATAAAACTTAACGCACAGAATCCAAACATAATATTCGACCCTATTCACAGGTGTTGGCATTACAACAGAGTTAATCGTAATTAACTGAAAATCTCCAGATGCCAAAATATCAGCTCATCAATTTTGTCTTTTTATTCTGAAGTCGTTGCCACTTTTTTATTCTAAATAAATAAAAGGTTTAATTTTGTTCTGGCAGATGGAGCGAGACATTGAAGTCTAACTCCATATGGAGCATAATATGAATAACTAAACCTGCTTTTGCTCAGTGAAAACATGGCAGAAGGGTAAAGGCAGGCTCGACTGACCTTTGAGCTCCACGTCGGCGTGGTAGTTCCCGCTGATGACCGAATCTGTGCTCGGGGTGCTGCAGCGATACACGCCGCTGTCTGTCGCTCTGACCTTCTTGAATCTGAGCTCCACAGAATCATCGCCCAGCTTCTTATAACTAATGTCACCGCTGTTGACCCGGTCCCTCACTGTAGAGTCCATGAAGTTATCGTCAAAGGTGGACACGAGCTGGAGCAGTTTATCTCCGGCCTGGATCATGGACCACTCGAAATCCTGATCCCGGGGTCCCTGGTAGTCAGACACATTGCAGCGAATGGAGACGGCCTGTCCCGCGACGTGCACCAGAGGACTGACTGGAACCTTCACCACACGGCTCTCACTGACCGCCACTGAGAGAAGAAGACAAGAGTTCACATATACACACTAATGCACAACTGGAACAGTATGATCACAGTTTCACCAGGACTTTTTTGCTCACCAGTCACTGTGGCTAATGGTTTTTCAAAGTAACAAGCCACTCAGCATTCTCAAAGGCCACAATTTTGACATTAATACCAGGAGAAAAACAGATATTTGCAATATTATCTTTATTAGGCTGCTGTCACTTTAAGAGCGGATGCACGGATCCATTACACTGATACACATGTGTTTTCTTTCTCAACCGTTTACTTTCACTTCAAGCAGAACTGACCGTGTTCATGTGAATACTCGCTAAGACCGGCAGTTCGGCATTATATTGTGTGTATTTGACTGGTTAAGGGCAATAAGCAGCGGGAAATAAGTCCTGAGAGGCGGCTTTATGTGTGTGTGAGCACAAAATCTGCAGGAATGAGTCAAATTATGAGCAATATGTGCATTCCCACGGCAAAATTCAAGCCCTGCAACAATATTGATCCTGAGCAAATGAAACGAGTGAGGGGAGGAGGGTTTGTGTGTCACTCGCTGAGAGAGAGAGAGAGAGAGAGAGAGAGCCACCATATCGTTATCAGCCGATAGGAAAATGTGTCTGATATATTAAAACGGATTATTAATTTAATTTATATAATAATAATAATAATCATTTCCTTCCGATGAGACACTTCAGATGTGCACTGTTCGCCACGATTGAATTGCTTGAAATATGATTAGAATCACTTCAATAAAGGAAAATACAGTTCAGAGCAACATGTGCAGCTCAAGAATGTCATAAAGGCTACATAAAATCATAATGAGAGAGCATTATAATTGTGTTTGGGACATGGCATTAATGGTGAGACTTGTTTTTGCATTCAGGCTCTCAAAAATGATATAAAATTTTGATTTAGATTTATCAGCCAGTATATCGGACCGATAATTCTTTATATTTGAAAGCTTTCAAAATAGTCTTTCAAATATAAAGAATAATTTGTTTTCATCCACATAAAAAAACACTATTTATTTTACTCCAGATATCTGAATGTCAGCTTGACATATAAAGTTTGCTATTTTAAAAATCTATAAGCCCACAGAATAAAAGACATATCATACAAGCAAAACGGTTTCACAGACGGCTTAGATTAAGCCAGGATTAGGCCTCAGTTCAATTAGCTTTTATAAACGTGCCTTAGAAAACAACACTACTGGTGTGCATGTTGAGACAGAACAATGACATTGATATTTTAAGATATGCTTTCAGTTAAAACATGCATTTTAGTCTAAGACTAGTCTGTGAAACCAGGGGTTAAAGTCATACAAACCAAATTCAGTCAAGTTTGTCCAAACGAAGGAGCCATGAAGACAGAAAGTGTGGAAATGATCAGTCTCGAGACTCCCAGGATGAGTCATCAATAATTCCCAGAAGAGAAAGACCGTGATGATGCGTTAAAAGTACACTTCAAAGAGATGCGTCATGGAAATTATCATTGTAAATAACCTTATTAGGTCAGGGATGAGTTCAAAGCACTGGAATGAAAACATGCCGTCGCAACTAAAGGTGAATATTAACATTTTATTGGGTTGGGAATTAAGTGCTCTGAGACGAATGATATCAGCACGGCAGCAGAAGACTTTACCCTGAGGAAAACCACGGAAGAGAAGAGCAGAGGGACCGAAACCAAAACAGAGAGAAAGAGGTGACATGTAACAGCTTGTCTCTTCATGAGGGATTGGTTGTTCTTGTAAGGTTGACAAACATAGCAGACACTAAAGAAATATATGGTACAATAAACCCTGCTGTCCAAACTGAGATCATAAGATACAGTATTAAAACAGGACACGGTGAAAGATGATAAGTGAGAGCAGATCAGAGCTGATTATATGAATGATAATGAATATGAGCCAGGGATTGTGTCAACACAAAACCCAGTGTGCATATGCAAATAGCAACTCTATCTTTTGAAAGGGAGACAAAAAACACTTCCCATATCTTTTATAGTTAACGTCAAAAGGCATGCATCCAATATAGCATACCGCATACCAGCAAACTACTCAAGCTATTTCTCCCGGAGAGAGATATGCTAAACGTAGTATGATTTGTAGACTAGTGTAAAGTCCTGAAGTGCACATTCATGTCAGCTGGTAGAAGTTTTCAGTCAGATGCCAACATGGACACATTGTGTGACATAAATATCATATAGTTGGACTCCTACAGCACTGAAGCCAAAGCAAGACCTGAAGCAAAACCACATAACCTTAAGAACCACTGCTTGAAAATCTGGTTCTCTATCTGCTTGCAGTAAACACATTTTACACCCTACCTAACCACTGAACGCCTCACTTAATGGATCATTTAATACTGTAGGCAACGCTAGACAACTGAGACCTGGATTCACACTGTACAGCACACAGCTCTGGATTGGGGATTTACACTGGGAAAGCAATAAAGCCAGGCTCATTAACAGACTAATGTTGGGTTAACAGTCCTGAAATCGATAAGGAAGCACTGTAAACACATTCTGCTCTCAGATCTGTACCTGAATTTGAAGTCGATCTATAATAAAAAACAAGCTCATTTTCATCCAGATAGCCTGATAATATTATATTATACTATTTTATAATGACAATTCTTATTGTATTTTGAACAAATTAGTTTAGATAACAGCCAAAAGGTTAATCATGCATATCTAACTTTTTTGTTGTGAACTAAACTAATTAAATACAAACACGTTGCCTTAAAGCAATGCGTTAATCAAGAACTCCTCAACTCACCAAGAGCAATAAACAAAACCACGGGGCGAAGGAGTCCCGTTCCTTTATCCATTTTGTGAAGGCGCGTGATTTTCCCACGGGATCGCCTTTGTCATTCAAACCGGGCAGAGAGTGTGAAATCCTCCCGTGAGCGCGCGCTGAGCGAGTCTCCCGGCGCGAGCGCGGAATTAAAGTTTATCGAGAGTCGCGCGGTTTAGTCCTTTAGCGTTGCGAACGGCGGTAGATCTGCGCGTGCTGCATGATAAAACTCAGGACAGAGGGCTGGATTGGCACAGTCGTGTCCGGAAGTGAGTGTGTGTGACTGTGTGTGAGTCAGTGTGTGTGTTCTCTCTGTTGGATGAGGGGAGGGACCCGGCCGTGCCGCTCGCCGCAGGTGAAGTTCCGCCGCACCCGCGACTGAGTCGTGACAGTGCAGGCAAAATACATTCACTAATTATCTCCCAGAATAACTCCCAGCGTCCAGAGAGACCCCCAACCACCCACTGCTATCCTCACATGTTCCCAGAACGGTGCAGAATGAATCATTTATGTCGAGAAATCGTCCTCATTATCCTTTCATCTCTGAGAGAGTCGAGTAGGATATCATCATATATAAATCTGCACACATTTATGCACCAATAGAGACCACACTGGTTTATTTAAACTTTAAACAAATGACGTGTGTTAGGATTCTGATATTGTTAAGGTAAGTTGCGCTTTAAAGTGCATATGAATCATATTCTGTACTGTATCTAGGTTAGCTACTAATCAAATGTTGCATTGATCATGTGAAACCTTTGCAGTGACATCAGATTGTCTTGCTTCCACTGAAACACAAGATGCTGCACTCAAAAACATAAATAATAATATATATACTGTACTGTACATATGCGTTTTATTGTTTTGCTGTAGCTTTTTGTACACAACTCTGCATTGAGAGATGAAAGCATTTCCTCTTGTAAGAAAAACTGCTAGTGAGTCGTTTTAATAAAAGGGATAGTTATATTTTAAAAAATGGCTCTTCCAAGCTTTATAATGGCAGTGAATGGCTGTCTCTGTTTTTGAAGTCCATAAAAGTGCATCTATCCATCATAAAAGTGCATCCATCATCATAAAAGTGCATCCATCCATCATAAAAGTGCATCTATCTATCATAAAAGAACATCTATCATCATAAAAGTGCATCTATCTATCATAAAAGTGCATCCATCCATCATAAAAGTGCATCCATCCATCATAAAAGTGCATCTATCATCATAAAAGTGCATCTATCCATCATAAAAGTGCATCTATTCATCATAAAAGTGCATCCATCCATCATAAAAGAACATCTATCATCATAAAAGTGCATCTATTCATCATAAAAGTGCATCCATCCATCATAAAAGAACATCTATCATCATAAAAGTGCATCTATCTATCATAAAAGTGCATCCATCATCATAAAAGTGCATCCATCCATCATAAAAGAACATCTATCCATCATAAAAGTGCATCTATCTATCATAAAAGTGCATCCATCCATCGTAAAAGTGCATCCATCCATCATAAAAGTGCATCTATCATCATAAAAGTGCATCTATCCATTATAAAAGTGCATATATGCATCATAAAAGTGCATCCATCCATTAAAAAGTGCATCTATCCATTATAAAAGTGCATCTATCCATCATAAAAGTGCATCTATCCATCATAACAGTGCATCCATCCATTATAAAAGTGCATCTATCCATTATAAAAGTGCATCTATCCATCATAACAGTGCATCCATCCATTATAAAAGTGCATCTATCCATTATAAAAGTGCATCTATCCATCATAACAGTGCATCCATCCATTATAAAAGTGCATCCATCCATTATAAAAGTGCATCTATCCATTATAAAAGTGCATCTATCCATTATAAAAGTGCATATATCCATCATAAAAGTGCATCTATCCATCATAAAAGTGCATATATCCATCATAAAAGTGCATCTATCCATCATAAAAGTGCATATATCCATCATAAAAGTGCATCTATCCATCATCCATTATAAAAGTGCATCTATCCATCATAAAAGTGCATATATCCATCATATAAGTGCATCTATCCATCATAAAAGTGCATATATCCATCATAAAAGTGCATCTATCATCATAAAAGTGCATATATCCATCATCATAAAAGTGCATCTATCCATCATAAAAGTGCATATATCCATCATAAAAGTGCATCTATCTATCATAAAAGTGCATCTATCCATCATAAAAGTGCATCTATCCATCATAAAAGTGCTTCTATTCATCATAAAAGTGCATCTATCCATCATAAAAGTGCATCTATCCATCATAAAAGTGCATCTATCCATCATAAAAGTGCATCTATCCATCATAAAAGTGCATCTATCCATCATAAAAGTGCATCTATTCATCATAAAAGTGCATCTATTCATCATAAAAGTGCATCTATCCATCATAAAAGTGCATCTATTCATCATAAAAGTGCATCTATCCATCATAAAAGTGCATCTATCCATCATAAAAGTGCATCTATCCATTATAAAAGTGCATCTATCCATCATAAAAGTGCATCTATCCATCATAAAAGTGCATCTATTCATCATAAAAGTGCATCTATCCATCATAAAAGTGCATCTGTCCATCATAAAAGTGCATCTATCCATCATAAAAGTGCATCTGTCCATCATAAAAGTGCATATATCCATCATAAAAGTGCATCTATCCATTATAAAAGTGCATCTATCCATTATAAAAGTGCATCTATCCATCATAAAAGTGCATCTATCCATCCATCATAAAAGTGCATCTATCCATTATAAAAGTGCATCTATCCATCATAAAAGTGCATATATCCATCATAAAAGTGCATATATCCATCATAAAACTGCATATATCCATCATAAAAGTGCATATATCCATCATAAAAGTGCATCTATCCATCATAAAAGTGCATATATCCATCATAAAAGTGCATCTATCCATCATAAAAGTGCATCTATTCATCATAAAAGTGCATCTATCCATCATAAAAGTGCATCTATCCATCATAAAAGTGCATCTATCCATCATAAAAGTGCATCTATCCATCATAAAAGTCCATCTACCCATCATAAAAGTGCATCTATCCATCATAAAAGTGCATCTATCCATTATAAAAGTGCATCTATCCATTATAAAAGTGCATCTATCCATCATAAAAGTGCATCTATCCATCATAAAAGTGCATCTATCCATCATAAAAGTGCATCTATCCATTATAAAAGTGCATCTATCATCATAAAAGTGCATCTATCAATCATAAAAGTGCATCTATCCATCATAAAAGTGCATCTATCCATCATAAAAGTGCATCTATCATTCAATCTCATTTTTAGTGCAATCTGATGGTCTGAGGTCTGCAGCTCTGGTGTTGGGGGTGCACTGACCAAACTGACCAAAGTATTACAAATGTGAGAATGATGGCTAAAAACATGCATTTTAAAGTTAGACATTAAATTTGGATGTTAATTCCACTATTGTATTATAATTCTTCTAATATATACACAGTGTATAGTTGAATTGCATCAGAAGTAATTGTAATTAAATTACAGGAAAAAATAATAATGAAAATTAAATGTCACAGTTTTCCTGTCAGATCAGGCTGTATATACCCATACATTTTAAAAGCTTGTGTACATACAAACAGACGAACTTTACTAAACGTGTAAAACAGTTGTTTGTTTGTGTGAATGTGTAGAGGAAGATCCGGTCAGAGGTCAGGGGGTGAGGTGAGAGAGGGTTCAGGCTCAAAGGTCACTGCACCTTTTGGTAAAGCCAGTGATTTACACTTGTGTTCAAGTCATTGTGTCAGCTACTATTTTTACTTGTTGATGCAGAACATATGGTTGGCTGAGGACCTTAGACTGCAGTGCGACACACACACACACACACACACACACACACACACACACACACACACACACACACACACACACACACACACACACAGCATGACCATAAAGAAAGAATTCGTTAAGGTACAATCACACTCTCTTTCACAGTTCCTACAGTCCTCCATTGTGAAGGGCTCCTCCCAGTATTAGTGCTTTCAGAACAAACACGGCACACCCTTCAGACATGCCTACGTAACAAAAGAGAGCTGACTCTGACTCTGTGCTGGATTTACTGCACCAGCACAACCCAGATCACCATATGCAAACAAGCACTAAAGACGGTGTTCTGTCAATCAAACACACAATGCTGTCTCTCACCAATACTGAATGTGATCTGATTAATAGTCCTAAGCATTTGAAAAACTGGCTAATTTCAAACATACCGGTTCAACTTTTCCCTGCATTCAGTTGAGCCATTATTAATGTCCTGTCATATAACAGAGTTATGTTCTTCTGCCTCGTCTTGTAGAAATGAATCTGATCGAATGTGATCTTGGATAAGCTTGCTCACATCTGCAGGCAAAACACTTGATCTGTTGTTGTGACCTGCTCTTATTTCACAACACAAGTGTCATACTAATGTAGACAACGTCTGCAAAATAAAATATAATTGTATCAAAATCTGAGAAAATATATCTACCAGGGGCACATCCGGTACTCACAAAACAAATATCTGGGTGCTCCAGAAGGGGAATGAAATATCACCCTTACGAAGGCCTGTTTTTAATATGTAGTTCTGTTTTACAATAAAGGCTTTTTCCCTCTATGTGAGTGCCTGAACATGGATTTTCTTGCTCTACAACAGGATTCACTTCCATTTTTTATAACACCTTTGTGTTGAGGAAGGAACAGAGATAGAGAAGTAGATAAATACTGTCTGTCTGTCAAATGCAGCCATAAGGCCAACATACAACATAGACTGATCAAAAGCTCCCTCTGCTGGTGACTGTATGGTAATTGACAGCTACCGACACAGGGCTTCAGTACAGAGACTGTACTTTAACTTAGGACTGCAGTGCACATACAAAGTAGGAGACATGGGGACTATAGAGGCCGGAACGCCACTTAAAGAAACATTGTCAAAATGACAATACATTACATCTATGAAATCTGAATGCCAACATAATCGCTTGGCATACAAATGCTAATATTGCAAAAATGAACTGAACTCTGAAGAAACATGAACACATCTTCATATGCAGTTTAATCAATGACACAATCACAACAATGAAATGATGAACATTAACATGTGTAACTAGGATGGAGAAGTTACTACACTGTAAAAAAGGCCTGTTCAATTTAACATTTTCTAGTGACTGGTCACATCTAAAAAAATATATATATATAATTGGTGTTGGACTCGCATCAATTCCTCGAGTCCGCGTGTTCGTTGAATGAGGAGAGCAGGAACAAAATATAGTTTAACTGTTTTAATGATTAAGTAAGTCAGATGAAGAAGCATTCAGAGCTCTGGGTCACAGCTGTCCCTGATTTACACAATCCTATGCAAGGTTTGTCCAGGCAGTCTGTGACAAACTTGCCTTTCCCTGACCCAATATTTATACACAAAAAATACATAAGTTGTCTTTCTTTGGGAGTCAGATGATTTTCTGGTCAGCTGTGCTTCGTCGCAACATCACCCCTCCAATTTCCTGGACAAAAGACTGCTTCTTTGTTAACACACACAAAGGTACTTTAAGAGCATAGCAAAACACTTTCTCATATGGATCTGTTATAAATACCAACACATTCTGGCTGTTATGCCCAACAGAAAGTACATACAGTCTTAATGCAAAATCATTTCATAAAGTAACATTATCTTAAATTTACTATTGCTAATGATTCATTTCTACAAGCGTTGTTAGCAATAATGCACAAACAAATATTTTATTCTCAACATTGGTCAAATTTAATTTCTGTGAATTGAATTTTATCTGTTGTGGAAACTGTTAACATGGGCTCTAATGGGGCGATCGTTAAGCATAGCTTCAGCCTCACAGAGCAAGGTATGGAACCCTTCATCATTCAAGGTTTGCTTATGGAGCACAGAGCACAAGATCTTCCTGATCATCCGTATCATGCGCTCCCATGCGCCACCATGATGTGACCCAGCTGGAGGGTTAAAGCTCCACTTGATTCCCTTTTTGGACAAGGAGACTTTTGCGAGACTAGTCCTCTTCGACAGATGAACCTTCGCAACGCTGCTTGATGCATGAGTCTTTGTCAAGAGAATAGGCCACTTCCAGGTGCACGGCCCTGCTGCCAGGTCTGCCAGAAGAGAGGGTCGTTCCTGATCTACCGCCATTTACTAATGTTGGCGAGATTACTTTGGGCCAGTTGATGTAAAAAGAGGGCGTAGCATCGTGAAAAGATATGGGGTAGTATTCACTTGTATGACAAGCAGGGCGTGCACCTGGAAGTGGCCTATTCTCTTGACACAGACTCGTGCATCAACGCTGCTATAAGGTTCATCTGTCGAAGAGGACAAGTCTCGCACTTGAGATCTGACAATGGCACCAACTTAGTGGGTGCAGAAAGGAGCTGCGTGAAGCCATAGCCTCTTTGAATCATGACCGCATTGAAAGAGCCTTGTCCAAAAGGGAATCAAGTGGAGCTTTAACCCTCCAGCTGGGTCACATCAAGGTGGCGCATGGGAGCGCATGATACGGATGATCAGGAAGATCTTGTGCTCTGTGCTCCGTCAGCAAACCTTGAATGATGAAGGGTTCCATACCGTGCTCTGTGAGGCTGAAGCTATGCTTAACGATCGCCCCATTACAAGACCGTCAGAAGATCCTAATGATCTTGAGGCGTTGACCCCAAACCATCTGCTACTCCTCAAAGGAAAACCAGTTCTTCCACCAGGACTGTTCGACAAAAGGGATGTTTACGCAAGGAGAAGGTGGAAACAAGCCCAGTACATTTCGGATCTCTTTTGGAAGAGATGGATCCGCGAGTACTTACCGCTTTTACAGGAGCGTCAAAAATGGAATCAGGAGAAGAGGAGTTTTGTTCCTGGAGACCTGGTAATGGTCGCGGACTCCACAGCTCCACGTGGGTCATGGCTGCTAGGAAGAATCTTGGAAACCTTCCCTGATAAGAGAGGTTTGGTACGTGTGGTTCGTTTGAAGACCAAGACAAACATCCTTGAACGACCCATAACTAAAATATGCTTGCTTAATGAAGCTAAAGAATAATTGGTTCCCATTTCATATAGGCTATATTCTTGGTATTTATGGCTCTTTTGAATTTGGTGTAATTGCTCTGGTAGACGCAATTAGGGGCTGGAATGTATGCCATATTCATTTTGTACTATTTTATGTAATTTTGTCCTGTGCCACTAGGGGGCTGTATGTGTTTTGTGTGTCATCTGTCAGCTGATCAGCCTGGGTATGTCATTTAACATGGAGGAAACTCTGACACAGGTGTTGTTGATTGGGGAAGCAAACAGTTTTCGACTGTGCCATGTTGTGTCTTGCTTTTGCTGTGAACAATAGGGTTTGTTGTTTTGGTTATGTATTATGAGTAAAGATATTGCCCCTATATGATACATTGGAGGAGAATAAACTTTCTAGATAATATAAACAAAACTGAACGGTTATTGTGTGAGGCCACATGGGCACATGTCTGAACGTAATCCACTATATCAACAACCAGTATTAGACTTAGTTTAGGACTTAGTCAATACATTAAGGTCGAAAACGGTTTGCTTCCCAATCAACAACACCTGTGTCAGAGTTTCCTCCATGTTAAATGACATACCCTGGCTGATCAGCTGACAGATGACACACAAAACACATATAGCCCCTAGTGGCACAGGACAAAATTACATAAAATAGTACAAAATGAATATGGCTCATACAGGCTCAATCAGAAATAATATGCTGAGCCAATGGGAACATGTAATTTACCAAACTGTGTAGTTTGTCCAATTAAATATTTTAAATTGTTGTAAAAATTATTTACTTCTCACTGCCCCAAAAGACAACAATGAATAAAAACATAAATATATTAAGAACACAGACAACAGGGATGATTTTTTATCACATCACTTTAATAACAAGTCAATTCCAACACAGGATATTTGGTGAAAATAAATTCGAGAAGTCATCTGCATAACAGGATGTCTTAATGTGGTGAAGAAAAAGCGGCACTGCATAGGCTAAAGACCTGCAAATGAAACTAACATTAATGACAAAGTTCCCCTGCATCACATCTGGCAAGTGTCAGAACAGAAATTAATTAATTATAATGAGGATGAGACGAATGAATGGATGAATAAGAAAATCACAAGGTTGACGTGTTTAATATTAAAAAGGCAATAAGCCCTGAAAGAGGCGGACACCAATCTAACGGCACCGTGTTCAATAGTCGCATGGCGCATATATCACACAAAAATGACTTCATTTACTTATTATTTTAGACATACAGTCGTGGTCAAAATTGTTGGCACCCTGGTAAATATGATCAAATATGGCTGTAAGAAATAAATCTGCATTGTTAATCCTTTTGATCTTTTATTAAAAAAATTCACAAAAATCTAACCTTTCATTGAAGTAAAATAATTGAAAGTGTTGGGTAAATCACATTATGAAATAAATGCTTTTCTCCAAAACACATTGACCACAACTGTTATCACAAATTTTTATGAGTAAAATATCTGAAGTATATTCCCATTAATATATATATTTTTAGTACACCAGGGTGACAAAGAACATGAAATTGTCCAGCTATGACGTCTTCTTTCACAGAAGTATAAACATAAGGAAGCGCTTAATAATTCATCACAATGAGTAAAACCACATAATATACTGGTCCTTCTAAAAATAAGCATATTGTAATAAAAGTTCATTATTTTCCATAATGTAATGATAAAATTAAACTTTCATATATTTTAGATTCATTGCACACCAACTGAAATATTTCAGGTCTTTTATTGTTTTAATACTGATGATTTTGGCATACAGCTCAAGAAAACCCCAAATTCCTATCTCAAAAATTAGCATATTTCATCCGACCAATAAAAGAAAAGTGTTTTTAATACAAAAAAGTCAACCTTCAAATAATTATGTTCAGTTATGCAATCAATACTTGGTGGGGAATCCTTTTTTTTCAGAAATGACTGCTTTAATGCGGCGTGGCATGGAGGCGATCAGCCTGTGGCACTGCTGAGGTGTTATGGAGGCCCAGGATGCTTCGATAGCGGCCTTAAGCTCATCCAGAGTGTTGGGTCTTGCGTCTCTCAACTTTCTCTTCACAATATCCCACAGATTCTCTATGGGGTTCAGGTCAGGAGAGTTGGCAGGCCAATTGAGCACAGTAATACCATGGTCAGTAAACCATTTACCAGTGGTTTTGGCACTGTGAGCAGGTGCCAGGTCGTGCTGAAAAACGAAATCTTCATCTCCATAAAGCTTTTCAGCAGAATGAAGCATGAAGTGCTCCAAAATCTCCTGATAGCTAGCTGCATTGACCCTGCCCTTGATAAAACACAGTGGACCAACACCAGCAGCTGACATGGCACCCCAGACCATCACTGACTGTGGGTACTTGACACTGGACTTCAGGCATTTTGGCATTTCCTTCTCCCCAGTCTTCCTCCAGACTCTGGCACCTTGATTTCGAATGATATTCAAATTTTGAGCGCCAGTCCAGTGCTGCTTCTCTGTAGCCCAGGTCAGGCGCTTCTGCCGCTGTTTCTGGTTCAAAAGTGGCTTGACCTGGGGAATGCGGCACCTGTAGCCCATTTCCTGCACACGCCTGTGCATGGTGGCTCTGGATGTTTCTACTCCAGACTCAGTCCACTGCTTCCGCAGGTCCCCCAAGGTCTGGAATCGGTCCTTCTCCACAATCTTCCTCAGGGTCCGGTCACCTCTTCTCGTTGTGCAGCGTTTTTTGCCACACTTTTTCCTTCCCACAGACTTCCCACTGAGGTGCCTTGATACAGCACTCTGGGAACAGCCTATTGGTTCAGAAATGTCTTTCTGTGTCTTACCCTCTCGCTTGAGGGGTCAATGATGGCCTTCTGGACAGCAGTCAGGTCGGCAGTCTTACCCATGATTGCGGTTTTGAGTAATGAACCAGGCTGGGAGTTTTTAAAAGCCTCAGGAATCTTTTGCAGTTGTTTTGCAGGAGTTAATTAGTTGATTCAGATGATTAGGTTAATAGCTCGTTTAGAGAACCTTTTCATGATATGCTAATTTTTTGAGACAGGAATTTTGTCTGTATGCCAAAATCATCAGTATTAAAACAATAAAAGACCTGAAATATTTTAGTTGCTGTGCAATGAATCTAAAATATATGAAAGTTTAATTTTTATCATTACATTATGGAAAATAATGAACTTTTTGCTAATTTTTGAGAAGGACCTGTAGTTCTGATGTGCAGCAAAAGATTGTTGAGCTTCACAAAATAGAAGGGGCTGTAGGAATACAGCTAAAGCATTGAAAATCCCTATTTCCACCATCAGGGCAATAGTTAAGAAGATCCAATCAGCTAAAGATGTTACGAATCTGACTGGAAGAGGACACGTGTCTATTTTGTCCTAATGCACGGCGAGGAGGAGAGTTTGAGTGGACAAAGACTCTCCAAGGATCACAGCTAGAGAATCACAGAGATTAGTTGAGTATTGGGGTCAGAAAGCCTAAAAACAAGAGACCCTACATCACCATATGTTGTTTGGGAGGGATTCAAGAAAAATCCTCCTCGCTCATCCAGAAACAAACTTCAGCATATTCAGTGGTCAGACATGACTGGAACTTCAGATGGGACCTGGTTCTGTGGTCAGACCTATAAAAGAGCTTTTTGGCAGCAAATCTACCAGAAGGGTTTTGTGCAAACAGGGATAAAGTACCCCATGCCCACAGCTAAAAATACAGCTGGATCTTTAATGTTGAGTGCCTATTTTTTGCTGGAGGTCCTGGACATCTTGTTCAGACATATGGTATCATGGATTCTAGCAAATACCAACAGATAAAAATAAAAACCTGACGGCCTCTGCTAGAAATCTTATAATTGTCAGGGTTCTGTCACTTCGGTCTTGTTTACTCTTGGTTTGTGACAGAGCCCTGGCAATCCTGTATTGTTGTCTTGTCTTGTCTTGTGTGAGTGTGCAGCTTTGAGCATGCTCGAGCTGTGTGTTCTTTCCTTGTGAGTTGTGTGTGGAGCGTGGTGTTCGGATCCCAGCACTCCTAGTTTAGTTCTCGGGTTTTGTGTGGGATTCGGACATTCATGCTCCGTGCGTTGTTTCCTTGTGTGAGTGCACGGAATGAGCATTCGTCTCTTGTCTTGGGAGCGTGTGCTCTTCTGTCCGTGTGTTGTGTGTTGTGTTCTGTGTATCATGTGGCTGGTGTTTTTCATTGGCTGCGTGCTTTCATGTTGTCATGTTTTGTGTGAACATGCAGCTGGTGAGTTTTCATTAGCTGCATGTTCATGTACGTTTGGTGTGAGCACATGGCTGTCATGTTTCTTTGTGCCATGTGCTCATGTCTATTGTCTAACCCCACCCACCTTGTTTCCTGATTATTGGTTGCCCCACCTGTCTTCCCTCATTACCCTCTTGTTTGCTCCCTATTTATTCTCCTTGTGTTTGCAGTCCTGTGCTGGATCGTCGTCGTATGTGCTCCTCATGGTTTCAGTCAAGTCAAGTCAAGTCAAGTCGTCAAGTCAAGTCAAGTCAAGTCAAGTCAAGTCAAGTCAAGTCAAGTCTTTCCCCCTTGGGGTAGTTTTTGTTTGTTGTTGTTTTATTTTATTTAATAAAGCCCATTCTTCCTGCAAATTGAGTCCTCGCTCCTTTCCCTTCTACAAAACCTGACAATAATGGGCCGTGGTTGGATCTTCCATCAGGACAAAGATCCAAAACAAATGCTGTTTTACTAAACGAGGTTCAGGAGGAACATGTCAGATAATTGACACAGGTGGAGAGTACTCAGCCAATCAACAAAAGAGGTATAAATACGAAGCCGTCTTACCTCCATTTTGTTGACAGTTTTTCCAGCATCCTCCACCACCCCTTCTCCACATTTTGCTCTTTTTTCTTTTTAAGTTCTAAACCACTTACATATGGGGGGTACTCTGGGTTCGGGCCAAAGTCCGAGCTCGAAGCCCTCCCCCCGGACAGCACGCCACATACGCAATTAAATTTACTCTATAAATTATATGTAAGTGTGAACTAGTGAAACATAAAAATCAACACAAAAATGTGTCAGTGGGCTGGGCACAAAATGAAGCTTCTGTCATGGCCATTCCAGTCCCCTGACCTGAACCCTAGTATAGAGAATGAGAGGTTGAACTGAAGAGTAGAAGCACCAACATGGATCTGGGAATCTGAAGGATCCAGAGAGATTCTGTATGGAGGAATGGTCTCTGATCTCTTGTCAGGTTTCTCCAAACTCATCAGGCATTAGAGGAGAGAGCTTTTATCTTGGGGAAAAGGAGGTTGCAAAAGTATTTAATAAAAGGGTGCCAACAATTGTGGCCAACATGTTTTGGAGAAAAGCATTTATTTCGTAATGTGATTTACCCCATTTTTAATTATTTTACTTCAATGAAAGGTTAGATTTTTAGGATTTTTTTAATATAAGATCAAAAAGGATAAAATTTATGTATTACAGCCATATTTGATCATATTTACCAGGGGTGCAAACAATTTTGATCACGACTGTATATGACATGAGGAAAATAAAACTATTGGCTACCATCAGATAAATATGTGGTAACTGGGAACACATGCCTTTGGCTCTGCTCGCTCTCCCGCAGATCCGTTTTTGAAACCTCCATACCAACAGTTTTCATCAGGCAAATTTTGCATTCATATACAGTTTTTTGGACATAAGACTTGTTCATCCAACATGGATTTTTCACTGAACTTATAGTTTGACTGAGCACAATTAAATATGTTCGGTGAATTTACATTTTTAATGAAGTTTTTTTAGTGAAGACTTTATGCTATGATTTGTACAATGCATCTTTTAGCTTGGGATAATTATTTGGAAGTCATTTTTTGGGCCAATATGTAATTATCAATGTCCAATAACAGTGTAGCACATCACTTCCAGAAGGTGTCTTTACCACACATAAAGACCACAAACAGGGCCTGTCAGGAGGCTTCACTACTCTGCCTCGCCGGGTAGCGTAATCATACGAGTTCTGCAGGTGATGATTGGATAGGATTTTTTCTCCTCGCCACTCACTGGCTTCGATTTCTCCGTTTATTGATCATCGTTAAGCCTGTGGCGGGACTTATTGGCAGCTGCTGTGCTCGAAGATGCTGAATGTTGCAACGGTACTCTCTACTTCCTCAGTCCACAACATGAGCTTGGTGCACAATGTGATCTCACAACGACTCCAGGAGACCACCTGTGACTGCCAGTATGTGGTTGCATCCTTACTTCATCTCCAGGTTTTAGAGCAGCACGAGGATCACTTGCCCTCTTGCAGTCATTGTAGATCTTCTGAATGCTTTTACTTTCGTCTAGTCAACACTTAACTTTGAGGGGAACATACGCTGCTGCAGCAGATGAGCAGCAGGAAGGTTGTTATCAGCAGTTGAGCTGGTGAAAGGGCTACTGACTCTATTGGCCTTATTCTGTAGTTGAGCAGTGCAAGGTGTTTGTCTGGTGCCTTGCACCAAAATGTTCAGCCTCAGTGTTGGAGTGTGGCATGTGAGTGGACAATGTTTTGTGATTCCATAACTTTGACAGAAGTCCATAAATTCCTCAGTCAAACAGGCTATTGTCTGTTCGACCAATGGTGGGAATGCCATGTCAGCTGAATTGAGCCTGATGAATAAGCTTCAGCGTGTGTTCTCGCATGGAAGGGGGTACAAATATACACAGGCCTTTGTAGACAACACCATCAGTAACGACAAGTTGGCTTTGAGAGTCCCAAAATGGGTGTACTTCTGTAGGCACATCAGGTCTAGGCCCCCATCTCTTGTTTGTTCCCCAGTAGCTGAGCTCTAGACAGTGTGTCAGGCAGTTCCATGTCCTTTCCTCGTCTGTGCTTAACTGTTAGACCATACCGCTGCAGATGGAGGTGCATTCTCTGTATGCGAATGGGGATAGAGAGAAGTGGCTTTCTGGAAATATTTAGGTTTATGGTCATTGTACACTGTGACATGGTTTCCAAATATCTAATTGTGGAACTTGATACATGCATGAACTATTAGGAGCATCATCTTCTCAATTTGTGCGGAGCACATCTCTGTATCTGCAAGCAACTGGATGTCTGTCTTTCAGTAAAACGTCACCAAGGTCATTGCTGCTTTCATCACAGGAACTCTTGACAGGCCTAGAATTGAACATTTGTAGCACAGGGGACTTTGTGCACAAGTTCTTAAGATTGTCAAAGTCTTCTCGTTGTGCTGGTTGTCATGCAAATTCAACATCCGTTTTGAGGAGCATTAACATGATGTTTGGCAGGAACTATGAAAGATAGGTGACGAAACCTAGGAAATTATCCTTGTCTGTTGGTGTTGGCATGGACGCAACAGCCTCTATTTTCACTAGGTCTGCCTTCAGACCATCTGATGTTATCAGATGTCCTACATAGGGCACATGAGGTAGCTTGATGTGTGAAGTTGAAACTGAGATTGTAGTTTGTGGCTGAATTACTTTGCAGAGAATCTCATCACGTTCCTTTGCTGAGGGGGCTGCTATGAGAATGTCATCCATGAAGCTTATTGCACTGCTGATGCCCTCAAGCATTTCATCCATAACACACTGAAATATTTCCGGTGTGCATTTCAGGCCAACAGGAAGACTATGCCACCTAAATCTTCCAATGGTCATGTTGAAGGGTTTCAGAAATTATGACGTTACATGTAATTCTATTAGCATGGAGCCAAATTTTGCATCCAAGATTGATAAGGCATTCACTCTTCTATGGTGTGCATGGGGTAATGTTCCCAAAGAGAATTTTTTTTGTGTGAAAAGTCCACAATCTCAAATTCCGTTGATATTTTAGTGCTCTTGTATTTGGTCAGAAGGTCAACTGCTATAGGTTGTGGTAAGACTGTAGTCCTGGATAAGAGTGTTCAAGCTCACCATTGTGCAGAAGTGTCTAGTAATAACTCAAAGTCAATGTTAAATTTTGCACCAGTATCAGTTCTGAATGGTACCTTCTGAGACATGATCTCAGTTTCATTTACCATCGCCATGGTCATCTGTTTGTGTCAGATGCTCAGAATATGCTCATCTTCTATTTCACAAGTTCACAATTACATATAATCAGATAGAGTAAAGGTCATGTGTATTTGGCGTGCTGAATTTGGCCTGAACCCAGAGTGCCGGGATGCTGGAGAAGGGGTAAGTGTTATGCTGTATATATACCTCCTGTCGCTCTAAATTATGCTTCATTAACAAAGTTTGAGAGGAATCATCATGTAATTCCATCCAGCTGCCAGCAGTCAGTAATCAACATGTCTACCCAATCAGCACAAGTGGAGGATTATATAAATATCCAGTCAACTCACTAATGTTCCTCGACAGTTTTCAGCATTTTGCACCGCCCTAGCTTCCCAACATGTCCGAAATCGAGCTCTTCCCCTCTGATTAACAATCTTTCATTCATGAGGTATCTTTGCCGCAATCCTCTGGCGTTATCTGAGCGTCAAGCCAAACAAACGGGTCCCAGCACACCGAGGTCCCCCCACGCCACAGCGGGCAAAACATTGTCAATCTCCTTCCACATCTTTCTCTACTCCAGCCCATTCAATCATTCCTGCTATAGAGAATGGACAATAAGGCCCGTTGAGCACCAAGCTTAGTCTCGGGCAATGCTGCCCTTCTTCAGCGTCAGGCCTTTGGCAAGCCACACCGCAGATTCAATCTCCGGCCAACTCACACTCTCCACCCTGTCGGCTCAACCATTTAAGAATACAGGTCTAATTCTTCTTGTTTTCTGTCCCTGGTTGAATTTAGCATCACCTTTAGTCACTAATACATGAACAACTGGGACTGTGACAGGGACAGGGGCTGGAGCCTTTACCAGACTCTGGACAGGAGCTGGAACAAATGTGTGTGCTGCCCACACACACCAAATGGCCACAATGGTCAGCGTTGCACACTCTAAAGACTCTGACTCGGGCGTGGCAACCATCTTGGATGAGAGCTCTGGCGTAGCGGCCATCTTGGCAGAGGGCTCTGGCATAGTGACCACAGGACGGGAAGGTACAGAAAGTACAGGACTTGCAACCAACAGAACAAGACATGCTGGGCCAGGCTCCTTGGTCATTGGAGCTTGATGCATGGTACCTCCCCCAAAAAAACTTTTAGGGGAAATGTCCTCCTCAACTTTCCCAACAGTGAAGGAGGTTGACTGTGAAATTAGCAATACTTAAGAAGTCCTGGATGTGGTCCTCAAGTGAGCAAGTCCTGATAAAGGCAAACGAGATGTACCGCTAGATCCATGGTATGGTCAGTGTCGAGAGTCCAGTGACGCCTCCTGTCCCCGCCGAGTGTCCTGCTACTGCTCCAGTCCCTGACCACAGTCCAGAGATGGGAGGACTCTGTCCCCATCCCGAATCCAGTGATAGGAGGACTCTGTATCCCATCCAGAGTCCAGTGATAGGAGGACTCCTCCTGTCCCGAGTCCAGTGATGGGAGGACTCCGGCTCCTGTCCCGAGTCCAGTGATGTGAGGACTCTGGCTCCTGTCCCGAGTCCAGTGATAGGAGGACTCCCTGTCCCGAGTCCAGTGATGTGAGGACTCTGGCTCCTGTCCCGAGTCCAGTGATAGGAGGACTCGGCTCCTGTCCCGAGTCCAGTGATGGGAGAACTCCAGCCTAGTTTATGGTGCGAGGACGCGCCTCCGGGGAGGGGAGAGTACTGTTACAGTCACATAGTCACCTGTCACTTCTGCACTTCACTTCCTAGCGTCCTCCTTGACCCTTACCTGCATGCACTTCATTATCACACACACCTGCACCTTGTCTGCAGCTTCATCAGCAATCCCATTTAAGCACAAACCTCACCTCAGTCATTTATCCAGTCTTGTTTGATCTACGCAGACTACTTACCTGATTCTCCAGCGATGTTATCTTCATTCTCTGTGTTCATCTGATGAAAGACGAGGTGTGTGCATCCCATCCAGTTCATCTGTCCCATATCTCACAAGTCCCTGGATGTCACAGAGTCAGCCACACGTCACAGCCCCAGTCATCACCCAATCACCAGGACCAGCCCACTTGTTCACAATCGCCTGAATACTGACTCGCTGCACCTGCACCTCATCAGAGACTCTCACTATATATTCACCCAGTAACAATTCACTCATCTGGTCTTGTCTCAGTATACACTGTTCATGTCAGACTCCTTACCTCTTCTACCTACCTGTGATTGTCTCACCTCGTCTCCTGTCTTCAGTCTGTCTGCCTGGTTCCCGATCTCCTGTATTTGTCTCCTTCATCACCTGCCAGATACATCTACCGGTAACATCACCAGCGGAGTCACCATCCTCTTCCCATCACCTGGTTCCCACTGATTCACCTTCACTCTGCTTAATAAACATCTATAGCTCTTACCTGCCTGTCTGTTGTGACACTGGAACTGTAAGAAAAGGACTTATTATATTATATTAATCTCTCATTCTCTGGATTCAAAGTCTCCTTTGTGTGTTTCCTCACCTGTGAAACTGCTAGTTTCTCCGGGCTGTCTTGATAAACCCTGTTGAGCAATACTCTTTGTGTCCTGAGTGCACATTTCATAAGACAGTGTTAATTTACTTAATTAGTTTGCTTTCTATTAGTTTTTACCCAGAGATGAACATCACACTCAGATTTGGTGCTGTGAGTGGGCAATTTTGAGCTCATGTGGAGCTCACAATGAAAAATTCATAGGTATTTATTGAATGCAAACAAAAATACCCACGTATTCACACATTCAAGCCGTGAGAATTACATGTACACTTACCACAAGCAGGAAACCACAGTGCATGCTTTGGTTTATACTTTAACTTATTATTTAACCAGTGAGAGTCAGTGCCCTGGCTACGGTAAAAGACTTACGCTCACAATTAAGTAAGTGAGACCCATTTCTGTTTAAATACATTTTCCAACTTTTGCTAATATTTGTTTTCCAGTTGTGTGTTGAGGCTATTGAGCAGTAAGTGTGCAGTAAATAAGGTTTCACGAGTCTGAACTGAGTGAATGTGTGTGATAGATCTGTGCTATGCTGTTTTTCTGAAGCAGATCTCACAACCAGCAGTTAAAATGTTAAAAAGTGCAGAAATATATTGTGCTTGTATGTACAAAAGTGGTCTTGCTGAGCACAATCACACAACTGCATGGTAACACTTTATTGTGTCCTTGTTACACGTAACATGTAATGGTAACATTCATTGTTGATACAGCATTGTCCCTACATGAATAGTGTTACATATCTGTAGGCTTGTTCGACTTCATCCAGCAATGCGCAGACCGATGACTAGAAGCAGTGCATGCGGTTAGACATTTTGTCCGACTTGAGGCAGCACCGATGGCAAGTGACTGTGACGTATATCAACAAAGTACCGCGAGAACGATTCGAGCAGCCGGCTGATGCAGCCGGTGCCGATTCTCAAGAGCGGCTGCACGAGCTCTGATGGCGACACAGCTGATCCATGATAGGCCGGATTCACCGTGTGACAGCGATCACATGTGTTTCGTGTTTATTCCATAGACTGTAAAAATATGGACGTAGTGTCCGTGGCGCCACCCATAGGTTTCTGAAGAACGTTTCTGAAGCCTAAAGTATGGCCGAGCTGGCGGTTGCCATCTTAGAAGCGTCATCGCGTCACTCCCGGATAACAGAAAATGGGCAAAGAGGCGGACCTGGGCGGAGCAGAGGTGCGCCTAAGCGCATGAAGATCAAATGTCTATGGATGGAAGATATTAGCGGTTGATTTTGAACATTTGAATCACGATTACTTTCCAGTTTACTCTGATGAGGACACCAAAGGCACTTTACAGTGATACTGACCCACAGTTTATGGTTTCAGTCTACAGCTAATCACAGTCTGACGATTCTGGAGTATAACGTCCATATCGTTTAAATAAAATAATATATTAATAAATTATTTTTTATTAAAAATAAATTATTTGAAATCAAATTATTAATACATTAAATTATATTAGACTTTCACTCACGGAAAAAATGAAGCCCAGGCTTCTTGGACGGTCTGTTAGTACAATTAACCCCACAGCATGCCATTTTATAATGATTGTGAGATAATGAGATAATCCCGAATAAAGCCTAACGCAGCAGAGATGACAAGTTCAATGGCGAAATATATATATTCTTTTTCTACTAAATTACAGTCGACGGAATAAGCTGAAGGAACGTGATGGCTAACAGAGATCAGATGGGTAATCATTAGTAATGACAGCAGCCGCAGCGGAATCCACTGTCACCTGCTTGTCACTCAAAGTGGCCACGCCCTTAATTATGCAGAACTTTAAGGCTTAATATAATGTAAACAAATGAGTTATAAAAAATTCACCCCCTCACAGTTGTCATGAAGGGCAATATTAGCCATATAGACCAAAACCACAATTTGTACCAGGCTGTAAACATGTTTTTTCTGCTGTAAAGTTGGCCATTTTAACATGGGGCTCAATGAGATTTTGCTCCTTCTGGAGCCTGTCCCTAGTGGCCAATCGAGGAATTAAAGTTCAAATCACTTCCGTATTGGCTTCAAGAGAAACTGGGGAGGTTGCCGCTTGGTTTATTGTAAACTGATGCTACACTAATGCTCACAAATAATTTCTTTATAACAGTAAAACCTCTTTTTATGTAGTCGCGATGTTATATTGTCATGTTTATCAAACTAAAACCGTGATAAAACTGTTGACCCCACTTCATTGATAGTGTAGGTTTATATGTTGAACTATTCTTGTCCAAATAGACGCTTTATTAAGCAGTGCATAAAGTATTGAAAGAAAATGTCATCTGAAACATCTGTGTATTTGAGAAATATTGCATTTATTTAACTTCAGCTGTGATAAAGTTTGCAAACACAGCGCAAGCCGCCACTGCGGAAGCAGAAGTGTCTGACTCGCTTGCACGAGGCTACTCGCCGATCGTTTACATCCAGCCGCAGCCGATGTCCAACACACCTCTTGTGTTTCTGTAGTGTTGTTTGCCCTAGTCACATGTTCCTTTGTCTATGTTTCCCGCCACTCTCTCTGTCTCCTTGATTACCCTTGTTAGTCTTGTTCTATTTAGCTGTGTTTCGTTATCCTCATCTGTATCACCTGTGCCCCTCAGTTAGTTAGTCATCAGTGTTTGTATTTAGTTCCTCGTGTTCTTTCCTCCTTGTCCAGTCTACTTTGTTATACCCAGTTATGTTACACGGTATGTTTGGGGTTGATGTTCTGTTCCGAGTTTGATGTCAATAAAGTCTGTGGCCCCACTTTATATTAGGTGGCCTTAACTACTATGTACTTACATAAAAATAAGTACAATGTACTTACTGTGTTCATACTGTATTGCAAAACACCTTTGCTGATATTGAGGTGGGATACGGGTAGGGTTAGGGACAGGTGTGGTGGGATGGGTAAGTTTAAGGGTAGGGTTAGGGACAGGTGTGGTGGGATTAGTTTAAGGGTAGGGTTAGGGACAGGTGTGGTGGGATGGGTTAGTTTAAGGGTAGGGTTAGGGACAGGTGTGGTGGGATGGGTAAGTTTAAGGGTAGGGTTAGGGACAGGTGTGGTGGGATGGGTAAGTTTAAGGGTAGGGTTAGGGACAGGTGTGGTGGGATGGGTTAGTTTAAGGGTAGGGTTAGGGACAGGTGTGGAGGTATGGGTCAGTTTAAGGGTAGGGTTAGGGACAGGTGTGGTGGGATGGGTTAGTTTAAGGGTAGGGTTAGGGACAGGTGTGGTGGGATGGGTCAGTTTAAGGGTAGGGTTAGGGACAGGTGTGGTGGGATGGGTTAGTTTAAGGGTAGGGTTAGGGACAGGTGTGGTGGGATGGGTAAGTTTAAGGGTAGGGTTAGGGACAGGTGTGGTGGGATGGGTAAGTTTAAGGGTAGGGTTAGGGACAGGTGTGGTGGGATGGGTTAGTTTAAGGGTAGGGTTAGGGACAGGTGTGGTGGGATGGGTTAGTTTAAGGGTAGGGTTAGGGACAGGTGTGGTGGGATGGGTTAGTTTAAGGGTAGGGTTAGGGACAGGTGTGGTGGGATGGGTTAGTTTAAGGGTAGGGTTAGGGACAGGTGTGGTGGGATGGGTTAGTTTAAGGGTAGGGTTAGGGACAGGTGTGGTGGGATGGGTTAGTTTAAGGGTAGGGTTAGGGACAGGTGTGGTGGGATGGGTAAGTTTAAGGGTAGGGTTAGGGACAGGTGTGGTGGGATGGGTCAGTTTAAGGGTAGGGTTAGGGACAGGTGTGGTGGGATGGGTAAGTTTAAGGGTAGGGTTAGGTGTAAGGAAGTGTCAACTGTGTAATTACAAATGTAACTACAGAAATTAATTACAGATGTAATTACATGCAGGTATTTTTTAAAATGTAAGTACAATGTAAAAACATGTATGTACATAATAAGTGCAATGTATCAAATTATTAATTACAATGTTAGTACATAGTAGTTAAGGACACCTAATATAAAGTGGGTCCAAGTCTGTTTAGAAGTCATGGATATCCTCATCTCTGCTGCATCTGACACTTGTAACTAATAGAGGTTAAGGTCAAGGTGTCTTTATTAGTACCCAAAGGTAAATTTGTTGTGCAGACAGGAGATTCAGCAATCCATAAAACATTGAAACATAAAACAAACATGAAATATTACAAAATATCCAAAAATATAAAAACTTCTCAGAAAAGGGGTCAATGTTCCTCTACACACCCATCATCCATTGCTATTTTTATTTATCAATTTTATAACTGCAGGTACAAAAGTATTCCTATATCGTCTAGTTCTCCACAAACCGACCAGAGCGGAGGAGCAGAATATGAACAATCTCTAATAACAATTGCCTTATGCTGCAGCTGGTTGGAGTAAAGAACAGGGTTAAGTTGTGGATCACTATAATCTTACTGGCCCATTTAACAATATGTTTTAAAGAATTTTTGATCTTTAAAGACAAATTACTAAACCACAACACAAGAGAGAATGACAAGATTGATTCAATAAAAGTCTGAAAGAAAAGGGTCATCATGAATTTATCAATGTGAAATCTGGACAACTTTCTAAGTCAAAACAGATGCTGCGTTCTGTTTATCCATTTTAATTTGATACAAGTGCAACATCATGTGTACAGTAAAGGCTCTGTGGTGAAACTAGCTGAACCAGACCTCTAGCTCTGACCATGTGAACGGAAGTGTTGCGGTCAACTATAGGCTGCCTACACGACTGTAATCACCGTAATCAGCTATGAGGTCGCCGTGGTCCAGACCTCCCTATTTTTCAGAGATGTATATAATAAATGTTGTAAAATAATTTCATCAGATTAGGCATAAGATAATGAATGTGTGTCTACATATTGTGAATTAATTTATTAAACGTATTTACCTAGCGTGTAGCATTCAGTGAAGTAACTTGCTTAATAAAATATAGGCTAAATATCAGTTGACTCTATGTTTAATTTCTTCACTGACAGAGACAATAACGAAAGGACTATCAGTCAGAGCGTAGCTTTAGGAGAGGAAGAAACAGGGCAAGAGAAGGAGACTGAGAGAAAGAGTGATGGAAATGAGGAGAGAGCAGGTACTACAGTCAAATAATGTACTGCCCACTAACATGGCTTTTTTAGCCTTTAACCTTCTTAAAATCCACATATGTAGATCATAGAAATCAAAAATTACTTGGGGACCATGCCCCGATCCTTGCCCCCCAAGGGCCATTGATCGGCTATTATGGTCCTTGGTTTGTTATAATCCGGGGCTGGTTGCAGTGGAGTTAAAAGGACAAATCAAGTTACAGTACCGGTCAATATGGGAGCTGTTTGACTGATTTGAGAAGATATGATACAGCAAAACTTTTGATTCTGCATCTTGACATTGACTCTGCAAAAGGTCTATCTAGGTCGTGATTTATGTGTTGTAGTTGTGTTTTCAGCCATTGTGGTGTGTTGCATTTTAATCAGTTTTGAACTTCTCATTTTTATGTTTGAATTTACATCTACAATTTACACAGAAAAACAAGGTTATGCGTTCCTCCATATTGTGGTCCTCAGCAATTTTAACATATTATCCATCATTTCAGATGTAGATAAAATAAAACCATTAAACCAAGTAAATAAGTATTGTGATACTTGGTGCCACAGTGACACTCTTATCCCAAAAAGTATTGCTATACCACGATACTCAATATGTTGCCCAACGGTGAGTAATTTTTCCCTGTTGCACCTACACAATATTTGAGGGTTCCCCACCTGCCAAACATGACATGGTGTCAGAGTAGGTAATATTCGATGTAACATTCACTGTCCCTTTCTATCCCGTCTCCACTATAAACATCTTCCTCGTCTGCTTTCTTAGCTCTAACAGCTTGGAAGTCACCAGATTTTTCCTTTTAGAAGGGACTTTAAATCTACTCGGTTCTGCCTCCATTTCCATGCCATCACAAAACAAATTGGGCTCGAAATGTTATCACTCTCTTTCTCTAAGTAACAGATTTACAAAACGCCAGCATTGACCGCCTGTTTTCAGTTCGCCACACTCGCTCGCGTCAGATTCTCAGCAGCTCTCTCTGTCACAGGCTGAACAGCGTTCAACAGCTTCAACCAACTCGACATAATTATCCATCTCTTCATGTTTAACAGGACAAATCAATGTTCACAGAAGATTAGTGCGAAATCCAGCTCAACGCTTCTGTAAACAGACATAACATGGGAGTGTCGGTAGCTACACTGTAAAAAATTGTGCTGTAAAATAACGGTAATCTACTGGCAGCAGGGTTTCCAGCAATGTACTGTTAATTTACAGCCCTCTACTATTAATTTACAGCTCTCCTTTTTACAGTATGTTACTGTAATAATACCATGAAATGAACTCTCTTCATTTGGAAAACTGATCGCTTAAAACAGTTCCCATTTTAAAACAAGTATTTATATGGTGTTTGTATGGTAAACTTATTTCATTTGAATCCACTGAAAAGAACATTTCTTAATATAAATATAAACTGTAATGAGTAGTGAAATACTTAAGAAATATGACTTTAACTTCAATCTTTGCAGTTCATCATTAGCAATAGCACAGAGCCAAATCAACAATCAGCTCATAACTGCATCAGCAAACACAGCCACTGCCTTTAAATAAAGCATCAGACAGCATATCATCAGTGTTTCTCTGCTCATCCTGGACTGAAGCACAGGCGCTACTCTCCAGCACAATGGTGACCCAGCAAAACTAATTCATTAAACTAAGATCTCTTCTATATCACCTTCTGCAACAACACATAAACACAGATCATTTGAATATTTACTCTCCTTATCAGTTACTGACTTTGCACAACTTTTTCTATTAACTTTCACTAATATTTCAGTGAAAATATCTTGAATCATCTGGTAAATCTGACTGTTATGTTTCACAGTATATTGCTGTTTTTTCCTTGATTTAACGGTAATAACTGCAGGATTACGGTACACAGCTGGAAACCCTGCTGCCAGTATTTAACCGTTAAATTACAGGGACTTCCGTAAATTAATTTACAGTTGCTTACCGTTATTTTACGTTTCACTCTGGGGTTTTTCATCTTATCCCTTTAAGCCTTTAAACCCCACAGCAAAATCTTCAGTTTTAAATGAACACTTACATGTGTCCACACTACAGAGTGTTAGAGGAATTGAAGCGGTGTTAAAGTTAATGAGATAATTATGGGATTAATTGAGTGATAATTGAGAATTAGTGATAAACACCTTCAGAATCACTGAAGGAAAGAGAAACACAAGCACTACAACTGACTTCAGCCACAGCTTTAGATGAAATCAACTGAAGATAAAAGAAGACATTAAATCTCTGAAGATCTCTAAATCTCTAAATCTCTGAAGCAGAGGAGGATTAAACAACTCCACAAACAGCATTACCAGCTTCACACATTACTAACCACACTGACTTTATTTCTGTCACACGTCTACAGAAGCTCTTATTAAGATTAACAGATCTTTTGGTGTTGATGTTTAATTGATAATGTTTGGTCACCATTATGGTGATCAGTGTTTGCTTCAGTTGGGATCTTGACCCTTGACTTTGCAATGGTTTTGTGTGGCTGCTGTATCTGTGTTTCTTAGATACATTTGTTATAGCAAGGAATAGCCATGAAAAACTGTGAACAGGTGTCACTGGTTATGTTTTGCTTATGACATAATCATAATGGGATGCTTAGTGTGTTAGTCTATCCCTAAACAAACCCATTGTTTTAATAATACATAGTTTTAACTTTATTGTACGATATCAATCGGTGAGACTTGCAAAATATCAAGCAGTGATAAGGAATCAGTTATGAAGGATTTTTTAAACTCATGATTTTCAAAAATGGTTTAATCTGTGGTGTGTTTCAGACAGACATAGACATGAAGAATCAGCATATGAATCTCAACAATGGTGACAATAAACACAACAGATGAACAGATCAACTCATCAACTTCACAAAACACTACTAAAAGTCAACACAAAAACAACACCAAAAATAAAGGTAAACAGTGAGAATTAAAGGAAATAACCAGGCTATTCAGCAGCATAATTTATTCATACCGCAATGCATGCTGGGAGTCATGGACGATTTTTTAACAACGCTGGTACCCAGCATGCATTGCGGCATTACACTTTTGATGGTCACCATTGTTGAGATTCATACGCCAATTCTTGATGTCTATGTGAATCTGAAACGCAATGATGTTCAAAATGTTACTGCCACAAACTGTGTTCATGCTTTTCAAATGATCTGACTGTTGTCACAGTGACTGATCTCATGCTGTAAAATGTCATACCTTAAAAAAATAAAAAAATAAAATATATTTTAGATTAAACCTTGAATAATCTCAGTGAAGCAGACCATTAATAAATAGTCAACATCATCTTTTATGTTTCCTCTCAGCTTTGTGTGCTTTAACAAATGTATTTAAAACACATCATTAAAGCAGCAAGAGAAACACTAATGTTTGTATCAAGGGTCAAGAGCCCAACTAAAGCAAACACTGATCACCATAATGGTAACGTCAAAAGAAACCATAAAACAACCTCTGTTAATCCTCAATAAGAGCTTCTGTAGACGTCTGACAGAAATACAGTCAGTCTGGTCAGTAATGTGTGAAGCTGGTAATGCTGTTTGTGGAGTTGTTTAATCCTCCTCTGCTGAGATCTTCAGAGATTTAATGTCTTCTTTTATCTTCAGTTGATGAAATCAATTTTGTTTCTGTTGATGTTTCTCTTTCCTTCAGTGATATCAGCTGGTGTTCATCGGTGTGTGAGTTCACTCTGTCTAGTGGTCTATATCAGTACACTAGTGTAGGGAATAGTGAATGAGGGTATAGGGTGTGATTTGGAGCACAGCCTCTGTGTGTCGACCGAGTGCTGTTAATTCACAGTATATTCCGTTGTCCTTTTTCTCGAAAATGAAAATATTACCCAGATTGCATTGTTTTCTACAGTATATTACTGTTTTATTGGAAAACAGCATGTTACTGTCAAAATTTGGCCGTTATTTTACAGCATTTTTTACAGTGTAACCTATACATGTGAGGGGAAGAGAAACAGTAGATTTCATCACATTAGGCACAAGATAATGAATGTGTAGGGGAGAGCGTTTTGTACTTTCTCAGTTAATCAAGGCTAGAAGTTCAGAGTATTTATTTTCCCTAATTTCTTGTACAATTATGTGGTTTTGTTTCATTAATACAGTGTATACTTTTTACAGCTGTACAATATAATTCAAAACATAATAATGAATCATTTCTGAGCATTGACTCTCAGTCTTTATTTACCTTTTCTCATGGTTTCTCAATATAATTCATAAACGTACAGAATATTAAATTATAGTTCTAATAGGGGCTCATTGTGACAACATGCCCCACCTTAGACACTGGGATTTAACTGGCTCGTGTCTTCTGCTGTTAGATCAGCATTAAAGCAGAAATATCTCAACTGGTCAATATCAGATATAAGATTACAATAATATCAGATTCGTCTAGTTTTACATAAACACACTAAAAATACTTTTGCTATGCTTAAATAAATGTTCAGTGATATCTTCCAAAGATTTTTATTTTTGGTGCATTTTCTTCTCTCTAAATAATGTTGATATGACAACTTGTTTCGTTATCCTGGCATGTGTGGAAAGTGTTAAACCATACGTGTTACAATTAACCCTGTGATAGGTTGTGCCTCGCTCTCCTACACATTGTGGATGAATTTAACTTGTCTAAGAAAATTAATAAAACATACATAGGCTAAATATCAGTTGACCCTATGTTTGCTTTCTTCAGGGACACAGATGAAAATGAAAAGACCACAGTCAAAGCTCAGCTTTAGAGGAGTATTGACATATAATCTACTGCCCACTGACATGGTTTTGAAAGCTATTTATTAATCTTTTTTGGCCTTCAAATGTCTTAAAAATGCACATATGTAGATCAGAGAAATCAAAAATTTCTCTGGGTAGCATTCCCAAACCTCCATAACTTCCTCAAATTTGGGAAAACTCACTGGTTTTAAAACCCTGCCCACGGCCCTGTTCGGAGGAGAACACCGGAAAAGGGGACCAAATAGACAATATTCGTCTGTATTTGCGATACTGTATTTGCTGGATGTCAATTTCCAAAGGTATCATTATGTTATGACTTTACTTAAGGAACATGACTATTAACTAAATGTTAAGTAACATGACATTGTGGTTATGGCTTTTGAATTAATTTTCAATTTGTTAATAGTCATGTGCCTCAACAAGCAAAGTCATAATGAGTTCATTAGTTGCTGATGCAGTAATCATTAATAAATGGTTTAGTTCTTCATAAGTCATACATTAACTCATGATTATCTGTGCATTAGGTAAGCATGAATTAATGCATATTAGTGCACCCGTATTGTAAAGTGTTACTGTTGTTGTTTAATGTGACAAATGTTTCTGTCAGAAAATATAGTTTTCCATGCATACTTCCTTTGTAAATAAAAGTGATTTTATCAAGGATTTCGATATGCCCTTCACTTGATTTGCAAAACTTTATGTCCTCTGGTCTAAAGGAAACTACATGCTTTAAAAGAGTAAGTCAACTTACGCAATAAACAAAATTACAGAACGAAAAAGTCCAGTTATTCCATCCATTTTAAGAAGCGCATGAAATCCTCCTGTGAGAGCGGCAAAAAAGATTCTCCTGACACGAAAGTTGAACAAGTTTTGCGACAGTAGCTTAGTACTTTAGAGTTGGTGGTAGATCTATATGATAAAACTCAAGACTGTGGTGGCACAGTCATGTCTGTTTCCGGAAGAGAGAGAGAGACTTTTAACACACTTTATAAAAACAGTCTAAAAACAATTACTTCATTATACATCAAGAATATCACACTGCAAAATGTTCAAGGGACAAACAAAAAGAAACATACTATATGACAGTTCTTAGTTCAGGGAAGAAGGAGTCGGGAATGTTTAAAAGACTTTAATCAAATAAATAAACAAACTGACAGTAAACCGTGGGCAGCCCCTCATGGACGACTGCCACACACACACATAATAAACCGTAAATAAAACACCACATGAAGTCCAGACCAGGGGCCTATACCATGAAGCCGGTTTAGCTGGCTAGCCAGATATGTTTAAGCTTAGTTTGTGCCAATCCTGGGTTTTAGGTACTATGAAAGTAGCTCGGCTTTAATCGGTGTTAGTTGCCATGGTATCTTACGCTGCACGGCTAACCTGCTCCGGGGCAGGTTATGTTCTGGATTCGAGATCTGAGATTTAAGTTTGACCAATCAGCTGTGAGCAAAGTGACTCATCTCTGATGCAATAAAGCCACTCCCCCTGTTTCTCTTGCTCCAAATGAAAGGTCACGACATGATTATATATAGACATTGTCTAATGATGATAACTTAATATAATAATTGTACAATTATAAATTACATAGTAAAATATGTTCAAATAGAAGTTATTTTACATTTTAATAATATTTCACAATATGTAAGTTATATATATATGTAACATACATGCAGACTTGGTGAGCACAAGAGACTGCTTTAAAAAAAAAATATATATATAATACTTTCACAACTATTTTCTTTATTTATCCTCTTACATGGAAAATTATTTTCTTCTTTGTAAATGCTTTTAAATTCTTTATATATACTTCAATGTCTTTATCTTCAGCAAAAGAGTTTTGAATCACGTGCACGCGCTCCACAAACTCAGGATCAAAGCCTGAGTTGACAGAGAAAGTTGATGATCAGCATCATGGGACCAACAAAGCCTGAATTGATTGGTTTGGTTTTGTAAACTCAAAACTAATCCTATAACCCTGAGTTTGTTAATCTACCATCATGGTACAGGCCCCAGGTCATTTCTCGTCCTTCACTGTCATCGCTATTCCTTTATGCTCCGTCACTCCTCCATGAGAGATCAAACTGGTGTGACGCGCAGCTGGTGCTCATCCTCCAATAACTCACCGCTCTCGCCTGTCCTGCTCGCCACACACACACAGACACAGACACAGACACACACACACACACACACACACACACACAGACATACACACACACACACACACACACACACACACACACACACACACACACACACACACAGACACACACACACAGACACAGACACAGACACACACACACACACACACACACACACAGACACACACACACACACACACACACACACACACACACACACACACACAGACACACACACACACACACACACACACACACACACACACAGACACAGACACAGACACACACACACACACACACACACACACACAGACACACACACACACACACACACACACACACACAGACACAGACACACACACACACACACACACACACACACACACACACACACACACACACACAGACACAGACATTGACACACACACACACACACACACAGACATACACACACACACACACACACACACACACACACACACACACACACAGACACACACACACACACACACACACACACACACACAGACACAGACACAGACACACACACACACACACACACACACACACACAGACACAGACACAGACACAGACACAGACACACACACACACACACTCACACACACACACACACACACACACACACACACACACACACACACACACACACACACATACACGTCTATATTACCAAGAGGGGACTATCACTCTACACTGACCAAGAGGGGACCTGTGTTTCTAGTCATTTTGAAGAAACAAAAATGGCATACAAAATTTTCTTTTAAGGTCCCTTTTCATAATATAACTTCAAATAAGCAGTTTTTTTTTTTTTTTTTAAACATGCCAAGAGGGGACCTGACCCATGTCTACCTATCCAACAGGGGACCTCCATAGCCTGCAGTGGGGCTGTGTGTGTGAAAGTGAACTGAGCTGGCAGTCAAGGCTGTCTTTGTTATTTAAATTATATATTGTTCACACAGGCATCAGGGATCACAATAGGCACACATTAACATAAACAATATATATATATATATATTGTTTAAACCATCAGTTATCAAAAATGTTAACATTTGAATTGCTGGAGCAATAACTGAGTTTTAAGGGTTAAATCAAGCAGAAATCTCTCTCTAATGTATTAATTACAGGTCATCATTGAATATTAATTATGATAAACACACACTGACTCTGGTCCCCTGTTAGATAGTAAATCACGGCGTGTGTGTTTGCTTTGTAATTTCTTACCATCTTAAACACACTGTAAAGATTCAGAGTTTTTATAGAAATAACTGAGTTTTAAGGGTTAAATCAAGCAGAAATAGCTCTCTAATGTATTAATTACAGGTCATCATTGAATATTAATTATGATAAACACACACTGACTCTGGTCCCCTGTTAGATAGTAAATCACGACGCCTGTGTGTTTGCTTTGTAATTTCTTACCATCTCAAACACACTGTAAAGATTCAGAGTTTTTATAGAAATAACTGAGTTTTAAGGGTTAAATCAAGCAGAAATCTCTCTCTAATGTATTAATTACAGGTCATCATTGAATATTAATTATGATAAACACACTGACTCTGGTCCCCTGTTAGATAGTAAATCACGCACGTGTGTGTTTGCTTTGTAATTTCTTACCATCTTAAACACACTGTAAAGATTCAGAGTTTTTATAGAAATAACTGAGTTTTAAGGGTTAAATCAAGCAGAAATCTCTCTCTAATGTATTAATTACAGGTCATCATTGAATATTAATTATGATAAACACACACTGACTCTGGTCCCCTGTTAGATAGTAAAACACAACGCCTGTGTGTTTGCTTTGACATTTCTTACCATCTCAAACACACTGTAAAGATTCAGAGTTTTTATAGAAATAACTGAGTTTTAAGGGTTAAATCAAGCAGAAATCTCTCTCTAATGTATTAATTACAGGTCATCATTGAATATTAATTATGATAAACACACACTGACTCTGGTCCCCTGTTAGATAGTAAACCACAACGCCTGTGTGTTTGCTGTGACATTTCTTACCATCTCAAACACACTGTAAAGATTTAGAGTTTGTATAGCAATAACTGAGTTTTAAGGGTTAAATCAAGCAGAAATCTCTCTCTAATGTATTAATTACAGCTCATCATTGAATATTAATTATGATAAACACACTGACTCTGGTCCCCTGTTAGACAGTAAATCACGACGTCTGTGTGTTTGCTTTGACATTTCTTACCATCTCAAACACACTGTAAAGATTTAGAGTTTGTATAGCAATATCTGAGTTTTAAGGGTTAACTGAGTTTTAAGGGTTACTTAAAGGTTATTTCAAATACAGGTCCTTCTCAAAAAATGAGCATATTGTGATAAAAGTTGATTATTTTCCATAATGTAATACAATTAAAATTTCATATATTTAAGATTCAATGCACACCAACTGAAATATTTCAGGTCTTTTATTGTTTTAATACTGATGATTTTGGCATACAGCTCATGAAAACCCAATCTAAAAAAATTAGCATATTTCATCCGACCAATAAAAGAAAAGTTTTTAATTTTGTATGTTTTTAATACAAAAGTCAACCTTCAAATAATTATGTTCAGTTATGCACTCAATACTTGGTGGGGAATCCTTTTGCAGAAATGACTGCTTCAATGCGGCGTGGCATGGAGGCAATCAGCCTGTGGCACTGCTGAGGTGTTATGGAGGCCCAGGATGCTTCGATAGCGGCCTTAAGCTCATCCAGAGTGTTGGGTCTTGCGTCTCTCAACTTTCTCTTCACAATATCCCACAGATTCTCTATGGGGTTCAGGTCAGGAGAGTTGGCAGGCCAATTGAGCACAGTAATACCATGGTCAGTAAACCATTTACCAGTGGGTTTGGCACTGTGAGCAGGTGCCAGGTCGTGCTCAAAAACGAAATCTTCATCTCCATAAAGCTTTTCAGCAGATGGAAGCATGAAGTGCTCCAAAATCTCCTGATAGCTAGCTGCATTGACCCTGCCCTTGATAAAACACAGTGGACCAACACCAGCAGCTGACATGGCACCCCAGACCATCACTGACTGTGGGTACTTGACACTGGACTTCAGGCATTTTGGCATTTCCTTCTCCCCAGTCTTCCTCCAGACTCTGGCACCTTGATTTCGAATGACATGCAAAATTTGAGCAACAGTCCAGTGCTGCTTCTCTGTAGCCCAGGTCAGGCGCTTCTGCCGCTGTTTCTGGTTCAAAAGTGGCTTGACCTGGGGAATGCGGCACCTGTAGCCCATTTCCTGCACACGCCTGTGCACGGTGGCTCTGGATGTTTCTACTCCAGACTCAGTCCACTGCTTCCACAGGTCCCCCAAGGTCTGGAATCGGTCCTTCTCCACAATCTTCCTCAGGGTCCGGTCACCTCTTCTCGTTGTGCAGCGTTTTTGCCACACTTTTTCCTTCCCACAGACTTCCCACTGAGGTGCCTTGATACAGCACTCTGGGAACAGCCTATTGGTTCAGAAATGTCTTTCTGTGTCTTACCCTCTCGCTTGAGGGTGTCAATGATGGCCTTCTGGACAGCAGTCAGGTCGCAGTCTTACCCATGATTGCAGTTTTGAGTAATGAACCAGGCTGGGAGTTTTAAAAGCCTCAGGAATCTTTTGCAGGTGTTTAGAGTTAATTAGTTGATTCAGATGATTAGGTTAATAGCTCGTTTAGAGAACCTTTTCTTGATATGCTAATTTTTTTAGACAGGAATTTTGGGTTTTCATGAGCTGTATGCCAAAATCATCAGCATTAAAACAATAAAAGACCTGAAATATTTCAGTTGGTGTGCAATGAATCTAAAAATATGAAAGTTTAATTTTTATCATTACATTATGGAAAATAATGAACTTTTATCACAATATGCTATTTTTTTATATATATATATAAACATAGATGCCTCATTAGACCGCTCCAGGCACGTAGGCGCCACCATTTTAGAACGGTCAACACTTCAGATGCTGTCAATCATCACTTGCATTAAAAACAAAAACAAACTGCGCAGCCTCTGTAAAACCCGGTGTGATTTAAATTCCAAAAGAAATGGGTTAACATTTTACAGGTGAGAATGTGTTGATATGTGTTTTTATAGCCTATATGTTTTAACTCAATATAACAGGGTTTTAACTACGTTTAGGCTACTTTTTAATGTAGTGTAAGCTAACATGTTCCTCGTGTATTGTGTTAGTTTAACATTTATTATGTTTGGATCTACACAAAACACGTTTATTAGTTAATAACAGGCTTCACGATTCTTTTGAAAGTTCAAAATGCGCGTTCACGACCGGCTTTGACCGCTCGAAAATGTACAGTGGCCCATAGAAACAGTCGCATATATATATGGTGTATGATGCCCAGATTTTCTCTGTAACCATTTTCAAAGTCGGCATTTGTATGATGCCTAGTGTTTTAAATATCTGTTCAGATTTTAAAAATCGTTTAGTGTATTCCAGCCTTAACCAAGTTAGTCTTATTAGCTGTACTATTAGCTACATTGTACAAAACACTTAGAAATATTCATGAGATCATTTTACTCATTTAGAAAAGATGTGTACCAGCATGTTCCATTTACCTCACATAACCAGGTTAACCTGCTAAAAAACTACATCCCACTCACGTTTCAGTTGGATGCGAGACTTACGCAACAATGTGTTTATTCATATGACTGTTCACATGTCATGTGGGGCTCGCAATGGAAAATTCAAATAGAGATCAAGAAGGTAGACAGATGAAAGCTCAAATACCCACATATTCACACATTCAAACCAACTGTTAGAATCACATTTACACTCACCACATGTGGGAAACCTCACTGAAACTCACACTTTGGTTTAACGTTAAACTTGGTTTTCTAAATAGTGAGATTTAAGGCTCACAATGTGAAATGAATCATGAATATAAAATCTTCCTTTTTAAGAAACTGTGCTAACTTAGTTTTTGTCCAGTTGTGTGTAAATAAGGCTTCATGAGTCTGAACTGAGTGATTGTGTGAGAGAGATTTTCTGTTTTCTGAGGCAGATCTCACGACCACAGTTCAGTGACATCAGTTAAAACAGGAAAAGTGCAAACAGTCTGTTGTGCTTGCACAAAGGTGGTCTCGCTGAGCACAATGACACAATGTCACACAGATCCTCGTATAATCGACGGAAATGACCTAGATTCAGTCAGATACAGTATATTTACAAGTATTATGCAACTAGAAATGCTGTTTGTTAGGAATAAAAACTGCGATATGTAAAACATAGTCATATAAACTCAAACATACCCAAACAAACTTACAGACTAAAGTAAAATCACACACACATATTGACAAAGAAGCTTTTCAAGGCTTACACTTTTGTGCTACTTCATTGTTTTGATGACTACAGATATTCTACTTTTTTTTTTGGTATTGATAAAAAATGTGTCCAAATGTTTTACATTATCATTCATTCTAAAACATAAACAATATTTCGTTCAGCACTGTTGTTGTGGGCTCACAGTCCCGGAAGGCCGGGTGTTGTGTTATTGAACAGCCGGTGGACCTCGAGGGCTGGGCAGGGGCGGAAGAGGGCGCAGGCTTTTGGAAGGCCTCTGAGATTCGCTTTTCTGCATGTACGGCACGTCGAGCTGATCTGTGTGGTCTGGCATTAGAGAGACAAGTCGAAACTCTGCTTCCTCTGTGAACAGACAGATTCAGCAGGATGTGAAACGACTGGATTTCTGAATATTTGAGAATATTTGCATCACCTATAGACTCACCCACACTGAATGACATTATCAGCTCAATCAGACTTACAAATGGATGTGTTAGCTGTTCTAACGGTGCATACAAAGATGTTTCTGAAAACTGTAATCTTATACCTTTCGCCTTTCTCTTGTTTCGTCTCCAGCAATGGCAGACACAGACTACGCAGATGACGGTGAGTATAAGAAGGAGACTGGCTCCTCCGGTCAGGATCACCAGCATCCACCAAAAATCAAAGCCAAACAGTGATTTCTTCTCAGTCACATCTGCTAAAGAAAACATTTGAATCACCACCATTTATCATTTCAGCAGCTGCAAAATGATGCAAAACACAAACTTTCTGCACAGACTATAATATTCACAGTGCAGTAAGCAGGTCTATATCACGACAGAAAAAACACAACGATTTTACTTTAATGATCGTCTGAAGAATGAGAGATTTGAGAGACTTAAAACTAGCACTATGACATATGAAATTAATTGACTGCGAGAACATTTAACTATACAATTTAGCATCATTATACAAAATAAAAAAATTATTCACAGAATTTTGTGATCGACCAATCAGAATCAAGCATTCCAAAATACTCCAAAATGCAATATATGTGACCCTGGACCACAAAACCAGTCATAATGGTCATAATTGAGATTCAAACACCATATGTATACATATTCATACATCATAGCTGAAAGCTGAATGATCAAAGCTGAATAAATAAGCATGATTTGATAAGACAATATTTTTCTGAGATACAAGTATTTGAAAATCTGGAATCTGAGGGTGTTGAAATATTGAGAAAATCTCCTTTAATGTTGTCCAAATGAAGTCCTTAGCAATGCATATTACTACTAATAATACATTTATTTACGGTAGGACATTTACAAAATATCTTTATGAAACATGATCTTAATATCCTAATGATTTCTGGCACAAAAGAAAAATTGATAATTTTGACCCATTTAATGTATTGTTGGCTATTGCCACAGATACACCCGTGAGACGCAGGACTGATGTTTTTCTGCTCTAGGGTCACACAGGATTTTTTTTATCTTTGCAAAATAAAATTTTAACTATAATGATATAATGTAATGTAATATGTGTATATAATTTAATGTAAGAAACATTCAAAGCAGCTTCATGACTGAAATCCCTCAGTGGCAGGAAACACAATGTGACAGAAATAGACAATAACCATCTTTTTTATTTTTGTCCTCGCTGTTCTCTTCTTTTTCGTTTTTTTCTTCGTCTTCATTGATATTTGTCCCATGTAGACCTTTAAATGGATTATAAAAATATTCTTAGAGTCAGCCAATTAAACCAATATTGTAAAAATAAAGTTGCTGCCTTAAATTTTAAGTACAATCAACTTGGATGTTTAAGTCACTTCAACTTAAATTCCATAACAATCTTGTATAACTTGATTATGAGTTTGATAACTTATAATGTACTGTATGTACGATGGTTTATTTTGATATACTGAACCTGTGTCGGAGCACTCTGGCCGAACATCTGCTGCTGACTTTGTGCTGATCCGGTTGCTGAGTGTGCATGAGAACACATCTCCAGGTTTGAGCTCAGACGAGCTGACATGTAAAACGGCACGCGTCGTGTTTGACTTATCTCCGTTCTTCATCCAGGACACACTAACATCACTGCCGTTCACTGGACTACAAGTCAGATCCACTCCTTTTTCTACACACTTGACCATGACTGTAGGTTCAGGCACTGGCTCTGAAACACACACAACAACAGCGAGTCTTGATGCTGAGACACACTTTGAAGAGAAATACGATTTGCCTCCAGTGCAGGTTTAAATCGCTGCAGACCACAAGTACGCACCTTGTACACAGAGCTGCACTTCGGTTCTCTTTATTAATTTCCCGTTCTGGTCATTAAACAGTTCACCTTTGTAATACCCAGTTTGCTTTTTCTGTATGTTCTCCAGTATCAGGGATCCATAGCGGTCAACGGCGAGATCGTGTATCCTAACATTTGAGCCCTTTTTTGAATACACCCTCTTTGTAATATGTGTCCAGGTCAGGTGGCTGTCCTCTTGTATTTCCTCAGTGCCCAGTTCAATCACTACAGTGTCACCCACTGCTTTATAGATACATGAAGACACAAATGTACCTAAAAAATAAAGTGGTTCAAAAAAAAATTGAGTGAAAAATTGCTTTCTGCAAAACACATTTTTCTTACGTAGTATTTCTGTCTTTTTTCCAGTCCAAATATCTAACAAATCTTAAATGAAGATGCATTTACTAGATAAAAAAGATAATCTTGTCTCTGTTTGAATTAAGATTATTACTACGCAGATCATTTAGATTCAGACATTATATTTTATGTCATTTATAAGATATAATCTAGTAAATGCATCTTGATTTAAGACAAAACAAGACAAAAATACTAAGTAAGAAAAGCATTTTTTGGGTGTATTGCGTATCTCACACACACACACACACACACACACACACACACACACACACACACACACACACACATGTTGTGTTTCCATGTTTTATGGGGACATTCCATAGGCGTAATGCATTTTATACTGTACAAACCGTATTTTCTATCCCCTACACTGCCCCTGCCCCTAAACCTACCCATCACAGGAGACATGCTGCATTTTTACTTTTCAAAAACATCACTTAGTGTGATTTATAAGATGTTTTCCTCATGGGGACCAAAAAATGTCCCCACAAGGACAAAAATTTGGATATTGCCATCTTTGTGGGGACATTTTGTCCCATGCTCCCATTAGGGATTGTCTCACACCGTAGGGATTAGTTCACACACACACACACACACACACACACACACACACACACACACACACACACACACACAACCTTTTAATATCGCTGACATGACCTGATTTAAAATGAGAGGAAAGAAAACACTTTTATATCAAGGAATGGGTCTAACATGGGAAACACATGTATAATTCATAGGTGAATAATTATTCATATGAAATGTGATTGGTTTTTAATTGCAAGTAATAGAAAAGTCTGTAAAAAGCAGAAAATAAGATTTGGTTTCTACTCCACAATTTAAGAGCTGATAAATACAAACTAAAATTCAATCCCAAACCAAAAACCATATGCAAATAATTTCTTATTTGGCGTACAAATAATTCACTAGAAAAAACTTCTCTCATCAGACAAGTGTCATCACGGAACATGTAATCGGTCACCAGCTTACCAGAGGAGAAGATGAAGATTAATCCGAACAGGAGCATTAATGTGAGGTTTAGCAGCATTTTCATGCGGGTCTGATTGAGCTGGTGTGTTGTTAGATGTCAAGCTCTCAGTGGTGTAGTTTCCTGTGTGTGTGTGTGTGTGTGTGTGTGTGTGTGTGTGTGTGTGTGTGTGTGTGTGTGTGTGTGTGTGTGTGTGTGTGTGTGTGTGTGTGTGTGTGTGTGTGATGGGTAGGTTTAGGGGTACGGAAGAGAATATTCAGTTTGTACAATATAAAAACAATTACGTCTATGAAGAGTCTACAACACGCCTGTGTGTGTGTGTGTGTGTGTGTGTGTGTGTGTGTGTGTGTGTGTGTGTGGACTGGTAATCCCTACGGTATGGGGACAAAATGCCCCCACAAAGATGGCAATATCCAAAATCCTTGTCCTTGTGGGGACATTTTTTGGTCCCCATGAGGAAAACATCTTATAAATCACACTAAGTGATGTTTTTTGAAAATGTAAAAATGCAGCATGTCTCCTGTGATGGGTAGGTTTAGGGGCAGGGGCAGTGTGTGTGTGTGATGGGTAGGTTTAGGGGCAGTGTGTGTGTGTGTGTGTGTGTGTGTGATGGGTAGGTTTAGGGGCAGTGTGTGTGTGTGTGTGTGTGTGTGATGGGTAGGTTTAGGGGCAGTGTGTGTGTGTGTGTGATGGGTAGGTTTAGGGGCAGTGTGTGTGTGTGTGTGTGTGTGTGTGATGGGTAGGTTTAGGCAGTGTGTGTGTGTGTGTGTGTGTGTGTGTGTGTGTGTGTGTGATGGGTAGGGTTAGGGGCAGTGTGTGTGTGTGTGTGATGGGTAGGGTTAGGGGCTGTGTGTGTGTGTGATGGGTAAGGTTAGGGGCAGTGTGTGTGTTTGTGTGTGTGTGTGTGTGATGGGTAGGGTTAGGGGCAGTGTGTGTGTGTGTGTGTGTGTGTGTGTGTGTGTGTGTGATGGGTAGGGTTAGGGGCAGTGTGTGTGTGTGTGTGTGTGTGTGTGTGTGATGGGTAGGGTTAGGGGCAGTGTGTGTGTGTGTGTGTGTGTGTGTGTGTGATAGGTAAGGTTAGGGGCAGTGTGTGTGTGTGTGTATGATGGGTAGGGTTAGGGGCTGTGTGTGTGTGTGTGTGATGGGTAGGGTTAGGGGCAGTGTGTGTGTGTGTGTGTGTGTGTGTGTGTGTGTGTGTGTGTGTGTGTGTGTGTGTGTGATGGGTAGGTTTAGGGGCAGGGGCAGTGTAGGGGATAGAATATATAGTTTATATGGTATAAAAACCATTACGCCTATGGAATGTCCCCATAAAACATGGAAACACAACATATGTGTGTGTGTGTGTGTGTGTGTGTGGACTGGTAATCCCTACGTTATGGGGACAAAATGTCCCCACAAAGATGGCAATATCCAAATTTTTGTCCTTGTGGGGACATTTTTTGGTCCCTATGAGGAAAACATCTTATAAATCACACTAAGTGATGTTTTTGAAAATGTAAAAATGCAGCATGTCTCCTGTGATGTGTGTGTGTGTGTGTGTGTGTGTGTGTGTGTGTGTGTGTGTGTGTGTGTGTGTGTATGTGATGGGTAGGTTTAGGGGCAGGGGCAGTGTAGGGGGTTAGAAAATACGGTTTGTACAGTATAAAATGCATTACGCCTATGGAATGTCCCCACAAAACATGGAAACACAACATGTGTGTGTTTGTGCGTGTGTGTGTGCTTATTGTGTAAGAAACACAATATGAATGCAGTTAATAGCCAATAAAGATTGCTTTAAAGCACGTAATGTATGCATGCTCATCTCTATTTGTTTTGCATTAGATCGAAGTCATTTCAATATCTTATTTTTTAGTCTTTGAAAATTACTATGCACTTTCTGGCCCGGTTATTTCTATCAAATTCACGTGTCACCCGGAATGGCTGTCATTGTCTCAGTGAAATGCTGCTCTCTAGAGGAGATGTGAAGGTAGTGACACAGAGGCAAAATGCCAAACCAAGACCAACATTACCCGTCTGCAATACCGGAGGCTGCACTTTCAGGACCGCATTGGAGAACCAAAACCAGTGCCACCAAGGGAGTATTTTAGAGGTTTTTAAAGGTTTATTACACCCAGATACTGCTTTCTTTATTGCAGTTAAATCTGGTTTCTAGGAATGTTGAGTGATTATTGGGTCCAAATTGCATAATTTAATTTAACTCATCAAGTAAAATAAACAAGGAATGGTATAGCCTTTTCAGTCAATCACATTTTCATGTACAGAGGGAATACACAAGGATGATTTAAGATTGTGATTTTATAAAATAATACATTACAACAGTTGAATTTGAACACACACAAAATGTGTTCATGAGGTGAACCACACAGGAAGAACTTCATGGACCATGTCTTCACTGACTCCCAAGAGAGAGAAAGATAGAGTGAATGAAATAAGGAACATTACAATTTTAAAGATCTTAGTCAACACAGAGCACACACATTATATACAATACAAAGTTATATCAATCTTCATACCAAATAATGTTCATATTACTGTTATTGCAGATTTGGGTGAACAGGTTCTTGAGTTCATGTCAATAAAGCGCATCTGAACCGAGAAAAAAATAATAATAGAGAGAGATGCAAGAAATCTGAATAGAAATGACATGTTATTTCTACAATAACATGACTTTTCCTGTCCTTTAAATATTTAAAGCACACATTGTGATGTGCAGCAGCTTTACCATCTGGATGCTCTCCACTCTTTTCTCAATGGTTTCTCTATCATTCTATTAAATTCCTCCACTTCACTGAAATAGTAAATAAAGAACATAAACATGAAACAGCTTACTGTTAAAAACCCATGTCAAAATGAAGAGACGTACTAATGACATTTATAGTATGGTACCGTTAAACAGGCTGACTGTGAGCATGTGACAGCTAAAACATTACGATTATTTTAACTTACTTAACTAGCAAGTAACTAACAAGCTTTCTCAACTAATGTAATGCAGTTGTCTGCTGTCACTAAGTCAACACAAGCTTAGTTTAGGTAAATGTGCTAACAATTCATTTACAGCATTATCTACACTGTAAAATTGTGCTGTAAAATAACGGTAATCTACTGGCAGCTGTGGTTGCCAGCAATGTACTGTTAATTTACAGCTCTCTACTGTTTATTTACAGCTCTCTTTTTACAGTATGTTACCGTAATAATCCCATGAAATTACCATTTGGAAAAACTGATCGCTTAAAACAGTTCTCATTTTAAAACAAGTATTTATATGGTGTTTGTACTGTAAACTTATTTCAATTAAATCCACTGAAAAAGAACATTTCTTAATATAAATATAAACTGCAAACATGTTATGTGTCGCAAATGAGTAGTGAAATACTTAAGAAATATGACTTTAACTTCAATCTTTGCTGTTCATCATTAGCAATAGCACATGTGCCAAATCAACAAACACCTCATAACTTCATCAGCAAACACAGCCACTGCCTTTAAATAAAGCATCAGACAGCATATCATCAGTGTTTTTCTGCTCATCCTGGACTGAAGCACAGGCGCTACTCTCCAGCACAATGGTGACCCGCAAAACGAATTCATTCAACTAAGATTTCTTCTATATCACCTTCTGCAACAACACATAAACACAGTTCATTTGAATATGTACTCTCCTTATCAGTTACTGACTTTGCACATCTTTTTTCTATTAACTTTCACTAATATTTCAGTAAACATATCTCGATTCATCTGGTGTTATTCATCATGTTATGTTTTACAGTATATTACTGTTTTTTCCTTGATTTAACAGTAATCTACTGGCAGCTCTGGTTGCCAGTAGATTGCTGTTTTTTTACAGTACTTTTCCGTAAATTAATTTACAGTTGCTTACCGTTAATTTACGTTTCACTCTGGGGGTTTTTTCATCTTATCCCTTTAACCCTTTAAACCCCACACAGCAAAATCTTAGGTTTTAAATGAACACTTATATGTGTCCACACTACAGAGTGTTAGAGTAATTGAAGTGGTGTTGAAGGTAATGAGATAATTAAGGGATTAATTGAGTGATAATTGAGAATTAGTGATGAACACCTTCATAATCGCTGAAGGAAAGAGAAACACAAGAACTACTGCCACAGCCTTAGATGAAATCAACTGAAGACATTAAATCTCTGAAGATCTCAGCGGAGGAGGGTTAAACAACTCCACTAACAGCATTACCAGCTTCACACATTACTGACCAGACTGACTTTATTTCTGTCAGATGTCTACAGAAGCTCTTATTGAGAATTAACAGATCTTTTGGTGTTGATGTTTAATTGATAATGTTTGGTCACCATTATGGTGATCAGTGTTTGCTTCAGTTGGGCTCTTGACCCTTGACTTTGCAATGGATTTTCTTTGGCTGCTGTAACTGTGCTTCTTAGAGACATTTGTTATAGCAAGTAACAGCCATGAAAAAAGTGTCAACAGGTGTCACTGGTTATGTTTTGCTTATGACATAATCATAATGGGATGCTTAGTTTGTTAGTCTGGTCCCTAAACAAATCCATTGTTTTAAAAATACATAGTTTTACCGTTATTGTACGATTGCAATCAATGACACTTCTACAAAATATAAAGCAGTGATGAGGAATCAATTATGAAGGTTATTTTTTAAACTCAATTATTTTTTAAACTTATGATTTTAAATCATGATTTAATCGGTGAGTTTTAGACTGACATAGACATGAAGAATCAGCATATGAATCTCAACAATGGTGACAATAAACACAACAGATTAACAGATCAACTCGTCAACTTCACAAAACACTACTAAAAGTCAAAAACAACACCAAAATAAAGGTAAATAGTGAGAATTAAAGGAAATAACCAGGCTATTCAGCAGCATAATTTATTCATACCGCAATGCATGCTGGGAGTCATGGACGATTTTTGAACAACGCTGGTACCCAGCATGCATTGCAGCATGAAGCTTTTGTTCGTCACCATTGTTGAGATTCATACACCGATTCTAGATCTCTATGTGAATCTGATTTGCACTGATGTTCAAACTGTTTTCATGCTCTTCAAATGATCTGATTGTTGTAATACTGATTTATTTCATTCCTTTAAAATGGCATACCATAAAAAAATAAAATGAAAAACAACATTCTAGATTAAACGTTGAGTAATCTCAGTGAAACAGACCATTTAAAAACAGTCAACATCATCTTCTTATGTTTCCTCTTGGCTTTGTGTGCTATAACAAATGTATTTAAAACACATCATTAGAGCAATGAGAGAAACATTTGTTTCAATGGTCAAGAGCCCAACTAAAGCAAACACTGATCACCATAATGGTAATGTCAAAAGAAACCATAACACAACCTCTGTTAATTCTCAATAAGAGCTTCTGTAGACATCTGACAGAAATAAAGTCAGTCTGGTCAGTAATGTGTGAAGCTGGTAATGCTGTTTGTGGAGTTGTTTAATCCTCCTCTGCTGAGATCTTCAGAGATTTGATGTCTTCTTTTATCTTCAGTTAATGAAATCAACTTTTTTCTGTTCATGTTTCTCTTTCCTTCAGTGATATCAGCTGGTGTTCATCAGTGTGTGAGTTCACTCTGTCTAGTGGTCTATATCAGTAAACTAGTGTAGGGAATAGTGAATGAGCGTATAGGGTGTGATTCGGAGCACAGCCTCTGTGTGTCGACTTGAGTGATGTTAATTCACAGTATATTCCCGTTGCCCTTTGCTCGAAAATGAAAATATTACCCAGATTGCATTGTTTCCTACGGCATATTACTGTTTTATTGGAAAACAGCATGTTACTGTCAAAATTTGACCGTTATTTTACAGCATTTTTTACAGTGTAATATACATGCAATCAAGACTATTTAGCAAATCACGATCACTTCAGCTACGTTAACTTTCCGATGAAATGCATCACGAACCCTAACCCATTACTGATTCACATGTGATACTCACACTCTGATCGTCATCCATCTCTGCTGGTCCGCTAATTCGCTAGGGGGCTTTGTCAATAAAAACCTATAAGGTCCTAGGACTGCTGTCCTGAAAATGCAGCCTCTGGTTGCTGCGACTTCAGGACCGCATTTCTTTTTTTTAAATTCAATTCAATTCAATTCAAATATATTTGTATAGCGCTTTTCACAATACACATTGTTTCAAAGCAGCTTTACAGAAAGTGCATTTTATAAATGTACATTGAAAAATGTTAGAAAAAGTTAATCAATCATGTATTATTTTAGGCCGCTATAACAGCGCTGGCGTCGAGTCGTCTCTTCACAGGTGTTGGGGCATCTGAAGTCTCCATGAGAGGCTGGATACAAACTGGAGCTGACCAACTATTTACCTCGGGACTAGTGTCCCGAGATCACAACAGAAAAGCAGATGGGAAATAATTAGCATAGCTGCTGTTCAGAATATTAATGCTTTTGATCCGATTTAACTGTAGTATAAAAGGTAATTATAATGTGAATGCTTGGCTAAAGAGATGCGTCTTTAATCTAGTTTTAAACTGGGACAGCGAGTCTGAACCTCGAACAATATCAGGAAGACTATTCCAGAGTTTAGGAGCTAAATGTGAAAATGCCCTCCCTCCTTTAGTGGACTTAGATATCCTAGGAACGACCAGAAGCCTCGAGTTTAGTGATCTTAAAGAGCGATGGATTGTAGGGCGATAGAAGAACCGTTAAATACACTGGAGCTAAACCATTTAGGGCTTTATAGGTCAGTAGCAATACTTTGTAATTGATACGGAACTTAATAGGTAACCAGTGTAGAGATGATAAAATTGGTGTTATATGATCATATTTTCTTGACCTAGTAAGAACTCTAGCAGCTGCGTTTTGGACTAACTGTAGCTTGTTTATTGAGGATGCAGGACAACCAGCTAATAAAGCATTACAGTAATCTAGTCTCGAGGTCATGAATGCATGAACTAACTTTTCTGCATCAGAAATAGATAGCATGTTACGTAGCTTAGCAATGTTTCTAAGGTGGAAAAATGCTGTTCTTGTAACATATGAAATATGATTTTGAAAGACAAGTTGCGGTCTAATATAACACCCAGGTCTTTTACTGTAGTGGATAAAGTGACAGGACGTCCTTCCAAGTTAAAGTTGTATTGTGAGAGGTTTTGTGGGCGTTTTTGGACCAATAAGCAATACCTCTGTTTTATCTGAATTTAATAGCAGAAAATTACACGTCATCCAGTATTTAATATCTTCAACACACGCTGTCAGTTTAGATAATTTAGCGTTTTCATCTGGTCGTGATGAAATATATAATTGAGTGTCATCAGCATAACAGTGGAAATTAATTCCATGTTTTCTTATAATATTACCAAGTGGCAGCATATATATTGAGAATAGCAGAGGGCCTAACACAGATCCTTGCGGCACCCCATAGTCTACTGACGTTATCTTTGATTTTTCCCATTTAGACAGACAAAATGGTAGCAGTCTGATAAGTACGATCTAAACCAGTTTAATGCCTTTCCTGAACACCAGTGTAATTTTGAAGTCGATCTAAGAGTATTTTATGATCTATAGTATCGAACGCAGCACTAAGATCGAGTAGAACTAGTATTGAGATACAGCCTTGGTCAGAAGCTAGAAGTAAATCATTTGTGATTTTAACGAGCGCAGTTTCTGTGCTATGGTGTGGTCTGAATGGATTGAAATTTTTCATAGATATCATTTTCTTGCAAGAAAGAGCACAATTGAGCAGACACAACTTTTTCTAGTATTTTAGACATAAATGGAAGATTTGAAATGGGTCTGTAATTTGCTAGGTTATTATGATCTAATTGTGGCTTCTTAATGAGAGGTTTTATGACTGCCAACTTGAATATTCTTGGAACATGACCTAAAGATAAAGACGAGTTAATAATATTGAGAAGAGGCTCTTCCACTTTCAGTAGTTTAGTGGGTATTGGATCTAATAAACATGTTGTTGGTTTAGATGCAATGATAAGTTTATTTAGCTCTTCCTGTCCTATAGTTGTAAAGCGGTGTAGTAGTTCTTGAGGGGCGATAATTGAGGTTGAATCATAAGACATCATTAAAGGTTGTACATTTACAATTCTGTTTCTTCTGATGCTTTCTATTTTCTCAGTGAAGAAATTCATAAAATCGTTACTACTAAACTGTAACGGAATATTTTGCTCAGGCGATGCTTGTTTATTTGTTAATCTAGCCACGGTGTTAAATAAAAACCTTGGATTATTTTGGTTATTTTCTATTAGTTTATGGAGATGCTCAGCCCTGGCTGCTTTTAGGCCTTTTATAACGTGACATACTATCTTTCCACGCGATTCTAAAGACCTCTAAATTAGTTTGTTTCCATTTACGCTCTAAGTTACGAGTTTCTCTCTTGATAACATGTGTAGCACTGTTGTACCATGGTGCTTTAGTTTTCTCTCTAACCTTTTTTAATCTAATTGGTGCAACATTTTCTAATGTACTAGAGAAAATGAGGCTCATACTGCAAGTCATTTCCTCTAGTTCATCTGTTTGTTTGGGTTCACTGAGCAGCTGAGACAGATCAGGTAAGCTATTTGAGAATCTATCTATAGTGGTTGGAAGGATTGTTCTGCCTGGTCGATAACGTGGCGCAACATGACCGATTTCAGCAGTACACAGTATACAAGTTACCATGTAATGGTCAGTGACATTATCACTTTGTTGTATAATATCTATATCGGTTGGTTCCATGTGATATAATTAAATCTAGTGTGTGATTAAGACGATGAGTCGGACCAGTGACGTTTGCTTGACCCCAAAGGAGTTTAATAGATCTGTAAACGCAGCCCCTAACGCATCATTTGTGTTATCTACGTGTATGTTAAATCTCCAACAATTAATGCTTTATCGACGTTGACCAATAGATCTGAGAGAAAGTCTGCAAACTCTTTTAGGAAATCAGCATAGGGCCCTGGAGGTCTATATACAGTAGCCAAGGCTAGAGATAAAACGGTTTTTCTTTCTTACATCTAAGAGCGTAACATTTAGCACTAGTACTTCAAACGAATTAAACCTGTGACCTGTTTTCTGAGTAACATTTAGAATATCTCTATAGATTATTGCAACACCGCCGCCACGACCAATCAGACGGGGCTCATGCTTATAACAGTATCCTGGTGGAGTAGACTCATTTAGACCGAAATAATCATTTGGCTTAAGCCAGGTTTCAGTAAGGCAAAGTACATCGAAACTAATATCTGTGACCATTTCATTTACAATAACCGCCTTTAGGTGTGAGCAATCTAATGTTTAGAAGACCTAGTTTTAGAAATTGTTTTTGTTCACTAATATTGAGATTTTCTGGTTTAATCACAATTAGATTTTTCCTAGATCTTACAGTAGATTTAAAGTTTGACCTCACTAAACGAGGAATAGACACAGTTTCTATATAATGTTCTACATTGGAACTTATGTCAATTAAGTTAGGACAGCAAAGACTGTGATTTGAACTTTGACTTACTAGTCATATGGTGGTGTAACGCCCTGGAGATGTTGTCCGACAGAAGAGCCGCTCCGATTCTGCTGGGGTGGAGGCCATCAGGACGGAAGAGCCTAGGTCGCTCCCAAAACAGATTCCAATTATTTACAAAGAGCAGCTTCTGTTCATTACACCATGACATTAACCATTCATTTAGAGCAAGTAATCTACTAAACCTTTCATGTCCTAGTCGGTACGTGGGAAGGGGTCCAGACACGATGATCGTTGCTTCAGGCGATGTTCTGCGCCGCCTCGACCAGACTCCTGTAGTCCTTCTTCAGAACCTCCGTCTGCCGCAGCCTGATGCGCCGCGGCAGCACGACAGCCCGGCGCGCTCACACCGTTCAGGATCTCGGGAACCTGCGCAGCGACATCGAGAACACGAGCACCAGGAAAGCAGTGAGTGCGCACCTTACCTTTACCTGAGGTAGCGCGGACATGCCGGACGATGGAAGTACCGATGACCACAGCGTCGCGTTCCGTCTCGCGAAGAGGAGAAGCGGTTCAGTGGAGATCTCGAAGACCGGGAGGGGCGGAGAGGTCCTTGCTCTGGTCCTGGCTCGCGTCTTCCGCTGTGGAAACACCCAGGGTCCATGGTGCTGTGTCGGTGCCGGAGTGAACGAAACCAGGGATTTAAATGTATTAGCGGTTTGCGGTACTAACTATTCAATTCTGTATTGCAATTATTACTATTTTTCCAGGAATCATTTAGTTGTTTAATTGTAAAACTTGGGCGCAGAGATATCACACATGAAATGTAAGTTGTGGGATTTCATGTAGTAGCAGTTCGGCTTCCCCATAATATAGTCCCAAGTTAATATCTGCCTAGGAAATCGCCTAGTCTTAATCTGCATCGCTATTTGTACTCGTTGTGAATACGCAGGCCACAAGAAGTAACTTTTACTCAGGACATGCTAGCTGGCAACACAGGATTCCATTCATTATGCTAAGCTAAGCTAGCGGCGACCCTGCCAAACTAAAGCAATGCATGCACTGAGACAAAAATGCATTTGCCCACATATCTAAAAAATGTAGGAAAGAAGTTGAATAAGCCCTATTTCTAGAAACAGTGGAGTGTTGCTTTAAAGGAGGAGATCTTCTCGAATTACTGTCAACAAACAGCAGGTTTTCGTTCTTCAGGCTTTCAAAAAATGCTCCGGCAATAATCTATAATATTCGTGTAATATTTTGCGATCGCTTTTATTGTGAAAATGATCATGACAGAGACATGATGGTGTTATATAACAGCGGCAGGTTGTCGTCTGACTGCTTGCGTCACTTAAGGTGCGTTTTCACCTTCATTCTCCGCCCACAGTTTCACTCACTCGAAACCTTTCAATCGGATTTCCCCGTACTTTCTTTCTCACTGCCTCTAAACTGTGTGGCGACTTTTTAATGGTTTTGTTTATTTTGGCTTTTAGCATTCACTGTGGAGATTGATGCAGCAAATGGGTTTTAATGATCTCCGCAGCGGGTCAAACAGAAACTAAGAGAGAAGAGGGAAGATGGAAGCGACACAGATTGTGTTTTACATGACATGTCTGTGTTTGGCTCGAGGTAAGTCCACCCTGACCCACACACACACACACACACACACACACACACACACACACACTGTTCCCGTGAACTGAAGCTTCTGGCCAGTTAGGAGTTACTTTAGATACGGGAGTAGCATTTGAGGCGAAGTTGAAGCCAGACTGAAAGATTAAAGTGTGTAAACTCTGGTGAATCCTCTCTCTGAACTTTGGACTTATTAGATAAAGGTTTTGTGCCTCTTTGTCTGTGTGAAAGATCGCAGAACAGCTTAGGATTTATACCAAAATGTGATTTGGTATTTGTCAACAATATTGTGTTGTTTTTTTTTGTGAGCCAACAAATTACAGGCTGGTGACTTGATTAAATGAAATGCCCAGAAAAGGCCATATTTTTCATCTCAAAATGAAAATAATAAATGAATTGTATTTTGGATTTGAAATTGAAATATATCTACTTTTTATATTTCATAGCAGCAACCCAGAACACCCTATAACCGCATAGCAACCACCAGAGAACCCTAGCAACCATGTAACAAGACCCTAACAACCACCCCGAGTACCGTAGCAACCGCATAGGAACACCCAAGCAAACGCCCTGAGTACCCTAGCAACCACTTTGAGTATCTATCTATCTATCAAAACTACTAAACTAAAACTTAAACTGTTTTAAACTTAAGCTTTTACAAATATTTCAAACTTTCGGGCTAGGCTTTTTCAAGTTAACAGAGTTTGTCTACAAACTTTTTTTTTTTATCTCGTATTATTCATAATTGGAGTATCTATTGTTTTAAGAGTTCATTTTACTTTACAAAGGTTGTATTACGGTATTTTTTTTTAATGAAAAATGACTGTATTACAGTAATCTCAATCTGTCATAAAATAGTAATAGACACATTATGGCAATGAGAATTTTGGGGGAAATATCCTAAATTGTTTATGCATTTAAACATTTATTATAAATGTTAAAATTGAAAATATGGTACAATGCAAATAATACAATATGCTTAATTGTCTACAAATTGTTAAATGTAGTATTATATCCATCTTTTGATTTTGGTGTAAAATATGACCCGGGTTTATTTTTGAGAGAGCCGCTGGACCTTCACTAACTCTCTCTCTCTCATCTCCTGTAGATTTAGTTTCCTGTGACGACTATGAAGAAACTGGAAAAGACATCACATTTACTCCAAGGATCCGTGGAAACCCTGCAGAAATTCTGTGGAAACACAATGGGAACAAGGTTCTGGATTACGACGGGAGTGAGTTG
>CM040910.1:5562124-5664624 GCA_023029165.1 Gobiocypris rarus | reverse complement strand
ATCTATCTATCTATCTATCTATCTATCTATCTATCTATCTATCTATCTATCTATCTATCTATCTATCTATCTATCTGTTTGTTTGTCTGTATATCTGTCTGTCTGTCTATCTATCTATCTATCTATCTATCTATCTATCTATCTATCTATCTATCTATCTATCTATCTATCTATCTATCTATCTATCTATCTATCTATCTATATCTATCTATCTATCTGTTTGTTTGTCTATCTGTCTGTCTGTCTGTCTGTCTGTCTATCTATCATCTATCTATCTATCTATCTATCTATCTATCTATCTATCTATCTATCTATCTATCTATCTATCTATCTATCTATCTATCTATCTATCTATCTATCTATCTATCTATCTATCTGTTTTTTTGTCTGTATATCTGTCTGTCTGTCTATCATCTATCTATCTATCTATCTATCTATCTATCTATCTATCTATCTATCTATCTATCTATCTATCTATCTATCTATCTGTTTGTTTGTCTGTATATCTGTCTGTCTGTCTATCATCTATCTATCTATCCATCTATCTGTCTGTCTGTCTATTCTATATCTATCTATCTATCTATCTGTTTGTTTGTCTGTATATCTTATATATATCAGATAGTTGTCAGTAGAGGTCGACCGATAGTGGATTATACTGATAAGGATAACTTGGTTGGCGCAGGCTGGCCAATAACCGATGAATCAACCGGTAGTTTTTAAAATAGATACTGAATGAACATAAAATAGTGCTCAGCTCTATTACAAAAATGTAAAAACAGTTCTGAACCATGAAAACATACACTACTTTTTAAATAGAAAAAATATGAATGTATTAATTATACATTGATAGTGTATAATAGATGGTAACAATCGTCACATTAAACATTTGGGTCGTGTGTTTTTTTGACATTGTTTTAACTGCTCGAGGTACTAATGTTAGCACACAGCTGTTCTCCATAGTAATATGAAAGCGTGTACGGTACTATACTGTATAATGTTCTGTTTTAAATCCGCATCTGAAGTGTCCCGCTCTGCGCAGCGCAGCCTCACGTGTCAAAACAAACTCCACGGGGCTTCAGTGATGGTTTTTATTTGGCTTCTAGAGGCCGCTCTCATACTGTATATAACAGCGCATCCTTCTCAGCCACTCCAGCTACGGACACAACCCGGATTGATTTTCGCAGATAACCGATTGTTCTAGCAACTGGTTATCGGTGCCAATTAACCGGCAAAAACTCAGACTGACCATCAGTACAAGTTGAAGAGGACATGAACAACTAATCTAAAGCATAGCACACTTAATCCTACTCTAGGCTGGCATTCATAAAGGATGAACATATTATGAAATAATATACCTGCTAAAGCACAATACAGTATTTACTCATAAATAATACAGTACCTACTCATAAATTCACTAAAAATATCTAAAACAGAGAAATGGCATTAGCCACTCTAAAGGTAAATTGTTAGTAAATTTTAGTTATTGATTACTAATCTCAAAAGGACCAAATATCACCTGATTATCACTAATACCTCTCTGCTTTTGGGTCTAGATGCTCTGCCGGAGCCTCAGGTGACCTGTGAACTGGTTGACAGTTCAAATGCTTCAAAAATACTGTCATGTTCGGTGGAATCCCAGACTCAGCCGAGCTACGAATGGAGTGGACCGAATATAAATGTTCAGTCGGGACCAAGGCTTCTTGTCAACGATCAGGAGGAAAAGCGTGACTCAGTTTATACCTGCACTGTGAAGAATCAAGCGAACAGCAAGAGCGCAGACTTCACTCTGAAAGACTGTCCCATAGGTTTGCTTGCGAATCATTCGACAGTTTTTTTATATGCATTGAGACTTTGATGCTGTACATTATATCTTGAATGGTTTTGTGTGCAGGCAGAGCAGGGTCTGCTGTGCTTGCTCCGGTCTTAATAGTAACAATACTTCTCCTTATTCTGCTCATTCTACTGGCATTATTCCTATACAGATGGAAAAAACAAACGCGTAAGTGCCATGAGAAAAATATTCAATAATTCACCTTCAAACTACATCTGTATGTCTCACAAAGATTAACAATCATCCTTTCTTTTAATTTTTTCATGTTCATGGATTAGAAGCAAGGCTGTCCGAACCAAACAAAATGGACCCTGAGATTGGTAAGATCAGGGTTGGGATTCTGAACTCTTATGCTTTTTAGGTTTGAATTGTGCTTGAATTTTGAATATCCTCCCTGTAGAGAATCACGATTCTGGATGAATTGAGAATCACGATTTGTTTAAAATTGAAATTGCGTTTCTCTCACAATTCTGAAGTAAAAACATTAGACAACCAAACAAAATAACATAATTTACTAGAGACTCTGACAAAATCTTCATTGCTGCAGTCGATAAAAACAAAACAAACAAACATTAATTTGAACAAAATAAAAAAATAATGAATGAAGGAGTTGTCTGTCATTCACAAAGACTTTCATTATTGAATGAATCAGTGTTTGTGAATGAATCTCTTGAATTATTGATTCAACGAAGAACACTTTTTAAACAGCCACCTCCTGGCATATCAAGATCAGTGAATACAATATATACAAGACACACTTTCAAATAGATGATTTGCTACCATATAGATATCAGTGTTCATACCCTAACTGTAAACTTTTATCCCTTTACACATTTGTCCAGTTATTTAAATGTTCGGTAACACTTTACTTGAAGGGGTGTGCATAAGACTGACATGACACATGTTATGAATATGAAGGAGTTTTTATGCATGTTCATGACAACTGTCATTAAGTGTCATTCGCTCAATTATGTCATTTTTAATGCAAAGATGACATTATTTGAGACGTCTTTGTCATGACAACTTGACATTACCACAACATAACCTGTCATAGACATGACATAGCAGATTAATTATCAAACTTAAGTATTCAAATATTAAATATGATCCAAATTAAGTGTTACTACTCTGTCATGAATATTTTTCTTGATCTAAACTTATAGTGGTACAAGTTGAATTTGTCATTAAAATGTCATTAAGTGTCAATACTCTGTCAAATTATTTTATAATCGTAAATATTTTTCTTGACGTAAGCTTTGCCATTATGATGGTGTCTTAGCTGGACTTATTCATGATGTAAAAGAGCATTTCAAGAGAATATAAATGTGTGTGAGGCTGTAATGAACTGTTTTTGCAGTGATATGGACCAAACGCTGCATGGCTTAACCCATCATTGTACTGGTTTCATTTAGTTTTGCAATAAAATATAATTTTATCCATTTAATTATTATTATTATTGGATGATTGATTTTATTTCTCAAACACCTATTCATATTTTTAAGACATTTAAAGTGGTCTGTTATCTGACCTTCTGTTAGAGCTGATGGAGGAAACTAAAAAAACAAAAACATTAAAATGAAAAATATTCATGACGCTGTCATCTTTACATTAAAAATTACATGACACTTAATGACAGTTGTCATAAACATGCATAAAAACTCCTAAATATTCATGACGTGTCATGACATGATTATGAAGGTGTCATGACAGTCTTATGCACACCCCTTCAAGTAAAGTGTTACCAATGTTTGTAACACATTAATAAGGATAGTGTGTGGTTAAGAAGACTGTTTGTGCTTCATACTGTACATTAACACAACAGTGCTCTCTCTCTCTCTCTCGCTTGTTCTTAAGCTTACTGTAAGGCTTCTTGCCTAGTTATGCTGGCTCTATGTAGATATTTTAATAGTAGTCTAATTTGACAGCGGTGACGACTAAACAATGCCAAAGCTTAGGCTTAACACCTGATCCCTGTGAATGCAGGTCAGTGAGATGTGAATGCTGCTCTGCTTGATATTGGTCAATAGAAATAGTAGTTATTTTAGTAAGATTTGTTTCATATATTAATAGCTGTAAGTTAGAAATTGCGTGATGACTGTGTTGGAAGCCTGGCTTCCCTCAAAATCTCATCAGAAATGCATTTTGTCTATTTATATAATTAATCTCTCTCTATATTAAATATTATCATGCATTTATATGTTTGTGAATGTAAAGCTGATGAAAGATGTTGCTGTGGGCTTTTTCCCATTGGGAATGGGCAATACATTTCCTTTTGGATATCCAGATATAAATGTGTTGCCCATTCTCAATGGGAAAGTGCCCAAGCACCGTCTTCAGTTCAGTTATAGCACTGCCCTATTGTGCTGTCTGTGATCTGTTTTAATCTGTGTGCAGGACACATATAGGGCTTCAGTTGAAGTTTATGGGAGATAGCAATTGAGTTCAAAGGGACAAAGATCTAAAGCCTGGCATTCACTAAATGAAATGCCCTGTCTTCATAGCCTGTCTTATCTATTTGAGGATTGATTGAGCTCTTAAATAGGCAGGACTTTGCAATGAATGACAGTTCTTCCCATTAATAAACACTGCTGTAAATTCACTCGAATCGAGAGAGCACGAGCAAGGCTTGTGTGATTAATCACAATTTATTTAGATTTTGACTTATAAACTATTATGAAAATAGAATAATCAAGATAAAGCAAATATTCGTTCATTTCAATTGGTGTGCTTTTGTCCCTCTTAAAAAGTCAAACTTAACACCCAAATAAGTCAAGTCATGCAAAAATGGGACGGGCTTGATTTTAAAAGTAGTTATCAAAAGTGTGCACGCTCTCCGAAACTGGGCAGGACACGGACAAGCAAAGTAAACTTTGAGCTCGAGGTACACGCCTAAACTGTCAAAAAATATGTCAAATGTCTGACTTAATGTTAGTTAGTGAACGTAAACAGTTAGAATGAAATATAATGTGTATCGTGTATTGGATCCGTGCATTCGGTCTTAAAGTGACAGCAGCCTAATAAACCTACAGTATAATGTTAATCAAACAACAAATGACAAAGAGAAAATCATTACGTCTCTAGACTGAATAACTTTAGTAGCTTAAGATTTTTGCCGGAATCGAGCAGCCCTTGCATGAGCATTTTATATAGTGAAAATGTTTTCTGTTAATGAAGGTGAAGCCCAAAACCTGCTGAAAAAGGACCCAACGGATGTTATTACAGGTAACAAATGATTTATTATTATTATTGTCACTAGACATGCTGCCATCATATTGACAGTGGAAGCTGTTGCTGATGTTGCTGGACAGCACTGTAAACTCACTCTCAGCTCTCAGTGAGAATCAGTGATGCTTGAATCGGCTGGTGTTTGCTTGCTTTGTTTCAGGTCCGTCTGACGCCACACTCCCAAGTCACAACAGACTTCCCCCTCAAAAAGAGTCTATTGCTAATAAAAAATGGGAACAGGACAATGGATCAGAGAATTCAGTGGAAGAAGAAAAAGAAAAACTTTTGAAGGAAACAAAAACTTTTAAGGAACACAGTCCTATACAGAGTCTACGATCTGTGTCAGAAACAAAACAAGAGGACAAAGAACATGGACATGAAGGAGAACTAGACAAAAATGAGAAGAACAGCGAATCTGCAGGTGAAGCAGAAGAAAACACTCACAGCAAACCTGATGAAACTGAGAAGGAGAGCCATAAACCCTTACAAAGCCAAGAAGAAGAGGAGAAAGAGAACATTCAGATCCAGAAAGAGGAGAGCGGAGATGAAGAGAAGTCGCCTGAACATCAGAACGAGACACTAGAAGAGCTGAAAACTGATAATAATGAGGATAATCAGACGCCAGGAGCGACAGAAGAGGCGATAGACAGACGAGACACAGGTAAAACAAACATTACATGATTCTGAAATAAACATTTTGTCTGGATTTAAAGTACCATTTTAATACTTGTGTAAAGTATTTGATCAGGTCAATGGATCAGAGAATTGAAGGAGCTTTAAGGGTTTGTTCACCCGATTTGGAGTCATTTTCCATTAAAAGGGATAGATGTGATTGGCTGAGCTCCTAAATAGGCAGGACTTTGCAAAGAGTGACCAATAACTGAGAGTTCTTGTCATTTATGAGCACTGCTGTAAATTCACTCAGAGAGTTAATAGAGCACGAGCATTCAATATAATGAAAGATCATTTTATATAATAAAAAATGTTTTCTGTTAATGAAGGTGAAGACCAAAACCTGCTGAGAAAGGACCCAACAGATGTTATGACAGGTAACAAATGATTTATTATTATTATTATTGTCACTAGACATGCTGCCATCTTATTGACAGTGGAAGCTAGGGGTGCAACGGATCGCAGTTGATCCGACCCACGGTTCGGCATGCACGTGACCCGCTGATTTATTGCGATTTTTAAAAAAACTTGGATCTCATTTGTTTAGTGATCGCAGAGTAAAAGACACATTTTCTGCCGATATTTCTTTTTAAGTAATTTCGTTCCTTTAAACTCAATCCTGAGTTTCAGGTAAACTACACACAGCAGTCATGTGCCTCATGGTGGCAACGCATCTAAAGCCACACCTTCTGATGCCTGTTTCACACATGATCCGTTTGCAGGTGCGCTGCGTATTTATTCCCGTACCCATGTTAAAGGATTACAGCTTTTACACGGCACACAGTTTCGACCCGTTCCAGGAGTGGTCCGTATGGTCCGTGATGCACGCGCGGAATTAAAGTGACAGCGCATTGTCCGCATTAAAACAAACATGTGATATATCTATGTGAAAATCTAGTAATTCTACCTCAGATGCATATAATGTAGCGTCTACTCCGTTTCAAAGTCAACAGATGGCATTTTGCCTCTGGTAAAGCAAGGGAAATAGCATTTAGGTATAAACAAAGAGAAATAATGGAGAGCACTCGTCCTTTCTTGGAGGCTGAAAAACAAAGTTCTTTATGACCTGCAGGATTTCTTTAAAAAAAAATTAAAATGAAAGAAAATATGAGAGTCGGCTGTTTTTGTCTATTGTAAGTTCTAATTTAAAATGTTAATTGTTTTAACATAGTCTTTATATGGTTTGCCACTTGTGTGAGCAATAAATCAAGCTAAAAATCTAAAGTAGGTTCTCCTAGGCTATATACATATAAAGTGATGAACTGAATAAAACATTGTTTAAGTGTAGTGAGTTTAAACATGATATCTATAAAAGAGTGTATAGGCCTACAAGAGTTGTTAACAAAAATAAACTATAGGGTGATTGGGACACTTTTTGCCTTTGAGATGACTTGGAAAAAGTGTCCCAATCACCCTGAAATCACCAAAAGTTCCTTGTTAACCTTTAAACCATATAGGTTATGTTAACACCAAAATGTAATAAATGGAAAGCAAATAAAAATGGTCTTCCCCCCCTTTTTTTTTCTGATCCGATCCGTGACTCATGATCCGTGAGAATGAATGACGCTTGAATCGGCTAATATTATTTGTTATTTTTGTTTCAGGTTCATCTGACACCACACTCCCAAGAGAACATAAACCTTTGCAAAGCCAAGAAGAAGAGGAGAAAGAGAACATTCAGATGCAGAAAGAGGAGAGCGGAGATGAAGAGAAGTCGCCTGAACATCAGAACGAGACACTAGAAGAGCTGAAAACTGATAATAATGAGGATAATCAGACGCCAGGAGCGACAGAAGAGGCGATAGACAGACGAGACACAGGTAAAACACACTTTACATGACATTACAAACATAAATGTATTTACACTGAAGGAGCTTTAAGGGTTTGTTCACCCGATTTGAGGAGTCATTTCTGTTAAAGACACCATATGTAAGATATTTGGATTAAACTATCCAAAAACCACTAGAACAATGTTATATATTTTGTTGATTTGTGTACTTACACTATCCCAAATGTTTCCAAGAATGTTTAAATCCAGAGAAATAAGCGATTTTATCCAGGGCACGGACCGTGTGTCACCTATCAATGACATCATACCCGCGTTACCCTCGATTTCCGGTTTTATTTAGTATAAACCATGGAAACACCAAAGACGCTTTAATACATGATGTGTTTTGTTAGACAGGTGTTTAATATTATCATGGACAGAAAACGAATCATTGAAGGATAGATGACTCAAAAATGTAAACGTGGTATTTTTTTCTCATCCTCATGTCAGTAAATATGATGGATATCAGTAAACACAAAATGAGAATTTCAATCTTCACACAGCTCTTTTCAAGCTCCACAGACTACATTAGAAAGCGTAAAATACAGTATTGTTCAAAATAATAGCAGTACAATGTGACTAACCAGAATAATCAAGGTTTTTAGTATATTTTTTTATTGCTACGTGGCAAACAAGTTACCAGTAGGTTCAGTAGATTCTCAGAAAACAAATGAGACCCAGCATTCATGATATGCACGCTAAGGCTGTGCAATTGGGGTATTAGTTGAAAAGGGTGTGTTCAAAAAAATAGCAGTGTCTACCTTTGACTGTACAAACTCAAAACTATTTTGTACAAACATTTTTTTTTCTGGGATTTAGCAATCCTGTGAATCACTAAACTAATATTTAGTTGTATGACCACAGTTTTTTAAAACTGCTTGACATCTGTGTGGCATGGAGTCAACCAACTTGTGGCACCTCTCAGCTGTTATTCCACTCCATGATTCTTTAACAACATTCCACAATTCATTCACATTTCTTGGTTTTGCTTCAGAAATAGCATTTTTGATATCACCCCACAAGTTCTCAATTGGATTAAGGTCTGGAAATTGGGCTGGCCACTCCATAACATTAATTTTGTTGGTTTGGAACCAAGACTTTGCACGTTTACTAGTGTGTTTTGGGTCATTGTCTTGTTGAAACAACCATTTCAAGGGCATGTCCTCTTCAGCATAGGGCAACATGACCTCTTCAAGTATTTTAACATATGCAAACTGATCCATGATCCCTGGTATGCGATAAATAGGCCCAACACCATAGTAGGAGAAACATGCCCATATCATGATGCTTGCACCTCCATGCTTCACTGTCTTCACTGTTTACTGTGGCTTGAATTCAGAGTTTGGGGTCGTCTCACAAACTGCCTGTGGGCCTTGGACCCAAAAGAACAATTTTACTCTCATCAGTCCACAAAATGTTCCTCCATTTCTCTTTAGGCCAGTTGATGTGTTCTTTGGCAAATTGTAACCTCTTCTGCACATGCCTTTTTTTAACAGAGGACTTTGGGGATTCTTGAAAATAGATTAGCTTCACACAGACGTCTTCTAACTGTCACAGTACTTACAGGTAACTCCAGACTGTCTTTGATCATCCTGGAGGTGATCATTGGCTGAGCCTTTGCCATTCTGGTTATTCTTCTATCCATTTTGATGGTTGTCTTCCGTTTTCTTCCACGTCTCTCTGGTTTTGCTCTCCATTTTAAGGCATTGGACAGCCTATCATTTTTGCACCTCTTTATAGGTTTTCCCTCTCCAATCAACTTTTTAATCAAAGTACGCTGTTCTTCTGAACAATGTCTTGAACGACCCATTTTCCTCAGCTTTCAAATACATGTTCAACAAGTGTTGGCTTCATCCTTAAATAGGGGCCACCTGATTCACACCTGTTTCTTCACAAAATTGATGACCTCAGTGATTGAATGCCACACTGCTATTTTTTTGAACACACCCCTTTCAACTAATTCAACTAATACCCTAATTGCACAGCCTTAAGAGCGTGCATATCATGAATGCTGGGTCTCATTTGTTTTCTGAGAATCTACTGAACCTACTGGTAACTTGTTTGCCACGTAGCAATAAAAAAATATACTAAAAACCTTGATTATTCTGGTTAGTCACATTGTACTGCTATTATTTTGAACAATACTGTAAGTGATTCATGAGTATTTATGTATTAGCTTATAACCAACAGACCTACATATTATTCACTGAAGGTTTTCCCATCACATCTCTCACATTACATATGGCACTGGACGTCAGGGTCGATGTCAGTGTTAATGATGCCGTTGATGTTCTGCAAGAGCTGTCGTTTGATTGGAGCGCTGCAGCACAGTGGACAATCTTCAGTCAATAACCATTTAAATTGTTCATACAGCTTCAGGAGACATGAGATGTATGGATACTTTTATGCTGATTTGTTTTTTGGAGTTGGTTAACTTGACGTGCGTAAATATTTGTAATTGGAAACATCTTATCTGACTCCCTAAACTAAACTCCTAAACTGACCTTGACTGCAGAGACAGTCATTATTCTCAAGTTGCTTCTCACGGCAGTTGTAGATTAGCTTTGAAACATCAGCGAGAGAAACATAAAACACAATATATAACAATATATGTAAGTTTCACCAAGTGTATTGCAAAGAAAATGACCCAACGCTCAGTAATAAAATATAAAGGTAATATTGGCCTATATACACTGATCCAGCATAATATTATGACCACCTTCCTAATATTTTGCTGCCAAAACAGCCCTGACCCATCGAGGCATGGACTCCACTAGACCCCTGAAGGTGTGGTGTGGCATCTGGCACCAAGATGTTAGCAACAGATCCTTTAAGTCCTGTAAGTTGCGAGGTATGGCCTCCATGGATCAGACTTGTTTGTTCAGTGCATCCCACAGATGCTCCATTGGTTTTAGATCTGGGGCCGGTTGCACCAGCTGTGCGTAAGTTACAACTTAGCCTAGTTTTAACGTAAATGGGCACTAAGTTACAACTTATGTAGTACTACATATTTTTGCGTTGCACCATTAAACTTAGTTGAAGCGTAACTCTAAACTAAATATTTACGGAAGCCTCCGATCAGGAGTAACGGTTGGAATAATAGCAGACAGACTGAACTGCATAATAAGCTCTTGTTTTACATGACAGACTTCAATCCTTTACACGTACACTCACCTAAAGGATTATTAGGAACACCTGTTCAATTTCTCATGAATGCAATTATCTAATCAACCAATCACATGGCAGTTGCTTCAATGCATTTAGGGGTGTGGTCCTGGTCAAGACAATCTCCTGAACTCCAAACTGAATGTCAGAATGGGAAAGAAAGGGGATTTAAGCAATAATGAGCGTGGCATGGTTGTTGGTGCCAGACGGGCCGGTCTGAGTATTTCACAATCTGCTCAGTTACTGGGATTTTACCATTTCTAGGGTTTACAAAGAATGGTGTGAAAAGGGAAAAACATCCAGTATGCGGCAGTCCTGTGGGCGAAAATGCCTTGTTGATGCTAGAGGTCAGAGGAGAATGGGCCGACTGATTCAAGCTGATAGAAGAGCAACTTTGACTGAAATAACCACTCGTTACAACCGAGGTATGCAGCAAAGCATTTGTGAAGCCATACCATGAAGTCGATTTCTGCTGAGACATTCAGATGGTAGAGTCAGAATTTGGCGTAAACAGAATGAGAACATGGATCCATCATGCCTTGTTACCACTGTGCAGGCTGGTGGTGGTGGTGTAATGGTGTGGGGGATGTTTTCTTGGCACACTTTAGGCCCCTTAGTGCCAATTGGGCATGGTTTAAATGAGACGGCCTACCTGAGCATTGTTTCTGACCATGTCCACCCCTTTATGACCACCATGTACCCATCCTCTGATGGCTACTTCCAGCAGGATAATGCACCATGTCACAAAGCTCCAATCATTTCAAATTGGTTTCTTGAACATGACAATGAGTTCACTGTACTAAAATGGCCCCCACAGTCACCAGATCTCAACCCAATAGAGCATCTTTGGGATGTGGTGGAACGGGAGCTTCGTGCCCTGGATGAGCATCCCACAAATCTCCATCAACTGCAAGATGCTATCCTATCAATATGGGCCAACATTTCTAAAGAATGCTTTCAGCACCTTGTTGAATCAATGCCACGTAGAATTAAGGCAGTTCTGAAGGCGAAAGGGGGTCAAACACAGTATTAGTGTGTGTTCCTAATAATCCTTTAGGTGAGTGTATATGATAATGCTGACATTAACAAGAGAAAACGTTATGTGAATAGATTACTTTGTTAGCGGCTCTTCAACACAAACCTGTCCAAAACAGCACGCCGCTGGGTGCATCTGTCCCATCCGTGTTGTGCATGTCATGATGTCAAATAAAATCAGTCATAGTTTTTTTTTTTTTTTCAGTATTTATTTATTGATCCTTATTAATGTCTTTCAATATACTGAATGCTTCTGAATGTTATTTATATATAAAAACACATGTAATTCATGATTAAGTATCGTATTTAATGGAAAATCTTTTACTGTTGGTTACGTGAGGCAAAAGAAGTTAGAATAACGAAGGATAAACTGAAATTCACAGCATTTCTACATAAGTTTTGCTCACGTATTTTAAGGCTGATCATTGAGGGTAAAAGTCATATTATGCAACTACACATTACTTTACGGAGAGCTTACGACCTACTAGCTACGTTCTGCCTTAAGATCAAATGGTGCAACCGAAAAAAGTACAGAGTTAGTTACAAACTAGCTAGTAGTTACTTAGCCTCTAGTGTGGACTTTACGTTCATATTTAGGAAAGAACTAACTAACTAACTAAGGCCAAGTCAACACCTCAAACTCGTTGTTGTGCTCCTCAAACCATTCCTGAACCATTTCTGCTTTGTGTCAGGAGCATTATCCTGCTGGAAGAGCCACAGCGATCAGGGAATACCGTTTCTGTGAAAGGGTGTACATGGTCTTCAACAATGCTTAGGTAGGTGGTACATGTCAAAGTAACATCCACATGGATGGCAGGACCCAAGGTTTCCCAGCAGACCAGGCCACCTTCTTCCATTGCTCCGGTGTCCAGTTCTGATGCTCACGTGCCACTGTTGGTGCTTTCGGCGGGGTCAGGGGTCAGCATGGGCACTCTGACGGGTCAGCGGCTATGCCGCCCCATACACAATAAACTGCGATGCACTGTGTATTCTGACCCCTTTCTATCAGAACCAGCATTAACTTCTTGAGCAGTTTGAGCTCCAGTAGCTCGTCTGTTTGATCAGACCACACGGGCCAGCCTCCCACCCACTAACAGGAGCTGTGATGAAGAGATAATCAATGTTATTCACTTCACCTGTCATAATGTTATGCCTGATCGGTGCAAGACGTTTGTACATATTTACTATATTTCTCTTCAAACTGAATGTAGCAATTAAATGTACGGAATAACCTGCTTGAAACTCTGTTCCCTTACATTCTTAAACAGTTAACACTCTTTTGAAACATTTTCTTCTTGTCCTCCTAAAGTAGCAATAAAAGTAGAAAACCTGTTGTCAAAATATTGAATTATGTGAGGAAATCTGTAGCAAAATTGATCATGTAAAAACATTATTGATTGAATACACATAGGAAAATAATATTTATCTTTTCCGATTCTTACCTTTGTAATCCCACACAAGCCATTTCAAACTCCTGAAACAAACACAAATTCCTGATTTGGTTGATGGTCATATCAGTTCGTTCTTTGATTTTGCTTGAAGTACATCAGGCCTTAAGGGTTTAAAGCAGATCTCAGGCTTTCACACTGGCCACGTTTGTTTGTCGTCATCATCATCATACAACTTTTCCTTCTAAACAAGTGCGCGCTCGAGTCCGTGTTGCTTTCACATTCACGTGAATCGCAGCACAGTTCGAATGCAACTGAACTTAGTCTCGGAATCAGTGCGCACCGAGCTCCGCATGACAGCTTTCACATTAACAATTTTTCATGCGAACTATTCCCCGTTTCGAACTAAACCTCCAGTGTGAAAGCACCCTCAGTTTCAGATGCTACTATAAAGACAATTACTAATTCATATTGTGTTCAATTTTAAAATCATAGAAACAGAGACTCTGAGTCCACAATCTGCTGTGACAGAAAGAAACAATATGGATACAGAAAAAGAAGAAGGGCCACTCAACGAAAATGAGAAGAAGAGCCAAAGTGACGATGGTGAACAATCACCTGAGCAGCCGAACGAGAACGAACAGAAAACTGCAGCTGATAGTGAGGATAACATGAGACCAGGTGAGCAAAATCAGCAAAGTGAAGAGATAGACAGAGCAAACACATGTAATGCAGAAGATGGGTTTGTCTGAAAAAATAAAACAAATCACTGCGTTCTGAAATAAACATCTGTTTTGCTGCTTGTTTTTACCTTGCAATGGACCAGCCGCAGATCAGCCGTTGGACGGGGAAGCTCCCAGTGCTCCGATGGGTTAGTTTCTGACTTTAACTGTTCCAGTTCTGACTCAGACGTTTGATATTATAATTTATTAGTCATTTAAACAATATATTTTGAATGATGTTCCTTATCTTGTTTAATTTGGTTATAGATTCACCAGCTCACCTGGAGAAGGAGCCTACAAACAGCAGTGCCTCATCCTCCAATCAGACTGACCAAAGTAATCACACAGACCAAGTCAAAGAAGAAGAAAGAAAAGGTCCTGGACTGGAGCAAGATGTGGTGGAAACGGCTGTAACAAATCAGGAACAGAAAGATGGCCAGGAACAAATGGCAGAAGATAAAGATCATGACCCCGAGAGATCTGAGGGGAAAAGCAGCATGGACTTCAACAAACAAGACAAACAAGCTGATCCAGACAGTCCAAAAAACAGTGTGTCTCAGCGAGATGAAGCAGTGAAATCTGAGAAATCAGAGAAATCAGAGATGACCGATAAAGACCAAAGCTGTGAACTGATTGATGATAAAGCAAAGGTTGTTGAAGGAGAAACTGAAGTGCAAACTCAACAAGAAGATGGTGGACAGAGGGACATGAGCAATGAGCCAGAACAAGACATGGAGGAGAAAAAACCTCCAGAAATGAGTCAAAAATGAACAAAAAGTGCAAGATTGTGGTGTAAATAACTCTGATCCTGACAACACAAACAATGACATGTATTTGCCAGAGGGAAAGAAACAGCAGGTGATGAAGGAAAATCCCAGTCAGAGCAGGATATGAGCAAACAGAGTGTGAGATCATCCCTGACGGAGGTGAAGAGTCATCAGCTGTGACAGACGAACAGAAAAACACTGGTGAACTAGAGCCATGTGAAGGAAGTGAGAGTCAAGAGAAGGAAACACTGAAGGAGTGTCAGGAATAACACAAGATAATGAAGGACATGATGAACACACCCTTCAGCTGGTGAAGACACCGTAAACATGTGCTTGAACAGAAGTTACAGTCCACACACCTGGACATTAGTGTAGTCAGATTATGCTGATCAATTCTGTGACGTAGAGGAAGATCAAATCTTTTATAACATTTTATGAGTAATCAATGCAGTTTTTGCCATGCAAACATAATTTTAGAGCCAGTACGTGCCTGTGATTAACAGAAGAAAGTGGAAAGACATTTTTAATTGTTGTAAATGTTGTATATGCCAGTTAAATAAAAAATAAAAAACCTGCCAAAGACATGAAATACATACAGTATATAAATTGCCTAATGATTACATAAATTATTTAAGGAAATATTGTTCTAAAAATATTATCGCTCTAATCCAGAAGCATTTGTCCTCAGCTCTGCTTTTTTAATTATTATTTTATTTTATTAAACTTCATTTACATTTTCTTTCACAAATGTATCACATCAAAATATATGTGATTGTTTCGTTTAATTATAAACATTCTAAATGTGAAATCTTTTTGGCTGATTTTCCCTTTAAAAATAGGACTTAAAGTAAAACGATCTTTTAAAGTACCAGCCTGTATATTGTATGTGTCCAGATGCTTGCTTGTACACGTTACCCATGATTCAACTTGTTAAGAAAGTCAGCCAATATTCGTTTTTGGGTGAGAAAGTGTGAATTATTATTGTTTTAAATGATATTTCATTGACTTCAGGGTTAATATTACAAAAAAGTATTGTCATTTTTTATAATGAAACTAACAAAATTAGTGGCATAGCTTCTGTAAAATGTAACAGATGATTATTAAGTTCAGTTCCATCACAGTCGCTTGCGTCAGAGAGCACACATCAGGTTTTGCTGTACTTGTTGAGACCTGTATCTGGCCCGGCTCCAGAGTCAGATCACTGAGGGTGTAGTAAAGCACAGATCTACTCATAAACATGAAGGGGGTTTCGCCATAGAAGAAGCATCTCTGGTTCCCCAAGAACCTGTCAGTGAACAGTTCTTATAAGAACCATTTTTGTCTTAGCCTCCACATACGAGGACATTATATTTGAGTGAATGTCTCTGACAGCACACGTCACAGTTTAGAGTCTGGATGTCCTGTAAAGAGCACATTCAGGGCTTTCCAGATACCATTTGTTTTGAGCATTCACCAGGAAAACAACTTCTCCTTGGTCTTTAAAAACGACTGAATGATCAAGTTTAGCACTCTTATGGAAATATGATAATATTTTGTAATTATCATTAACATTTTCAAATTGTCATCTCAGGAAAATATTAGGGGTTTCTAATCAAAATATGACTTTCTGTTATGAAATGGCATTGATTCATGTGTATCAGGCATTTTAGGAGACACAAGTAAATAAGGAAAGAAATTACATATCAAAGTTCATATAATGTTGGCAACTATTACTCCCAGCACTTCTTTTTCATTACATGTTAATTAAGCAAACTAATTAATATGCAAATTAGATGCATTGTATTGAATGGGAAAACCAGTATATTGCATGAAGTGGTATATCAATTCATTTAAAAATATCTTAAATAACATAGTTGAAAATAATCTTTAAACAAAGTTTTGTTAAAAAAATCCTGAAAACTAAAAATTGTTTGGTGAATAAAAAATAATAATAATAAAAACACATTGTTTTTGCATATTCGTGTCCTTTCACATTATTTTATTTTTAAACAGCCCCAGTGTTCACGTACGAGGACAGAGCATAACATATGAATAAAATCTAATTATTCAAAAATATATATTATTAAGTATATTGAAATTATATTATTTATCTACATAATTTCCCCCCTGGGTTTTAGGAGGTTAAGATTACCAGTCATCAATTTTACAAATAACTTGAACAGAATTTCTAAAATGTTTTGATCTATTAGTCTGCCTTTACATGCTTTAATGAGTTATTATTTTAACGTGTCTTTCTGTCTGTGCTGAGTGAATCCAGCATGTCTCTTCAGAAACTTTGCACAATTGGGCGTCGGTCCTCATGGAGGCAGGGAAAACCAGTTTTATTCAATGGATTAGGCTGCCAAAACCGCTCCCTTTACAGCCACTGAAACCCCTCTGATTGGCCACTGTGTGCAAGAGATCAACTTCTGTGTCTGTGATTAGCTGCACTGCTCGCCGTTGAGAAAGCACGTACATTTGACTTTATCCGGAGCGCAAACACAACATGCACGGGAGCGTTTGCCGAATCTGATCCGCCGAAATATGATTAGTCTCTAACTGAGGGTGTGTTTGAGTTATGCAGCCCCCCCTGTAGATCCGGACCTCACCTGTGTGAACCTGTGCTGCGGAGATGAGAGGGAAAGAGAAAGGATCGGTGGGCTTTTGGGGCTGTCTGTGGCACCTGCCGCAGTTGCTGTGTCTCACGGGACTCCTGCAGGGAGGTAAGACTCAACACAAGTTCATTACTAAAATGTACAACTATGGAGCCTGAATCGATCATTTTGGACTTTATGTGTGTCAGCTGTGCGCATGAGCGCTCGTGAGTCGTGACCGAATCGCTTTACCGGCGAATATCCGTGTCCCGCAGCGATGCCATTCGTCAATTGATCTTTCTTCTTTCCCTTTCCTTGATTTGGCCAAACGGGTTTTGAAGAAATGCAGGTGTTCCTCCTTACGCTAGATCGATGTCTTTGGCCATTTCTTTCCCTTTTCAAGGTTTAAAACTTCCAGAGTCGCCTTCGTTTTGCTCAGGTGTAGGGCACAACACTAAAGCCACACCTTAAGAACACGTGCTTTTCACTACTTATAGTCCCATGACTGCAGGAAAATGTATGTTTGTATTGAACAGTGATGGAGCTATAGAATAAATCATAAAAGTGGTTTATTTTGCTATAAATCTTATGATTGTGTGAGGTGGCGAGGAGACACACGGGGTAAAAGACAAATACTTTTGCTAAAATGATGTTTTTAATCATGTCTAAGTTAATACTTATTCAAAACAAACACTTAAGCAAAGTTTTTACTATTTTCTGTGTATTTTGATGATTAATTTTGTGCCGGTGGGTCGTCATGTTGTAATACTGCATTACTGAGAAAAAGGTGAATAAAGACTGAGTCAATGTTCAAAAATGATTAACTATATGTTATAAACTGATGTATAGCTGTGTTTTGCAGTTTGTTTGTTGCCAAACTCAAAATAAAGTAAATAATTGTATTTTATTGACAAAATATTTTAGTATATTTTTTTGATTGTATCAGATAACATTTTAGGCTGTCATATGGTCATGCATACAGTGTGTCTTTACTTACATTCTTTTGGGGTAAATCAAGAAAAAAGTATACACTGTATTAATCAAACAAAACCACATAATTGTACTAGACTTGTGAAATTAATGTGACCTGAATGTGTAATCTGAACCAACGAGTGTATTTACACAAACTGAGAAGGTCAAAATGCGTTGTGGCCTGCTCTCCCCTATTTACCATCTCAATCTAACCATGTCATGTCAACAAAAAGAAAAGTGAGCCAGCTGTTCATGGTAATTATTGTGCCTTTCTGACCCAGAGGTCGCGTTAACTGAAAAATGTTCCATCGTTGACAGAATTTTAGCAGTGGCTGTTTGTCATTTTGATAGATTACTCTGAGGGTGTAATCTGGGAACGTGGCAGCAGAGTTCAGTATAACTGACCAATTTTTTTGTGGTGGAAACAAGCACCAAAATGGCACAGTCGGTGGTCGGCTGATGTTTGGTGGAAGAACTGTGAACCTCAGACCGCCACACTGCGTTTCTGATAGCCAAAAGATGCAGTGACTGATTCCCTATAACCTGTACATAAAGTATAGAGTTCTGAGAACATATTTTAATGTCCAAAGTAACTTGATTCAGTATTATAATGAACAAAAACAACATCATGTGACCGATACTCATTGATGCATGTTTGCTGACTGATATCTCGTCCTTGTATGTTGTGTTCAGAGGTGTAAAGAGTACCTGAAAACCATACTTGAGTAAAAGTACAGATACCTTACAGGGAAAATGACTCTATAACAAGCTACCGGTTTTACTACAACTTGAGTAAGCCTTTGAGTATCTGATTTTAACAGTACTTAAGTATTTTACTCATACTAAATATAGTCTCAAAGATGCACTATAGTGCTCAACACCTAAGAGACATTCCAGTGAAAATAAGAAACAACTGATGAGAAGATAAGTAAGATGAGAAATCATGTTTATTGTCTAAAATATAGACCCACTGAGGAACAATTCAATTCATTCCTTGCTATAGGAGGGAAATAATTATCTAAACTTGATGAATCATCAAAACTAACATGTATATTAGACCCTAAGCTACGGAAAGAGATCCTTCCAGAAGTCATAGATCCTCTTCTTAATATAATCACTATATCATTAGGATACATACCCAAAAAAAAATTAAGCTGACTGTTATTAAGCCTCTTAAAACTTTATCAAGGAGAACTAGTTAATAACAGATTGATCTCAAATCTCCCCTTGCTGTCAAAGATACTAGAAAAGGCAGTATCATCACAACTATTCTTTCCTTTTTAGAAATAAATGGTATATGTGAGGATTTCCACTAGGGCTGAAACGATTCCTCGAGTTACTCGAATTGAAAAAATCCTCGAGGCAAAATCATCTGCCTCGATGCGCTTAGTTCATTTAGCTACACACGGATGTTGCAGAAATATTTTTTTTGTGTATAAGGACTCGGAGTATGCGCGGATTGCGGTTAAATCCGTGATTCAGGTGGGTAAACATCCCAAAAATTGCGGGTGGATGAGAGAAATCATTGATGTGTTGATTTTAATTAAGACACGGAACTCATTTCACGGTAAAACGCAATGAATGTGTCGCTCTTTAACTTTCGTTTTTAGCTCATGGCGAGATCAAAGACCGCAATGCGAGAGAGACTGGCATCAGCACTGCTAATATCATTTAGTCTCGCTATTTTTAAATGAAGACAACTGTGTGTTGAGCTTCAGGATACGACACAGAACATTTAGGCTTCATTTGCGGCAGTTCGTGCGGCAGCTGAGGAGATACGAGCAATATTTATAGCTACTAACTTAATTAAACAAGCTGTGTTACAATGATGAATATGATTAGCTCAAAATGTAGATCTGTATGTGCGATGTAGGCTACTTTATCTGAATTAAACACAAACTGTAGATGTAGAGGTGTCAACCCGTTTGGGTTATTTAAAACGTGTAATTTCGCCAAAGAAGATTTGTTTTAAAGCAACCTACTTCAGTGTAGCTAAAATGTGACGGTAGCATCGCGCTTACACTGAGGATTTGAGTTTATGACGATCGGGTGCGGATGGATGGTTTGTTTTTAACAGCGGATTCGGTGAAGTTATCCGCGCATCTCTAGTATGACCATCTGTACTCTTGTTCTTATTTCAAGTTTCCTTCCTGTCCAATATTTTTTGCTTCTTACAAAAGCCACACAGCCTTCAGAAGACAGTAAAGGCTTGTCATGCCTGAACTGAAGCTGAAACTTTAAAGTTAAGCTTTAAAACATACATGCAATGTTTAGGCATTATTGCTATATTAATATTATTTTGGTTTATTGGTTGTAGGTTTAGTTTTAGATTAAACTTTTTAAACTAATTTGAAATAGATTTTTATAATGTGGCAATTGAATGCATTAAAATGGGTTATTTTCACTGAAAATATGTGAACATGGGTTATTATGTATGCAATTTCATTATTTCTTTATTTTTCTAAAAAGAAAACAAATTAGATGTTAATTTTAAGATACCTGTCTTATTTTCTCTTATATATTTAGTATTGCTCTTTAATAAAGAAAAAAGTAATTATTATCCGATTACTCGATTAATCGATGGAATAAACTGTAGAATACTCGATTACTAAAAGAATCGATAGCTACAGCCCTAATTTCCAGTCAGGATTTAGACCGTATCTTAGTACTGACTGAGACTGCTCTCATCAGAGTTACACATGATTTGCTTTTATCATCCGACCGTGGTTGTATTTCTCTATTATTCAGTTCCTTTTGGATTTTTCTCAATTTGTGGAATCTCTTGTTGTTTTGCAGTGAAAATACACCACAGACAACATTTGTATTACTTTTCTGAGCTCAAGAAACATTCTCATCAAAATAGAACAAAATGAGAAACTTAAGTGTTGTCATCTTAAAACTATAAAGCCTACTGTATCATATTTAATACAGGAATTTCTAACAACAGATGTTTTAACTATTGGACCAAAAACCTCAGCACTTAATAACCTATACTAAGTCTAACACTTAATGGATCTTCTGTCAAGTCTTCGTCTGCAAAAAAAATAAATTGTTAATGCATTCATGACCTCAAGGCTAGATTATTGTAATGCTGTACTAGGTGGTTGCCCTGCACGCTTAATAAACAAACAAAACACAATTATGGTGGGCCTACACCTAGACGCAACCACAACACAGCCATAAATGTCAGCAGAACGGTGTATTGTTACTTTCAACTCTCAGTAAGACTGGCACAGCCACTACCCCAAGTCTTTAACAGAACATGTTGTTGCAATTATGTGCATTCTGTCACAGTAAACTGACCTGTCAACAATCTTGTCACAGTTAATGTCCGTTTTTAATGCTACTTAACAAGTCTTCTTAACAATCTGCCTGTCTATTGCATCTCTTCACACAGATCTGTGCTACGGTCAGCGTCTGGTCCAGACCCAGGAAGGTCCTCTGTATAGAGTGAAAGGATATCCCATCTCCATATCCTGTAATGTTACTGGGTTTAAAGGCCCATCTGAGCAGGATTTTGAATTTATTCTCAAAACATCAAACCAGGACCTAAATATGATCAGTACTACTAATCCAAACTTTGCCTACGCGATATTCTCCAGCAGAGTAAGAGAAAAAGATATTGAGATTAAGAGGTTGTCAGGATCTTCAGTTCTCTTGAAGATCAATAATTTGCTGGAAGGAGATGCGGGTGATTTGTTCTGTCAAACCCCAAACACAGATGGCGCATATTTAGGAAGTTATGAAGCGGGAATAACACTTAACGGTAAGATATTTCTTTATCTTGAGTGTTTTGGTGATTAATCAAATGATTTTTCCAGAGATTATTAACATTTCAAAATCCACAGTGATTGAGGACACCCTGGAGGCATCATACTTTGGCTCTTCCTCTCAGAGCTTGTCTGAAGGTGATCCTCTTCAGCTTGAGTGCCAGGTCACCAGCCAGACTTACCAGCACACCCATCTGTCTGTCACCTGGTTCGTCCACAGTGAAGAACATGAGGACCCCCGACCCATCATCACTCTGGACAAAGATCTGACTGTAAAGACAGGAGCTGGATTTGAGGATCGCTACCGTGCAGGTCTTATCAGCATGGATAAGGTGGAGGACACAACCTACAGACTGAAGATGTCACAAGTGCAGCTGTCAGACCAGGGGAAAATCTACTGCAAAGCCATGGAGTGGATTCAAGACCCCGACCGTTCCTGGACACAGATTGCCCACAAAACCAGCTCAGCATGTAATGTGGAGGTCAAGCAAATTGGTGAGATTTATATGTTGTTATTTAAACCAGTGGTTCTCAGCTGATTTCACTTCAGGACCCAGACTTTACAGAGTTTAGAGCACAAAAGTAAAAAAAAAATAATAATAATACTAATACTAATATATAGGGCTGTGACGGTGGCAGTTTTTTACCACCGGTGGCTGAGAGTAGCTTAGCACTGGAAGCACATATGGCACGAGTGAAGCGCAACACTTTATTTACAAAATAAATAATGGGATCGCAATTAAATGTTATCTCGCAGCAACGTAAACATGACATTCATGCCGAACGAGAGAGGTAGACTTTGTGAGGTGAGTCAAATTTAAGCTTTGCATTTTAAATAGGCGTTACAATAGGCTTACTGCATTTTATTCTGACATGTACTCTTATTTATTTTTCCAAATCTTAATTAACGTCTCAAGAAAAGTCTACCTCTCTTGTTCAGCACGAATGTTGTGTTTTCGTGGCTGCGAGGTAACATTTCATTGCAAACCTATTATTTATTTTGTAAATAAAGTGTGGTGCGGGTGACGTTCACCGTCACAGAACTAGACCACCGCGGTGGTAAAAAACTGCCACTGTCACAGCCCTACTAATATACACTCACCTAAAGGATTATTAGGAACACCTGTTCAATTTCTCATTAATGCAATTATCTAATCAATCAATCACATGGCAGTTGCTTCAATGCATTTAGGGGTGTGGTCCTGGTCAAGAGAATCTCCTGAACTCCAAACTGAATGTCAGAATGGGAAAGAAAGGGCATTTAAGCAATAATGAGCGTGGCATGGTTGTTGGTGCCAGACGGGCCGGTCTGAGTATTTCACAATCTGCTCGGTTACTGGGATTTTCACGCACAACCATTTCTAGGGTTTACAAAGAATGGTGTGAAAAGGGAAAAACATCCAGTATGCGGCAGTCCTGTGGGAGAAAATGCCTTGGTGATGCTAGAGGTCAGAGGAGAATGGGCCGACTGATTCAAGCTGATAGAAGAGCAACTTTGACTGAAATAACCACTCGTTACAACCGAGGTATGCAGCAAAGCATTTGTGAAGCCACAACACGCACAACCTTGAGGCGGATGGGCTACAACAGCAGAAGACCCCACCGGGTACCACTCATCTCAACTACAAATAGGAAAAAGAGGCTACAATTTGCACAAGCTCACCAAAATTGGACCTTTGAAGACTGGAAAAATGTTGCCTGGTCTGATGAGTCTCGATTTCTGTTGAGACATTCAGATGGGCATTGTTTAAATGCCACAGCCTACCTGAGCATTGTTTCTGACCATGTCCATCCCTTTATGACCACCATGTACCCATCCTCTGATGGCTACTTCCAGCAGGATAATGCACCATGTCACAAAGCTCCAATCATTTCAAATTGGTTTCTTGAACATGACAATGAGTTCACTGCACTAAAATGGCCCCCACAGTCACCAGATCTCAACCCAATAGAGCATCTTTGGGATGTGGTGGAACGGAGCTGTGCCCTGGATGTGCATCCCACAAATCTCCATCAACTGCAAGATGCTATCCTATCAATATGGGCCAACATTTCTAAAGAATGCTTTCAGCACCTTGTTGAATCAATGCCACGTAGAATTAAGGCAGTTCTGAAGGTGAAAGGGGGTCAAACACAGTATTAGTGTGTGTTCCTAATAATCCTTTAGGTGAGTGTATAGTAAGTCTGTTATTCTGTTATTGGCATTTTTCATTTATTTCCCCCTCTATCTGTAGATCCCCCAGAACAGACCTGTAAGTTACTGTACCAGTTGAGAACCACTGATATGTATGTAGCTCAGATCCGTTGTAATGCCTGTGTGGGTACGAAATTGTGTAAGTGAACCTTGTACATCTTATGCTATTTCCTGTGTTTCAGAAGTGGCCCCTGATGTAGGTTCATTCAGTGTCTATATGAAGCCCTCAAAGGGGCCACTACAGGTGGGAGAAGCACTGGACATCCACTGCAGTGTGAAGGCACAGAATCTTCCTGGTCATTTATTTTCGGTGACTTGGCAGAAGAACCAGAAGAACGTGGCTCAGATTGGATCTTCTGGGATGCTCACTGTGTTTGATAATTACAGAGAGAGAGAGAATGCAGCGGAGATGAGAGCGGTGAAAATCAGTCTCACAGACTACCTGCTGACCATCCGTTCGGCTAGGACTGAAGACCAGGGCCAATACCAGTGTGAAGTATGGCAGGAAAACATGAATGATGATGGCACCTTCAGAAAAATACAAAAACAACTGTCTAGTCCTGAGACTGTGATCATCACGGCCAAAGGTAACTAATGCTAGAGTGTTTCTCCTCTACAGTCCAGTGGACTTTATTGAGTTGCTTAGGGGTTCTGGTCATTGCCAAGATCACATTTTGTACATTTTTTAATAAAATATCATTACATTTACATTTTCTTTCAAGAATATCTACCATGTAATGAGAAATATAATTATTATTTATAACAAATATGAAAATACAGATAATTAAATGATTTGACACTGACATTGCCTGTTTTTTTGGCTGTCTGGTCAGAGAGTGATCTGAGGGTGGTCATGGAGCTGAAGGATGCGGTGACTGAGGGAGATGCACTACAGGTCAGCTGCTCGGTGTCGGGATTCAAAGGTCCTTTATCAGTGTCATGGCAACACAAGAAAGACTCCGGGGATTCCTTCAGTGATGTCATTAGTCTGACCAATGAGGGAGTGATGAAAGATATTGGGACAAAGTATCAGAGCAGACATGTTCAAACCCTCCATTCTCCAGCTGGAAACTTTATCCTGGAGATCGGTGCATCTGCAAGATCTGACAGTGGCGAGTACAGGTGCCTTGTGTCTGAATGGACCATACAGAGCAATGGCGAGATGAAGAAAGCCAACACCCAGACTCAGCAAAAAGCCATTTCAGTTCATTCTGTTGGTAAGTTTACTATATATTAGCACATTAACCTCATAAATTCTGACATAAATTCTTTGTCTTTACCTTGCTCGTATTTCTACTGCATAATCCTGATACCAGAGAATGAATAATAACTGCAGACGTTTCTTTTCAGAATCTCTATTGATGGTGACCTTGAAAAGTCGTACAACAAATGTGCCTATAAATTCTTCAATAGAATTAATATGTACAGTCAAAGGGCCTAAAGTGTCTTTGGCTGTACGCTGGATGTTTCGGCCCCCCAATTCAACTGTACCGAGGAATATTTTATCCATACGCCACACTGGGGAAATCGCCTGGGGAGCAGATCAGAGAAACTATCAGCTTTCCATTCAGGCACAGCCGTCAGCCACAAATTTTTTGCTCATAGTGCCACGAGCCAGCAAGCAACAAGAAGGGCAATACCAGTGCCAAGTGGACGCTTATCAAAAGTATGTACAGAAAGCCATGAAGAACTCCAACCCATTGGCTGTGACGGTACAAAAACCTGGTAAATACAGCTGTTTATTGAAAGATAATGTTGTATTAAAGTGTACACTCGCCGATTTTCATGCCACTTTGTATTGTTACAGTGTCAGTAGTATGTGTAACAATGTTTACTCTTTCTCCATATTACCCGGGCAGAGAAATTCCTGTCTATTTGTTAGAAAAAGTCCACCTGATAAAGCAAAAAGCATCATTCTGTGACTTTTGACAGCTCCAGGGCTTTTGTGAAAACTACAGAATGTACTTCCGCATTTTTGTACTCCCGTCCACGGACAGTTGCATTGACGAAGGGTTATTAACAAAACAGTTATTGCAAGAGTTGGTTTGTCACTAAAAATTGTATAGTACTTTGTCTACTTCAGGGGTATCCAGTCTTGCTCCTGGAGGGCCACTGTCCTGCAGAGATCTTCAACCGCTATCAAACACCCCTGAACCAGTCAGTCAAAGTCTTACTAGGCATTCTAGAAACTTCCATGTGGTTCGGTTGAGGCAATTTGGAGGTAAACTCTGCAGGATGATTGCCCCTCAGGAGTGGGTTTGGACACCCCTGGTGTTCTCTGTAAACAGCATTATGGAATAATATGGCAACAGCTTTCTATTCTATATGCGACGGCATTTTGCTTTGGGTGGAACTGATAGAACATCAGTTTCTTTCAGTTTTTCCCCCTCTGTTTGGCCTAAAACACTGTGACATCCAGTTTGAAATGTTGACTACATAGAGATGTTCCAGATTTTCAATTGTCTCTCCATATTTATGATTAACGTGCTGGAACCTTAGCTGGAAACTGAAAATAACTTGCTCCCTCTAAACGTTTACTGTTTCAATTCTTGCACCTGGGAACAATACAATTCATAACTTTAACCAAATTTTAACCAAAAGTGACATAATTTTAACCAAAAGTTTGCTAAGCCGTATTTCCTACTAAAGCAAGGCTGTATTTGACTCAGGTCAAGCCTATCCATTAGAAGCAGACTTCTTGGACTCACCTTGTACTGCAACATGTTGATGTTTTCCTAACTATTTGGCTAAAACGAAAAAAAGCTCTTTTTCTTTATACAACAGGTTTTCTCCTGTCAGGTAGCACAGATTTCAATTGCTTTCACCTTTCTAGTTTGAGTTTTATTGAAAGCCCACTTTGACAGTGGTGAATTACCCATTTAAGAAGACATATTGTACGCCAAAGGTTTGGACATACTCTTGTCTTTTATATTCTTGTACAGCAAACCTTGACCCTAGTCATATCCCTACCTATTTTATTTTAATGTGCCCTTATGGTGTAATTACACAAATAAGTACTGAGTAATATTAATTGACAACATGTAGCCTATTTACTATGATTTAGGTTAAATATAGTGTAAGCTCCAACCACAATAGCAGCAAATGGAAATCAAGTCTGTAAGGGGTGGGTGTTGAGAATGCGCACAATGAAAGCTTAAGAGCAAAAACACAGTATTTATTACAATACACACACTAAATGTCAGGAGAACAGCAAACACAACAATGTTATCTTACCATGACCAAACAAAGAAATGAGGAAACTAGGGTCTTATAAACACAGGGTAATAATGGTAAAAGCGGAACAGGCGTTAACTAATTAAGAACTTATGAGACCAACTGGGGAACAAAGGCAAACGGGAACACAGAAACTAAACAAAGCATAGTTTACACAATAAGCACATGTATCAAATGTTTAATTTTGTGTTGACATGCTTATAGTTACAGGCTCCTAATATGAAGTGGGTCAGAGAGTTTTGATTTGTTTAACATTTCTGGTCATCGCATACTTCTCTTTTTGACAACTCTCAGAGAGATTGGCATGGTAATGGATATGGCAATGTTAATGTTCTTGGTCTTTGGCGCAATAGATCTGCTAGGCTAGTGATGCTTCAGAACAAATGCAGGACTTGCTACTGCCAATGCATTCATATACTTTGCTGTAAGCATGTAAGACATGCTGCTGCTGCTGCACATATACCATACATTAAATAACCCCCGAAGCAGATCTACAAAGGGTGGAGGGTTTCTGAAAGCGTGCTGCAGACTGCTTACAGCAACGCTACCGGTATTTGTTTGAATGTTGAGCCGCAGCTCATTGGCCGCTGATGCCACAGCAACAAATAAGCTGCGCTATACAGATAAGGATGCGATCGCGTCATCTAGAGTTTCATGCCCCCAATTTGTTATTATTATTAAATAGAAGTACAGTAAAACAGTAGAAAATAGCAATACGGTATGAGTTATTAACTATAGACACCAGGTCTATCAAACCATGGCTCAGGCAGCACAAAAACAAATGGGCATTAATGTGAAAAACATAATGCCAATATACAGTCCCTGACAAAAGTCTTGTCGCTTGTGTACAAATTAAACTGAAGTGCCGCTGAAATATATTTCTTATCAAGATTTTTTTTAAAGAAATGGCTCATTTTAATCCCAACAGTTTTTGTAATAATTTCAATGCAAAATGAAACTGTCAAAAGATATTCTAATATTCTCAGCTTGGTAAAGCCCATTGAGTGAATTTTTGCAAATACATAAGTGTTGTCGCCTTGTCATATGAGCTTCACCTGTGACTAATAATGGATCAATTAGATCTCAGGTGTGTATAAAAAGAACCCCAGTGCACTAGACCTTCACATCAACTGCATCTAGACCTCTGCAAACATGCCTAAGATTCACCCTGAGACTAAAGATTATCAAGAGGCTGAAGACCAGACCCACTGCTGATGTGGCAGACACCTTCAATGTGTCTCAGCGTCAAGTACAGAGGATAAAAAAAGATTTGAAGAGACTGGAGACGTTTATGACAAACCCAGGTCAGGCAGACCCTGCAAGACAACTGCTCGAGAGGACCGTTTGTTGGCTCGAAAATCCAAGGCCAGCCCATTTTCCACTGCAGCAGAGCTCCACGAGACCTGGTCACCTGAAGTCCCTGTGTCAACCAGAACAGTTTGTCGGATTCTGTCTCGAAATGGCCTCCATGGTCAAATCAGTGCCCAGAAGCCAGCACTAAACAAAAGACAATTGAAAAACCGTGTGGCATTTGCCAAAGCCCACAGCCTGCTAAAAGGATGGATGCTGGAAAGGTGGCAGAAGGATTTTTCAGATGAGTCTTCTGTTGAATTACACCACAGTCCCCGCAAATATTGCAGGAGACCTACTGGAGCCCGCATGGATCCGAGATTCACCCAGAAAACTGTGACGTTTGGTGGTGGAAAAATCATGGTCTGGGGTTACATCCAGTATAGGGGTGTGCTAGAGATCTGCAGGGTGGAAGGCAACTTCAATAGTCTAAAATACCAAGAAATCTTAGCTACCTCTTATATTCCCAACCATAAAAGAGGCCAAATTCTGCAGCAGGATGGAGCTCCATCGCATTCTTCCATCTCCACATCAAAGTTCCTCAAGGCGAAGAAGATCAAGATGCTCCAGGATTGGCGAGCCCAGTCACCAGACATGAACATCATCAGTCCTTGCCAAACCGCATGGATGCAGTCCTTCAAGCTCATGGTCATTCAAGATATTACATTTGGATATCACAGCACCACTACTTAATTTGTCAGGGACTGTACATATTTAAGAGACTACTAAAAAACAGAATTAAGTAAACTTAATGAAATGCATTTAAAAATAGATGCATGTAAATTAAATGACAAAACATTTGTAAATGTCTTTTCCCAGATCTCTTGGACTTCCTTGAACACTTTTTTATTCGTTTTTTCCCTCTTTGCACATGCTGTGAAAAAAAATATTGACCACTGTTTTTGGAAAGCATTCAGATAAATGTAGATTCAGCAGTTTGTTGATTATCTTTTTTTTTTTTTTATGACTAACAGTCAGCAGGATGAGCCTGTCCAAACTCAAGTCTCGTCTGGAAACCACTGTCAACACTGATGCCAAGATTGAATGCTCAGTCCTGACCACAACCACAGACACCTCTCGTTTCATGATAACATGGATGATTGGGTCCCAGATGCTCTTAACGATGGACCTTAAAGCTGTTCTCAAGTTTGGCCCCGCAGCTGGACTAGAGATGGACCAGAGAATCCGCATGGAAGTAAGACAGAAACAGACCTTCCAGCTGACAGTCCATCAGGTCCGAACATCTGACAGTGGACAGTATCGTTGTGAGGTGGAAGAGTGGCTTCAGGATCCTCTCGGTGACTGGTATTCCTAAAGAAAATGTCTGTTTCCACAGAGCTTGTTGTCAAAGAGATAGGTACACACATTTACCTCATTGCAATGGCCTTTTCACTGAACTGCAATATTTTTATCGTTTTTAATGATTGTTTCAGGGTCCAAAAAAACCCCTCTTAGGTCAAATAGATTTAATAAGAATTTCTAAGAACTTGACACATGCATTTTAAACTATGTTGGTTTTAAAAGTCTTTGAAATATTTCTAATGTTGTAACAACTACTTCACTGCTTGTTTTTAAAAAGAAATAACAATACAAGAGTGAGGAAACAACTATTTTACAATATATTTGAATAAATTCAGACAAAAAATAATCTTGTTCTCTGATCTTTGATGTTATATTTATTTAAACAGAAAGTAAACTGCATGTTACGAAGGAGAACAGAATGCTCAACATCACCAATCATGAGGCCGGGTTCACCACCGACTGCGTCATCGACTCACAGTCCAGTGATAAATCTGCCTTTGAGGTCACCTGGTTCAAGGTTCAGGAGGAAGAAGGACCAGTCGCTATATTCACTGCCAGACGTGACGGTACCTTACACAGCGCAATTATTGATAAATCTCTGGTGTTTGGACGCCCAAGTGTCATGCACTACAAACTGACTGTGCCACAGATCAACCCCACTGATGTGGGGCAATACTACTGTCAGGTAGAGGAGTGGCTTCCTACGGCTAACAACTGGAAGAAACTGGCTTCAGATAAATCTGGAGAGCTCTCTGTCCATGTTCACACTGAAGGTAACTATCTAGACACTAACATGTCTTAATACTAAGCAATTTGAAAGTTTGCACTAGGATTGGGTCACTAAGCTACCCTGCTCACATCCCTTCAACCACATGGTGACCATTTTTTCACCAAGTAAGACATTTCTGGAACAACATCCCTATCAACCAATAGGGCGTTAAGGGTAATGTTAGGATCAGGCTTGTACCATTTATATCAATCGGTAATTTGTAGGTTATAGTTAGATAAAATATGCCCATTTTGTGCTTTTAAGGGCAGCTCCTGCAACAGCTGTTATTAAATAATTGTAAGAAGAAGAAACAAACATTATTGAAACGGAAAATTACTTTTTGAATCAAAAAAATCCAAACAAGGTGTGCACTTTAATCGAGCTCAGGTGCAGGACGACATAATAGCAATAATAGAAAAAAAGCATGCTGTCGTTTTATTGAAAAGGCAACATTGACCACTAGGTCTTCATCAGGCACAACAGACTTTTTGGCCATATTATATCTGCACAATGCTAACCAACCAAACATTGACCCCATGGCAAACCCAAATATGTAAAAAGTGGATATATTGGGTGGTTTTCTGTTTGTCTAAACTAAAGGGATGTTTCCAGAGTCTGTTTCATTGACATCTGTCATTTAGTAGGGACATTTTATGTTACTCAAAAGAAGAATAAGAATAATTCAGCATTCAACCATAAATCTAATGTATATACAAATCAGTAAATCTTTACATTTTCCAAAAAACAACAATCTAACATTTTGATTTGTTTTTCCAGGTGATCCTGTAAAATTGATAGACTGGTTAAGAATAACACTGGCAGTCACTATTCCTCTGATTAGTTTTCTTGTATTGGTCATAATAATGTTGTTGACAAGGAAGCACAAGAGGAAAAAGAAACCCTGTCTGTGGACTGAAAACTACCCCCTTAACCCTGTGCCGAAGGGGACTTCTGTCAGGTGACCTGTCTACCACAGTTACAGTAATCATACGGACCTGTGACGTACACAAAGTATTGTTACTGCCACAAACTGTGTGTTTTTGGTTTCTTTTTCATGGACTTTTGCTTGTGCACACTGTTGTGTTGCCTTCCGGTTTTAGTTTTACTTGTTTTTGGATTATGCTGCATTTTAGATCCATTCACATCTTCATCCTCCACCCAGCTGTGACCGAACACCAGACTGAAGAACGTATTTATTAAAAAAAGGATCTAGCAGCGGTACAGATCCTCCTCCTTTCACAGGGGTATCGCTCCCTTAAAGAGCACACAGAGAGCTTTATAGGTTTGGCAACGGAGCCAGAGACTGCAGCCTCATCTGTCCCGAAACCAAAGCCTTCTGTCCAGGTGTGTAGGCTGGTTTTATACATTCATGATGATGGATGATGAGGCTCTTCCTGCTCTGCTGGTTTACACCCAGCTCCAAGTCTTCATTGTCGCTGATGGTCCCACCCAGCCCCATTTAGCTCCTCAGCTCCTCCTCCTCCATTGACTCGTGAGACTGCAACTCCTTTAGCCTCCCAGTCTGCAGCACACCTTGTAGTAGAGCCCTGCACGGGCCTCAAATCTAGGCCCTAGCCCGGCCCTGGCCCGAGACGCTGAGGCCCTAGACCGGCCTGTGTCGGACAGCTTTTCAAAATTCTCGGCCCGAGTCCGATTGGAGCTTGTGTTTTTTTTAACCTCCCTATTACACATTGTTGCAGCCATTAAAATAGTTCAGTTTTGTTTTTAATGTCAAAGTAGTTATACTTCATTTCGTTTCTTTATTAAATTAATTTAGAAAAATGTTTAGAGTATTTTTTTGTTTGTTAAATTTGTTTTTTTTTTTTTTTTAAGTGACGACCAAGCGTCCAGCAGTGAGCAACCACATTTTTAATTAATTTAGCCTCTCAAATCAACACTTGACTTGTCTTGCTTATAATAAAATCCATAGATATAAAACATTTCAAGCATATAACACATTTATTTTAAATACTACAACCACCACCACCCCAGTAAAAGGCATTTTTGACGATCTGAGGCAGGCTGATGCTGCTTGCAACGAAACGGGCTTGTCTTACTTTACAACTCTCCGCAAAATGAATGTAAATCCAATCTTCAGTTTCACTTGCTGAAGTTTGCGTGTTGGCTTGCTTTACTCATTTGTGGCGACGCGTGTTGCATAGCGCCGTCATATCTGACTCCAACATGTCATACAGCCCATAACACGCTCTCGCACGTTTATTTTTTAACAATTAGCAAATTTACTTATGTGGTTTAAACAACCAGATGCATTTACACCTGTCCGGTTTCGTCTGAATGCGTTTGTTTAAGTGATCGGATTTAAATCCGTCTTTTCACGATCATAAAGATATCTGGTCAGAGAAAACAAATTACGAGACCAGTTGTAAAAAGTCCATAACTCGCTCGCTCGCTCGCTGATTAAACTAAACACTGTGAGAGACAGCCTTGACAGTCGCAGTATTATGGTCTCATGTTGTTTCGACTAGCGCAGCATATCTCATTGTTTCTTTTAATTAATGAATGTCTATAATATAAAACGAAGGAGAAGCCTAAAAAAGGCCCGAAGCCCGGCCCACATTTAAGGTATGACGTGAAAATTGGCCCGAAGCCCGGCCCTAGGGGCGTAAAAAAGTCGGGGCCCGTCGGGCTCGGGCCGAAATGCAGGGCTCTACCTTGTAGTGATGATCCCCTGGCTCTGCCTTGGGCCTCCGAGCCCATTACTCCACCTCTGCTTCACCTTGGCTCCTCCCTCCCTCGGCTCCACCTGGGTATGCCATCCTTCCGGCTTCACCGGCTTCTACCTCTGCCGTGGACTTCCAGGCCTTCAGGTGTGCCTCATTTCTCCACCCCTTCAGCTCCGTCGGGCTCCCCCTTACCTGCGGCTCTGCCTCAGTCCTCACTCGCACCGGCTCAGTCTCAGGCACACTGGCTCCCATAAATGTTGTTTCTTATGTTCAAATAGTGTTAAAAAGGCTTATTTATGTGTAAGTGCAGTACTAAATGCACATCTCAGGTGACCAAAGTTTCTATAGCATATAGATCATTTTATGAGTATGAAAACAGCAAGGCTGTGTGAGAGAGAGGCTTACAGTCTTTACAATCACATGTAATTTCAGTACTCGCATCTTTCAAAACTGTTTTTGTCAACTGAAAATATTTTGTACATATGTTTTGTCTACTGAACAATCAGTATGTTAAACAATTCAACAGTCAAAAGTTAAATATGGTGCTACTTTGACTAAGGTCTATTACAATAGGCTTTGAAAAGTCATGTCACACACTCTGCATGTATGTGTAGATTACAATAAAATATTTGTTTTAGGTTTGACTTTTTTTTGTTTTACTCTTCTTCAACATATACACAAATATTTGTTTAAGAATTTGAGACTTTAGAAATATAACTTGTCTGATGTGCAACCATGAGTGAATGGCCTATGTAATGGCATATTTGCCTGTTCATAATTCTAGAAATTCTCCCATAATGCAAATATATTTGATACTGTGACTGACATAGGGCCTAGACCACATCACTATGGAAACCTTCCTTCTTATTTGCACACCATGTAAATACATTTGCAATCCGACGTTGGCTGTGTAGTGTTCTTGTTGTTTTCCTGCTTATGGATGTTTGTTTGTGTAATTGAATGTAACATAAGTAGCAACAGATATTTTCTTCCATATTGTGATGCGAATTTGATTAAAGAGAATTAACAAAACTATTAAATTAAATGTAAGGTGTGGACTTGGTTCCATCCATCAGATGTTTTCAAGTTTGCGGTTGATTGTAAGAAAAGAGTGTGTGTTTAAAAATAATAAATGTGTAGAAAAAGCTGACGTACCTCAGCAGAGTCATTTTACTGGAAGATTCAGGGATCCATTTATCAAAATGGTAGAAGATTATCCTACTCAAATCTATGTGATTAAAGTGTTAGGTCAGAAGTAACCAAAGAGTAGAAAGACTACATTACCGAAAATATGTAATCTTTAGTTGACTGACTAAAATGTTCACTTAATTTGGAATCAGAAATTATTATAATTGGCAAGCAATCTGCTGACAACAGTAGTTAATAGTCAATATTACTGTCATCATGACGTAATGAATTTATAGACAAAATATGTGATTGTATTTAGCTGTTTTATTAAAAAAATAATATTACATTTTTGTATTTCCTTAATGGTGCATCATTTCCTGTTTTTCTTTTGGGAAGTACATTTTGTGTCTGTGTTCTTGAATACTAGGTGTGAGGACAGTGTGTATCTGACCACCGCTTTTGCTGTGGAGAATGGATGAATTCATTCTTATATGTTTATTTAACTGAAAATAACTGGAGATTAAAATAAGGCGTTTCCATTACAGATTTGCGGAAAAAATTTTTGAGATATTTTCTATATGTCGATAAAACTTATTGCGAAATGACAGCGTTTACATTAACCGATGTTATGCGACTAAAACATTTTTTTCCTCTCGTGATAAATCATTCGAAAAATTATATCATGTATCGTGGGATTATGTGTATCCCAGTCACCGCCTAGCCATTATGTTTAATGGAAGGAGACATAGGTGTGTTATTCAAGCATTGATTAAAATTAAAAGAGCGAAATGTTTGCATTTGCGTGGTGGTAACTCAGAGTTGTTGTTTTTTACCATTTCGTTATTTTGGCTTGGAATCCCGTTTGTTAGAAATATGAACTGAATTTAGAAATGCTTTTGAAATTAAAAACTTTGCATTTAATAAACAAAATTATTTTTTCATTACCTTGGGACTATATTATGGGGAAGCACAGGCGAAGAGTACTTGGGCGCAGAGATATCACGCAACACATGAAATCCCCAAATTTCTGTCAGTCAACATACCGACGTGAATAGTAGCTGGCTATTTTTCATACAGTACATGAATGGCGATGAACATGGCTGATTTTGTGAGAAACGAAGAGGGTTACTTCTTAGACAGTCAAGATCCAGAACCATACCTCCATGAACCAGAGTTTTCAGAAGAGGAGCTACGTACGCCTGCGTGCTTTGGAAATGGAACGACAGGAGGAGGAGGACGTGAGGATGAGAGCCAACACGAACTGGTGGTGTGAGTGTGGTGGAAAATCTCACTCTATGATATCTCTGCGCCCAAGTAGCAGTGCTTCGCCTGTGCTTCCCCATAATATAGTCCCAAGTTAATATCTGCCTAGGAAATCGCCTAGTCTTTGCTATTTGTATTCGTTGTGAATACACAGGCCACAAGCAGTAATTAGGTGGGTTTTTTTGTTTTTTGGATCACTTTTACTCTGGACATGCTAGCTGGCAACATAGGATTCCATTCATTATGCTAAGCTAAGCTAGCGGCGACCCTGCCAAACTAAAGCAATGCATGCACAAAAATGCATTTGCCCACATATCTAAATGTAGGAAAGATGTTGAATAAGCCCTATTTCTAAAAAAAGACAAACGAATACATCAGTGGAACTGTTTTTTGTGGAAAGCACTGATGTTGACTGTGCTGTAGAAATGATGCAGAGTCCTATAAAAGCAGTGCCCTCTTCAATGAGAATACATCAGGTCATCACCCTTGCTCCAGGTGAGCTGATTTGTAGTGATGTCAGCTGCTTTTGTTCAACAATGAAAGACTCAAACTGCACATGCTTCAACACACAGCACTTCAGTTTTGGTCAGAAAAAAACAATGCCTCCACAGCCAGCAGGCAATCAGGAAAATCCACAAGCCATGCCATGGAAGTGGAGAAATTGGTACATCGAGATGTTGGACAGTGGTGCATACCTACATGAGTCAGTTAAAAAGCGCTATATAAATGCAGTCCATTTACCATTGTCCTTGACACAGACGAAACAAGTGTTCAAGTCAAGTGTGTGCATCGTGTTGGACCAAACAGATTTTTCTGGCCTTCTCGTGACATCCACTGGTTCTGAAGGAGGTTTGGGCCTGTTAAGTTAAAAACCTGAATAAAATGCCTCAGCCACACACACACACACACACACACACACACACACACACACACACACACACACACACACACACGGTAGCTCAGCACTGTGGTGCTTCTATGAATAAATATGGATTTTCTTTATATTTGTTCAGGTATTTTATGCAAATGTTCATAAAGTAACTATTTTAAAATGTTGGAGTTGTTGAGTGTGTGCAAGAGTCCTGTTTATGTTTTCTTTTGTAATGACCTACTGATTGTTCCTTATGTTATTATGAACTTTTAAGTTTTTTTTTATGTTCCAGCACTGAGGAATGTTTTAGACATTAGTGAAATTACCTATTGTGCCCATTTGATAAAAGGTTCTGTTTGGTAATCTATTTCAGTTTTTTCTTATCAAAAATATTTGAAAGTTACTAACGACCGAACTGTCTGCAGTAGTTTTCTTTGCTTAAAGATGGGGTGAAATGCTGTTTCATGCATACTGAGCTTTTTACACTGTTTAAGACTTGGATTCCCAAGCTAAACATGGACAACTTTTCAAAACATAAATTGGACATTTGATGGAGTATTTCTGTGTCAAAAATACTCCTTTCCAGTTTCTCACAAGTTTCTGAAAGTTTTTTTCATGTATGGGTTTGTGTGACATCAAATGGGGTGGGATTTCCTTGTACGGGCACTTCTCCCGGAAGGGTGCGCGCGAGACCTGAGCTAGAGAGCAAATGCATGCCCATAAACGCGATTTGCTCAGCATTAGAAAGGCAGTCACAGGACTTCACCAAATCAACAATGTCACCAAAGAAATGTGTTTTTGATGGAGAGGCCCCAACGATAAAGGTTCACGGTCGTGCATTGGAAGCAGGCGGTGAGTAAAACTGCTTCAAATGTGTGTGTTGTTGGCTATCGTCGTGCACACATCAGTAAACTACATGATCGTTTATCAGTGGAGCATGCGATGTATGGTGTGTTTAAATACATTTGTTTAGCTGACCACTATAGGTGTTGAACTAAATTAATTATTTCATATTAAACCTAGGCTAGGCGCCATTCACACAAAGTGCACTTCTTCATTCAAATTGATTTTCTATGTAAACATGCTGACGTGCAAAACCGTTGCTACTGCTAACTTTTAGTCGCATACAATAGTCCATAAACCAACTCGTGTCCTCATAAACCATGAGTAAACACACCGAAATGTTGACAAGCCACTAAGCAAATACAGTTACAGTTCACACCACATAGAGCCGTCCTGCTGTTGCTGCTGCTCTGTTTAATTTCAGCCTCCGGATCAGATTCTGGATCATATATACTGGTTGAATCTGATTGATAGCCATGGTTTATTTAGGATAACGTTTTCTTTTCCACGTTTAAGGATGTCACAGCTTTCAGACGCTCTCAACACAATAGCTGCGCGCGCTCGTGGCTCTTAAGCTCCGCCCACACGACACACCTCCATCCGCTCGATTTTATTCTGAAAGAATCGGAACAGCGTATCTATCTTTTATAGATATAATAAAACGAAAGACTTTTCGGGGATATGATGGATGCAATGCTACTCTATAGGTACTCAAGATTGACATGAGATTGACTGAGTGTTTCACCCCCCTTTAAATTCTCACTGCAGTTCAGATAATAAAAAGTCATATTCATTTTTTTTTTTTTTTTACTTTATTACATGCTTGCCTAAAATAAAATAGTTTTGTTTGAGTCTCAAATACAAATGCAAATTAAAAGTCGGCCAATGTGTCCTGTCAGCCCTGTTACAGTATTCAACCCCAACACAGTAGTCTCAACCCTGTCACATTCATATTTTTGGAAAATAAAATAAGGAAGACAATGAAAAATGAAAGCATTTCTTGCTGATTACCACCTGACATGTTAAGGGCTAACACAGTAAATTGTGGTTTTAGTGAAACATCTAAATTACATTTTTTCTTACTAAAATAAAGAGACCACAGAAAAACAATTTGGATATTTGTAATAACAATCGTGTGAATGATCATAAATGTTACATGTGCAGTCATTGCATGAGCAGTAGGTAGATGTTTGTTTTATAACAAGTGTAAAATCCTGTTTAAACTAATTCAATTCTGTACGTTACGGGGTTGAGAATAAAAGGTGTAACGATCTGAAAAAAAAGAAAAAAAAACCCTGAAAATAATAAAAAGTCTTTAATGCCTGAGATGGGAAAATATGATAAGGTTTGATATGTGATTAATAATGTGGGGTATTTAGAAATGTAATCATATGTAGTTCAAAAATGTAAAAAGTCCAAGTTGAAATATTACTGAATCCCAGGAATTACTTTTCACTACTTTATGCATATTTAGTGAAAAAACGCACACTGTTCACAGAAATCAGTGATTCATTTCTACACAGCAAGAGCTGCATTGGTTGTTAAGTTAGCAGTTGTTGGTGGAGCTGAGTGTGAATGCAAAGGTGAGTGGCACACCTTTTCCTCTGAGGATGTTCGGGTATGGCTATGGCAGCTTACAATACAGTAACCGGTTAAATTACCACAGTCTGCCTACAACTTACCTATTCATATTTTAATTACAGCTTCAGTCTCGTACAAATGCACATTAAAGCCACACACTGCTAGAATCACAAAACGCGTCCGGTGAGTACTTGACGGACCGGTTTATCTGGATCATCCGAACGAAAGTGAAAACAAGACAATGAGACCGCTTTGGGGAGTATCGGATCTTTTCATCTGTTTAATTCTATCAATATTCAGTAAGTGATTTTGTTTATTACTTGTCATGTTTTTTTTTTTTGCATCATATGCTTTAAATAATCCCATTGAAAGTTGATCATTTGAGTTGTTTTCAATAAGCTGTTATAGTCGTAATGGGTTGTGTAACAAGTTCTTGACATCCATTTAAAGCAAACAATGAATTAGACCGTATCCATAAAAAATATAGTTTTTCTTTGCTGAGACAGAAGTAGCCTAATGTTAAAGACAATGTTCAAAAATGTTCTTACATTGGGGTTTCATTTTAAAACTCAACCTTTCACAATGATCTTTACCTTTGTTGATTCATTAACCCTTTTTCTAAATGTTAATCAGATGCTGTAACATCTGTCATCTATGTCGAGAATGGGATGAGTCTGACTTTAAATCCGAATATTCAAGGAAAGCTTGAGGACATTTTGTGGACGTTCAATGGAAATAAGGTGGCTGAACATGATCTGGCTGAATTTCAAGACTATGGTTTGTTCAAAGGAAGAGCAGAGATTGAACTCTCTAGTGGGCAGCTCACGCTTCATCACATGTCCAGCAATGACAGCGGTATTTATAGGTCTGTCATACAGATCGATGGAAACCTGCAACATTCTGAAAATGAAGTTCAAGTTATTGGTAAGTGAGAATGAAATTAGTACTGGTTTAATGTTGGCTGGTTTAATGACCAAGAAAATCTGATTGATTAGGTTTAAGACATCTGAGGTCACAGCACACACAACACAACATAATGTACAAACTGTGCTGTCTTTTCAAGCAGAGACGCTGCCATATTAATGGATGATTCACTCTGAAGTGATGGTATTAACAAAGTGTTCATGGGCTTTCCAGGAAGAAATTGTTTCATGATTTATTTTTTACTTTATTAAAAAAGTCCTGGAAACTGTTAATGGATGTGACACAGATGGAAAATCACTGTAATTTAAGTTAAATTAAGATACAAAATAATAATGCATTTTTAATTTTTATATAATTTGAAATCATTTTAATAATACAAAATGGATTTTTGTGAATTTTAAGCTATCATATAAAATATCATCATATATTACACTAGGCAGAATATCTGTGACAAACATGTCAATATCTTGTAGCCATCAGAGGCAGATTAAGGTGGTCAGGGGCTAGGCTGCTCTTTGTGTAAAGCACCCCCACCCCTCCTCCTCCTCCTCCTTAATAATTATGCTTTTCTGGAAAAATGTATTTTTTTGTAATTATCACACCACAAAATGAGAAATTGAACATTACAAACAAAACACCAATGCGAACAAGCACAAGACTCAGTGCTTAGAAGCAGTCCTTTAATTTAACAGAGACGGTGGAAAGATATTACGCTCTGCCACCACAGCCTCAAAACAAAGGAAATATGTAACTATAAACAGCAAAGCAACAGAAATCCCTGCATCCACAGTTCAGCCGCTAGCGGGTTTAGCTTTATAAACCAACAGCTAGGCTACAGCATCTGCATCAGTGCAGAACACCGTTTTACTGAGACACAAACCACTGTGCAATACACTAAACTGTGTATAAAACAAAGCCATAATAAGTGTCTGCGGGGGGATTCCCTCCATCTCTGCTGAGGGCGCAGGCGCGACTGACCCACGAGCAGGTGAACAATCACCGCTTTCCCACCGTCGGGCCGAACGGTTCTTAGAATGGTAAGGAACGGTTCCAGTTGTGTTTCCACTTGAGCCTGGTACGGCACGGCACGATTACAAACCGTTCTCGGCCCGGTTAGCTAGAACCGTGCAGTGACGTCGCCACTCAGGATTTCACGTCTGTTGCCTGGCTCCCAGTTTCTCTGTAACTTAGCTGGCTAAGCGCGCAATTTGAGTGACGTAAATACAGATTAATAATTAAAGGGGTACTTCAGAGCTGGGAAGATGAATCTGTATCTACACTGGGTCATTAATGTAGATGAAATGTGAAATTATTTTTTTATTTGGTGCCTTCTAGACAGAAAATGTATTTTTGTCTCATGGGGATGAAAGACAACAATTCCCAGAATGCACTTCGCTGCCCTACTATAGGCACGGCTACTGGATTACTGGATCACTTGCCCACCGCGTTCATTTTCAGAAAATCAGTTCAGTTAGAGACACTACAATCAAAAACTGAACGTGTCTGTTCGATATAATGTGAGTGAGCCGATTGAGCGTCACGGCACAAACGCAGCAGGATCGGATTACATTCCTCACATGAGCGGAGGTAATCGTGGGATTCACAGCACGTGTTCAGTCTGGCGCGTGTTCAGTTCATGTCTTTGGAAGCTTAACTTTCATAGGAAGTTCATTTGAACAGTTGAAACACTCCCTTTGCTCTCCACCGCTCCGGTTACATGAATCTTAAATCTTAAGTAACCCTTTAAATTAAAATAAATACCTGATCGCCTTCCATAACGTGTAAAAAATTGCAGCCCTCCTGCTTTGGATCTTGCCCTCCACTGGATGAAGATTCAGCAGCCTTGAAGTATCCAGTCAATAGGGATATTTTACGTTGTTACGTTGTTCTTTTTTCCCTTTGTATTTTCCATTTTTGTGGTCCACTATCGTACTTTCTTATGGAAATTTAGCCGTCTTGCCTGTCTAGCAATCACAGTGACGTAAATGAAAATGATTGACATGATTTTACCAGCCGCTGATTGGACAGATGCACAGACCCAAGTCAAATCTTTTCAATCACCTGCCTTTTTTGTATTTCCTATGGACCCATGAGGGTCTTTTTTTTTTTTCGCGCTGAAGTAAATAAAAAAAGAAAAGAAAATGTCTGGCCAATTCGGGGCCCCTGCACATGTGCAGCCTAGGCAAGCCTGTGCGTTAATCCACGCCTGGTAGCCATGTAATAAAAAAGGGAAATGCTTTTTATACTTAATATAATTCTGACTTTTTTCTCAGAATGTATGAGAGAATCACAAAATGTGAGTAAGTAGCAATTGCAAGAAACAGTCAGAGTTGTGAGTTGTAAAGTCCGAATTACGAGTTATAAATTCAGATATAAGGTCTTTATAATTACCTTTTAAAGTGTTTTATTCTGTGGTGGAAACAAGTTTCCATAGCCATGAGATGAGTTTTGTTCTGAAAGTATTTCCCATCCACGTCGCATCTATAAATCATTCACTGTTCCCCTCAGATGCCGTGCAGGAGCCGAAAGTGACCTGTAACCTGAACAGCAGTTCAGAATCAAGAGCACTGTTCTGCTCAGAGTCATCTCAGTCTCGGGTCTCTTATGAATGGACTGGATCAAGGTCATCACCTCAGTCTGGGCAAGAGCTTCTCGTCAGCAGGGAGGAGAAGCCTGATTCAGTCTACACTTGTACTGTGAAGAATGAAGTCAGCCAAAAGAGCAGCAGCTTCGCTCTGAAAGACTGCGACACAGGTCCACTTCATGCTCATTACAATAATGCTGAAGTACAGTGGTCATGATGAAGCTTATGATTATCGTTATGTTCCTTTTATATAATTAGATGAACCACAATCACATCAGAACATCATTCTAATAGTTGCATTATCTGTCAGCGCTGCTGTTGTTGTGGGAATCGTGGCTGCTGTTGCCATTTGTTGTATTCGAAGAAGAGACAGAGGTGAGATATCTAGATGCTCATAACCATAAAGATATGAATGTGATCCAGTTTCCCGTTTAAATAATATGCATTATCTTTTTGAGTGGTTTAGGGGATTATGTCATGCCACTGGATAATTTAACCACGAGTGAATCACCAAAGACACAAGAGCCAAGTAAGTCTAAAAGCAGTTATTGTTTAGTGTTGAAGCCATTGCATCGCTGGTTGACAGCTCATTTATGTGACAATTATTTCTGATTATGATTATGTGTCTATATTTATAATAGTTTTCTATGCTCTGATTTTGACCCTACAGTCAGTGGTGTCAGTTCACTCAAATTCAAGTTCAGATGGGACAATCATTTGAAATGTTGTGGCAACCTCTGAGCAATTGATTTAAAAACCATAAAATAAATGAATATCTTTAAAACACGGCCGTGCATTACATTCCTTAGCAAACAATGGCTTTCGTCCACTCAAAGGTTATTTATTCTGACACAATTTTTCTAAATTTTTTAAAGGATATTTCACTAAGACAACAATTTAGGAATTATCATCTTTTCTGAGCACAAAAGGAGAATGTCCTGCTTCCACTTGTCCATTTAATGGCAGTGCCTGGTGACCATATATAGCTTTACAAGAAAATACAAAAGTGTCAAATAAAACAAATCCCATGTATTTTATGCTCGTGTTCTGGCAGCACATGCACACCATTTAAGACTTTATATAAATGCCTGTTCACATGTGGAATGAGAAAGAGTGTACACACACAGATCGTGGGTTTGCTCCAATATAGTGAAATATACACCGATCAGGCATAACATTATGACCAATATTGTGTATTATGATCCTAATATTGTGTTGGTCCCCCTTTTGCTACCAAAACAGCCCTGACCCTTCGTGGCATGTTCTCCACTAGACCCCTGAATGTGTGCTGTGGTATCTGGCACCAATATGTTAGCAGCAGATTCTTTAAGTCCTGTAAGTTGTGAGGTGGGGCCTCCATGGATCGGACTTGTTTGTTCAGCACATCCCACAGATGCTCGATTGGATTGAGATCTGGGGAATTTGAAGGCCAAGTCAACACCTCAAACTCATTGTTGTGCTCCTCAAACCATGCGCAACAAACTGCGATGCTCTGTGTATTCTGACCCCTTTCTATCAGAACCAGCATTAACTTCTTGAGCAGTTTGAGCTCCAGTAGCTCGTCTGTTTGATCGGACCACACGGGCCAGCCTTCGCTCCACATGTGCATCAATGAGCCTGAGCCGCCCATGACCCTGTGGCCGGTTCTCCACTGTTCCTTCCTTGGAGCACTTTTGATAGATCCTGACCACTGCAGACCGGGAACACCCCACAAGAGCTGCAGTTTTGGAGATGCTCTGACCCAGTCGTCTAGCCATCACAATCTGGCCCTTGTCAAACTCGCTCAAATCCTTACGCTTGCCCATTTCTCCTGCTTCTAACACATCAACTTTGAGGACAAAATGTTCACTTGCTGCCTAATATATCCCACCCACTAACAGACGCCGTGATGAGGAGATCATCAGTGCCTGGTCATAATGTTATGCTGTGTATATCATGACTGTTTCATAAAACAAACTGAAATGATCAGAAATCTTTAGTGGCTTCAATGATTAGATGATATAGCCTTTATGTAAACAATAGTTGTAAGGATTTTTGGTACTGGTGTTTGTTTCCTTTTTCTGTTTAGAAGATAACAAGCCTTTCCATCTCTTTTATCAAAGCCTTACGAGGCATGAATAGTCCTCCCTTTAGAGGAGCTCACAAAAATAGTTCACTGACAACTACTAAATGTTTCATAACTACCTGAATTAATCATGAACTACAGTAGGAATACATGTTGATAAAGCATTTATTAACACACTGAGTAACTATTACTTTATGTCTAAATAATGAGATCAATGTATATTTAAATAGTTTATTAATCATTTACTTAAACTTTCTAAATTATCTTATTAACCAACCAAATAACTGTTTTGTAAATAATGTAATACTTAATTTAGAAACTATAAATTGATAATTTATAAAGTACAAAAATGCCATTATAGAAAAGCTTATAAATAAAGAATAAGCTGTATTTATAAACTGCTTATTAATGTATATTAATGGTTTATAAAAAAAAAAAACTATTTACGAATGCTTACAGGGCTCGCAATGAACTTTTAAAAAAAAGTTGGGGGCACCAGCACAAATGAATCATTCAAAGCATGCAGTTATTATAAAGTCATACCGAATCGAGTCAGTAAGTTCTTACTTTTTACAGGAAATGAATCTAGGCAGAGAACAGACAGCGAGGGTGGAGAGACAACCAATGAGCAAGAAATGACTGGTGCTGGAAATATGAACAAATATGAATCAGTAGAACGTCTGAACGCACGGAAGAGCATTGAATCAGGTAAGAGTGTATTCCTCAGACAGCTCTGCTTACATTAATACATGATCACAATGGCAGTTTTTAAGCAAAATTGGAGTAACATTACATTTAGAGTCTACACTGTACTGGAATATGTTTTAGTCTAAGTTATAGGCTTCGTTTTGTTTTATATAAATTAAAAGTTTATAGCTTTGTAATTTGTAGCAAATTTAGAACATTTAAAATGGACCCTTTTCATTACGTTGCTTTATCATTTTATTGGTCAGGGAATAATTTCTCAAAACACTGCATTTTAGAAAAAGACGGTGATGAATGAAGAGGAGCAGGAAGCTAGTGAAGATGAAGAGCTCACTGGAACGGCTCAAGCTAGCCGTAAAGAGCCGAGCAGCAGAAACACAGAGATAACTTAAACACTTCAGGACCAAATGGCTTCAAATCTGGTGCTTCTTATGTTATTAAAGAATAAAACACTTTAAACTAAAAACACAGCTTAGAGGCAGGTGTCTTCCTATGTTAATTACAAAAATGTGAATTTGTGAAAGTGGTTATGTCATGCGCTTGTCTGGCTATCACCAGACCAAGCTCAATGTAAGATTGAACACTGGTCTGTGGAGTCTCTGTATTTTCTACTGCACAAGAGGCGTGATCAACGGGCATAGTTCAAATGACTCTGTACGCTATTGATAGTCCTTCAACCAATCAGACCACAAGAGGTGTGATTAACAGGCAAAGACCCATCGCTTCTCTACCCGTCATCGTGTTAAACCCGCCATAAAAAGATCTACCCTGAGATGTTCAAACTGGACTGCAAGTCACATAATTAAAGTTCTCATTTACTATGACAGACAAACAACCCCACACATGAAGAAATTGTGCCATTTTGTCTTCCTAAACAAGTTGGAAACTTAAACCATAAAAGTGGCGACGTATCCTGGGGCATACACACATTTGAGAGGCAGGGAAAGTGTAGACTCATTTCTTGGTTTCATGTTGAATGCGTGTTTGTTATGAATATTTCGATCTGGTGTCTTCCTTCATACAGTCTTTGTTTAGCATTTAAAAACAACATGACCACCTGTAGTGAAAAACCTACTGGCCTTCAGATAGAAGTTGATATATTTCACATACAGGTCCTTCTCAAAAAATTAGCATATTGTGATAAAGTTCTTTATTTTCCATAATGTAATGATAAAAATTAAACTTTCATATATTTTAGATTCATTGCACACCAACTGAAATATTTCAGGTCTTTTATTGTTTTAATACTGATGATTTTGGCATACAGCTCATGAAAACTCCAAAATTCCTGTCTCAAAAAATAAGCATATCATGAAAAGGTTCTCTAAACGAGCTATTAACCTAATCATCTGAATCAACTAATTAACTCTAAACACCTGCAAAAGATTCCTGAGGCTTTTAAAAACTCCCAGCCTGGTTCATTACTCAAAACCACAATCATGGGTAAGACTGCCGACCTGACTGCTGTCCAGAAGGCCATCATTGACACCCTCAAGCGAGAGGGTAAGACACAGAAAGACATTTCTGAACCAATAGGCTGTTCCCAGAGTGCTGTATCAAGGCACCTCAGTGGGAAGTCTGTGGGAAGGAAAAAGTGTGGCAAAAAACGCTGCACAACGAGAAGAGGTGACCGGACCCTGAGGAAGATTGTGGAGAAGGGCCGATTCCAGACCTTGGGGGACCTGCGGAAGCAGTGGACTGAGTCTGGAGTAGAAACATCCAGAGCCACCGTGCACAGGCGTGTGCAGGAAATGGGCTACAGGTGCCGCATTCCCCAGGTCAAGCCACTTTTGAACCAGAAACAGCGGCAGAAGCGCCTGACCTGGGCTACAGAGAAGCAGCACTGGACTGTTGCTCAAATTTTGCATTTCATTCAGAAATCAAGGTGCCAGAGTCTGGAGGAAGACTGGGGAGAAGGAAATGCCAAAATGCCTGAAGTCCAGTGTCAAGTACCCACAGTCAGTGATGGTCTGGGGTGCCATGTCAGCTGCTGGTGTTGGTCCACTGTGTTTTATCAAGGGCAGGGTCAATGCAGCTAGCTATCAGGAGATTTTGGAGCACTTCATGCTTCCATCTGCTGAAAAGCTTTATGGAGATGAAGATTTCGTTTTTCAGCACGACCTGGCACCTGCTCACAGTGCCAAAACCACTGGTAAATGGTTTACTGACCATGGTATTACTGTGCTCAATTGGCCTGCCAACACTCCTGACCTGAACCCCATAGAGAATCTGTGGGATATTGTGAAGAGAAAGTTGAGAGACGCAAGACCCAACACTCTGGATGAGCTTAAGGCCGCTATCGAAGCATCCTGGGCCTCCATAACACCTCAGCAGTGCCACAGGCTGATCGCCTCCATGCCACGCCGCATTGAAGCAGTCATTTCTGCAAAAGGATTCCCCACCAAGTATTGAGTGCATAACTCAACATAATTATTTGAAGGTTGACTTTTTTTCTATTAAAAACACTTTTCTTTTATTGGTCGGATGAAATATACTAATTTTTTGAGATAGGAATTTTGGGTTTTCATGAGCTGTATGCCAAAATCATCAGTATTAAAACAAAAGACCAGAAATATTTCAGTTGGTGTGCAATGAATCTAAAATATATGAAAGTTTAATTTTTATCATTACATTATGGAAAATAATGAAATTTTATCACAATATGCTAATTTTTTTGAGAAGGACCTGTATTTGAAATATTTGGAGGGGCTTGCGTGTTTACAAAGTTGTTAGTTTTATGTTACAACGTTATGAATTGAATTATATTTTTCATAACATAATGAGGCTGTAAATGTTTGTATCACCCAGGATATGTCGCCCCTTTAAGGGTATAAATTAATTTTAAAAATAAAGCTGGTTTGGCAATTACTATGGTGACCAGGAGGGGACATGTTCGGTTCACTCAGCTTTTTTGTGGCCATGACTTCATATGTTGAGGGAAGCAGATATGTATACACATCTATGAGAACGACAGAAGTATTTCTTATGGCCACGAGTTAACCGGTGCAACCATAAACAACCTGGAATTATCAGAAATGGATAGACCTACTATAGTTAAGAGAAAGTACAAACTTAAACATTTCCTGCAACAGTGGGTGAGCAATTAACATTAAACAAACTGATTGTTTATTTTTATATTGGCTAAACTTCTTATTTGCTTCATTTCCTGTATCTTTACCTTTCTGTATGTTGTTACTAAAAGTATTTTGTAAATGTCCAATAATTTCAACTTTGTATTTCTGTAATTACTCCAGTAGTTTAGTGGAGATAAATGCATTACGCATTTAACTCATGGTCATGAGAAACATGTTCTCTCAACATGATCTCAAGGCCACAACTGTCGCCTAACCAGATCGTTTGTGACGTTACCTCAAACTTGTAGCCACAACAAAACTAAGTGAACCAAAAAGGTCTTCTCCCAGTCACCATTTGTTAATCAAAGTTAAACATGGGCATTATACTTAGCTCAGAATGTTTGTGAACACATTAGCCTACTATGTCTTAAATGATAAATATCTAGACCTATAAATGATCAATATGAACCAAACCTGTCATACGCGAGCTGCTTCTGGCCTTCAGTCCCTCTGATAGTTCATACTTAAGTCTTGTGCTGAAGTCTTTCATGATTTTCATAAAATGAAACTTGGTTTGATTAGTCACACACCATTTATTAATGTTAAACCATTTAAATTTTTTCCAAGTAAAAAAAAAGATAGAAAATATTGTCCTAGGACCCTTAACGGTCTTGGCCTATTAAGGGCTAAAGAACTACTGAAGCAGAACTTGGACTATATTCTTTATTTCTCTAGAATTAAGTCGAAGTGAAAGAAAGGTCACTGCTAGTACATGGATATCCAGAACAAATCTAATCTAACATCTTAAAAAGGTCCTATATAAAACCCAGATCTACAGAACAAATCAAGACTTTAAAAACGGTTCAGTAAAGCCCTTAAATGATCTGGACCCATTCGCTTCAAAACACAGGAAGAGACAAGTCTGGCTGCCGATTATTCCAGAATGAAGCGATCTGGCGTCGGTCTCAGTCCGTTTCCTCCTCAGACTCAGATTCTGAAACAAGAGAGAGTTACATTAAATATACAAGCAAAGACTGAAGATACAGAGGGAGATTTGTCCTATATGAGTTCCTCCTGTGGAGCAACTGGGACTGATGCTCACCCTCTTCTGCATGTTTCAGCCACTCCACAAACTTCTTCATCTGGTCCAGGAAATAACCCTTTCCTTTGGCAAGGTGAGCTTCAGTATACCACTTGAGAATAGCCTCTTCGCTCACAACGTTCACTAAAGGAGGAGAAGCGAACGAGGTTAAGCAACTAGTCCATTAAAGCTTCTCGGACACACTGAAGTCAGGATTTGAGAAACACTACCTTTATAGAGCAGCAGAACGATCTTCTGGAAGGCATTCATGAAGTGGATGTTATCGTAACAGTACTCTTGAACCCTCAGCAGGAGCGTGAGCTCAGAAAGGTCCTGTGTGGTGAAGGCCTTCAGAAGAGGGCTGTGTTGCTGAGAAAGAGAAACAGAGTCATGAATGTGGTCCGTCACAGTAGTATTAAACAGGGTCGCCGGTATTGACGGATCATATAGAATCATGAAGCTACAAAAATAAAACGCCGCCATTTGTCATGTTACTTTGTACAATCTTCACATTGCAAAACATGGCTTTTAGACTACTAATGTAACACCTGCACCAGTAATTTAGCTAATAAAAGTGATCGTGCCACAAGTAGCGCTCAGACTTCTGCGATGCAGAAAACGCAAACTGAATCCGGTCATAAAAACAGTTTACTGTATGATGCAGAAGGTCACAGAACGTGTAGTAGGCCAGTAGACTTCACAATAGGCTAGTCTGTGAATATTAAAAAAGCGACTACTTAAATATGGGTTCTGCACATTCTTTGAGAACAGTTTCATGTCACACACAGAAGCATGAGACACTCATGCCCTCATATAGCGAGAAGCATGCGTGAACTTCATCTCCAGAGCCACGGCATGATCATTTTACCGTTTAAAAATAAGAAATTCTCTTATCATAAACACAGAAACTTAAAAAGGTCTTCAAAGGCAAAATAAGAGTTCGGTTTAACTTGAAGAATTTGTGACAGCTCTCAATGTCTCAATGTAATTCCAGCACTAGATCAACTATTAAGAAATAAAAATAAAACAAAAAAAGGCCTCGTTTTAATTTTAAAAGTAAAGCTGTTGTGCGCACCGACTAAAGTTTGTATGAATTTCATATAATATAGAATATTAATTTCGTATTCATATAAACGATCAAATGAATGTTTTACACCATAATTTCATTGCCAGAAAATCCATATTTCAAAATGTGAATTTCTGGAGGAAAATATATTTTTAATCGTTTATGAATTTAGTTGACATGCCTTTTAATTACTACATTTAATTAAACTGGAAACCAGAATTTGGTACTTTGTTTTAATGAGAATCAATATTTTATAGGGCCCTAAAATGTAATTTGTTAAATTAATACATTGTTAAATTGTATAGGTTATGATTTCAATCAAAATTAAAATGGAAAACTGAATTTGGAAGAAAACAAATGGTCAAATTCACAGGGCCCTAAATAATTGGGTAGAGAACATTATGTCTGGGCAGCTTCTCAGGCAGCTTTTATTGTAGTGTAGACGTTTCTCGAGTCTAAATAACACTATTCTAACCTTCAAGTGTTTGATGGATTGCTCCGCGACGAGCTCCTCTTTCTTATTCCATTCCATTAAGCTCATGATGCTGGTCCACATGATCCCGATCATCTTCTGCTCAGAGATGCTGCTCCGCTTCATTTCCTCCTTACAACTGGCAATAATCTGAAGACCAATCAGAGACCATGAATTTCTTAAATGCTGGAGTCTTGAAATACCATTTCTGAACCGAAATTACAGTAGAAGAGTCTTCACGGACCTCTGTAAAGGAAACCCCGAGGGACATCTGCTCCTGGAGCTCTTTCTGAAGCTCCTTGCGAGCACCTAACGACCGCTGGTTACGTGCAAAATCAGAGAGATCCTGAAGACCAGCGTCGGTGAAGTACTTCGAGAAGTGCTCATAGCTGCGCTTGTTCACCGGAAACAGCTCCTGCGAGAGGAGACATTGACGGATTAGGAGGCGCTGCTTACCAAAACCAAACGGGTTCATGTTGTGTGGGACGCATTAGGACTCACCATTAGCCTGTTGTCCATGCTGACCTTACGCAGACTGCAAGCCACAGAGTTAATGTCCTTCTCAGTGATCCACGATTTGAACAGATTCACCGCAAAGGCTGGAGACACACCTATTTAAGGAAACATCATTTAGCAGACGAAGAGCAAATCAGAGAAAACCTGAGCATGTGTCGGACGTACCTTCTTTGACCAGGTTGTCATTGAAGAGGCTGCTAAGGATTGAAGCCGATATGCTCCCGTTAGCCAGTAAAATGCCAGTTAGCATGGCAAGCTTGTTGCGCTCAGACTCAGTGAACCCTTTTAAGAACAGGAGCAACTGGGGGGAGAAAATATGGCACAAAAACCATCAGTCTTTGGTCTTTACAAGTCCAGATATTTTAATACTTTAGACCCAAGTTACCTTCTTAATCTCCTCTTCAAAACCCTTCTCCAGGTACTTGTAACGCCGGATTAACTTGTTAAAAACCTAAAACAGGAAGTCATTTGTGAGAAGAACCATAATACATCATCTTACCCCTTTCCTAACAGACTTTATATACCTGAGCGAACGCTTTCATGGTGTTAATATCTTCTTGTGCCGTGAACACACAGAAGTTAGTCCGAGTCAAGTCGTCGGATATGGCACCTCCCGGAGCTGAGGAGCACAAGATGGAAACGCTCTAGTCAAACTAGAGTTCACTGCTGAAACAAAGCCGTTCAAATGAACCCAACACCCGCTTACCCAGCATGCCACCAGCCACCAGGATGTCAAACAGGGTTTCTGCATAGCGCCGATAATCAAGCTTGGCTCCTGAGGAATCTAGGAACTTGGCAACAGCCTCCAAATCAGTGCCAGTTTGATTTAGTCCTTGTACAATGTGCTCTTGAAACTGTGTAGGGTCAAATCTCTCCTTTTCATCTGTTCAAACGGAAGAGAAAGTGGGGTGAAAATTACATGCTTAGAGTAGCTCTCAGAGAGCTCAAAGTCAAATACATGGCACTTTAAATAACGATGGCATCAATGAGTCATTGAATCAGTCAACCCAATTTAATAAATTATTCAAACTAAACACTTTAAATAGGCCACAGTAATTAATTTAGTCAGAACCTCTAGTAAATACCATGTTTAGTTGATTCAGAATCGTGATCTCCATGTAAAATTTAATTTAGATGAACAATTTACCAGATTTGAAAGCACAAGAATGTGAGGTGTAGGGTCCGGTGACATGCCTAGACTAGCGGTCACTAGGCCTAGGTCTCAGTAACTATACAGTTCAGAGTAAAGACCAACAACTCAAGCTGCAAGTTTAGGAAAATAAATAAATACTCGATTTAAACACCAATTCGTGTCTATTTAACCTTTGACAAATCACAGGATTCAAATGTGCGTTTGCCCTGCCCAGAAGAAAGCTGTTAGTCTAGCTATGAAAAGCTTTAACCACACAATAGCGATTAAATTACAAACGTACTGGAATAAATAAGAGGTCAAACCCTGACTTCTACGGTAGTGATCAAAATAGAGCAAAGCACCTTTTGAAAGGAACATGGCGTTTCAAATAACGATTGTCAATTTCATCGTTACGCCACTAGCTTAAAGTGACTTAACCTTAACTGCCATTGAATCATTCCCTCAGGATTCGTTAAACACGGATTCATCCAGTAATTAAACAAGTGAAATATGTATCATAAGTCATTGAATCAGTCAACACGATAAATAAAACATTTTAAATAGGGATGGGCGTTTTTCCAAAATACTGTTTTCGAATATTTGTGCTAAAAAAAAAAAAGGAAAAAATGTAATATTCGTTTATTTAAATGTTATTTTTAGAAATAGATATTTTTTTTAATTGGTCCAGTTTGTCACCATTTCTGAACAAACTTATTAGGTAATACACAACAAGCTTACATTATAGCTTAAGGTTCTCAATTCAAAACAATGTGTAAACAATTTAACATTAGGTCTAAAGAACAAGCATTATAAGCTCAAGCAACGCGATCGGAAAACACTAAAGCGGAGCGTGCTAGTTATTGTGCAAAATGCACATACACTCGAGAATATGGTTAGTGTTTACATTCTCACATTTTCATGTTGAGAAAAACAATCACGTGGATGAGAACACAACCCGCTGACAGAGACAGAGATAACTGTGTTAAGTGAAGTTTCTAACAGGACTTTTCTGTTTTTAAACACTCAACAAAATTTGCATAATAGCAAAAGTTATGTTTTTGAGGATCAAGTTCTCTCGCTCTCACTCGGGATACACCTCTACCTGCACTCGTGAATGCAGGGATGGACAGCTGCGTTTCCTCAGTCCACTTGAGTTTGGATTTCATGTGATTTCTCATTGTGTTCGTGATATGATAACTCAGTTTCATTACTTCATTTTATCAAAAGTAAATCCATTTTGTAAGATCCTTTTTTAATTTTCATTCTAAGTCATTCCTAACATCGCGAGGTAGACGACGCTTTATCTTGGATTCACTGCATTTACGGCCAGCAAAGCAACAGTAAAATTCGAATAGTATTTTTATTTTTCGAATATTACAGCTCGACTGCTCAAACATTCGAGTATTCGTGCACACCCCAAATTTTAAATAGACAATTAACATTCAGGGCATGCAATGCTTTCCCTCACAGTGGTTTTGAAGCGCTAGCAGCTTTGTTAATTATATATCAAACTAAACTGGTATTTCTGTAACTGCCAGAGCAGAAGAGCAAAACCCACATGGACATTGTCAGGAGTCAAGGACGTAATTAAGGAATTGTGTTTTCAGGATAAGGGCACAGCATAAGCGATTGGTCGGGGCAAGCTGGCACATGTGGCATTGTCAAAGGGTTTGCATTTCCTTGTGCAATAAAAAACAGCCAAGCTAGTCTTCAGGGGAAAAGTCAACATTAACAACTCAAACACACCCAATTCACTAAAGTAACTAAACTCCCTTAAAAACAAAGACAAACCTCTCTTGCGTGTCTTGAAACGCTGGCCTGTTAGCGTTGGCTTCTGCTGCTTTTGGTTACTCATAAAAGATACCTTAAAAGAAAGGAAGAACATTAAAATTCATAGCAATTCATGAGTACATGAGGTCTGGTACAAAAGACATACAAAAATACATGGGCTACAGGGTCATATGGGCACGGTTAATCGTTACGACTCAAACACACTCATTCCTAAACAATGACCCAGATCAGCACTCATGTAAGCTATACGGTTGAAACAGAAAACTGCTGGATTTGTGTTGCAAACGTTAAATGATAAACTACTGGGATAAAAGTTGAATGTGGATATTGACTCGGATTAGGCAGCTATTAATTTAAAACTACTGTCACACTTCAAATAAAGACTGTTACATTACACCAGTAGGTATTTTTAAGGGAGGCCAGGGCAATTTGAGTCGTTAAAAAAAAAAAAAAAAAACCTGTGTTATTTTTACATAATGAAGTCCTTTAAAATTAACTAAATTAATCCTAAAAGATGATAACATCTGACATCTAACATTACAGTGAACAATCTAACAGACTAGGACAAAGTCTTTATGCACATTAATAGGGATTTTGCACAATTACAATGGAGGATTCTGAAATGGGCTCTTATTTTGAAGACGTGGCGCTTTCTCCCCCAGTGTGAACTGCACAGTTCTGTAAGCCCCGCCCCTCTGGCGCTTCTCCCCCAGTGTGAACTGCACAGTTCTGTAAGCCCCGCCCCTCTGGCGCTTCTCCCCCAGTTTAAACTGCACAGTTCTGTAAGCCCCGCCCCTCTGGCGCTTCTCCTCCAGTGTGAACTGCAGTTCTGTAAGCCACGCCCCTCTGGCGCTTATCCTCCAGTGTGAACTGCACAGTTCTGTAAGCCACGCCCTTCTGTCTCCGCCCCTTCTTGTGGCAATTTCTGCGCTCCATAACGGCAGACATTTAATGTTGCCACCGAACAGAGTCTGACTGAGGTTATGTGCACAGGACGCACATTACACTCGCTTATAATATCGACAAACGGTTTCGCCTTGAATTAATTCTGTCGTGTTCGACAAGCACTGAACAATCACTAACAGTGTGTCATGAAAACACTCTACTCGTACAATACATTTATTTTTAGAATTTCTTAAAATATTTTTATAAAACTGATTAGGGTCAATAGTCTAGAAAGACAAGTATATTCCGTATTTATCTAGACCTGTAAAATCACGCAAGCCTAAATCAATACTTTTCTAACGTTATACTTTTCCCAAACTGCGTAGGAGCCCGATATTATTTAAAAACGGATCGTGGAGTCTATCACACGACAGTAAAAACGAAATACGAACAACATTTAGCATAAAAGACCACTTTAAAAGACAACTTACCGAAATATTTGAAGAAGGACAACTGTTTCCGAGAAGCAAACCAGAGTAATGTATAAACACGAGCTCACGTCCTCCCCCACGCTGAGCGCGAGGCTAATAAAGGCTGGACTAGTCCATTTGCAGAGGGGGGGTCGGTTACGAGGAATACGGGGGAAATTATTAAAAGCAACTGAATGCCTATCCTTTATCCGATTTATTTGAGGAAGCAAGATAATACATTTGCTTTCCCACAAAGTAAAGTAGGTAATATTAATATTTTTTAAATATGTTACGTTACGTCTAACTTGGTTTCCCCTCTTTATAGTAGCCAGGCATAGATCGCCCATTTTCCGGGTTTTTTCACGAATCATCTGTTCCAGACGTCACGCCAAGAAAAAAAGGAAAAGAAAGAAACAAAACAAAACAAAAGGCTAATGTTTCCACGCATTCTGGATACAAAAGAACAGTTTTTTTTTAATGGAAGAGTTTATTGAACTTTTGTACAAAACTGAACACAAGTTGTTGTTGTTGTTGATAAATATGGAGCTCAGACTTGAGGAGGAAAAACAATACGTTACATTTTATTCAGAGGCCGAAACTGAGCAAAAAATTGCAATTTGTTACAGTCACTGATATGTACGGCCAAACATAAAATGAAATTATGTGATCTGATAAACTTCAAATTGTGTCTTTTTATTTTAACAGTTGTTAAATGTAGTCTTCTTAGTCCACCTCTTTGCATGTGGCCAATTTATGCCCAAAAAAAAATCTGTTCATGAAATAATATTTTAATTATAATATAAATAAAGTAGGCTAAGTGTTTTCAGTTTTCAGCGAGGGAGATGATCCATGAAATATTTATTTTGAACACAGAAAAAAAAGTACATCATACACTGATTCTGTTGAACAGTACATTCAGTTATCAAAAATGTACCCAAATGTTTCAGATTCAGAGTTACGGTACATAATACGTCACGCCTGGCAAACATTTTCTCATGCTGTTATGCAACTCTCCCTGGACCAACATGTCTTTCACAACACCTCTCTGGGTCACATGACCGAGACACATAAAACTTGATTCCAGTAACTGTGCCTGAAGTCACTGAACCCTTTTAGCTTCGACACAACACAGCTGCTTTAAAACAGGTCATGGCATTTCCTATGTGTTGTTGTGTGTACATGTGCTTGAAAAGACTTGCACTCCCTTTAGTGTTTGGTGTAGTTTCTGCATTTAAGACTAAGTTCATTGTACAAATGTTATTGTTCAATTTATCTCTTTAGTTTTTATTTATAATGTGTTATATACACCGATCAGGCATAACATTATGACCGAGTGAATAACACTGATGATCTCTTCATCACAGCTCCTGTTAGTAGGGGGGATATATTAGGCAGCAAGTGAACATTTTGTCCTCAAAGTTGATGTGTTAGAAGCAGGAAAAATGGGCAAGCGTAAGGATTTGAGCGAGTTTGACAAGGGCCAGATTGTGATGGCTAGACGACTGGGTCAGAGCATCTCCAAAACTGCAGCTCTTGTGGGGTGTTCCCGGTCTGCAGTGGTCAGGATCTATCAAAAGTGCTCCAAGGAAGGAACAGTGGAGAACCGGCCACAGGGTCATGGGCGGCCCAGGCTCATTGATGCACGCGGGGAGCGAAGGCTGGCCCGTGTGGTCCGATCAAACAGACGAGCTACTGGAGCTCAAACTGCTCAAGAAGTTAATGCTGGTTCTGATAGAAAGGTGCCAGATGTAGGAGTATTTGTTTCCCCAGTAGTTTCGATTTTGATCATTTTAGGTCAAAACGTTATTGTCTGTGCCTCACAGACCTAGAAAGGTGTCAGAATACACAGAGCATTGCAGTTTGTTGCGTATGGGGCGGCACAGCCGCTGACCAGTCAGGGTGCCCATGCTGACCTCTGACCTCGCCAAAGCACCAACAGTGGCACGTGAGCATCAGAACTGGACCACGGAGCAATGGAAGAAGGTGGTCTGATGATTCTTCAGGGTCTAGTCGAGTCAAAAATGGTGTCTTTATGAAACTTTCGGCACTGCTAGCATACATTCAGCTCACTCCGTATTTATTGTTTACATTATATTTTAAAAGTGGCCAAAACCAGATTTAAGTGTGAACTGGTCACAGCCCTGATCTGAACCAAATGTGCAAAAAATTGCGATTTGCTGTTTTTGTATTTAGCACTAGCATTTACAGGGTTAATGCAGGGAGTTCAGGAAGTGCCCTATGAGAAATATAAGTGTAGGCGGCTGTGCCTTATTGTTCTTATTGTTCTGCATTCTGCAGTAAAGCTTTCAATGAAGAGCTCTTTCTTAAGACATTACAATAACAAATTCATCATCAAGCTGTGCTATATAAGCAATCATGAAGGCCACATTTACATGTTTGTGATTACAGCAAATCACACTTGCTGTCGCAGGAATTCACTGGATCTGCAAGCCTCTAAAGTCATATATTATTTTCTGTGGTTTGGCTCCGTCTGCAGGCTCTGGATTACAGTGGTTTAAAAAAGGCATGGTATGGAGAGCATGTGTGGAGTTAATAATAGAAAGACAAGAAGTGCTGTTGCAGAAGGGAAAGTTGGAAGTCCTGCACACAGTAATGCAATAGGTTCAACAAAGTCAGTAAAATCTAGTATACCTGCTTGTCATTTCATATACTTACATGTATTATTTGTTCCTTATACATGGCTCTTGTGACTTTATCTTCTCTTCAGTGATCTTTAATGATCAAAAAAACTAGTATGTTAAAAAAAAAAAAATTAGACAAATGTGCCGTTAAACGTTCCACGACCCCCCTTCTTGAATAAAGTGTATACATATTTGAGCAAACATTTTGAGGACATTGTGAAATCCAGATCTGAACCTCTGTCTGAAATAGCACCGGTTCACCACAGGAGGGAGTATTGACTTCCGGGTCACAGATTATCTAAACTGCATAATGCTCATCAGTCTTGCGATATAGCCCAGCTTGTACACACTGGAGTTGTGAAGTCTTGTTATTCCTTTCGAGTACTAGTCTGAGCATTTGTGTTGGTTTTTCCTGTTTTTCCTGTCTTGTAGTGATGGGAGAAATCAATTGAACCAAAAACTCAGGCCAGACATGCATAAAAACAGCTTTTACAAACCCATTGCAAATGTTTTATTGAAAGTATAATCCATCAGATGCAATTAACTAATCATCTAATACCTAATATTAAATATTAATTGTCTTTATAATATATATTCCTTTATCAATTTTCAGGGCTTGTTCTATGGATGGTTCAGCTAAACAGAGACTATTAACTACTATCAGTCCTTTGAATTATACATATACCTCATGAAACGTGACAAATGTATAAAACTCATCAGAGATCAGGAAATAGCCGTGTGCACACTGTGTGATTTTGGACACGTTTTGGCCTTCTGAGACAAATTGTGCAAATCCTGAAAGATTCCTCTGATCCTAGGCTAAAATCTGAAGTCTCTGATCGTTAGTTTGACACCGAAAAATGACCGTTGCGAATAAGTTTTACCTCAGACGAAATTCTGGCAGTGTCAGAAGATTTTGGCGTCCTGCAGTGTGACTTCTCCTACGACGACTGTCAAATTATCTTTATTTTTTAAGACAAACCATGACCAAAATGAGTGCTAGAGATTTCTTTGTAGCCACCATTTACAGTTTTTACAATTGCTATGACAATTTTTTCAATACTTTTAACAAATTTCCTAAACTCTAAACGCACCGACACACCTACATCACACAACTGGCAAAAACGGTTAATTTCATGCTCAAAATCACACTTTGTAAACTACAGTTTCTCAATCGATTTGATTCATTTCTCCAAATGAATGTAGTTGCTCTCAAAACTGATAACACAGCAAACTAAACACACTCTTATGTTGGCGAAACAGTTAAGTATTCACTGCACAATGAAACACAGCATTTTATTCTTGTAATGCATTTATTAAAATTCAATATTAACATCAAAACTAAAAGTGTGTTCTCTGTAGATTTAATAACAATTTCAGCTCAAGATACACAAATAAATAAATGAAAATACATGTTTTTCATTAAGTTATTTAATGAGGAGTTTAGGTGAATAACAACGTCACCCCACAGAAAAAAATAATATTATGCCAATAAGTACATTAAAAAAACACAATAAATAATAATAAAATGAATCAATGATTCTATTGATCATGCCTCTCAATTACATCTGGCCAGAGAATTTCATCAACATCACAGCAAATATTTTCTCGAGTCATACATCGTGGGAAAAAAACGCCTTGAATGCTGTATCCATCCTTGACATGCTTGTGCCCCAATATCTCCACAGGCCTCTTCCATTGCTTGAAGAAGACTTACTTGGTTGTAAGGGTTGCGATCATGTACTTTCCATCTCCAAGAGGAAAAGAATTCCTCAATTGGATTCAGGAAAGGAGAATATGGTGGAAGGAACACCATCCTGAAATGTTGGTGATTCTCAAACCACTCTCACACTAGTGCTGAATGGTGGAACTGGACATTGTCCCAAACAACTACAAAATTCCGGACCATTTGCTCCTGATCACCCTGCAGAAAGAGGATTTCATTGAGGAGGTGTAAAAAATGTAGGAGCCTTGATGTGTTGTAAGGTCCCAAGACAGCATTGTGTGCCACAACACCAGTTGTAGAAATTGCGGCAGAGAGAGTGATGTTGCCTCCTCGTTGTCCAGGGACATTGACTGTAGCATGATGGCCAATCACATTTCTCCCTCTTATCCTTTTTTTGTGAAGATTGAAGCCTGCTTCATCAATATACAGGTACTCATAATGAGTTGCACTGCTATCCAACTCCAAGATTCTCTAGAGTATAAAAAGAACAATACAATACAGTAAGTTAGTGTTTTACAGTAATGGCATTGCAGTCAATACTACTGTGAAACTGTTGCTGAAGTTTGAGTTCACACTTTGAAGCATCAGTAAACATACAGTAGATATGCCTAAATCTTTTCACTTACAGTAGCATTGAATAGTTTATGGAAAAATATATGTGTTGACAGTAAAAGTGCAGTAATTGGGTTGCACATACTTGAACAAACTGAAATCGCAACTCCTTCACTCTAACGGAGTTCCTCTCAAAGGGCACTTTGTATACTTGCTTCATTCGGATTGCATTTCTTCTTAGAACACGATCAATTGTGGAGAGACTGCATTGGGGGATATTGTGGAACAGTTGATTGTCCGTGTTATTCTTTGCTGAATTTCTTTGAGGCAGAGGGTGTTGTTCTGGACCACCATGTCAACAATGGCATGCTCTTGTTCAATTGAAAGAAGTCTTGTTCGTCCACCTGAATGTTCTCTAACTTCAAATCTGAAAAATGTTTGGACAAGCAGGAACATTTACTGTAGAAATCTAGACCTATGTCAAACAAGACCACATGGACTCTCATTGTAGAAGTAGAATGATAGTTACTTACCGGTTTTCCCTCTGAAATGTGCGGATAATTGAAGTCACTGTGGATCTGTTTATATTGGGCTGAACTCTCTGTCCAGCTTCTCTCAGTGAGAGACCATGATTTATGACATGGTCAAGAAGTGTGGCTCTGATTTCATTTGAAACATGCGTGTACCCTATCCTTCTACCTCTCCTCCCTCCCTTATACCTTGCCCTCCTCTTCCTCTCTGGTCATCTCTTCTTATATGTTCTACTCTTTGTCTTTCCGCTATACCATTGCCCTCCAATCTATCCATCTCTTCTCCCTCTCTATATTCTCTTCTTCCTACATCCTCAGCTCTTCTTTCTCTTTCTACATCTTCAGCTCTTTCTCCATCTCCTCTTCCTCTTCTTCTCCCTTTTACCCAGTAAACCACCTCTCACTCTTACACCTCTTACACTGCTCATTCTTCTACGTTTGATTGTCCTTATTTATCTTCTTTGTTGTTTTTCTTTTGTAGATGTTGTAATTAAGACAGCTGTGTAAACAATTAAGAAATTGCCTTTTCTGTGTTGAGTGGATTACTTATTCATCAGATATCAATTTGGGGTTAATTGAGGACATAAGGTGTGCAACTGAATATTTTACAATTCACAGAGTTTTGTTTGTTGTGTTTTGAAAATGGTACAAAAATGCTTGTGATCTTTGTGAAGACCAATGAAAAAGCTGCAAATGTTTTTCCTGATATATTAAAGATTTGGTTGGCTGTATGAACTGCTGTGATAACATTAGGGAATTTAGTGCGCATTGTTTTGAGAAAATGATGCTTTTGATTTGTAATTTGTATGAAATGAAGGAGAATTTACTATCTGTTTAGGACAATTACAAAGTGTACAGATCACTGTGTTAAATGTTTAGAGAGCAGTTGCCTGAGTTTGGAGAAATGTCCAAATCGATTGAGAAAAACTGTAAACCATTTCACATGATAAAACACAATTTGCAGATCTCACTTAGACTTTTCATCAAAACTCTGAACACAATTTCATTCTCAAAACACATTCTGCTCTCTAATGCACGTCATCCATAATGGTAAACACAAGTGGCAACAATCAAACACAAATAGAGAACAATTATCATTGATTGAACACAACCAGTCAAAATTGATTTAACCTGTTTCAAATGATGAGACACAACCAATATAAGCCAGTTCAGAGAGCAAACAGTTTGTTGAAGGTGCGAAGGAGAAAGTCTGAAAATGGATAGAAGAAACAATGTAAGAGGACGAGTGCGTATGAGAGGTGGACGACGAGGAGGAGGGCAAGAAAGAGAAAGAGGAGGAGGAGGAGGAGGAGGAGGAGGAGGAGGAGAGCAAGCAAGAGGAAGAGTAGGAGGAGGGGAAGAAAGAGAAAGAGGAGGAGGAGGAGGAGGAGAGCAAGCAAGAGGAGGAGGAGGAGGAGGAGGAGGAGGAGGAGGAGGAGGAGGAGGAGGAGGAGGAGGAGGAGAGCAAGCAAGAGGAGGAAGAGGAGGAGGAGGAGGAGGAGGAGGAGGAGGAGGAGGAGGAGGAGGAGGAGGAGGAGGAGGAGGAGGAGGAGGAGGGCAAGAAAGAGGAAGACAAAGACTGGAAATATCTGATGAAATTCGAGCCACAGTCATAGATCATGTTCTATCTTGTCCATGGACTGACAATGAGGGAAGCAGGACTTGAGTACAACCCAATTTGAGTCGATTTTCTGTGTCCACCATAGTAAGGACATTCAGAGAACAGAACAGGCACAGTACACTACTAATTGCAAATTTACTGTACTACACTATGCAGCTGTTTCAATAGACATTTGTAAAATTCATCACTGTATATAGTACTGCATGATTATTTTTTTGTGACTGCACATCTACTTTTGTAGAATTGCAAGGCTGCCACATGCAGGAGGAAGGACACCTATATTCACTCGGGAACAAGAGGCCGTTATAGTGGGCATGGTCCTTCAAGATAATCTAATACGACTCAGAAATCCAGGAACGAGTGATACAAGACAACACGCACTTCCAGGGAATAAACAGTGTGAGCATTTCCACAGTTGACCGTGTCCTCCATCGAAACAGGATGCGAATGAAACAAGTATACAGAGCACCTTTTGAGCGCAACTCACCAAGGGTGAAAGAACTGCGAGCTCAGTATGTGCAAGTAAGTGTACATTACTGTAAGAAACATTTACTGTTATTCAGATTGTCTACAGTACTAACACATACTGTGTGAATGACATTACTCTTCAGTAAATACAATGTATGTGAATCAGATGTGCATACAGTAGGCCTAATTGTACCCTACAGTATAGCACTGTCTCTGTACAACGTACAAAATTGTAAATACAGTATATTGTATTTCTACACAGACAATATTTGACTTGGAATCCTTGAACAGACCCCATGAGTCCATCTTTGTCGATGAAGCAGGCTTCAATCTTACGAAGAGGAGAAGGAGAGGCGAAACATAATTGGACATCGGGCCATTGTTGAAGTCCCTGGTCAACGAGGTGGCAATGTCACTCTCTGTGCTGCTATCAGCAACCATGGTGTTCTGCATCACCATGTTACACTCGGGCCATATAATACTCAGCTTCTTCTGAGATTTATTGAAAATCTTCGAGATATTTTATTTGAGCAGCATGTTCAAGAGCAGCAGGGTCAAGAGCTAGATGAGAATCCCAATCCCACCTATGTGATAGTGTGGGATAATGTCAGTTTCCACCGAGCTGCTCAGGTAAGGGAATGGTTTAACATCAATGGGCAGTTTATGAACCTGTACCTCCCTCCATACTCGCCTTTCCTGAACCCGATTGAGGAGTTTTCTCCTCTTGGAGATGGAAAGTTTATGATAGACAACCCTACACAAGAGTAAATCTGCTGCAAGCCATGGATTTAGCCTGTGGTGACATAGGTGAGGAATCATGTCAGGGCTGGATACGGCACACGAGGCTTCTTCCCCGTTGCCTCAGGACGGACAATATTGCTTGTGATGTCGATGAAGTGCTCTGGCCTGACCCAGCCCAAAGACAAGAAGCACAATAATCATCACATATACTCCTTTAATTTTTTTATTTGATTTTATTACAGTACATTGTATGCTGTATACTGTACAATATTTTTTGTTCTCTTTGTTTAAAGATTAATAAATTACTTTTCCCTGAGAACTGTTTTGAACAATGTGTTTTCTATTTTTTGGGGTATTGTTTACTGATTGCTTGATAGTGTTTATCATTTTGATCACTTTGTTTATGATTTGAGAGCAGTGTTTGATTTTGAACACAGGTACAACTGTTTTGAGGCGAAAGTTTCATTTTGCAAGAGGAGTCAGAGGTTTTGTGAATAGTGTTTGAAGAGGAGGTTTTGTGTTTAATGCTTTCAGAAAATGGAGCAAGGTTTCAGAAATAGTGTTTTAGCAATTGAGAAAAACTGTAACATCAAAACTAAAAGTGTGTTCTCTGTAGATTTAATAACAATTTCAGCTCAAGATACACAAATAAATAAATGAAAATACATGTTTTTCATTAAATTACTTAATGAGGAGTTTAGGTGAATTACAATGTCACCCCACAGAAAAAAAAAATATATTATGCCAATAAGTACATAAAAAAAATCAATAAATAATAATAAAAAAAGTGCATTCATTGAATCAATTGATCATGCCTTCTCAATTACATCTGGCCAGAGAATTTCATCAACATCACAGCAAATATTTTCTCGAGTCATACATCGTGGGAAAAAACGCCTTGAATGCTGTATCCACCCTTGACATGCGTGTGCCCCAGTATCTCCACAGGCCTCTTCCATTGCTTGAAGAAGACTTACTTGGTTGTAAGGGTTGTGATCATGTCTCATGAGTTGCACTGCTATCCAACTCCAAGATTCTCTAGAGTATAAAAAGAACAATACAATACAGTAAGTTAGTGTTTTACAGTAATGGCATTGCAGTCAATACTACTGTGAAACTGTTGCTGAAGTTTGAGTTCACACTTTGAAGCATCAGTATACATACAGATATGCCTAAATCTTTTCACTTACAGTAGCATTGAATAGTTTATGGACACACATTTAAAATTCAGGAAAAATATATCTGCAGTAATTCGGTTGCACATACTTGAACAAACTGGAATCGCAACTCCTTCACCCTAACGGAGTTCCTCTCAAAGGGCACTTTGTATACTTGCTTCATTCGGATTGCATTTCTCCTTAGAACACGATCAATTGTGGAGAGACTGCATTGGGGGATATTGTGGAACAGTTGATTGTCCCGTGTTATTCTTTGCTGAATTTCTTTGAGGCGGAGGGTGTTGTTCTGGACCACCATGTCAACAATGGCATGCACTTGTTCATTTGAAAGAAGTCTTGTTCGTCCACCTGAATGTTCTCTAACTTCAATTCTGAAAAATGTTTGGACAAGCAGGAACATTTACTGTAGAAATCTAGACCTATGTCAAACAAGACCACATGGACTCTCATTGTAGAAGTAGAATGATGGTTAACCGGTTTTCCCTCTGAAATGTGCGGATAACTGAAGTCACTGTGGATCTGTTTATATTGGGCTGAACTTTCTGTCCAGCTTCTCTCAGTGAGAGACCATGATTTATGACATGGTCAATAAGTGTGGCTCTGATTTCATTTGAAACACGCGTGTACCCTATCCTTCTACCTCTCCTCCCTCCTCTCATACCTTGCCCTCCTCTTCCTCTCTGTCCATCTCTTCTTATATGTTCTTCTCTTTGTCTTTCCACTATACCATTGCCCTCCAATCTATCCATCTCTTCTCCCTCTACTCCTCTATTTTCTCTTCTTCCTACATCCTCAGCTCTTATTTCTCTTACATCTTCAGCTCTTTCTCCATCCTCCTCTTCTCCCTCTACCCAGTAAACCACCTCTCACTCTTCCACCTCTTCCACTGCTCATTCTTCTACTTTTGATTGTCTTTTCTCCTTATTTATCTTCTTTGTTGTTTTTCTCTTCCCATTTTGTGGATGTTATAATTAAGACAGCTGTGTGAACAATTAAGAAATTGGCTTTTTCTGTGTTGAGTGGATTACTTATTCATCAAATATCAATTTGGGGTTAATTGAGGACATGAGGTGTGCAACTGACTATTTTACAATTCACAGAGTTTTGTTTGTTGTGTTTTGAAGATGGTACAAAATTGCTTGTGATCTTTGTGAAGACCAATGAAAAAGCTGCAAATGTTTTTCCTGATATATTAAAGATTTGGTTGGCTGTATGAACTGCTGTGATAACATTAGGGAATTTCGTGCGCATTGTTTTGAGAAAATGATGCTTTTGATTCGTAATTTGTATGAAATGAAGGAGAATTGTTTAGGACAGATTTAGAATCTGTTTAGGACAATTATAAAGTGTACATATCACTGTGTTAAATGTTTTGAGAGCAGTTACCTAAGTTTGGAGAAATGTACCAAATCAATTGAGAAAAACTGTAAATGCAGTCTTCTTACACTGTATGTACATGAAATGTATAAATTAATGAATAATGTCAGACGGACTTGTAGGCTTTTGCATGTGAAGTCTTCAATTGTACATTTGTTTAAACAACCCAGTATATTAAATGTATAAAAAGTATTTTTCTTACATCAGGAAAAGCAGATGGCATTGCACAGGAAGGCACCTCACTGGACAGGTGTCTGTGTGTCTGTTGTAAAGCCGGTGCAGACTGTGTGGCAGGTGGAGTCGGCATGGAACCAAAAGAAGGTGAGGTGACTGCGCAGGTGTAGATGGCAACACACAAGGATCCTCTGAGGATGGTGTTGATGGTGTAGAGTGAAACAAGTGTGGATCCTCTGATGGGACAGCACATGATGTAGAGGGTAACATGCAAGGAGGTTCTTCTACATCCCAGGCAGTGAGAGTCAAATCCTCAAAGTCCACAGGTTCCACATAGCCCTCATCTTCTGCGATACACACATCAGCAGTCTCCAATTCCTGAATTGCAGACTTGTAGCCCGTGGAAACCTCACCAGTCTGCTGGTAGAGATACTCTACTCCAAGAAGTTTGCCTAAAACACAACAAAAAAGGGGAAAAAAGTTCCTACACATTTTCCATTCCAAAATCCCATCATTTTTCAAACAGCGTAGGAACCCTGTTCAGTTGGCAATACATTTTTTGATTAAAGGTTAATGTTTAATTAACTTTGACAGACAACTGTAATGTACATACCAGTGTACTTATGTGGGCTAACATATGACACCATCTTCTTTCCAAGGACATCTTCTCCCAGCACATTAGCAGCATGACGAAGGAGGCCACTGTATGAATGGTGCTTCTGCATGCTCTGAGATGTTGCAGCATCTGCTCTGTCCTCATTCCACCGGGCTAATCCATCTAACAGGTAGGCCTGGAAAAATGTATCACTGGCCAACGTCCCTAAAATTTAAAGGAGAGAACACTTTAATATTATGTTACTTACAACCATAATACATTTACTTAAAAAGACTTACAGGACAGTTACTTTACCTGGAATGAATCTGTTTAAATGCAGGTGGAAAGATTCTAATGAAGTCGAACCTCTGGCACACCTGAATGTTGGCAGAGTGTGCCCTCCCTTTTTCAGGGTTCCTGTCTGCACATAGAGCTGTACATCAGGGGGATCTTGAATGCAGGCTACGTGTTTCCTCTGAGACTTCCATATCTCAGCCATTCGAGCTGAATTGATGAGAGGCACACCCAAAGTGTCACGTCCCCTCTCCCCTTCAAAGGAGTGAATCAGCTGGGTGATGAGGTCCACAGTCTCCTTTGTGCCACGTGTGGTTCTTTTTGCAGTGAAGGGCCAGTTCACTCTTGCTGAGGCGACGCAAAACATCAGCATGTGAAGGTTGCATGAGCTGTGCTTCCAACTCTGCACGCTTTGCTGCTATAAGCCTGTCCATGTCTTCCTGGTCCCAGGAGAAAATACAGCGGCTGAGTTGAGCCATGAAACTTGAGTACAGCTGATGTGAATCTGTTGTGCACCCCACAGAAATCCTTCTCATGAAATGCCATATGTCGAGTCTGATTTCCATGTCCCTCCATTCCAAACATCTTTTTGAGGTAAGTAGCCCCACAGCAGTCTCTGTCAACATACAGCAGTACAGGCGGAGGTACTGCAGCATCCCTGTACCTTTTAATGATGCCAGCAACCATCTGCGCCAATCCAAAGCCTTCACTTGCTGTAAGAACTGACATGATGACCTGACCGTGTTCATTTCCGACATTTGTTACCCAGGTGGCTGTTCCAGCACTGTGACCAGCAAGCTTTCGTGCAACCTTCTTGGTGGAATCCATTTTCAGCACTCGTCCAAACAGTGAGGTTATACTGGCTTTGATCTCATCCAGTCTTTGAAGGACATCCTGAGCATACACCTGCATCAGCCACCGGTGCTTGGGTACAGGGAGCATAGCAGGTGGGTGTTCAAAAGTCACAGGCATAACAAGACCGGCGGTGACCCCATTGCGAAAGCTCTGGCATTCTGTCAGAAACTGCACAACCTTCTCCAGCCAAATATCAGAGTGCTGCTCCTCTAGTTTCTTCTGGACTTGACTGCTGCTGTTTCCCAGACCTCTCTGACGCATAAGTCGGACAACTGCCATGTCACATGCCAGCTTTGAGGTAAGAATGCAAGGAAAGTGAAGCCTATGACTGATGTCAAGTTGTGATATGATGTCGAAGCTCCAGCTAATCACTTTCCTCTTGCATTTTCTACATGACAGGTACTCGATGCCATGAAGTAGGGACGTCTTAACATCGACTACCTGCCGGATTTTCTGGTGGAGTCCTGCTGATGTTAGCTCCTCCTTTATGCAGTCTGAGTGTGGACACGTTAATCTGACTCTCCATAGTTTTCTTGGCATCCATAGAAAAAGGTGGCCAAAGTAGCGCTCTGTCCCTGGTACTCCAGTAACTGCAAAGGGGGCTGTGGAGGTACCACCACATCCTGTCCACTCTGGTGAAGTCCATTTCTGGTTGGTTGTGGGATGAATACTTAAACAAAGCCTTTGATATCCACCGCTGATCTGCAGGTGGCAATGTGTGAGTCCAGCCCACTGGGAGGCAAATTTGTTTACCTTTACAAAATTAACAGAAAAAGCATTTACATATACATTTAATACGTAACCTTGCAAAATCAAACAAAAAACTTTCAGATGTTCAGGGACTTACTGGACACTTGCGATTCTAGCAAGTCTGCCTGTTCAACCAGTTCATGGTCATCCTGCTCAGATGACACAAATGAGGCCACACTAGTGGATTCTACAGGCACTGGCACAACTGGCTGAGATCTCTTTGTAGCTCTTCCAGTCAAAGCTGAAAACAGATACAAAAAATTATACACACTACAAAATTGTGCTGCACTTTACTGTGAACTGTGAAAAAAATCCTATTAATCGAAACCGGTTATTTTACATTGTAAAAATATTTCACAATATTAAAATATTTCACAATATTACTGTATTCACTGTTTTTGCAAACCAGAGCAAAGTGACTAATTTTGGAAAACATTAAAATCTTTAATAAAACTATGCAGATTCTGTTGCACTTTATACTAATAAACACAGATTATAAATTAGATTTATTAGTTATTTATTAGACAGGAAAAACAACATATTTCTAAAGACTTCTTACCTGGTTGAACTACTGGTGATGTTAACATTTTTTTGACTGCTTTGTCAAGGCTCTGTGGGTGGCGTGTTTTGCCAATCAAAAGGGAGCGGACAGAGGAGACAGAAGGTAAGGAGGACTGTGGGGCACTGGAAGACTTCTGCTGGAAGCCTGTGAAATTCATCTTTTCTGCCTTAATACGGATGGCCTCCTGACCCTCTGGGAAAAGCCCAATGTATTCTGCAAAGGCTGCTTTGTTGGCATGGTTATTTTTAGAGTCTTTAACTTCAGTCGATTCCCTCCTCATGCTTGCCACCAGGTACCCTGCATACCCCAGGGCATTTTTGGCAACCCACTTAAAGGTTTGTTCTTTGAAGACACCAAACTGTATTGTATGTTGCCCTAGAACATGGATTTTTGGCTAGGTCTTCACCTTGGTGCACTACAGCTCGCCTTGCAGCCTCCAAAACCTTTTCTGGGGACTGAGCCCGAGACCAGGGTCTCTTTTTGTTCTCTTCCTTCACCCTTAGAGCGACCAAAGAGTCACACGTTTAGACTTCCTTCAGGTTTCCTCCTAAATTTAGGCTCCATTCTATAAAATCAAAACATAAAAAACACCATGTAAAAACATCACACATCTCTTGCAAAAGCAAACACTTCATTCACGTCCTTCAGACGAGACGTTAAGCCGAGGTCCTGACTCTTAATGGTCATTAAAAGTCATTAAAAAACACTCTGAATATGCTTTGCATAACAAATGATTAATTATTATAGCAACTCTACATACAAACATCAAATAAATACATCAAATAGCCATATAAATGGCAAACTAAACACGGATATCTAAAAAAAATTAAAACACTATCTTGTGTCTATTGCTTGTTCAGTGAGCAGTGGAGTGCACAGGAGTTTGTCATAGCACTGTACATGTACATGTGTGTGTACAAATAATACAGTATATAAATAGTATGTATGCACAATTGATGAACTTTACACTATTATTGAACTGAACAAAAATTAACACTGAACTTATGTGAACTGTATAATGACACTATTGTCTTGTTAGAGCTGCTTTACAGCAGAATATAAATTTGTTACTGTACAACCTGTATTGTATAAAGCATTATAGAAAAAAAGGTGACTTCACTTATGCATATTATAAAATATACAGAAAAGCAAATTGTATTTGTTTCTCAAAACATTGCATTTGGTCCCACTTCTTTATATTAGGTGGCCTTAACTACTATGTACTTATATTAAAAATACAGGATACAGGATGTAAAGAATGTAAAGATACAGGTACAGTTAGGGTGTGAGTAAGTTTAATGGTAGAATTAGGTGTAAGGGAAGTGCCAACAGTGTAATTATAAATGTAACTAAAGAAACTTAATTACAGATGTAATTACATACAGGTCATTTTTTTAATGTAAGTACAATGTAAAAACATTAAGTACATACAAAATAAGTGCCTTGTATCAACTAATTAATTTAAAAGTAAGTACATAGTAATTAAGGCCACTTCATATAAAGCGGGTCCTTGAGTTTTTATTTCTAATGGGATAAATCAGTGTTTTCACACATGATAATGGGGTGTAGGTATTCAGTAAATGGGTGAGGCATTTAAATTGTAGTGATTTCCAAATGAAGCACCAGAGGTGTTAATTTTTGAATGATGTGTAAAGAACTGTTTTGAGTTTTTGAACTGTTTTGAAATTAAATTAAGTTTTGTTAATTTAATTTTATAGTTTATTTTACAATTGCATACTGGGTGTAAAGTACCTCACATGCTTGCAATAGGTAATATTAGGTAGTGAATACAGTTTCAGTAAAGTTAGTACGTTTTTTTTTAAGTGGGTCTCACTTTTAGTGTGTAACGTTAAGCAATATTTTAATAAACTAATGGACTAATAGATTAAAAGACCTTTGCTCCTAAACATGATAAAATAAGAATAATAGTGAAATACTGTATTTTAAGCTAACAACTACCCCAAACAACAACAAACATAAACAAACTTATCCGAAAAAAACATGGATATCTTATGTACAATGAAATATAAATGTATAAACACTTACCTCTATTTTTCACGTCAACAAATGTGCGGTCATAAACAATGTACGTTTACAAGAAAAACAACCCACTGTACTGTAACAGAATTGACAAAATTTTTATAACACCCGTTGGAGACAGACTATCGTTAATGCAAATATGCAGGTCATTTAAAAAAAAAAGTATTTTTAGGAGAAAAGAACTGTAATAGCGATGACTGGAATCTTACTATAATACCGCTGGGAACCTGATTGGTCAATATCGCGCATGAGTCACACATGAGTGTGGCATGGCGTGGGCCTTAGCAACAACTCTTTCACTTGATTGGCCAGTGACGTCATTTCAAAGCGGCATTTTCTCATTGGTCCATTTCTCGTAGAATTCTCGTAGAATTCTCTGACGGATTAACTCATTTGAGGTTGTAACTACCAGAAATAAGGTCGTCTGACAGGTTGCTGTGGTATTATTGCCTTCAACTATCTTGAAATCAAGGCCTTTGTAGCTTGGACAGAGAGAGACATTTCAGCATATATAGTAAAAAGTCATCAAGTTGTTATTATTGCCTTCAACTATCTTGAAATCAAGGCCTTTGTAGCTTGGACATCCGTTTACTTGAGAGGCATTTCAGCATATATAGTAAAATTCCTCAAATTGTTTCCACCCAGTTTCGAACTGGGGACCTTTCGCGTGTGAGGCGGCGTGATAACCACTACACTATGGAAACCTGTATTCAGTGAGTAGAAGGAAATGTTTTGAATCAGGCATGTTAAAAGCGTATAATGTAAAGAGAGCTAATACTCTTCGCGTCATAAACATTTTATACTTTCTGTCAAAAGCTGGTCGCTGTTTCTGCTCGGTTTGAACCGAGGACCTTTCGCGTGTTAGGCGAGCGTGATTACCACTACACTACAGAAACCTCATGTTATGGTTTGTGGCCTTTATCCAAAACAAGTTCCTCCCGTAATCTGCCCTGCAAGCAGAGTGAAGGCCTGTGTAAATGCCACAAACAACAGAACAGAGCTCATTCAGGCTTGGTAGACTGGCTTGAGATCCTTAGTATGATTGATTTTTCAACTAGCTTGAAAGTGAGGCCTTAGTAGTCTTGACATACGCTTGCTGGAGATCCATTTTGGCATGTTTAGTTAAAAAAAACCCTCAATTTGTTTCTGCCCAGTTTCAAACTGAGGACCTTTCGCGTGTAAAGCGAATGTGATAACCACTACACTACAGATCCCTCCCTGTGTTTTTTGTGTGCTTTTTCTCGAAGACAGTTTCATCCCATAATCTGCCCTGCAAGCAGAGTGTCAGTCTGTAGATTCCACAAACAACAGGACCTAGCTCATTCAGCATGGTAGTCTGGCTTGAGATCCTTAGTATTATTGCCTTCAACTATCTTGAAATCAAGGCCTTTGTAGCTTGGACAGAGAGAGCCATTTCAGCATATATAGTAAAAATTCCTCAAGTTGTTTCCAACCAGTTTGAACTGGGGACCTTTCGCGTGTGAGGCGAACGTGATAACCATTACACTATGGAAACCTGTCTTCTAGGAAAAGAAGGAAATGTTTCGAATCAGGCATGTTAAAAAGCATATAATGTAAAAGAGAGCTAATACTCTTGGCGTGGCAAACATTTTATACTTTCTGTCAAAAGCTGGTCGCTGTTTTGCTCGGTTTTGAACTGAGGACCTTTCACGTGTTAGGCGAGCGTGATAACCACTCTACTACAGAAACCTCACGTTATGGTTTGTGGCCTTTATCCAAAACAAGTTCCTCCCGTAATCTGCCCTGCAAGCAGAGTGAAGGCCTGTGTAAATGCCACTAACAACAGGACAGAGCTCATTCAGGCTTGGTAGACTGGCTTGAGATCCTTAGTATGATTGTTTTCAACTAGCTTGAAAGTGAGGCCTTAGTAGTCTGGACATACGCTTGCTGGAGATCCATTTTGGCATGTTTAGTTAAAAAAACCCTCAATTTGTTTCTGCCCAGTTTCGAACTGAGGACCTTTCGCATGTAAAGCGAATGTGATAACAACTACACTACAGAAACCTCCCTGTGTTTTTGTGTGCTTTTTCTCGAAGACAGTTTCATCCCATAATCTGCCCTGCAAGCAGAGTGTCAGTCTGTAGATTCCACAAACAACAGGACCTAGCTCATTCAGCATGGTAGTCTGGCTTGAGATCCTTAGTATTATTGCCTTCAACTATCTTGAAATCAAGGCCTTTGTAGCTTGGACAGAGAGAGACATTTCAGCATATATAGTAAAAATTCCTCAAGTTGTTTCCACCCAGTTTCGAACTGGGGACCTTTCGCGTGTGAGGCGAACGTGATAACCACTATGGAAACCTGTCTTTGAGGAACAGAAGGAAATGTTTGAATCAGGCATGTTAAAAAGCGTATAATGTAAAAGAGAGCTAATACTCTTCGTTTTGCAAACATTTTATACTTTCTGTCAAAAGCTGGTCGCTGTTTCTGCTCGGTTTCGAACCGAGGACCTTTCGCGTGTTAGGCGAACGTGATTACCACTACACTACAGAAACCTCACATTACGATTCGTGGCCTTTATCCAAAACAAGTTCCTCCCGTAATCTGCCCTGCAAGCAGAGTGAAGGCCTGTGTAAATGCCACTAACAACAGGACAGAGCTCATTCAGGCTTGGTAGACTGGCTTGAGATCCTTAGTATGATTGTTTTCAACTAGCTTGAAAGTGAGGCCTTAGTAGTCTGGACATACGCTTGCTGGAGATCCATTTTGGCATGTTTAGTTAAAAACCTCAATTTGTTTCTGCCCAGTTTGAACTGAGGACCTTTCGCGTGTAAAGCGAGCGCTATAACCACTACACTACAGAAACCTCCCTGTGTTTTTGTGTGCTTTTTCTTGAAGACAGTTTCATCCCATAATCTGCCCTGCAAGCAGAGTGTCAGTCTGTAGATTCCACAAACAACAGGACCTAGCTAATTCAGCATGGTAGTCTGGCTTGAGATCCTTAGTATTATTGCCTTCAACTATCTTGAAATCAAGGCCTTTGTAGCTTGGACATCCGTTTACTTGAGAGCCATTTCAGCATATATAGTAAAAATTCCTCAAGTTGTTTCCACCCAGTTTCGAACTGGGGACCTTTCGTGTGGCGAACGTGATAACCACTACACTATGGAAACCTGTCTTTGAGGAACAGAAGGAAATGTTTGAATCAGGCATGTTAAAAAGCGTATAATGTAAAGAGAGCTAATACTCTTCGTTTGCAAACATTTTATACTTTCTGTCAAAAGCTGGTCGCTGTTTCTGCTCGGTTTGAACCGAGGACCTTTCGCGTGTTAGGCGAACGTGATTACCACTACACTACAGAAACCTCACATTACGATTCGTGGCCTTTATCCAAAACAAGTTCCTCCCGTAATCTGCCCTGCAAGCAGAGTGAAGGCCTGTGTAAATGCCACTAACAACAGGACAGAGCTCATTCAGGCTTGGTAGACTGGCTTGAGATCCTTAGTATGATTGTTTTCAACTAGCTTGAAAGTGAGGCCTTAGTAGTCTGGACATACGCTTGCTGGAGATCCATTTTGGCATGTTTAGTTAAAAACCTCAATTTGTTTCTGCCCAGTTTCAACTGAGGACCTTTCGCGTGTAAAGCGACGCTATAACCACTACACTACAGAAACCTCTCTGTGTTTTTTGTGTGCTTTTTCTTGAAGACAGTTTCATCCCATAATCTGCCCTGCAAGCAGAGTGTCAGTCTGTAGATTCCACAAACAACAGGACCTAGCTTATTCAGCATGGTAGTCTGGCTTGAGATCCTTAGTATTATTGCCTTCAACTATCTTGAAATCAAGGCCTTTGTAGCTTGGACATCCGTTTACTTGAGAGCCATTTCAGCATATATAGTAAAAATTCCTCAAGTTGTTTCCACCCAGTTTCGAACTGGGGACCTTTCGCGTGTGAGGCGACGTGATAACCACTACACTATGGAAACCTGTCTTTGAGGAACAGAAGGAAATGTTTGAATCAGGCATGTTAAAAGCGTATAATGTAAAGAGAGCTAATACTCTTCGTTTCGCAAACATTTTATACTTTCTGTCAAAAGCTGGTCGCTGTTTCTGCTCGGTTTTGAACCGAGGACCTTTCGCGTGTTAGACGTGATTACCACTACACTACAGAAACCTCACATTACGATTCGTGGCCTTTATCCAAAACAAGTTCCTCCGTAATCTGCCCTGCAAGCAGAGTGAAGGCCTGTGTAAATGCCACTAACAACAGGACAGAGCTCATTCAGGCTTGGTAGACTGGCTTGAGATCCTTAGTATGATTGTTTTCAACTAGCTTGAAAGTGAGGCCTTAGTAGTCTGGACATACGCTTGCTGGAGATCCATTTTGGCATGTTTAGTTAAAAAAAACCCTCAATTTGTTTCTGCCCAGTTTCGAACTGAGGACCTTTCGCGTGTAAAGCGCTATAACGACTACACTACAGAAACCTCCCTGTGTTTTTGTGTGCTTTTTCTTGAAGACAGTTTCATCCCATAATCTGCCCTGCAAGCAGAGTGTCAGTCTGTAGATTCCACAAACAACAGGACCTAGCTAATTCAGCATGGTAGTCTGGCTTGAGATCCTTAGTATTATTGCCTTCAACTATCTTGAAATCAAGGCCTTTGTAGCTTGGACATCCGTTTACTTGAGAGCCATTTCAGCATATATAGTAAAAATTCCTCAAGTTGTTTCCACCCAGTTTCGAACTGGGGACCTTTCGCGTGTGAGGCAAAGCGTGATAACCACTACACTATGGAAACCTGTCTTCGATGAACAGAAGGAAATGTTTGAATCAGGCATGTTAAAAAGCGTATAATGTAAAGAGAGCTAATACTCTTCGTTTCGCCAACATTTTATACTTTCTGTCAAAAGCTGGTCGCTGTTTCTGCTCGGTTTGAACCGAGGACCTTTCAGCGTGTTAGGCGAGCGTGATTACCACTACACTACAGAAACCTCACATTACGATTCGTGGCCTTTATCCAAAACAAGTTCCTCCGTAATCTGCCCTGCAAGCAGAGTGAAGGCCTGTGTAAATGCCACTAACAACAGGACAGAGCTCATTCAGGCTTGGTAGACTGGCTTGAGATCCTTAGTATGATTGTTTTCAACTAGCTTGAAAGTGAGGCCTTAGTAGTCTGGACATACGCTTGCTGGAGATCCATTTTGGCATGTTTAGTTAAAAACCTCAATTTGTTTCTGCCCAGTTTCGAACTGAGGACCTTTCGCGTGTAAAGCGAGCGCTATAACCACTACACTACAGAAACCTCCTGTGTTTTTGTGTGCTTTTTCTTGAAGACAGTTTCATCCCATAATCTGCCCTGCAAGCAGAGTGTCAGTCTGTAGATTCCACAAACAACAGGACCTAGCTAATTCAGCATGGTAGTCTGGCTTGAGATCCTTAGTATTATTGCCTTCAACTATCTTGAAATCAAGGCCTTTGTAGCTTGGACATCCGTTTACTTGAGAGCCATTTCAGCATATATAGTAAAAATTCCTCAAGTTGTTTCCACCCAGTTTCGAACTGGGGACCTTTCGCGTGTGAGGCAAACATGATAACCACTACACTATGGAAACCTGTCTTGATGAACAGAAGGAAATGTTTGAATCAGGCATGTTAAAAGCGTATAATGTAAAGAGAGCTAATACTCTTCGTTTCGCCAACATTTTATACTTTCTGTCAAAAGCTGGTCGCTGTTTCTGCTCGGTTTGAACCGAGGACCTTTCGCGTGTTAGGCGAGCGTGATTACCACTACACTACAGAAACCTCACATTACGGTTCATGGCCTTTATCCAAAACAAATTCCTCCCGTAATCTGCCCTGCAAGCAGAGTGAATGCCTGTGTAAATGCCACTAACAACAGGACAGAGCTCATTCAGGCTTGGTAGACTGGCTTGAGATCCTTAGTATGATTGTTTTCAACTAGCTTGAAAGTGAGGCCTTAGTAGTCTGGACATACGCTTGCTGGAGATCCATTTTGGCATGTTTAGTTAAAAACCTCAATTTGTTTCTGCCCAGTTTCGAACTGAGGACCTTTCGCGTGTAAAGCGAGCGCTATAACCACTACACTACAGAAACCTCCCTGTGTTTTTGTGTGCTTTTTCTTGAAGACAGTTTCATCCCATAATCTGCCCTGCAAGCAGAGTGTCAGTCTGTAGATTCCACAAACAACAGGACCTAGCTAATTCAGCATGGTAGTCTGGCTTGAGATCCTTAGTATTATTGCCTTCAACTATCTTGAAATCAAGGCCTTTGTAGCTTGGACATCCGTTTACTTGAGAGCCATTTCAGCATATATAGTAAAAATTCCTCAAGTTGTTTCCACCCAGTTTCGAACTGGGGACCTTTCGCGTGTGAGTGACGTGATAACCACTACACTATGGAAACCTGTCTTTGAGGAACAGAAGGAAATGTTTGAATCAGGCATGTTAAAAAGCGTATAATGTAAAAGAGAGCTAATACTCTTCGTTTCGCAAACATTTTATACTTTCTGTCAAAAGCTGGTCGCTGTTTCTGCTCGGTTTTGAACCGAGGACCTTTCGCGTGTTAGGCGAGCGTGATTACCACTACACTACAGAAACCTCACATTACGATTCGTGGCCTTTATCCAAAACAAGTTCCTCCGTAATCTGCCCTGCAAGCAGAGTGAAGGCCTGTGTAAATGCCACTAACAACAGGACAGAGCTCATTCAGGCTTGGTAGACTGGCTTGAGATCCTTAGTATGATTGTTTTCAACTAGCTTGAAAGTGAGGCCTTAGTAGTCTGGACATACGCTTGCTGGAGATCCATTTTGGCATGTTTAGTTAAAAACCTCAATTTGTTTCTGCCCAGTTTCAGAACTGAGGACCTTTCGCGTGTAAAGCGCTATAACCACTACACTACAGAAACCTCCCTGTGTTTTTGTGTGCTTTTTCTTGAAGACAGTTTCATCCCATAATCTGCCCTGCAAGCAGAGTGTCAGTCTGTAGATTCCACAAACAACAGGACCTAGCTAATTCAGCATGGTAGTCTGGCTTGAGATCCTTAGTATTATTGCCTTCAACTATCTTGAAATCAAGGCCTTTGTAGCTTGGACATCCGTTTGAGAGCCATTTCAGCATATATAGTAAAAATTCCTCAAGTTGTTTCCACCCAGTTTGAACTGGGGACCTTTCGTGTGAGGCAAAGCGTGATAACCACTACACTATGGAAACCTGTCTTCGATGAACAGAAGGAAATGTTTGAATCAGGCATGTTAAAAAGCGTATAATGTAAAAGAGAGCTAATACTCTTCGTTTAGCCAACATTTTATACTTTCTGTCAAAAGCTGGTCGCTGTTTCTGCTCGGTTTGAACCGAGGACCTTTTTGCGTGTTAGGCGAACGTGATTACCACTACTCTACAGAAACCTCACATTACGATTCGTGGCCTTTATCCAAAACAAGTTCCTCCCGTAATCTGCCCTGCAAGCAGAGTGAAGGCCTGTGTAAATGCCACTAACAACAGGACAGAGCTCATTCAGGCTTGGTAGACTGGCTTGAGATCCTTAGTATGATTGTTTTCAACTAGCTTGAAAGTGAGGCCTTAGTAGTCTGGACATACGCTTGCTGGAGATCCATTTTGGCATGTTTAGTTAAAAACCTCAATTTGTTTCTGCCCAGTTTCGAACTGAGGACCTTTCGCGTGTAAAGCGAGCGCTATAACCACTACACTACAGAAACCTCCCTGTGTTTTTGTGTGCTTTTTCTTGAAGACAGTTTCATCCCATAATCTGCCCTGCAAGCAGAGTGTCAGTCTGTAGATTCCACAAACAACAGGACCTAGCTAATTCAGCATGGTAGTCTGGCTTGAGATCCTTAGTATTATTGCCTTCAACTATCTTGAAATTAAGGCCTTTGTAGCTTGGACATCCGTTTACTTGAGAGCCATTTCAGCATATATAGTAAAAATTCCTCAAGTTGTTTCCACCCAGTTTCGAACTGGGGACCTTTCGCGTGTGAGGCAAACGTGATAACCACTACACTATGGAAACCTGTCTTCGAAGAACAGAAGGAAATGTTTGAATCAGGCATGTTAAAAAGCGTATAATGTAAAGAGAGCTAATACTCTTCGTTTCGCCAACATTTTATACTTTCTGTCAAAAGCTGGTCGCTGTTTCTGCTCGGTTTCAACCGAGGACCTTTCGCGTGTTAGGCGAACGTGATTACCACTACACTACAGAAACCTCACATTACGATTCGTGGCCTTTATCCAAAACAAGTTCCTCCCGTAATCTGCCCTGCAAGCAGAGTGAAGGCCTGTGTAAATGCCACTAACAACAGGACAGAGCTCATTCAGGCTTGGTAGACTGGCTTGAGATCCTTAGTATGATTGTTTTCAACTAGCTTGAAAGTGAGGCCTTAGTAGTCTGGACATACGCTTGCTGGAGATCCATTTTGGCATGTTTAGTTAAAAAAACCTCAATTTGTTTCTGCCCAGTTTCAAACTGAGGACCTTTCGCGTGTAAAGCGAACGCTATAACCACTACACTACAGAAACCTCCCTGTGTTTTTTGTGTGCTTTTTCTTGAAGACAGTTTCATCCCATAATCTGCCCTGCAAGCAGAGTGTCAGTCTGTAGATTCCACAAACAACAGGACCTAGCTAATTCAGCATGGTAGTCTGGCTTGAGATCCTTAGTATTATTGCCTTCAACTATCTTGAAATCAAGGCCTTTGTAGCTTGGACATCCGTGTACTTGAGAGCCATTTCAGCATATATAGTAAAAATTCCTCAAGTTGTTTCCACCCAGTTTCGAACTGGGGACCTTTCGCGTGTGAGGCAAACATGATAACCACTACACTATGGAAACCTGTCTTCGATGAACAGAAGGAAATGTTTGAATCAGGCATGTTAAAAGCGTATAATGTAAAGAGAGCTAATACTCTTCGTTTCGCAAACATTTTATACTTTCTGTCAAAAGCTGGTCGCTGTTTCTGCTCGGTTTCGAACCGAGGACCTTTCAGCGTGTTAAGGCGACGTGATTACCACTACACTACAGAAACCTCACATTACGGTTCATGGCCTTTATCCAAAACAAATTCCTCCCGTAATCTGCCCTGCAAGCAGAGTGAATGCCTGTGTAAATGCCACTAACAACAGGACAGAGCTCATTCAGGCTTGGTAGACTGGCTTGAGATCCTTAGTATGATTGTTTTCAACTAGCTTGAAAGTGAGGCCTTAGTAGTCTGGACATACGCTTGCTGGAGATCCATTTTGGCATGTTTAGTTAAAAAACCTCAATTTGTTTCTGCCCAGTTTCGAACTGAGGACCTTTCGCGTGTAAAGCGAGCGCTATAACCACTACACTACAGAAACCTCCTGTGTTTTTGTGTGCTTTTTCTTGAAGACAGTTTCATCCCATAATCTGCCCTGCAAGCAGAGTGTCAGTCTGTAGATTCCACAAACAACAGGACCTAGCTAATTCAGCATGGTAGTCTGGCTTGAGATCCTTAGTATTATTGCCTTCAACTATCTTGAAATCAAGGCCTTTGTAGCTTGGACATCCGTTTACTTGAGAGCCATTTCAGCATATATAGTAAAAATTCCTCAAGTTGTTTCCACCCAGTTTCGAACTGGGGACCTTTCGCGTGTGAGGCAAACGTGATAACCACTACACTATGGAAACCTGTCTTCGATGAACAGAAGGAAATGTTTGAATCAGGCATGTTAAAAAGCGTATAATGTAAAGAGAGCTAATACTCTTCGTTTCGCCAACATTTTATACTTTCTGTCAAAAGCTGGTCGCTGTTTCTGCTCGGTTTGAACCGAGGACCTTTCAGCGTGTTAGGCGAGCGTGATTACCACTACACTACAGAAACCTCACATTACGGTTCATGGCCTTTATCCAAAACAAATTCCTCCCGTAATCTGCCCTGCAAGCAGAGTGAATGCCTGTGTAAATGCCACTAACAACAGGACAGAGCTCATTCAGGCTTGGTAGACTGGCTTGAGATCCTTAGTATGATTGTTTTCAACTAGCTTGAAAGTGAGGCCTTAGTAGTCTGGACATACGCTTGCTGGAGATCCATTTTGGCATGTTTAGTTAAAAACCCTCAATCTGTTTCTGCCCAGTTTGAACTGATGACCTTTCGCATGTAAAGCGAACGTGATAACTACTACACTACAGAAACCTCCTGTGTTTTTGTGTGCTTTTTCTGGAAGACAGTTTCATCCCATAATCTGCCCTGCAAGCAGAGTGTCAGTCTGTAGATTCCACAAACAACAGGACCTAGCTCATTCAGCATGGTAGTCTGGCTTGAGATCCTTAGTATTATTGCCTTCAACTATCTTGAAATCAAGGCCTTTGTAGCTTGGACATCCGTTTACTTGAGAGCCATTTCAGCATATATAGTAAAAATTCCTCAAGTTGTTTCCACCCAGTTTTGAAATGGGGACCTTTCGCGTGTGAGGCGACGTGATAACCACTACACTATGGAAACCTGTCTTAGGGAACAGAAGGAAATGTTTCGAATTTTATACTTTCTGTCAAAAGCTGGTCGCTGTTTCTGCTCGGTTTCAAACCGAGGACCTTTCAGCGTGTTAGGCGACGTGATTACCACTACACTACAGAAAACTCACATTACGGTTTGTGGCCTTTATCCAAAACAAGTTCCTCCCGTAATCTGCCCTGCAAGCAGAGTGAAGGCCTGTGTAAATGCCACTAACAACAGGACAGAGCTCATTCAGGCTTGGTAGACTGGCTTGAGATCCTTAGTATGATTGTTTTCAACTAGCTTGAAAGTGAGGCCTTAGTAGTCTTGACATACGCTTGCTGGAGATACATTTTGGCATGTTTAGTTAAAAAAACCTCAATTTGTTTCTGCCCAGTTTGAACTGAGGACCTTTCGTGTAAAGCGAATGTGATAACATCTACACTACAGAAACCTCCCTGTGTTTTTTGTGTGCTTTTTCTCGAAGACAGTTTCATCCCATAATCTGCCCTGCAAGCAGAGTGTCAGTCTGTAGATTCCACAAACAACAGGACCTAGCTCATTCCTAGCTCATTCTATGGAAACCTGTCTTCGAGGAACAGAAGTAAATGTTTCAATCAGGCATGTTAAAAGCTTATAATGTAAAAGAGAGCTAATACTCTTCGTTTCGCAAACATTTTATACTTTCTGTCAAAAGCTCGTCTCTGTTTCTGCTCGGTTTCGAACCGAGGACCTTTCGCGTGTTAGGCGAACGTGATTACCACTACACTACAGAAACCTCACATTACGATTCGTGGCCTTTATCCAAAACAAGTTCCTCCCGTAATCTGCCCTGCAAGCAGAGTGAAGGCCTGTGTAAATGCCACAAACAACAGGACAGAGCTCATTCAGGCTTGGTAGACTAGCTTGAGATCCTTTGTATGATTGTTTTCAACTAGCTTAAAAGTGAGGCCTTAGTAGTCTTGACATACACTTGCTGGAGATCCATTTTGGCATGTTTAGTTAAAAAAACCAATTTGTTTCTGCCCAGTTTCGAACTGAGGACCTTTCGCGTGTAAAGCGAATGTGATAACAACTACACTACAGAAACCTCCCAGTGTTTTTTGTGTGCTTTTTCTCGAAGACAGTTTCATCCCATAATCTGCCCTGCAAGCAGAGTGTCAGTCTGTAGATTCCACAAACAACAGGACCTAGCTCATTCAGCATGGTAGTCTGGCTTGAGATCCTTAGTATTATTGCCTTCAACTATCTTGAAATCAAGGCCTTTGTAGCTTGGACAGAGAGAGACATTTCAGCATATATAGTAAAAATTCCTCAAGTTGTTTCCACCCAGTTTCGAACTGGGGACCTTTCGCGTGTGAGGCGAACGTGATAACCACTACACTATGGAAACCTGTCTTGAGGAACAGAAGGAAATGTTTCGAATCAGGCATGTTAAAAAGCTTATAATGTAAAAGAGAGCTAATACTCTTCGTTTCGCAAACATTTTATACTTTCTGTCAAAAGCTGGTCGCTGTTTCTGCTCGGTTTCGAACCGAGGACCTTTCGCGTGTTAGGCGAACGTGATTACCACTACACTACAGAAACCTCACATTACGGTTCGTGGCCTTTATCCAAAACAAGTTCCTCCCGTAATCTGCCCTGCAAGCAGAGTGAAGGCCTGTGTAAATGCCACTAACAACAGGACAGAGCTCATTCAGGCTTGGTAGACTGGCTTGAGATCCTTAGTATGATTGTTTTCAACTAGCTTGAAAGTGAGGCCTTAGTAGTCTGGACATACGCTTGCTGGAGATCCATTTTGGCATGTTTAGTTAAAAAAAAACCTCAATTTGTTTCTGCCCAGTTTCGAACTGAGGACCTTTCGCGTGTAAAGCGAATGTGATAACAACTACACTACAGAAACCTCCCTGTGTTTTTTGTGTGCTTTTTCTCGAAGACAGTTTCATCCCATAATCTGCCCTGCAAGCAGAGTGTCAGTCTGTAGATTCCACAAACAACAGGACCTAGCTCATTCAGCATGGTAGTCTGGCTTGAGATCCTTAGTATTATTGCCTTCAACTATCTTGAAATCAAGGCCTTTGTAGCTTGGACAGAGAGAGACATTTCAGCATATATAGTAAAAATTCCTCAAGTTGTTTCCACCCAGTTTCGAACTGGGGACCTTTCGCGTGTGAGGCGAACATGATAACCACTACACTATGGAAACCTGTCTTCGAGGAACAGAAGGAAATGTTTCAATCAGGCATGTTAAAAAGCGTATAATGTAAAAGAGAGCTAATACTCTTCGCAAACATTTTATACTTTCTGTCAAAAGCTGGTCGCTGTTTCTGCTCGGTTTCAACCGAGGACCTTTCGTGTTAAGCAAACGTGATTACCACTACACTACAGAAACCTCACATTACGGTTTGTGGCCTTTATCCAAAACAAGTTCCTCCCGTAATCTGCCCTGCAAGCAGAGTGAAGGCCTGTGTAAATGCCACTAACAACAGGACAGAGCTCATTCAGGCTTGGTAGACTGGCTTGAGATCCTTAGTATGATTGTTTTCAACTAGCTTGAAAGTGAGGCCTTAGTAGTCTGGACATACGCTTGCTGGAGATCCATTTTGGCATGTTTAGTTAAAAAAACCTCAATTTGTTTCTGCCCAGTTTCAACTGAGGACCTTTCGTGTAAAGCGAATGTGATAACCACTACACTACAGAAACCTCCTGTGTTTTTTGTGTGCTTTTTCTCAAGACAGTTTCATCCCATAATCTGCCCTGCAAGCAGAGTGTCAGTCTGTAGATTCCACAAACAACAGGACCTAGCTAATTCATCATGGTAGTCTGGCTTGAGATCCTTAGTATTATTGCCTTCAACTATCTTGAAATCAAGGCCTTTGTAGCTTGGACATCCGTGTACTTGAGAGCCATTTCAGCATATATAGTAAAAATTCCTCAAGTTGTTTCCACCCAGTTTCGAACTGGGGACCTTTCGCGTGTGAGGCGAACGTGATAACCACTACACTATGCCTGATTTCGAGGAACAGAAGGAAATGTTTCAATCAGGCATGTTAAAAGCGTATAATGTAAAAGAGAGCTAATACTCTTCGCTTCGCAAACATTTTATACTTTCTGTCAAAAGCTGGTCGCTGTTTCTGCTCGGTTTCAACCGAGGACCTTCGCGTGTTAAGCAAACGTGATTACCACTACACTACAGAAACCTCACATTACGGTTTGTGGCCTTTATCCAAAACAAGTTCATCCGTAATCTGCCCTGCAAGCAGAGTGAAGGCCTGTGTAAATGCCACTAACAACAGGACAGAGCTCATTCAGGCTTGGTAGACTGGCTTGAGATCCTTAGTATGATTGTTTTCAACTAGCTTGAAAGTGAGGCCTTAGTAGTCTTGAAATACACTTGCTGGAGATCCATTTTGGCATGTTTAGTTAAAAAAACCCCAATTTGTTTCTGCCCAGTTTCGAACTGAGGACCTTTCGCGTGTAAAGCGAATGTGATAACAACTACACTACAGAAACCTCCCAGTGTTTTTTGTGTGCTTTTTCTCGAAGACAGTTTCATCCCATAATCTGCCCTGCAAGCAGAGTGTCAGTCTGTAGATTCCACAAACAACAGGACCTAGCTAATTCATCATGGTAGTCTGGCTTGAGATCCTTAGTATTATTGCCTTCAACTATCTTGAAATCAAGGCCTTTGTAGCTTGGACATCCGTGTACTTGAGAGCCATTTCAGCATATATAGTAAAAATTCCTCAAGTTGTTTCCACCCAGTTTCGAACTGGGGACCTTTCGCAGTGAGGCTTAACGTGATAACCACTACACTATGGAAACCTGTCTTCGAGGAACAGAAGGAAATGTTTCAATCAGGCATGTTAAAAGCGTATAATGTAAAAGAGAGCTAATACTCTTCGTTTCGCAAACATTTTATACTTTCTGTCAAAAGCTGGTCGCTGTTTCTGCTCGGTTTCGAACCGAGGACCTTTCGCGTGTTAAGCGAACGTGATTACCACTACACTACAGAAACCTCACATTACGGTTCGTGGCCTTTATCCAAAACAAGTTCATCCCGTAATCTGCCCTGCAAGCAGAGTGAAGGCCTGTGTAAATGCCACAAACAACAGGACAGAGCTCATTCAGGCTTGGTAGACTGGCTTGAGATCCTTAGTATGATTGTTTTCAACTAGCTTGAAAGTGAGGCCTTAGTAGTCTTGAAATACACTTGCTGGAGATCCATTTTGGCATGTTTAGTTAAAAAAAAAACCCAATTTGTTTCTGCCCAGTTTCGAACTGAGGACCTTTCGCGTGTAAAGCGAATGTGATAACAACTACACTACAGAAACCTCCCAGTGTTTTTTGTGTGCTTTTTCTCGAAGACAGTTTCATCCCATAATCTGCCCTGCAAGCAGAGTGTCAGTCTGTAGATTCCACAAACAACAGGACCTAGCTAATTCATCATGGTAGTCTGGCTTGAGATCCTTAGTATTATTGCCTTCAACTATCTTGAAATCAAGGCCTTTGTAGCTTGGACAGAGAGAGACATTTCAGCATATATAGTAAAAATTCCTCAAGTTGTTTCCACCCAGTTTCGAACTGGGACCTTTCGCGTGTGAGGCGAACGTGATAACCACTACACTATGGAAACCTGTCTTCGAGGAACAGAAGGAAATGTTTCGAATCAGGCATGTTAAAAAGCGTATAATGTAAAAGAGAGCTAATACTCTTCGCTTCGCAAACATTTTATACTTTCTGTCAAAAGCTGGTCGCTGTTTCTGCTCGGTTTCAACCGAGGACCTTTCGCATGTTAAGTTAACGTGATTACCACTACACTACAGAAACCTCACATTACGGTTCGTGGCCTTTATCCAAAACAAGTTCATCCCGTAATCTGCCCTGCAAGCAGAGTGAAGGCCTGTGTAAATGCCACTAACAACAGGACAGAGCTCATTCAGGCTTGGTAGACTGGCTTGAGATCCTTAGTATGATTGTTTTCAACTAGCTTGAAAGTGAGGCCTTAGTAGTCTTGAAATACACTTGCTGGAGATCCATTTGGCATGTTTAGTTAAAAAAAACCCTCAATTTGTTTCTGCCCAGTTTCGAACTGAGGACCTTTCGCGTGTAAAGCGAATGTGATAACAACTACACTACAGAAACCTCCCAGTGTTTTTTGTGTGCTTTTTCTCGAAGACAGTTTCATCCCATAATCTGCCCTGCAAGCAGAGTGTCAGTCTGTAGATTCCACAAACAACAGGACCTAGCTCATTCAGCATGGTAGTCTGGCTTGAGATCCTTAGTATTATTGCCTTCAACTATCTTGAAATCAAGGCCTTTGTAGCTTGGACAGAGAGAGACATTTCAGCATATATAGTAAAAATTCCTCAAGTTGTTTCCACCCAGTTTCGAACTGGGGACCTTTCAGGTGAGGCGATCGTGATAACCACTACACTATGGAAACCTGTCTTCGAGGAACAGAAGGAAATGTTTGAATCAGGCATGTTAAAAGCTTATAATGTAAAAGAGAGCTAATACTCTTCGCTTTCGCAAACATTTTATACTTTCTGTCAAAAGCTGGTCGCTGTTTCTGCTCGGTTTCAACCGAGGACCTTTCGCGTGTTAAGCTTAACGTGATTACCACTACACTACAGAAACCTCACATTACGGTTCGTGGCCTTTATCCAAAACAAGTTCATCCCGTAATCTGCCCTGCAAGCAGAGTGAAGGCCTGTGTAAATGCCACAACAACAGGACAGAGCTCATTCAGGCTTGGTAGACTGGCTTGAGATCCTTAGTATGATTGTTTTCAACTAGCTTGAAAGTGAGGCCTTAGTAGTCTTGAAATACACTTGCTGGAGATCCATTTTGGCATGTTTAGTTAAAAAAACCTCAATTTGTTTCTGCCCAGTTTCAACTGAGGACCTTTCGCGTGTTTAGCGAATGTGATAACAACTACACTACAGAAACCTCCCAGTGTTTTTTGTGTGCTTTTTCTCGAAGACAGTTTCATCCCATAATCTGCCCTGCAAGCAGAGTGTCAGTCTGTAGATTCCACAAACAACAGGACCTAGCTAATTCATCATGGTAGTCTGGCTTGAGATCCTTAGTATTATTGCCTTCAACTATCTTGAAATCAAGGCCTTTGTAGCTTGGACAGAGAGAGACATTTCAGCATATATAGTAAAAATTCCTGTTGTTTCCACCCAGTTTCGAACTGGGGACCTTTCGCAGTGAGGCGATCGTGATAACCACTACACTATGGAAACCTGTCTTCGAGGAACAGAAGGAAATGTTTCGAATCAGGCATGTTAAAAGCTTATAATGTAAAAGAGAGCTAATACTCTTCGCTTCGCAAACATTTTATACTTTCTGTCAAAAGCTGTCGCTGTTTCTGCTCGGTTTCAACCGAGGACCTTTCGCGTGTTAGGCGTTAACGTGATTACCACTACACTACAGAAACCTCACATTACGGTTCGTGGCCTTTATCCAAAACAAGTTCCTCCTGTAATCTGCCCTGCAAGCAGAGTGAAGGCCTGTGTAAATGCCACTAACAACAGGACAGAGCTCATTCAGGCTTGGTAGACTGGCTTGAGATCCTTAGTATGATTGTTTTCAACTAGCTTGAAAGTGAGGCCTTAGTAGTCTGGACATACGCTTGCTGGAGATCCATTTTGGCATGTTTAGTTAAAAACCTCAATTTGTTTCTGCCCAGTTTCAACTGAGGACCTTTCCGTAAAGCGAATGTGATAACCACTACACTACAGAAACCTCCTGTGTTTTTTGTGTGCTTTTTCTCAAGACAGTTTCATCCCATAATCTGCCCTGCAAGCAGAGTGTCAGTCTGTAGATTCCACAAACAACAGGACCTAGCTAATTCATCATGGTAGTCTGGCTTGAGATCCTTAGTATTATTGCCTTCAACTATCTTGAAATCAAGGCCTTTGTAGCTTGGACATCCGTGTACTTGAGAGCCATTTCAGCATATATAGTAAAATTCCTCAAGTTGTTTCCACCCAGTTTCGAACTGGGGACCTTTCATGGTGAGGCTAACGTGATAACCACTACACTATGGAAACCTGTCTTCGAGGAACAGAAGGAAATGTTTCGAATCAGGCATGTTAAAAAGCGTATAATGTAAAAGAGAGCTAATACTCTTCGCTTCGCAAACATTTTATACTTTCTGTCAAAAGCTGGTCACTGTTTCTGCTCGGTTTCGAACCGAGGACCTTTCGCGTGTTAAGCAAACGTGATTACCACTACACTACAGAAACCTCACGTTACGGTTTGTGGCCTTTATCCAAAACAAGTTCATCCCGTAATCTGCCCTGCAAGCAGAGTGAAGGCCTGTGTAAATGCCACTAACAACAGGACAGAGCTCATTCAGGCTTGGTAGACTGGCTTGAGATCCTTAGTATGATTGTTTTCAACTAGCTTGAAAGTGAGGCCTTAGTAGTCTTGAAATACACTTGCTGGAGATCCATTTTGGCATGTTTAGTTAAAAAAAAACCCCAATTTGTTTCTGCCCAGTTTCGAACTGAGGACCTTTCGTGTAAAGCTTAATGTGATAACAACTACACTACAGAAACCTCCCAGTGTTTTTTGTGTGCTTTTTCTCGAAGACAGTTTCATCCCATAATCTGCCCTGCAAGCAGAGTGTCAGTCTGTAGATTCCACAAACAACAGGACCTAGCTAATTCATCATGGTAGTCTGGCTTGAGATCCTTAGTATTATTGCCTTCAACTATCTTGAAATCAAGGCCTTTGTAGCTTGGACAGAGAGAGACATTTCAGCATATATAGTAAAAATTCCTCAAGTTGTTTCCACCCAGTTTCGAACTGGGGACCTTTCGCAGTGAGGCGATCGTGATAACCACTACACTATGGAAACCTGTCTTCGAGGAACAGAAGGAAATGTTTCGAATCAGGCATGTTAAAAGCGTATAATGTAAAAGAGAGCTAATACTCTTCGCTTCGCAAACATTTTATACTTTCTGTCAAAAGCTGGTCGCTGTTTCTGCTCGGTTTCAACCGAGGACCTTTCGCATGTTGCTTAACGTGATTACCACTACACTACAGAAACCTCACATTACGGTTTGTGGCCTTTATCCAAAACAAGTTCATCCTAATCTGCCCTGCAAGCAGAGTGAAGGCCTGTGTAAATGCCACTAACAACAGGACAGAGCTCATTCAGGCTTGGTAGACTGGCTTGAGATCCTTAGTATGATTGTTTTCAACTAGCTTGAAAGTGAGGCCTTAGTAGTCTTGAAATACACTTGCTGGAGATCCATTTGGCATGTTTAGTTAAAAACCTCAATTTGTTTCTGCCCAGTTTCGAACTGAGGACCTTTCGCGTGTAAAGCGAATGTGATAACAACTACACTACAGAAACCTCCCAGAGTTTTTTGTGTGCTTTTTCTCGAAGACAGTTTCATCCCATAATCTGCCCTGCAAGCAGAGTGTCAGTCTGTAGATTCCACAAACAACAGGACCTAGCTCATTCAGCATGGTAGTCTGGCTTGAGATCCTTAGTATTATTGCCTTCAACTATCTTGAAATCAAGGCCTTTGTAGCTTGGACAGAGAGAGACATTTCAGCATATATAGTAAAAATTCCTCAAGTTGTTTCCACCCAGTTTCGAAACTGGGGACCTTTCGCGTGTGAGGCGAACGTGATAACCACTACACTATGGAAACCTGTCTTCGAGGAACAGAAGGAAATGTTTCAATCAGGCATGTTAAAAGCTTATAATGTAAAAGAGAGCTAATACTCTTCGCGTCGCAAACATTTTATACTTTCTGTCAAAAGCTGGTCGCTGTTTCTGCTCGGTTTCGAACCGAGGACCTTTCGCGTGTTAGGCGAACGTGATTACCACTACACTACAGAAACCTCACATTACGGTTCGTGGCCTTTATCCAAAACAAGTTCCTCCCGTAATCTGCCCTGCAAGCAGAGTGAAGGCCTGTGTAAATGCCACTAACAACAGGACAGAGCTCATTCAGGCTTGGTAGACTGGCTTGAGATCCTTAGTATGATTGTTTTCAACTAGCTTGAAAGTGAGGCCTTAGTAGTCTGGACATACGCTTGCTGGAGATCCATTTTGGCATGTTTAGTTAAAAACCTCAATTTGTTTCTGCCCAGTTTCGAACTGAGGACCTTTCGCGAGTAAAGCGAATGTGATAACCACTACACTACAGAAACCTCCTGTGTTTTTGTGTGCTTTTTCTAGAAGACATTTTCATCCCATAATCTGCCCTGCAAGCAGAGTGTCAGTCTGTAGATTCCACAAACAACAGGACCTAGCTAATTTATCATGGTAGTCTGGCTTGAGATCCTTAGTATTATTGCCTTCAACTATCTTGAAATCAAGGCCTTTGTAGCTTGGACATCCGTGTACTTGAGAGCCATTTCAGCATATATAGTAAAATTCCTGTTGTTTCCACCCAGTTTCAACTGGGGACCTTTCGTGTGAGGCGAACGTGATAACCACTACACTATGGAAACCTGTCTTCGAGGAACAGAAGGAAATGTTTCGAATCAGGCATGTTAAAAAGCGTATAATGTAAAAGAGAGCTAATACTCTTCGCTTCGCAAACATTTTATACTTTCTGTCAAAAGCTGGTCGCTGTTTCTGCTCGGTTTCAACCGAGGACCTTTCGCGTGTTAGCTTAACGTGATTACCACTACACTACAGAAACCTCACGTTACGGTTTGTGGCCTTTATCCAAAACAAGTTCCTCCCGTAATCTGCCCTGCAAGCAGAGTGAAGGCCTGTGTAAATGCCACAACAACAGGACAGAGCTCATTCAGGCTTGGTAGACTGGCTTGAGATCCTTTGTATGATTGTTTTCAACTAGCTTGAAAGTGAGGCCTTAGTAGTCTTGAAATACACTTGCTGGAGATCCATTTTGGCATGTTTAGTTAAAAAATACCCTCAATTTGTTTCTGCCCAGTTTCGAACTGAGGACCTTTCGCGTGTAAAGCGAATGTGATAACAACTACACTACAGAAACCTCCCAGTGTTTTTTGTGTGCTTTTTCTCGAAGACAGTTTCATCCCATAATCTGCCCTGCAAGCAGAGTGTCAGTCTGTAGATTCCACAAACAACAGGACCTAGCTAATTCATCATGGTAGTCTGGCTTGAGATCCTTAGTATTATTGCCTTCAACTATCTTGAAATCAAGGCCTTTGTAGCTTGGACAGAGAGAGACATTTCAGCATATATAGTAAAAATTCCTCAAGTTGTTTCCACCCAGTTTCGAACTGGGGACCTTTCGCGTGTGAGGCGAACGTGATAACCACTACACTATGGAAACCTGTCTTCGAGGAACAAAAGGAAATGTTTCAATCAGGCATGTTAAAAAGCTTATAATGTAAAAGAGAGCTAATACTCTTCGTTTCGCAAACATTTTATACTTTCTGTCAAGAGCTGGTCGCTGTTTCTGCTCGGTTTCAACCGAGGACCTTTCGCGTGTTAGCAACGTGATTACCACTACACTACAGAAACCTCACATTACAGTTCGTGGCCTTTATCCAAAACAAGTTCTCCCCGTAATCTGCCCTGCAAGCAGAGTGAAGGCCTGTGTAAATGCCACAACAACAGGACAGAGCTCATTCAGGCTTGGTAGACTGGCTTGAGATCCTTAGTATGATTGTTTTCAACTAGCTTGAAAGTGAGGCCTTAGTAGTCTGGACATACGCTTGCTGGAGATCCATTTTGGCATGTTTAGTTAAAAACCTCAATTTGTTTCTGCCCAGTTTCAACTGAGGACCTTTCGTGTGTAAAGCTAATGTGATAACCACTACACTACAGAAACCTCCTGTGTTTTTTGTGTGCTTTTTCTAGAAGACATTTTCATCCCATAATCTGCCCTGCAAGCAGAGTGTCAGTCTGTAGATTCCACAAACAACAGGACCTAGCTAATTTATCATGGTAGTCTGGCTTGAGATCCTTAGTATTATTGCCTTCAACTATCTTGAAATCAAGGCCTTTGTAGCTTGGACAGTAGAGAGCCATTTCAGCATATATAGTAAAATTCCTCAAGTTGTTTCCACCCAGTTTCAACTGGGGACCTTTCACGTGTGAGGCGAACGTGATAACCACTACACTATGGAAACCTGTCTTCGAGGAACAGAAGGAAATGTTTCGAATCAGGCATGTTAAAAAGCGTATAATGTAAAAGAGAGTTAATACTCTTCGCTTCGCAAATATTTTATACTTTCTGTCAAAAGCTGGTAGCTTTTTCTGCTCGGTTTCAACCGAGGACCTTTCGCTGTTAGGCTAACGTGATTACCACTACACTACAGAAACCTCATGTGATGGTTTGTGGCCTTTATCCAAAACAAGTTCCTCCCGTAATCTGCCCTGCAAGCAGAGTGAAGGCCTGTGTAAATGCCACAAACAACAGGACAGAGCTCATTCAGGCTTGGTAGACTGGCTTGAGATCCTTAGTATGATTGTTTTCAACTAGCTTGAAAGTGAGGCCTTAGTAGTCTTGACATACACTTGCTGGAGATCCATTTTGGCATGTTTAGTTAAAAAAAACCCTCAATTTGTTTCTGCCCAGTTTCGAACTGAGGACCTTTCGCGTGTAAAGCGAATGTGATAACAACTACACTACAGAAACCTACCTGTGTTTTTTGTGTGCTTTTTCTCAAGACAGTTTCATCCCATAATCTGCCCTGCAAGCAGAGTGTCAGTCTGTAGATTCCACAAACAACAGGACCTAGCTAATTCATCATGGTAGTCTGGCTTGAGATCCTTAGTATTATTGCCTTCAACTATCTTGAAATCAAGGCCTTTGTAGCTTGGACATCCGTGTACTTGAGAGCCATTTCAGCATTTATAGTAAAAATTCCTCGTTGTTTCCACCCAGTTTCAACTGGGGACCTTTCGCAGTGAGGCTAACGTGATAACCACTACACTATGGAAACCTGTCTTCGAGGAACAGAAGGAAATGTTTCGAATCAGGCATGTTAAAAGCGTATAATGTAAAAGAGAGCTAATACTCTTCGCAAACATTTTATACTTTCTGTCAAAAGCTGGTCGCTGTTTCTGCTCGGTTTCAACCGAGGACCTTTCGCGTGTTAGCTTAACGTGATTACCACTACACTACAGAAACCTCACATTACGGTGGCCTTTATCCAAAACAAGTTCCTCCTGTAATCTGCCCTGCAAGCAGAGTGAAGGCCTGTGTAAATGCCACTAACAACAGGACAGAGCTCATTCAGGCTTGGTAGACTGGCTTGAGATCCTTAGTATGATTGTTTTCAACTAGCTTGAAAGTGAGGCCTTAGTAGTCTTGACATACACTTGCTGGAGATCCATTTTGGCATGTTTAGTTAAAAAACCTCAATTTGTTTCTGCCCAGTTTCAACTGAGGACCTTTCGCGTGTTTAGCGAATGTGATAACAACTACACTACAGAAACCTCCCAGTGTTTTTTGTGTGCTTTTTCTCAAGACAGTTTCATCCCATAATCTGCCCTGCAAGCAGAGTGTCAGTCTGTAGATTCCACAAACAACAGGACCTAGCTCATTCAGCATGGTAGTCTGGCTTGAGATCCTTAGTATTATTGCCTTCAACTATCTTGAAATCAAGGCCTTTGTAGCTTGGACAGAGAGAGACATTTCAGCATATATAGTAAAAATTCCTCAAGTTGTTTCCACCCAGTTTCGAACTGGAGACCTTTCGCGTGTGAGGCGAACGTGATAACCACTACACTATGGAAACCTGTCTTCGAGGAACAGAAGGAAATGTTTCAATCAGGCATGTTAAAAAGCTTATAATGTAAAAGAGAGCTAATACTCTTCGTTCGCAAACATTTTATACTTTCTGTCAAAAGCTGGTCGCTGTTTCTGCTCGGTTTCAACCGAGGACCTTTCGCGTGTTAGGCTTAACGTGATTACCACTACACTACAGAAACCTCACATTACGGTTTGTGGCCTTTATCCAAAACAAGTTCCTCCCGTAATCTGCCCTGCAAGCAGAGTGAAGGCCTGTGTAAATGCCACAACAACAGGACAGAGCTCATTCAGGCTTGGTAGACTGGCTTGAGATCCTTAGTATGATTGTTTTCAACTAGCTTGAAAGTGAGGCCTTAGTAGTCTGGACATACGCTTGCTGGAGATCCATTTTGGCATGTTTAGTTAAAAAAAACCCTCAATTTGTTTCTGCCCAGTTTCGAACTGAGGACCTTTCGCGTGTAAAGCGAATGTGATAACCACTACACTACAGAAACCTCTCTGTGTTTTTGTGTGCTTTTTCTAGAAGACAGTTTCATCCCATAATCTGCCCTGCAAGCAGAGTGTCAGTCTGTAGATTCCACAAACAACAGGACCTAGCTAATTCATCATGGTAGTCTGGCTTGAGATCCTTAGTATTATTGCCTTCAACTATCTTGAAATCAAGGCCTTTGTAGCTTGGACATCCGTGTACTTGAGAGCCATTTCAGCATATATAGTAAAAATTCCTCAAGTTGTTTCCACCCAGTTTGAACTGGGGACCTTTCAGCGTGTGAGGCGACGTGATAACCACTACACTATGGAAACCTGTCTTCGAGGAACAGAAAATGTTTGAATCAGGCATGTTAAAAAGCGTATAATGTAAAGAGAGCTAATACTCTTCGTTTAAAACATTTTATACTTTCTGTCAAAAGCTGGTCGCTGTTTCTGCTCGGTTTCGAACCGAGGACCTTTCGCGTGTTAGGCGAACGTGATTACCACTACACTACAGAAACCTCATGTTATGGTTTGTGGCCTTTATCCAAAACAAGTTCCTCCCGTAATCTGCCCTGCAAGCAGAGTGAAGGCCTGTGTAAATGCCACAAACAACAGGACAGAGCTCATTCAGGCTTGGTAGACTGGCTTGAGATCCTTTTGTATGATTGTTTTCAACTAGCTTGAAAGTGAGGCCTTAGTAGTCTTGACATACACTTGCTGGAGATCCATTTTGGCATGTTTAGTTAAAAAAAACCCTCAATTTGTTTCTGCCCAGTTTTGAACTGAGGACCTTTCGCGTGTAAAGCGAATGTGATAACAACTACACTACAGAAACCTCCCTGTGTTTTTTGTGTGCTTTTTCTCAAGACAGTTTCATCCCATAATCTGCCCTGCAAGCAGAGTGTCAGTCTGTAGATTCCACAAACAACAGGACCTAGCTAATTCAGCATGGTAGTCTGGCTTGAGATCCTTAGTATTATTGCCTTCAACTATCTTGAAATCAAGGCCTTTGTAGCTTGGACATCCGTGTACTTGAGAGCCATTTCAGCATATATAGTAAAAATTCCTCAAGTTGTTTCCACCCAGTTTCGAACTGGGGACCTTTCGCAGTGAGGCGAACGTGATAACCACTACACTATGGAAACCTGTCTTCGAGGAACAGAAGGAAATGTTTCGAATCAGGCATGTTAAAAAGCGTATAATGTAAAAGAGAGCTAATACTCTTTGCGTCGCAAACATTTTATACTTTCTGTCAAAAGCTGGTCGCTGTTTCTGCTCGGTTTCAACCGAGGACCTTTCGTGTTAGCGAACGTGATTACCACTACACTACAGAAACCTCACATTACGGTTTGTGGCCTTTATCCAAAACAAGTTCCTCCTGTAATCTGCCCTGCAAGCAGAGTGAAGGCCTGTGTAAATGCCACAAACAACAGGACAGAGCTCATTCAGGCTTGGTAGACTGGCTTGAGATCCTTAGTATGATTGTTTTCAACTAGCTTGAAAGTGAGGCCTTAGTAGTCTGGACATACACTTGCTGGAGATCCATTTTGGCATGTTTAGTTAAAAACCTCAATTTGTTTCTGCCCAGTTTCGAACTGAGGACCTTTCAAAGTTTAATGTGATAACCACTACACTACAGAAACCTCCCTGTGTTTTTTGTGTGCTTTTTCTCGAAGACAGTTTCATCCCATAATCTGCCCTGCAAGCAGAGTGTCAGTCTGTAGATTCCACAAACAACAGGACCTAGCTAATTCAGCATGGTAGTCTGGCTTGAGATCCTTAGTATTATTGCCTTCAACTATCTTGAAATCAAGGCCTTTGTAGCTTGACAGAGAGAGACATTTCAGCATATATAGTAAAAATTCCTCAAGTTGTTTCCACCCAGTTTCGAACTGGGGACCTTTCAGGTGAGGCTAACGTGATAACCACTACACTATGGAAACCTGTCTTCGAGGAACAGAAGGAAATGTTTCAATCAGGCATGTTAAAAAGCTTATAATGTAAAAGAGAGCTAATACTCTTCGCAAACATTTTATACTTTCTGTCAAAAGCTGGTCGCTGTTTCTGCTCGGTTTCGAACCGAGGACCTTTCGTGTTAGGCTTAACGTGATTACCACTACACTACAGAAACCTCACATTACGGTTTGTGGCCTTTATCCAAAACAAGTTCCTCCTGTAATCTGCCCTGCAAGCAGAGTGAAGGCCTGTGTAAATGCCACAAACAACAGGACAGAGCTCATTCAGGCTTGGTAGACTGGCTTGAGATCCTTAGTATGATTGTTTTCAACTAGCTTGAAAGTGAGGCCTTAGTAGTCTGGACATACGCTTGCTGGAGATCCATTTTGGCATGTTTAGTTAAAAACCTCAATTTGTTTCTGCCCAGTTTCAACTGAGGACCTTTCGTGTAAAGCTTAATGTGATAACCACTACACTACAGAAACCTCCTGTGTTTTTTGTGTGCTTTTTCTCGAAGACAGTTTCATCCCATAATCTGCCCTGCAAGCAGAGTGTCAGTCTGTAGATTCCACAAACAACAGGACCTAGCTCATTCAGCATGGTAGTCTGGCTTGAGATCCTTAGTATTATTGCCTTCAACTATCTTGAAATCAAGGCCTTTGTAGCTTGGACAGAGAGAGCCATTTCAGCATATATAGTAAAATTCCTGTTGTTTCCACCCAGTTTCGAACTGGGGACCTTTCAAGGTGAGGCTAACGTGATAACCACTACACTATGGAAACCTGTCTTCGAGGAACAGAAGGAAATGTTTCAATCAGGCATGTTAAAAAGCTTATAATGTAAAAGAGAGCTAATACTCTTCGCGTCGCAAACATTTTATACTTTCTGTCAAAAGCTGGTCGCTGTTTCTGCTCGGTTTCAACCGAGGACCTTTCACGTGTAAGCGAATGTGATAACCACTACACTACAGAAACCTCCTGTGTTTTTGTGGCTTTATCCAAAACAAGTTCCTCCCGTAATCTGCCCTGCAAGCAGAGTGTCAGTCTGTAGATTCCACAAACAACAGGACCTAGCTAATTCATCATGGTAGTCTGGCTTGAGATCCTTAGTATTATTGCCTTCAACTATCTTGAAATCAAGGCCTTGTAGCTTGGACAGAGAGAGACATTTCAGCATATATAGTAGTTGTTTCCACCCAGTTTCGAACTGGGGACCTTTCAAGCAGTGTGAAGGCTAACGTGATAACCACTACACTATGGAAACCTGTCTTCGAGGAACAGAAGGAAATGTTTCAATCAGGCATGTTAAAAGCTTATAATGTAAAAGAGAGCTAATACTTCGCTTGCAAGATCATTTTATACTGTTCTAGTCAAAAGCCTCAATTTGTTTCTGCTCAGTTTCAACTGAGGACCTTTCGCGTGTAAAGCTAATGTGATTAACCACTACACTACAGAAACCTCACATTACGTGTTCGTGGCCTTTATCCAAAACAAGTTCCTCCCATAATCTGCCCTGCAAGCAGAGTGAAGTCTGTAGATGCCACAAACAACAGGACAGAGCTCATTCAGGCTTGGTAGTCTGGCTTGAGATCCTTAGTATGATTGTTTTCAACTAGCTTGAAAGTGAGGCCTTAGTAGTCTACATACGCTTGCTGAGATCCATTTTGGCATGTTTAGTTAAAAACCTCAATTTGTTTCTGCCCAGTTTCGAACCGAGGACCTTTCGCGTGTTAAAGCTTAAATGTGATAACCACTACACTACAGAAACCTCCTGTGTTTTTGTGTGCCTTTATCCAAAGACAAGTTCCTCCCATAATCTGCCCTGCAAGCAGAGTGAAGGCCTGTAAATTCCACAAACAACAGGACAGAGCTCATTCAGCATGGTAGTCTGGCTTGAGATCCTTAGTATTATTGCCTTCAACTATCTTGAAATCAAGGCCTTTGTAGCTTGGACTTGAGAGCCATTTCAGCATATATAGTAAAAATTCGTTGTTTCCACAGTTTCGAACTGGGGACCTTAGTAGGCTAACGTGATAACCACTACACTATGGAAACCTGTCTTCGAGGAACAGAAGGAAATGTTTGAATCAGGCATGTTAAAAGCGATAATGTAAAAGAGAGCTAATACTCTTTCGCAAACATTTTATACTTTCTGTCAAAAGCTGGTCGCTGTTTCTGCTCAGTTTCGAACTGAGGACCTTTCGCGTTAAAGCGAATGTGATAACCACTACACTACAGAAACCTCCCTGTGTTTTTTGTGGCCTTTATCCAAAACAAGTTTCATCCCATAATCTGCCCTGCAAGCAGAGTGTCAGTCTGTAGATTCCACAAACAACAGGACAGAGCTCATTCAGGCTTGGTAGACTGGCTTGAGATCCTTAGTATTGTTTTCAACTATCTTGAAATGAGGCCTTAGTAGTCTTGACATACACTTGCTGGAGATCCATTTTGGCATGTTTAGTTAAAAAAACCTCAATTTGTTTCTGCCAGTTTCGAACTGAGGACCTTTCGTGTTAAAGGCTAACGTGATAACCACTACACTACAGAAACCTCCCTGTGTTTTTGTGGCCTTTATCCAAAACAAGTTCCTCCCATAATCTGCCCTGCAAGCAGAGTGAAGGCCTGTGTAAATGCCACAAACAACAGGACAGAGCTAATTCACATGGTAGTCTGGCTTGAGATAGAACTATCTTGAAATCAAGGCCTTGTAGCTTGACAGATCATTTCAGCATATGAAAATTGTTGTTTCAACTAGTTTGAAAGTGAGGCCTTAGTAGTCTGGACATACACTATGGAAACCTGTCTGAGAACTGTTTTAATCCATGTTTTATAATGTAAAAGAGCTATGTTTAGTTAAACATTTTATACTTTCTGTCAATTTGTTTCTGCCCAGTTTCGAACTGAGGACCTTTCGTGTAAAGCGAATGTGATAACCACTACACTACAGAAACCTCCTGTGTTTTTTGTGTGCTTTATCCAAAGACAAGTTTCATCCCATAATCTGCCCTGCAAGCAGAGTGAAGTCTGTAGATTCCACAAACAACAGGACAGAGCTCATTCAGGCTTGGTAGTCTGGCTTGAGATCCTTAGTATGATTGTTTTCAACTAGCTTGAAAGTGAGGCCTTAGTAGTCTTGGACATACGCTGCTGGAGATCCATTTTGGCATGTATATAGTTAAAAAAACCTCAATTTGTTTCTGCCAGTTTCAACTGAGGACCTTTCGCGTAAAGGCTAATGTGATAACCACTACACTACATGTAATCAGCTTTCGCAAACATTTTATACTTTCTGTCAAAAGCTGGTCGCTGTTTCTGCTCGGTTTCGAACCGAGGACCTTTCTAAACGTGATAACCACTACACTACAGAAACCTGTGTTTGTGGCCTTTATCCAAAACAAGTTCCTCCCGTAATCTGCCCTGCAAGCAGAGTGAAGGCCTGTGTAAATGCCACAAACAACAGGACAGAGCCTATTCAGGCTTGGTAGACTGGCTTGAGATCCTTAGTATGATTGTTTTCAACTAGCTTGAAAGTGAGGCCTTAGTAGTCTGGACATACGCTTGCTGGAGATCCATTTTGGCATGTTTAGTTAAAAAAACCTCAATTTGTTTCTGCCCAGTTTCAACTGAGGACCTTTCATGTAAAGCTAATGTGATAACCACTACACTACAGAAACCTCCCTGTGTTTTTTGTGTGCTTTTTCTCAAAGACAGTTTCATCCCATAATCTGCCCTGCAAGCAGAGTGTCAGTCTGTAGATTCCACAAACAACAGGACCTAGCTCATTCATCATGGTAGTCTGGCTTGAGATCCTTAGTATTATTGCCTTCAACTATCTTGAAATCAAGGCCTTTGTAGCTTGGACAGAGAGAGACATTTCAGCATATATAGTAAAAATTCCTCAAGTTGTTTCCACCCAGTTTCGAACTGGGGACCTTTCGTGTGAGGCAAACGTGATAACCACTACACTATGGAAACCTGTCTTCGAGGAACAGAAGGAAATGTTTCGAATCAGGCATGTTAAAAAGCTTATAATGTAAAAGAGAGCTAATACTCTTCGTTTCGCAAACATTTTATACTTTCTGTCAAAAGCTGGTCGCTGTTTCTGCTCGGTTTCAACCGAGGACCTTTCGCGTGTTAGGCTTAACGTGATTACCACTACACTACAGAAACCTCACATTACGGTTCGTGGCCTTTATCCAAAACAAGTTCCTCCTGGTAATCTGCCCTGCAAGCAGAGTGAAGGCCTGTGTAAATGCCACTAACAACAGGACAGAGCTCATTCAGGCTTGGTAGACTGGCTTGAGATCCTTAGTATGATTGTTTTCAACTAGCTTGAAAGTGAGGCCTTAGTAGTCTGGACATACGCTTGCTGGAGATCCATTTTGGCATGTTTAAAAAAACCTCAATTTGTTTCTGCCCAGTTTCGAACTGAGGACCTTTCGTAAAGCTAATGTGATAACCACTACACTACAGAAACCTCCCTGTGTTTTTTGTGTGCTTTTTCTCGAAGACAGTTTCATCCCATAATCTGCCCTGCAAGCAGAGTGTCAGTCTGTAGATTCCACAAACAACAGGACCTAGCTCATTCAGCATGGTAGTCTGGCTTGAGATCCTTAGTATTATTGCCTTCAACTATCTTGAAATCAAGGCCTTTGTAGCTTGGACATCCGTGACTTGAGAGCCATTTCAGCATATATAGTAAAAATTCCTCGTTGTTTCCACCCAGTTTCAACTGGGGACCTTTCGGTGAGGCAACGTGATAACCACTACACTATGGAAACCTGTCTTCGAGGAACAGAAGGAAATGTTTCAATCAGGCATGTTAAAAGCGTATAATGTAAAAGAGAGCTAATACTTTCTG
>CM040910.1:5339378-5551878 GCA_023029165.1 Gobiocypris rarus | reverse complement strand
CCTAACCCTAACCCTAACCTAACTCCTAACCCTAACCCTAACCCTAACCTAACCCTAACCCTAACCCTAACCCTAACCCACCTAAGACCCACCTAAGTCAAACACAAGTCCCACCCACCCAAGTCCCACCCAAGTCCCACCCAACTCAAACACAAGTCACACCCACCCAAGTCCCACCCAAGTCCCACCCAACTCAAACACAAGTCACACCCACCCAAGTCAAACACAAGTCCCACCCACCCAAGTCCCACCCAAGTCAAACACAAGTCACACCCACCCAAGTCCCACCCACCGACCCACCCACCCAAGTCATATATAGGGAGGTGCAATACCATATCTCGGCGCCTGGTGGCGCTAGAGGTCCCAAACCACTTCCAATCGACTGGGCGTGGCCCAATTAGTATAGAGGCGAAGTCCCCACCCATCTATGACCCACGGGGGCGGAGCTATAGAGTTGAGCCCTCTGTTGAGCCCCCCCCCATAACTCGAAAAGGGGAGGGGCTAGAGACATGGGACCACGCCCAATCGACTGGGCGTGGCCCAATTAGTATATGGGCGAAGTCTCCGCCCCCTAGGACCTAAGGGGGCGGAGTTATGGGGCTCAACTCAGGGGCTCAACTTCGCAAATATCCCTATTACCTAACCCTAACCCTAACCCTAACCTAACCCTAACCCTAACCCTAACCCTAACCCTAACCCTAACCCTAACCTAACCCTAACCCTAACCCTAACCCTAACACGCCAGGACCTGTGCGTAGGAACCTTCCTCACAATTCATCGAATTATATATGTAAAATGTCTGTGTAAGTGTCATTTAATTTTATTTGGAGGTGCCTACTGTCCTGGCACGCTTGATAGTATTGTATAAAATTAAATATCGATGTGGAACATTATATAAGACAGTTTATGACTCACTATACCGAACGGGTTTGTGTATTGTGTGGAGCTCTGCCAAAGCAGAGTTAATAAGAGTAAAATAGTCATTCCAGACCCTGTGAAGAGAGTTTACGAATACCCCGCGCCTGATGAAGGTTAAAATAAACCGAAACGTTGCGCTATACACACGTGGAATGACTTAATGGCCTGCATCATTTTGTGTGTGGTGATGTCGAGGAGCCGAATAATTTTGGGGTGAATAAATTTCCTCGGTCCAGGAGAGACACGAGATGCCCCGGTCCAAGAGAGACTGGGAGGTACGTTGTAGCATGGCTAACGGACAAACCTCCGGCCCATTTAAATGCTACCCTCTATCCTAACACTACACTAACCCTACCCCTGTCTTTTATTTTGAAACCTAGTTGGTACAGCCCTACTAACCACACCCCTGGGGCTCATTTTGATTTTGTTCAGTGCTCTGAGAGCATGTTTCGGGCAGTGCTGGCTGTCTTATGGGGTTGAGTGGCCTTCTCAGGCATTTTTTCATATTTAATTTGATGTTTTTGTTTGGTTGGCGGACCGAACCACGTGGTGAGTGCTCAAACCTCTGCGGCTGGTCCGTTGTGGGAGAAAAGTTTTTTCCTTGTGGCGGATCGGCCGCTCTGTGTATCTGTTTCCCCTAACACGCCAGGACCTGTGCGTAGGAACCTTCCTCACAATTCATCGAATTATATATGTAAAATGTCTGTGTAAGTGTCATTTAATTTTATTTGGAGGTGCCTACTGTCCTGGCACGCTTGATAGTATTGTATAAAATTAAATATCGATGTGGAACATTATATAAGACAGTTTATGACTCACTATACCGTGATTTAACGGGTTTGTGTATTAGTGGAGCTCTGCCAAAGCAGAGTTAATAAGAGTAAAATAGTCATTCCAGACCCCTGTGAAGAGAGTTTACGAATACCCCGCGCCTGATGAAGGTTAAAATAAACCGAAACGTTGCTATACACACGTGGAATGACTTAATGGCCTGCATCATTTTGTGTGTGGTGATGTCGAGGAGCCGAATAATTTTGGGGTGAATAAATTTCCTCGGTCCAGGAGAGACACGAGATGCCCCGGTCCAAGAGAGACTGGGAGGTACGTTGTAGCACGGCTAACGGACAAACCTCCGCCCATTTAAATGCTACCCTCTATCCTAACACTACACTAACCCTACCCTGTCTTTTATTTTGAAACCTAGTTGGTACAGCCCTACTAACCACACCCTGGGGCTCATTTTGATTTTGTTCAGTGCTCTGAGAGCATGTTTCGGGCAGTGCTGGCTGTCTTATGGGGTTGAGTGGCCTTCTCAGGCATTTTTTCATATTTAATTTGATGTTTTTGTTTGGTTGGCGGACCGAACCACGTGGTGAGTGCTCAAACCTCTGGCTGGTCCGTTGTGGGGAGAAAAGTTTTTTCCTTGTATGGCGGATCGCCGCTCTGTGTATCTGTTTCCCCTAACACGCCAGGACCTGTGCGTAGGAACCTTCCTCACAATTCATCGAATTATATATGTAAAATGTCTGTGTAAGTGTCATTTAATTTTATTTGGAGGTGCCTACTGTCCTGGCACGCTTGATAGTATTGTATAAAATTAAATATCGATGTGGAACATTATATAAGACAGTTTATGACTCACTATACCGTGACGAACGGGTTTGTGTATTGTGTGGAGCTCTGCCAAAGCAGAGTTAATAAGAGTAAAATAGTCATTCCAGACCCCTGTGAAGAGAGTTTACGAATACCCCGCGCCTGATGAAGGTTAAAATAAACCGAAACGTTGCGCTATACACACGTGGAATGACTTAATGGCCTGCATCATTTTGTGTGTGGTGATGTCGAGGAGCCGAATAATTTTGGGGTGAATAAATTTCTCGGTCCAGGAGAGACACGAGATGCCCCGGTCCAAGAGAGACTGGGAGGTACGTTGTAGCATGGCTAACGGACAAACCTCCGGGCCCATTTAAATGCTACCCTCTATCCTAACACTACACTAACCCTACCCCTGTCTTTTATTTTGAAACCTAGTTGGTACAGCCCTACTAACCACACCCTGGGGCTCATTTTGATTTTGTTCAGTGCTCTGAGAGCATGTTTCGGCAGTGCTGGCTGCCTTATGGGGTTGAATGGCCTTCTCAGGCATTTTTTCATATTTAATTTGATGTTTTTGTTTGGTTGGCGGACCGAACCACGTGGTGAGTGCTCAAACCTCTGCGGCTGGTCCGTTGTGGGGAGAAAAGTTTTTTCCTTGTGGCGGATCCGCTCTGTGTATCTGTTTCCCTAACCCTAACCCTAACCCTAACTCAAAAACCCCACTAAAACCTACCCACACCCTTCTATTGGCCTTAAACCTACCCCTTACACCTATAACCCTCCCTAAAACCTACCCTCACACCTTCTACAGACCTAAACCTACCCCTTACTTCTAGAACCCCCTTAAATCTACCCCCACACCTTTCACAGACCTAAAACGCACCCCGGAGCCTACTCTCACACCCTCAATAGGCCTAAAACTTACCCCTTACACCCATAACCCTCTTCAGACCTACCCTTATACCTGCCATAGACCTAAACCTACCCCTTACATCTAAAAACGCCCCTTAAATCTACCCCACACCTTCCATAGACCTAAAACCTACCCCTTACATTCAAAAATTTGTTTAAAATTACCCCCACACCTTTAAATGGTCCAAAAATACCCTTACATATGTAACCCGCCTTAACCTACCCACACACCTCATATACTTACCCCCATGAATGGTCCACCTCTTTGTAACCCAACCCGACGCTGTAGTGGGCTGGCATGGTCTCTCGCTTTGCCCTCTCTCGGGATTGGGGCCCCAGTTGAAGCGGCCAGTTTGGGAGAAGGACAGCGCAAAACCGGGCATGGACCCTCTGGGCCCAGGCTCTGGAACTCAGTCCCCTCTGGACTCTACCCTGACTCTACCCTCTGGACTCTACCCCTCTGACTCTACCTCTCTGGACTCTACCCTCTGGACTCTACCCTCTGACTCTACCCTCTGGACTCTACCCCCTCTGGACTCTACCCCTCTGGACTCTACCCTCTGGACTCTACCCCTCTGGACTCTACCCTCTGGACTCTACCCCTCTGGACTCCACCCTCTGGACTCTACCCTCTGGACTCTACCCTCTGACTCTACCCTCTGGACTCTACCCTCTGGACTCTACCCTCTGACTCTACCCTCTGGACTCTACCCTCTGGACTCTACCCCTCTGGACTCTACCCTCTGGACTCTACCCCTCTGGACTCTACCCTCTGGACTCTACCCCTCTGGACTCTACCCTCTGACTCTACCCTCTGGACTCTACCCTCTGGACTCTACCCTCTGGACTCTACCCTCTGACTCTACCCTCTGGACTCTACCCTCTGGACTCTACCCCTCTGGACTCTACCCTCTGGACTCTACCCTCTGGACTCTACCACCCTCTGGACTCTACCCCTCTGGACTCTACCCCTCTGACTCTACCCCTCTGGACTCTACCCTCTGACTCTACCCTCTGGACTCTACCCTCTGACTCTACCCCTCTGGACTCTACCCCTCTGGACTCTACCCCTCTGGACTCTACCCTCTGACTCTACCCTCTGACCCCTCTGGACTCTACCCCTCTGGACTCTACCCCTCTGGACTCTACCCCTCTGGACTCTACCCCTCTGGACTCTACCCCTCTGGACTCTACCCTCTGGACTCTACCCCTCTGGACTCTACCCCTCTGGACTCTACCCCTCTGGACTCTACCCTCTGGACTCTACCCTCTGGACTCTACCCCTCTGGACTCTACCCTCTGGACTCTACCCCTCTGGACTCTACCCCTCTGGACTCTACCCTCTGGACTCTACCCCTCTGGACTCTACCCCTCTGGACTCTACCCTCTGGACTCTACCCCTCTGGACTCTACCCTCTGGACTCTACCCTCTGACTCTACCCCTCTGACTCTACCCTCTGACTCTACCCTCTGGACTCTACCCTCTGGACTCTACCCTCTGACTCTACCCCTCTGGACTCTCTACCCTCTGGACTCTACCCCTCTGGACTCTACCCCTCTGGACTCTACCCCTCTGGACTCTACCCTCTGGACTCTACCCCTCTGGACTCTACCCCTCTGGACTCTACCCCTCTGGACTCTACCCCTCTGGACTCTACCCCTCTGGACTCTACCCCTCTGGACTCTACCCCTCTGGACTCTACCCCTCTGGACTCTACCCTCTGGACTCTACCCCTCTGGACTCTACCCCTCTGGACTCTACCCCTCTGGACTCTACCCCTCTGGACTCTACCCCTCTGGACTCTACCCTCTGGACTCTACCCTCTGGACTCTACCCTCTGGACTCTACCCTCTGGACTCTACCCTCATGTATAAAATTAACAGCATTTTTTTAAAAAAGAGAGCACTAAAAACACCCATCCAAACGATAATGCAGTGAACATTAGGCTGGTAGACACATGAGGGACAACGGAGTATGTTGGAATCAGAGTGCAAGAAGCCGGAGGACTGAGAACCTAGTCCTTGATAAGACGGAGCTAAATGGGTGAAGGGACAAAGCACTGGAAGGCCACAATCCAACGACTAATTAAGGCCGAGCCAGAGTGACAAAGCCACCCAGAGAAGCTCTAATAAGGATGATATAGATGGATAAGACCAGGCAACGTGGAATAATGGGCTTACCAGCTCAATCCTCTTTCCAATGCAGAGCTGGAGACATGGAACAGAGGAAGATCCACACAGCAGAGTGGAGATCGAGCCAAGATGCTGAAAGGAACCAGCAAAGGTGGGGACAAAACACTGGCTGTCTTTGGTAAAGGAAGTGGGAGAAGGTGGCTTGTTAGAAACCACTGATAACTTGAAGCTGGGCATAAACCAATGGCAAAGCAGGAGACTGGGATCAGGGCGGGACCAGCGGTGACTGGAGACAGAAAGGTAGTTCCTCTTCAAATATTCCAAGAGGCCAGATATTGCTCATCATCAAAAAGGTACATGTGGGTAGGGCTTCCCTCCATGCCCTCACCCTCCACTAGCATGGACAAGATGGTGAGGGTTAGGAAATAACATCAAAGAGTAAAAGGAAATAAAAGGCACAGATGAAGACGGGGTACATAAAAAAATGGAAAGGGCCATAGGTTTAGGTGTAGTCACTGTCATAAAATAAAGGGAACAAATTTTTAAAAAGGAGCATAACTACAAAGGAACAAAAACCGCATAGGCTTAAATTAAAGGGGCACAAACATTTATTTTGCAGACAGGTTTGATAGTATATTACAATGCATATCCCGACATTACCGGGGCGGCAGTGGCTCATGTAGATTGTCTACAAACCGGAAGGTTGGTGGTTCGATCCCCGGTTCCACCTGACCAAGTGTCGAGGTGTCCATGAGCAAGACACCTAAACCCAGCTGCTCCCGACAAGCTGGATGGTGCCTTGCATGGCTGACCCCGCCGTCGGTGTATGAGTGAGTGTGTGAACGGGTGAATGTGAGGCAAGATGTAAAGCGCTTTGGATGGCCATTGGTCTGTTAAAAAGCGCTATATAAATGCAGTCCATTTACCATTAACTAGAAAAGCAGTTAGAGTCTCAAACACAAGCACAACTGAAACGCAGAATATTTGTAAACCCTGAAAAATGCTTGGATGAAACCTTGAACTGTTTGTTAAATGCACCCATGTTCAAGCATCATAAACCTGGAAAAGCATAAGAGGTCAATAAAAAAAAACTCCTAGAACATTAGCCCCCCTTCACACATACAGCCTTACAGGTAAATTACCGGTAACAGATCAGGTCTTAACTGGACATTTTCAAAAATACTGGTAAATTGTCGAAACCAATTTATCAGTATTTTTTGAAAAGGTCCAGTTCACACATGCGCCGTTTGGGAAGTTGTAACATTACCAATAATGTGCTCTTTGCCCTAACCCTCACCAGTAAAAAAAAAAAAAAAAAAACTCGAAAAACGTTGCTTGTGAAAAAAAAAAGCATGCTGATTTACTGGTAAAGTCATTCTGGTAATGTTATGGTAAATTACCGGTGTTGCTGTGTGAAAGGGGCTATTAAGTATGCAGAATACAAGAGGCAAAAAACATGAATAAGAAACTCCAATAGAAAGGACCATAAAAAGACAGACATCATAGTGTTCATTAATCCAAAAGAGTATAAAAAAGGTATAATCCTAAAATACACAATATGCATAAAGACTAAGAACACGAGTATAAATGTAACAGTTTAAATGAAAAGGCAAAAATCATGACAAGCGCTAAAAAAAAAGTGTATACAATAGGGCACAATGGCATAAATACAAAAAGGTAAAAAGGATCAAACATAAGATAATAGTTGTATAAATGTATAGAAAAAGAGTTCCATTACAAAAGAGAATTTAAACCACTTTGAAACTACTTTGAGAAGCACCACAACCATCCCTGAAGCTTTAGTACACACATTGATAAATACATCTCTGCTGCCCAATTCTTCTTGAGTGCGGGGCACCCCTAATATTTGAGCTGAAGTGGCTTTGAATATGCACCCGCAGGTGAACTATTATAACAGCAGAACAGGGTATAGTCAAATACCTGACACTGGGTGACCAGAGTCTACATTGAAAGATAGCCAAACTCTCCACCATAATGTTGTTGGGGAACATTGCTCAACCAGTTATTAAAAAAAAAAAAAAAAGGGAGGAGTTATTCGCATTTCCAGACGGTCTAAGCAAATAAATGTAGAACCCAATTAACATGACTGGCCATTTTAAATCAAGGAATAAAGATATTCAAACAGGCCAAAAAAACATCAGGCACAGGTACAAATGGGTGAAAACAACAAAAGCAGAAATAAAAATGAACACCAATACAAAAAGGCAGTCAGAGAGAAAGAAAAAGTGCACTACAGCATAAGGACATAAAATGCACAAAGACAGCCAAGATGAGTACTTTAAAGCAAAGGTTTAACAGTACAAATAGGAAGGGGCATTAAAATAAAGTCAATGGAGACAGGATCATGTATAAAAAAAAGTTAATAAAAAAAAAAAAAAGCGTATGTTAATAAATGCATGGATTGTTAATAAAAGGACATGGAATCAATTACAAACAGGGGTAAAAAAATTGATTTTGGAAAAATACTAAACGAATATTAGCAGACAAAAAGGGCCATAAACATGCAAAAGAACCAAAAAGAAATACAGAAAATACAAAAACAAAAAGACAAACAAGTCTTAAAATGAATACCAGAGGGTACTACAAATACAAAAGCAACCCTTTCATGGGGATGTGTTAAGACAAATTACATGTACAAACATGCCATGTTCCTTCTCATGCAGTCACTGATATTTTTAACTTTTAAAGCTGTATAGGTACAGGCTCCCACTCCGATACGTCTGATCAAGTGTATTGAGGTAGAGGATGCGGTTCTGAATGCCCATGTCATGGCCTTAAGTCATTCGGTTAATAACTGAGCCAGTCAAATAATATCAGGTGTGACAAAGAGGTGTGATTTTGGTAGATTGTAGAACAGACACTTCTACGTTCAAGGATCATCTTCAGTGTTTTAGTGGCACTAGCTGGAAGGCCAGTCATTAAGAAACTTCACAGATGTAATGCAGAGGGGAACGCCACAATTGCATGAAGGGGGATGATAACGAGAAGGGGCCTAACTAAAAGCTAAACACAAAATCATGATACAAAAAAAGCACTGTAAATAAACAGCCATAAGCACAAATGTATCAAATACAAAAATGGACAAAGTCTGAAACACAAATGACAAGACAAAAAAAAAAAAACTTTTACACAGACAGAGAAAGAGAACACTAGCCCCCAAACAAAAACACCTTATTTTCACATCTGTCTCCTAGTCTCAAGAAGTTACATTTTTGGGTGAACGAACCCTTTAAACAAACAGAAAGGGGCATACATATAAAAGTTTCATAATGAAATGGTATACAAGTACAAAATGCAATGAATTCAAACCCTTTTTTAAATGAGTATGATAGGCAGAGGTATAAGAATTACAAAAAAACAAACAAGAACTAAAACCAGCTTATTGACAAAATACAGGAGCATAAAAAGGTCTAAAAGAATAATGGACAAATGAAAGGACTATAAAAGGCCAGATAATCATTAAATTACTCTGAAATACATTACAATCAGGCATAAAACAGCTTAAATGTGCAAAAGTGTAAGGGCGCAAAACAGAACACGATCGTACTCTGTACATTAATGTTCTTGTAGTGAGACGAAACGGTCAAAAAAAGAAGAAAGAACTCAGAATACAAAAGGGCACACGGTCATAAATACAAAAAGGTGCAAAGGATCACAAACCTGACTAAACTTGAAAAAAGTTGCATAAATGTATAGAAACAAGGAAACAAGCTTCATTATGAAGGGAAATTAAGCCACTTTTAAACTATTTTGAAAAGCACCATGCAACTAACATTGACTGTCAAACAAATGGGACAAAGGCATAAATACGAGGAGTATAAAGGAGGGGAGAAAGGGTATGGAAGTGTTACAAGGTTGGATAAATGCAAAGATTGCTGTAAGTTTGCCTGTTAGGGTTCTTTTGTGATCAGCTGCAAATTACAAGAGTATACATCCACTAACAAGAACAGAAACTCTCTCAGAACTCTAATCTCGATCTTAAATGAATGCGTCAGTGATTAGCCATCCCTACATGCCTTCTAGGCACAACAAAGGCAAGTTCAAAAAAAGTACGCCATCACGATTTCCTCGTTACAGATCGTTTGAGATATACGGATTAGGTGAACGTGTCTAAACCAAATGAGAGATCACTGGTCACGTATGTAATGGTTAATGTACAGTCAGCTGTTATGGTCTCAATCACTTGTCAATAAATCAAACCAGTGACTGAACGTCAACTTCAATTTCTCTTAGTATGAAAATTTTATAACCTGAGCGTTATATTATGATCAAAGAACGCTGCCTTTACAAATCACTGGATCTGTCGATCAAACAGCACGGGTTTATCAGAAATCGAGTTGCAATAAGATCACTGCATTCACGCTCAACATGTCAATTTTCAATCCGTTTATCAAAAGACAGCTCTCCACAATTCCAGAGTTCAAAGTGCAAATGAGAGCAGAAGAGCTAAATCATGGAGGCTTACCTCGGTGAGTGTTGAAGCTGTTAGTGAGAAGACCGAGGAACCGGACAACAGCAGGACAAACTTCAGCTGTACAACGCACCTGAAGACATGGTACATGAAGTTGAGGTTAACAAGAGGAAACTTAAATGCAGAAGAATAGATTTCCAATTATTTGAGAAGGAAACCTGCCATTCAGAGAGGAGTGGAGTGTGTCCACATCTGGAATAAAGTCTGTATTGAAATGCTGGAATATCCCGATAACTGTAAACAGAAAATGAAAGCTGTGTGTGAGGTGGAGGGATGATGGCCCACAGAGGAGAAAAATTGAAGTAGAATAAATGAAATGCTTTGTGCAGCTGTGATCAGTGTACTTGTGAAGAGTGAGGGTCTATCAGCACAAGTTAGGACTCAAGTCATTGTGCCATTAATGGTGAAGCCCTCCTTGTTTTATTGCAGAAGTTAAGACTTCTAAAGGAAAAAGCAACATGTGAAAGTGAAGATTTAAACAAAAAGGTAAATGCATAAGGGACAACAAAAGGGTATAAATGAAACTGCAAAAAGGTTAATGTCAACATATTCAAAAGGGCATAACTACAGAGAGGCACAGATTAAATACAAAGAGGAACATAAGGCATAGGCTTAATTTAAAGGGTTACCTGAGCAAAGATTAACAGCAACTTAAAGCATTCAGACACTAACTTTAAAAGATTGAAAAGACAGATTTTCAAAAGCAAATTTCCGGATGGCAGGAGAGTGGAAGCTTTGGCAGAGAAATTCAGATTACTGTAATGGGATATCTTCTCTTTTGCAGGCTGGATGAAGACAACCACCCACATTCAGATTAGTATGACTGCATCTCCAGTGTCTGAAGCAATACCTGTGACCAACAGAAATGAGAATACACCATTAGAAGGAGGTCAGGGCTGAGGTTAAGAAACTAACAGGCAAGCACTTTAAAAAGCAAATTACAATGGATAAATTCTTATTGGTTGCAATATAGGCAAATTAAAGACCGGACATTAACAAGCAGTCAGTGACGCGCTGAGCATCATCCCTACAGTGCGTACCCTAAGTTTGGGATGCCCTATCTATCTGACGTCTGTACTTGATTGAATTTCATATTCCTAAACATGTCCCGCAAAAACCACAAGACAGATCAAACACATGCAGTAACACTTACAATAAAGGTTATCAGGATCTCACGGATACAAAATGATCAGTTTAAGTTAGTTGATTGTCAAAGCTCTTTAAACACACATTGGACATATTAGGAACGCAGGTGTTTAAACGGCACATGACACATTGCAAATGGATGGATAGTTTGGATTTGAAGAGCTCATAGGAGTCAGACCTCAGTTTCTTACCAGAACTTCTAGAGACCACATTACATCCTAGACCTTACAGAGAAGACAGAAGAGTTTAAAAGATACAATTCATTACATTTTCCAAAATCTGAAATCTGCTAAAGAGGTTACAAGTTGAAAAATAAAGAAGGCTAAAAGAGACCGTAAAACATCATACTAGGGCTGAGACAATTTAAAAGGATTTAAAACAACAAAAAGGAATGCACTTAATGAAAACAGAAATTGCTGAAACATTGTTACAATTAAATCTCATTCCTCATGACCTATTTATGAGAGCAATACACAAGGGGTATTCATATATACTCAAATTCAGTTTGCACAGTTAGGAGGAAAGCATTGGGCAGGATGCTAAACATTTAGGGGACACGTGGCTTTAGTTTAAATCGCACAGCAATGCCTGGCAAACACTGTGTTTAGTCTGTATACACGGTTTAAACCGGTCTCAAGCAACTCTTCAGAACTTCACCTACAGAGGTTACATTAATCAGAACTTCACCTACAGAGGTTACATTAATCAGAACCTGCATTACATCAGTGAACAAGTCCTGTGCAAACTCAAAGAAATATTCAAACAAAAGTTCCCTAAATTAGATGTTTGAATGTTAAATAAAAAGTTTAATGGATTAATTGAGCGTTCTTGACACAAATACAGAATATAACTAAGTTTACTTTTAAAGTGAAATGAATAGTCTCATTAGAAATGCAGTTTAAATTCAACTCTGAAGAGTTATGGAATGAACGCAAGCTTTTTGTCGAATATAGTTTGTGTTACTCACCCATTTCCAGTGACAATGAAGCATCTGAAGAGGCGATTCTGTTACTCCTCAGATCACTGGAGAATAAAAACAGCCTCAAGTTCACTCAGAACATGGCAGTAACAGGGGGAGAATATCCACCAATGATGAAGACCAAAGAAGTGCAAAAATAATAATATACAAAGTGCCAAAACTGACCAGTTTCCATCTTTACTTTCCCTTCTGTCTTTTGACGGCTCATTCCATCCGTGTCACAAACTGCACTGTCTCTGCTCCAGTCTAACAAAAGAACTCCTCATCACATCCAAACACAATATGACACTTCCACTGAAAATATAAATACACAACCAGACAATGTGCTGTACATTTCTACAATAATAAATAAGAACAAGGGAACACAAACAACATTAAAACATTTCCCACTATCATTAATTCCAAACCTGAGCAGATTCCTGACTCTCTTCCAGGACAGACGGACAATCATGTGCAAGCTCAGTTTGAGGCCATTTATACTCGTGGGTTCAACCATTGATAGGAATGCACACAAACACGAATTAAAGTCACCAAACAACCAAAATCTCTATATGATAAGCTTTCTGTACATGCACTAATTTACAAAATATTATTTAACAGCCATGTATATATATATTTTCTCATTGAAAAACTGTTCATTCCTTTTTTTTTAATTCCCTTTATCTTCTACATTTGGTTTCTCCCACCTCCCATGATGCACCACTGTAAATAAAAGTTCATTTCAGAAGCTGTTATTGGGGGCTGGGATTGGTGTGGATTTTTTGGGACGACAGTTTTCGGTGGACACGAACAACAACAATTGAGGTAGAGTAGAGAACAAAACTTTGCTGTTGTGCAGTCATGGATGAAGATTCTGAAGAATCGATAACGGAGGATAGGGAGGAATTTACGGAAGTACAATCAAGGAAGAAAAATTCAAAATGCAAGAAATCTGCTAAGGATCAGGAAGACAGTGGGGATATGGTGTTACCTGTAAAAGATACGAATAAAAAAAGAACAAAACAAATCAGGAAAATTCAAGAGAACAGACTGTACAAAATATGAAGGAGAATGGTTTCAAAGTAATGCTGACATTTGAAAAGAGTTCTGGAAAGCATCTGCATCCATTAGAATTGTCCAAAGCAATCGATAAAAGTATTGGAGCGGTTATTCTGGCTAAATGTTTAGGGCAAGGGAGAGTGTTGATTATAGTGAAAGATGGAGGGCAAAAAACAATCTGCTCAAGATGAAAGAAATGAATGGGGAAAAGATCATGGTCAAAGAGATTGGAGTATCCAATAATGAGAAGGGAGTAATATATGGAATTCCAACATATATACCTACTGATGAAATTCAGGAAAATATAAAAGGAGGTAAAGTGGTTGATGTGAGAAGACTATATAAGACTAAAGAGGGACAGCGACAGGATAGTATGAGTGTCTTACTGACATTTGAAGGAAAAATCCCTGAAAAGGTACAAATGGGATACATTAGTTATCCAGGAAGAGTGCATGTCCCAATGCCATTAAGGTGTTTTAAATGTCAGCGAATTGGACATGTGGCTGCAGTATGTAGGGGGAAAGTAAGATGTGTTAAATGTGGAGGAGAACATGAATATGACAAATGTACTGAGGTGAATGGACTCAAATGTTGTAACTGTGGTGGTCCTCACAGTGCTGCATATGGAGGATGTAAGGTGCAAATTAAAGCTAGAGAAGTCCAAAAATATAAGGCTGAGCATAAAGTCACTTATGCTGAAGCAGTGAAGGTTTGTGGAAGTAAAGAAGATAGTAGGGAAAAGGTAAGGGACCACAACAAACAAGAGTCAAGGTTCATAGAAACAACAAAAACAAAAGAGAATGAGAGGAAACATGAGTGTGCTATTAAAGATAATGCACTAATAATGACAAAAGAGAACTGTCTAGCCTTTATTGTAAAGGTAATTAATGTCACTGCTATGTTACCAAGTAGATCAGCCAAGATTAAAACAATTCTGGAGGCTGCATCAGAATTCCTAGGGATATCTGGAATGTCAGCAAACATGATACATGAGATTCTTACTCGATCATGCAAGGAGCCTTGTAGCAAACGGTCAAGAATTAAAAAAAATTGTGTTAGATTTAGAAAATAAGCCAAACGTTATTTGTGTACAAGAATCATGGCTCAAGCCAAATCTTCAATTTGTATTAGCAGGGTTCATGTCTGTTAGGAGCGATAGAGTGCGGAAACAAGGGGAGTGTAGTGGCATTTCTGAGAGAAGGAATCATTTATAGGGAATTAAACGAGCTTAAGGATATTGAATGTGTTGTGGTAGAGGTATATCTTGAAAAAGAATCAATTGTTATATATAATTTCTATAACACATGTAAGAAGATTTCAATAAATTTGTTTGAAAAAATTGAAAAAAGTAAAAAGGAATTATGGTGTGGTGATTTTAATGCACATAATTGGATGTGGGGGAGTAAAAATATAGATCACAATGGGGAAGTAATGGAACAAATTATGGATGATAGAGGATATGCTTAAACACAGGAGAAGGTACTAGGTATAATGTAAAAGATAATACAGTATCAAATATAGATTTAACATTAATATCAAATGGAATGGCTGAAATATGTGAATGGAAAGTAAGCAGTGAGAGCACAGTTGGAAGTGATCATTTTCCAATTGTTTGTAAAATAAATGTAAATGGTAATAATACAGGATGTTTTTTACAGAGGAAATGGATCTATGAGAAAGCAAATTGGAATTCATTTAGCAAGTATTGTGAAGCATATACGGATACAGTGGTTGAAGATTCGGTAGAAACATTTTGCAATTCAATTACTAATTTAATTATGGAAGCTGCAACAATATATATACCACAAAGAAATGCCGGGCAGAAAAAGAAAAATATTCCATGGTGGAAAGAAGAATGCAGTAAAGCAGTAAAAGAAAGAAATAAGGCATTTAAAAAACTTAGAAAAAATATGAATATGAGTAATTTGGAGGAATATAAGAAAGCAAGAGCTAAAACAAGAAGAATAATTAAGAATGCCAAGGATGGAGAGAATTTTGTTCTACCATAGGAAAAGATACTCCAATGGATAAAATGTGGAATATGTTAAGAAGTATGAGTGGGAAAGGGAGAAAGTCAACTCAAATACCAGTTTTAATTGAAGGGGATACAGTGGCTGTAACAGATATAAGTAAAGCAAATATATTGGGTAAGGTTTTAGAAAAAGCACATAAAATAGAATTGGGAGAAGAATATGAGTTAAGAAGAAGATATATTTTTGACAAAAATCCAGATATAATGAAGGAGAGAAATAGTAATAATAGTTGTGTAGATTCAGAGTTTACAATCAAAGAACTGAAAATAGCAATACAAAAATGTGGCAATACTGCTCCTGGATGTGATGGGGTAAGTTATATAATGATAAAACATCTGACAGATAGTGTTTTATTAAAGATACTCAATTTATATAATAAAATATGGACAGAAGGAATACTTCCAAAAGCATGGAAGCAAGCAGTAATGATTCCAATAGTAAAACCAGGTAAAAATCCTACAAACCCAGGAAGTTATCGACCTATTGCTTTAACTTCAAACTTATGTAAAATAATGGAGAAGATCATAGTTTATAGATTATCTTATGAGCTAGAAAAAGGGTAAATTATGTAAATATCAATGTGGATTCAGAGGTAAAAGATCAACAATGGATGCATTAATTACGGTCAGTAATGAAATTGAGAAGGCACTTAAAATGAAAGAAATTATGGCAGTAGTATATTTTGACATAGAAAAGGCTTATGATACAGTATGGAGAGAAGGGTTGTTAATTAAAGCATCAAGGATTGGAATAGATGGTAAAATGTATAATTGGATATCACAGTTTTTATTTCAACGAACATTTTACATAGTACAAGTGGGAGCATGTCAGTCCGCAGTTTTTAAAGCAGAAAATGGTCCAAGTCCAATTCTTTTCAACATTATGATTAATGATATTTTTGACAATTTAGGATATGGTATGGGTTGTGCTTTATATGCTGACGATGGGGCTATTTGGAAGAGAGGTCGAAATGTACATCAAGTAATTTCAAGTGTGCAAAAAGCTATTAAAAAGGTGGAAAACCGGAGTATAGAATGGAGTTTTAAAATGTCAACAAGTAAGTCAAGTTATATGTTATTCAGTAAGAAAAAAGAAGTTTATAAAGATATTGATCTAGTTTTATATGGAAAATCACTAGAACAAGTAAAGTTTTTTAAATATCTTGGAATTTGGTTTGATGGGAGATATACCTGGAAAAAACATGTTGAGGAAATGGATAAAAAGTGCAGGAGGATTTTAAATGTGATGAGGGCAATAGTTGGAAAAGAATGGGGAGCTGAAAGAAAATCAATGTTAACAATATATCAAGCCTTGATAAGATCTATAATTGATTATGGATGCATGATTTATGGTTCAGCTTCAGAAACATTATTAAAAAGTTTAGATAGAATACAGTATAGAGCCCTTCGAATATGCCTAGGAGCATCAAAAACAACACCAGTCAATGCGCTATTAGAGGCGAATGAAATGCCATTGAGTTTAAGGAGAGTTAAATTGTCTTTAGTATATCTGTCATCCTTAAAGAGTTATAGTGGAAAACATATAGCTAAATATGTTTTAAATAATTGCTGGGAATACACTAAAAACAAAGGGAGAGGATATGGATGGAACATAAACCAGTTAGCAGAGAAATATCAGGTTGAAAACGTAGAATGTAGTGTGACTCCTGTATGGGGAGAGGTCCCAACACGGATCAGTCCTGAGGTTACAGTGGATTTAGAGATATCAGAGAAGAAAAGAGAATGGGAGGAAATGGGTATGATTAAATATAAAGTAAATAAGTATATACAGGAAAGATTTTACTCAAGTATGCATATTTATACTGATGGATCCAAAGACCCCAAAACAGGGATTACAGGAGTAGGAATATATATTCCAGATTTCAAAATATCCATAACTAAAAGATTAACATCTAAATGATCTATTTATTCTGTTGAAATGGTTGCTATTATAATAGGATTATCATGGGTAGAGGAATTAAATACACATAGAGTAGTGATATGCTCTGACTCCGCTTCAGTATTAACATCCTTATCAACTCATCAGTCTTCTAGAGAAGATTTGATGTGTGAAATATTTACATTATTATGGGGCATACAAAGAAAAGGAGTGGTAGTAGGATTTTGCTGGGAGCCAGCACATGTAGGAATAGCTGGTAACGAGTCTGCTGACGAATTAGCAAAAAATGCTTTAAAAAAGTGAAGGAATAGATTTTAATGTTCCTCTAAGTAAAGGTGAAGTTAAAACTATTATTAAGGAAAGTATTATTAAAGAATGGCAAGAAAAATGGAATACTGATAATAAGGGAAGGCATTTATATAATATTAAAAAAGGTAAATACTCAAAGAAATATATGTGGTACAAATAGGAAGGAAGAGGTAATAATTACTAGAATGAGACTTGGACACACAGGGTTGAATGCTTCATTGTTCATAACAGGAATACATGAGTCTGGTCTGTGTGAAAATTGTGGGGGAAAAGAAACAGTGGAGCATGTGATATATGAGTGTAAAAGGTATGATGAAGAAAGAAAGGAATTAATGTTATATTTAAACAAAAAAGGTAAGGTAAATAAGAATTTGGAATATCTATTAGGATATGATTTTAACAGAGATAGAGTAGGATACATGACATGAATAAAATACTTATATAAGTCTGGGTTAAGTGAAAGGATTTAAATATAGAACTTGGATGGTCTAGTCTATTCTGGATCTTAGGAGACCACAAAATTAGACTGGAGGAGCTGAACACGCAGCGCCAGGTGGGTCCTGGGCAGAAGGAATGGGATAGAGCATATATAATTTACATATAATTAGTATTTTAGATATATAGAAAAGATCAAAAACAGGAACAATTTGATAAATAAACTGCGACTGCATAACAGCAAAAGTAGGTGGCGATATGCACATAGTATGCAATGCGCATACGTGAAAGGAGTAGTATGTTTCGAAACCTCAGTAATCATAAAAGAGTAGGTGAGAAATGCTCGGATGGCCTACTGCGCTCCGCCCAGATTGGGAATCACTCATCATCGGATACTTTTCTATCCCTGCCTTCCCATGAGGCCACAGGAGAGGATACGTCAGGCTGAGGAAAGCGATGCGGGTGTTTTCAAACGTGAGTATTACAAACCAAAATCACGGTTCCCGTGTGTTAAAATCGCATTTTTTGAACTACTGTAGAGTAAACTTTTGAACTGTTGAAGGTGTAAAGTTGTGTAAATAGTTGTGATTGTGCTGTAAAAACACGTTTTATTATGTAAAGCTAACAGAGGAGTTTCAGTAACACATGTAACTTACATCTCCAAAGTGGATTTACATAAACCATATACATCTTAAAGATAAAGATGCTTACTAAATGTTTATTTAACATCTGACAGGAATGTTCGATAAGTAATGCAGATGAGCACTTCACAGCATTAAATAGACATCGGCTCAGAATGATGTGTGTGTTATAATGTAGAGTTCACTGTTTTCAACTCTGCTAACATTACATGAATGTCAGCAATGTAAATAAACAAAGTTACATAAAGTAGCTAACATAAGTTGTCAATTTAATTAGTCCATTAGTACTGTTGATAAACTGAGGACCATAAGCAACTACATTTAAATGTAGTATTGAACATAAATCACAGATGTGTGTGGTGTGTGTACAGGGTGTGTGTTGTGTGTGTGTGTGTGTGTGTGTGTGTGTGTGTGTGTGTGTGTGTGTGTGTGTGTGTGTGTGTGTGTGTGTGTGTGTGTGTGTGTGTGTGTGTGTGTGTGTGTGTGTGTGTGTGTGTGTGTGTGTGTGTGTGTGTGTGTGTTTATCTGGTGGCGAGAGGCTGATGAAGGAATGCTGTCATCAAAGGCTTTGAGTCAGTATACTACAGAAATGAATAAAACATCTATTTAAATCTTAAGTTGTATTTTATTTCAATTTCAAACAGTTATTTCAGCACTTTTCTGATTCTTGATGTCTGTGCGTTTGCTGCAGATCTTCTGTGGTGGAGCAGGGCCTGAAGGCAGGGTAATGGTGATGTGTGGCGAAAACCTGAAACAAAAATAAAAACTAAGATCATTTATTTACTTCTAATACAGAAATCAAATGGCACTGTTAAAATGACTGCTTTTGTATTATGTTTGTTCATGTTTGTAGGATCTGAGATGTCAGGAGACGGGTGTGAGCACTGAGGATCCTGGACCCTCCATCACTTCACCTGCCCTTAGTGCCTCATCTGGCCCAGATGTTGCTGTGGTCTCTTCATTCTCAGTAAACTCAGAGTCAGCGAGAGCTTCTAGAAAAAGACCAAAAGCGGCTTACAGTGCACTTATTACAGGGACGATCCCCCTGGAGCTAAGGGCCTTGCTCAGAGACACACTGGTGGTGGTGATGGCTGTGGAGATCCAACCAGAAACCTTCTGCATATCAGTTCAGTGCTTTAGCTCACTACACCACAAAAGTCAAACGCTATGAAGGACATATGGAGGGCTAGGACAGGCGAAGGTGTTCACGGTGGTCAACTGCTTCATCAATATAAAGCTGCAGAATCGGCACCGCTGAGTTGAGATGGCAGCAGATGTGGCCTTCACCGCCTGCAAATGTGTGATCGTTTGAACAATACGTTTGAATAAAGCTTTGTTTCATGTGTTGACTTTTAATCATTTATTGTACTTTTATTAATTCTTTTACTCATTTATTCAGGTTTCCTATTGTTGTCAGTAAATAAAATATTGTGGAAATTGCTGTGAAGAACAAGCGACAACTTCTCACGTTGAGCACACAAGTGTTTTGTTTAATCATCAAAAAACAACTACACTTCCTCAAGTGGGTGTTAACCCGTGTGACGCTAACACGCATCACCCCATCTTAAAGGGACAACGGTCCCCGAACAGTTATCAAGGATAAAGTACTGCGTTAACACTCAGCAGCATATAGAACCATATTTAACAACAAGGGTAAATTATGTACATCACATTCACTACACACGTCCCCCCAGAATTCACCATAAGAAAAAAAACTAAAAGTCAACGGGGAGGTGGGCGTATCAACCGGCCGCAACGGCTGCGCTGTACCGGGGGTCGGGAGTACCTCTCTGCAGCCGGAGGTGGGGCATAGGGTGTAGGAAGCTTGGGAGTGGGGGAAACAAGGGGCTGGGGCAAAACAGGAGGCCGTCCACGTCGAGGGGGCTGAGCCAAGTCAATAGGCCTGTCCACATCCAAGTGAGCGGGTTTAAGGCGGTCGATTGAGAGTCTTTCTGGTTTACCGCCCGTCCACAACAAAATGTTTGTTCCCTGTCTCCAGAACCCGGAATGGGCCTCGTAGGGTGGGTGTGGCGGGCCCCTGTGAGCATCATGGCGAATGAAAACATAGCCAGCTGCCTGAAGTCCAGTGGGAATGTGTGACTGAGGGAGGCCATGCTGGGAAGAAGGGACGGGTGAGAAAAGCCTTGCATTGCCCAGTAAAGTAGACCGCTGGAGGGTAGCAGACCAAGGAACTGTGGTGCTAGGAACAAAATCCCCTGGCACCCGCAGCGGCTGTCCATAAACAAGCTCCGCAGATGAGGACTGAAGGTCCTCCTTAGGTGCAGTCCTGATGCCTAGCATCACCCATGGAAGCTTGTCGACCCAGTTACTGTCTTTGAGGCTGGCATGCAGGGCAGCCTTCATCGACCTATGAAAGCGTTCACACAGTCCGTTAGCCTGCGGGTGATATGCGGTAGTGCGATGGAGTTTAGCTCCCAGGCTCTGAGCGACAGCATGCCAAAGCTCAGACGTGAACTGCGCTCCTCTGTCAGAGGAAATGTCTGAAGGCGTGCCGAAACGGGCAACCCAGGTGCCAATGAATGCACGTGTCATTTCGATAGACGCCACTGACGTCAGTGGTACAGCCTCAGGCCAGCGGGTGGTCCTATCAACCATAGTTAACAGGTGTGTGAAACCATGAGATGAGGGCAGAGGACCGACCAGGTCTACGTTACGTGGTCAAAACGCGTCTTTCTGGGACTGGGAACGACTCTAACGGGGCTTTAGTGTGGCGGTGTACTTTAGCCCGTTGGCACTCAACACAAGTGTTAGCCCAGTTTCTAACATCCTTCTTAAGGCCATGCCAAACAAACTTTGCTGCAACCAGTCTCTGTGACGCTTTCGAACCTGGGTGGGAGAGACCATGGATGGCATCAAAAACTTGTCGCTTTCCATCCCGAGGACGACCGGCCGTGGACTACCTGTGGAGACGCCAGGAGCGTGGTGCCAGCATCACCAAAAACCACTTCCTCGATCTGCAGCCCTGTTGCTGAGGCCCTCAGGAGTTGTACACCTGGGTCTGTGGTCTGAGTCATCGCCATGCTGTTATAATCCAAACCGAAATGGACTGCCCCTGCCAGAGCACGTGATAGGCAGTCTGCCACATGGTTGTTCTTTCCAGCAACATGCTGCAAGTCTGTGGTGAACTCCGAAATGTAGGAAAGATGGCGCTGCTGGCGAGCAGACCACGGCTCAGCCACCTTGGCCATGGCGAATGTCAGTGGTTTGTGATCCACAAAGCAGTGAAATGTCGACCTTCCAGCAGGAACGAAAGTGTCTGATGGCGAGGTAGAGACCCAGGAGCTCCCGGTCGAAAGTGCTATATTTCCGCTCGCAGGGGAGCAGCTGACGGCTAAAGAAAGCCAGTGGCTGCCAGGCCCCGTTTAGCCACTGCTCGTAAACGGCACCGACAGCGTAGTCTAATGCATCCAAGGTGATGGCAAAGGGGGCTGTAGGAGAGGGATGCGCCAGCATTGTGGCGTTCGCTAGGGCTGCCTTAGTGGCAGTAAAAGCCTTGATTCTGCCCTCAGTCCAGTCTACGGTGTGCTTGGGTTTACCTTTCAAGGCCTCGTGTAAGGGCTGCATGAGCTGAGCGGCTCGAGGAATGAAGCGATGGTAAAAATTTACCATGCCGAGGAACTCCTGCAGCGATTTCACCGTGAGTGGGCGTGGGAACTGTGTTACTGCCTCCACCTTTGATGGAAGAGGGACTGCCCCTTCCTTAGTGACTCTGTGACCAAGGAAATCAATGGTGGAGAGACCAAACTGGCACTTGGCCGGATTGACAATCAGGCCATGTTGGCTAAGCCGCTCAAAAAGGGTTCGGAGGTGCTCCAGGTGCTGAGACTTCGACGTGCTAGCTACAAGGATGTCGTCCAAGTACACGAAAAGGAAAGGCAGGTCCCGCAAAACAGAGTCCATGAGGCGTTGAAAAGATTGGGCAGCGTTTTTAAGGCGAAAGGCATGCGGAGGAACTCAAAAGACCAAACGGCGTGATCACTGCCGTTTTAGGAACGTCCCGTGAATGTACCGGCACCTGATGATATCCCCGGATGAGGTCCACCTTGGAAAATATCACCATACCAGCGAGGTGTGCTGAACAATCCTGTATGTTGGGGACCGGGTATCGGTCAGGTGCCGTTGCCTCACTAAACGCCTGTAGTCGCCACACGGCGCCATCCACCGCCAGGTTTAGGGACGATGTGAAGGGGTGAGGCCCACGGGCTGTCGGACGGCGGACTATTCCCAGGCGCTCCATGTTTGCAAACTCTGCCTTTGCAACGGCAAGCGTCGGTCGGCGCCGAGCGGGCGTGAACAGGTGGGCCAGTGGTGGTGAGATGGTGTTCCACACCGTGTTTCACAGCTAATGCAGAGAAAGTAGGCTGAGTGAGAGGTGAGAAACAGGCAAGTAGACGGTGGAAATCATCAGAAACTGAAAACGTGTTAGATAGTCGCATAGAGTCAGCCCTGCTGAGCGTGCACGTATAGGAGCAAAATGTGACAGCGTCAATCAAACGGCTGTTCTTAACATCCACCAATAGTCCATGCGCGCACAAAAAGTCAGACCCAAGGAGTGGAAAAGCAACTTTAGCTGTGACAAAATCCCAGCCGAAATGCTGTCCTCTGAAACACAATTCGACGTACCTTGTGCCATATGTGCGGATCAGGCTACCATTGGCAGCTTCCAAAGGGGGGCCGTGGCTGTCAGTCACCATGTCTAAACGGGATGCAGGCAGGACGCTCCTCTGTGCTCCCGTGTCGCACAGAAAACGCCGTCCGGAGATGCTGTCGCGGATGAAAAGCAGCCTGCCTACGCGGGCCGACGCTCATGGCCACTACTGAGTGCCGGCCCTGGCATTTCGCCCCGAAACTGCATGGTGGGCGACATTTGTTGGCCTTGGTTCCGAACTTTGCATGGTAGAAACATAAGCCTGACGGTTGTTGAGGGCCAGAAAACTGTTGCCGACGAATTGGTTGCAGCAATGAGTGTGGAGTCATCTCGTGTCGCCGAAGCGATGTGCGCAGGAAAAAATGTGGACTCACCATGTCTCTGACTTGCCAGGAAAAACTTATCAGCCTCCTCAGCTAGTTTCCTACAGTCAGTAATTGTGGTGTTAGCTAGAGCAGCTCTCACTTGGGAAGGCAGCTGACGCAGAAAAAGATGGGTGAAAAGAAAATCGGGTCTGTGCTCACCTAAAAGATCCAGCATACGATCCATGAGCTCGGACGGTTTGCTGTCACCCAGTCCTTGAAGGGAGAAAAGCCTGTTGGCTCTCTCAGCGTCTGACAGTTCAAATGTTTTCAATAAGTGGGCTTTGATTGCTGCATACTTGTCAGTTGCTGGAGGATTTGTAAGAAGGCTCACCACTCTGGATGCTGTTGTATTTCCGAGAGCTGACACAACATAGTAGTATTTAGTTGTATCCGCGGTGATCTCACGCAACGCGAATTGCGATTCGGTCTGAGCGAACCATGCCGAAGCCGATGTTTCCCAGAATTCGGGGAGTTTAAGAGTGACGGCGTTCGCGGTCATGGTAGTGTCCTTTCTCTGGAAACGTCCAGCAGACTAAAATCGGGGTCACCAGTGTGGAAATTGCTGTGAAGAACAAGCGACAACTTCTCACGTTGAGCACACAAGTGTTTTGTTTAATCATCAAAAAACAACTACACTTCCGCAAGTGGGTGTTAACCCGTGTGACGCTAACACGCATCACTCAACTCACCCGGACACCACCTGTTTGAACTGTTACCCTCAGGACGGCGACTCCGATCACTGGCCACTAGGACATCTAGGCACAGGAACAGTTTCTTCCCACAGGCCATTTCCCTCTTGAACAGTTAACCCCCAACCACCCACCCCCAAGGCAAATGCCTGTAAGTGCAATTACTCCACTGCTTAGTGCAATATCTCCTAAACTCAGGTGATTATTCATATTATTTATATTTATTCTTACTCTCCAAATACTGTAAATATTCATAATCTATGTCTTTTCTGACTAAACGAAGTGACCTTATACTGTTTATATTTTTTATTCTTAGAATTTTTATTTATTACTGTTGTATTTGTATTGTATATGTGCACTGGAAGCTTCAGCACCAAAAATTCCTTGTGTGTGAAAGCACACTTGGCAATAAAGCTCTTTCTGATTCTGATTCTGATTCTGATTCTGATCACCCCATCTTAAAGGGACAACGGTCCCCGAACAGTTATCAAGGATAAAGTACTGCGTTAACACTCAGCAGCATATAGAACCATATTTAACAACAAGGGTGAATTATGTACATCACATTCACTACAATATTATTTTATATAATTATTCACATGCATTAATTCATTGCTTGACTGAAAATGTATATGTATTCACATCGGCTGCATTTAATGTGTATTCAAGCATTGCTATGTCATATGACAAGTATTGGTCAGCATTTGTCATTATTATTCTTTTGACGGGCTAACGGTGCAATTCATTCTGGGGTTTATCTTAATTTTTTACAGTGATACTTAATTTTTTTGAGTATAAAATCAGCAGTTTCCTCCAAAGGTGAGATCTTCGAGCAGCTGAAAGACTTCTCTGAGCAGACACTGAGGGAAACCGCACCGGTAGGGCTGTGGAGGCACTGATGCTATGAGCTGTGACCTGAGCAGACACTGAGGGAAACCGCACCGTTAGGGCTGTGGAGGCGCTGATGCTGTGAGCTGTGACCTGAGCAGACACTGAGGGAAACCGCACCGTTAGGGCTGTGGAGGCACTGATGCTGTGAGCTGTGACCTGAGCAGACACTGAGGGAAACCGCACCGGTAGGGCTGTGAAGGCGCTGATGCTATGAGCTGTGACCTGAGCAGACACTGAGGGAAACCGCACCGGTAGGGCTGTGGAGGCACTGATGCTATGAGCTGTGACCTGAGCAGACACTGAGGAAACCGCACCGGTAGGGCTGTGGAGGCACTGATGCTATGAGCTGTGACCTGAGCAGACACTGAGGGAAACCGCACCGGTAGGGCTGTGGAGGCACTGATGCTATGAGCTGTGACCTGAGCAGACACTGAGGAAACCGCACCTGTAGGGCTGTGGAGGCACTGATGCTATGAGCTGTGACCTGAGCAGACACTGAGGAAACCGCACCGGTAGGGCTGTGGAGGCACTGATGCTATGAGCTGTGACCTGAGCAGACACTGAGGGAAACCGCACCTGTAGGGCTGTGGAGGCACTGATGCTATGAGCTGTGACCTGAGCAGACACTGAGGGAAACCGCACCGGTAGGGCTGTGGAGGCACTGATGCTGTGAGCTGTGACCTGAGCAGACACTGAGGGAAACCGCACCGTTAGGGCTGTGGAGGCACTGATGCTATGAGCTGTGACCTGAGCAGACACTGAGGGAAACCGCACCGGTAGGGCTGTGGAGGCACTGATGACCTGAGCAGACACTGAGGGAAACCGCACCGGTAGGGCTGTGAAGGCACTGATGCTGTGAGCTGTGACCTGAGCAGACACTGAGGGAAACCGCACCGTTAGGGCTGTGGAGGCACTGATGCTGTGAGCTGTGACCTGAGCAGACACTGAGGGAAACCGCACCGTTAGGGCTGTGGAGGTACTGATGCTATGAGCTGTGACCTGGCACTCACTGTGGTATAATTACATAGTGGTATATTTAACAATGAACAATCATATGTGTTTGTGTACATTATATACACAGAAGAGAAAAAAAACACAATAACAAGCTTAGATATCTTTGAATAAATCATCTTAATGCAATATTTGTTGTTATTTCATAAACCTGTGATGGAACAGGAGTTAAATTTAACAAGAAAAAGAGGGAAATATAAAAGAGGATTTAGCCCACTTTTGCTTGTGGGTGACATTTTTTTTGTCAGATTAGTAGGGTTAAAATGTATCGCTTATACTACAATACCAAAATATATGGGCAGCTGTTTCTTAAACAAGACCACAAAATTAGAACGTTTAAACCAATAATAATATATAGCTAGATAAATTAAATTAAATATTTTTTTATGAATTAAACCTGTCACACCAGTTGTTGCACTTGTGTTATCATCATTGGTCACATGATAACGTCAACATGGCGCAGAAAGTGCGGATCGCATTCATACTTAACGAGATTTGGATATATAGTACCAACTCTTTTAGCGCTCGTTAAGTAAGTACTTATTGAAATTGAGTACCTACTCAATGAGTATGCGGTTCCGAACGCAGCCATTGTCTTGACCAGGACCACACCCTTAAATGCATTGAAGCAACTGTCATGTGATTGGTTATTTAGATAATTGCATTAATGAGAAATTGACCAGGTGTTCCTAATAATTCTGTAATAATGTTTGTTGTTGGTGGAAAGGAAGAAGACAGGGTCGGCGTTAAACTGAAACTTGTGGGTTTTATTTTGTCAATAACAACACAAACTTGCGCCACACACTCTGTCATAAACTAAACTTAGTCACTGTAAACACAGTATTGTCCTCAGCTGGTCTCTCTCCCTGGCCATTGTTCCAGCGTAGCTTTATCTGGTCTCTACTTACTTACTTACTTACCGCTTGTTTTCCCACTCTCTCCATCTGTGCAGACTTCGCAAAACAACGTGTTGGTATCCTTCATGCGGTGGAGCCACTGCAGGGGGGCGTGGTTCTTGAATTCCCATCCCAGGAGAAAATAGCGGAGGGTGAGGACAGCCCATCAGAACGCCAAACATTCCTTCTCAATGGTGCTGTACTTGGTCTCTTTCTTCGAGAGCTTCCGACTCAGGTACAGCACTCGCCGTTCCTCTCCCTCTATCTCCTAAGACAGAACAACACCCAACCTCCTGTCCGATGCATCAGTCTGCAACAAAAAATTTGAGTCAAAAGTCGGGAGAGTATAAGAGCGGTCAACCACACAGTGCAGCCTTTATCTGGGTAAAAGCCTGCTGGCACAGCTCCGTCGACAGGACCGGATCTGGTGCTTCCTTTTTTAGTGAGGTCAGTCAGTGGGCTGGTGAGGTCTGAATAATTAGGTACAAACCTTTTTGGTCTTCGGTCTCGGACAGGTTGCAATTGTTGGCGTTTTATTAATTTGAGGACATACCTGTCCATGACCCAAGAGGAAACCTTTTTCAGGTTGGCTCCCAGCCCAGCCCCTCTCAGCGACTTCAGCACGGCACACATTCTGCATATGTCCCTGAAAATCATAACTATAGATGATTATATCATCCAAGTACCCAGCATATGCAGTGTGCAGCCAAACAATTTGGTCCATAAGTCGCTGAAAGGTGGCCGGCACCCCAAACAACCTGAAAGGAAGCGTGTAATCCGAATGGCATTGTGAAACCTGTTTTTTCTTTGGATAATGGCATTAAGGGGATCTGCAAATATCCTTTAGTTAAATCCAGTGTTGAATAAAAACGAGGTGTACCAAGCCAATCAAGCAAATCATCAACCCTCTGCATTGGATAAGCGATATTACACAGCATTCACCTTGCGATAATCCACACAGAATTGCATTGAGCCATCCATTTTAGGCACCAAAACTATGGGGCTGTGGGATCACTGTGGGATTCTTCTATTAGCCCCAAATCTAGTTTATCCCAGGTTACCAGTGGGTAGAGACAGAATCAGAATTTAATCCAGAATTAAATGATAGATTAAAATAATTAAAGATGCTGAACTATTCATAAGGCTGTAACAGTTGTAACCAGTACAATAGAACCCAATCACGTGTACTCTACAGGTCCTTCTCAAAAATTAGCATATTGTGATAAAAGTTCATTATTTTCCATAATGTAATGCTAAAAATTTAACTTTCATAATTTTAGATTCATTGCACACCAACTGAAATATTTCAGGTCTTTTATTGTTTTAATACTGATGATTTTGGCATACAGCTCATGAAAACCCCAAATTCCAATCTCCAAAAATTAGCATATTTCATCCAACCAATAAAAGAAAAGTGTTTTTAATACAAAAAAAGTCAACCTTCAAATAATTATGTTCAGTTATGCACTCAATACTTGGTGGGGAATCCTTTTGCAGAAATGACTGCTTCAATGTGGCGTGGCATGGAGGCAATCAGCCTGTGGCACTGCTGAGGTGTTATGGAGGCCCAGGATGCTTCGATAGTGGCCTTAAGCTCATCCAGAGTGTTGGGTCTTGCGTCTCTCAACTTTCTCTTCACAATATCCCACAGATTCTCTACGGGGTTCAGGTCAGGAGAGTTGGCAGGCCAATTGAGCACAGTAATACCATGGTCAGTAAACTATTTACCAGTGGTTTTGGCACTGTGAGCAGGTGCCAGGTCGTGCTGAAAAACTAAATCTTCATCTCCATAAAGCTTTTCAGCAGATGGAAGCATGAAGTGCTCCAAAATCTCCTGATAGCTAGCTGCATTGACCCTGCCCTTGATAAAACACAGCGGACCAACACCAGCAGCTGACATGGCACCCCAGACCATCACTGACTGTGGGTACTTGACACTGGACTTCAGGCATTTTGGCATTTCCTTCTCCCCAGTCTTCCTCCAGACTCTGGCACCTTGATTTCCCAATGACATGCAAAATTTGAGCAACAGTCCAGTGCTGCTTCTCTGTAGCCCAGGTCAGGCGCTTCTGCCGCTGTTTCTGGTTCAAAAGTGGCTTGACCTGGGGAATGAGGCACCTGTAGCCCATTTCCTGCACACGCCTGTGCACGGTGGCTCTGGATGTTTCTACTCCAGACTCAGTCCACTGCTTCCGCAGGTCCCCCAAGGTCTGGAATCGGTCCTTCTCCACAATCTTCCTCAGGGTCCGGTCACCTCTTCTCGCAGCGTTTTTGCCACACTTTTTCCTTCCCACAGACTTCCCACTGAGGTGCACTCTGCACTCTGGGAACAGCCTATTGGTTCAGAAATGTCTTTCTGTGTCTTACCCTCTCGCTTGAGGGGTCAATGATGGCGTTCTGGACAGCAGTCAGGTCGGCAGTCTTACCCATGATTGCGGTTTTGAGTAATGAACCAGGCTGGGAGTTTTTAAAAGCCTCAGGAATCTTTTGCAGGTGTTTAGAGTTAATTAGTTGATTCAGATGATTAGGTTAATAGCTCGTTTAGAGAACCTTTTCATGATATGCTAATTTTTTTAGATTAGGGTTAGGGTTTCATGAGCTGTATGCCAAAATCATCAGTATTAAAACAATAAAAGACCTGAAATATTTCAGTTGGTGTGCAATGAATCTAAAATTATAAAAGTACAATTTTTATCATTACATTATGGAAAATAATGAACTTTTATCACAATATGCAAATTTTTTGAGAAGGACCTGTATATTTGGACCAGTGGGCTCAGAAGATCAGATTCGACCAAGGAGAGAGATTTTGGACAGCAGTGAATACTCAACAACAGGGTTAGGTAAGAAAAGTTGTTGCATTTTAATTTATCAATTTTCTCTTCTTGGAATGTGTAGCTTCTTGTCTTTGTTTTTTTTCTCTTTTTCTTTTTTTTTCAACCTCAGTTGAATTCAACACTTTCCCCATAAACCATTAAATAGAAATTAAAACAAATAAAAAATGTAAAACAAAATTTCACTTCACTTTGAGTACTCAAATTTCAAAGTTCAAATATTTCCCATGAACACTCAGAATGTTTTTTTTTTCTTTCTTTTTTTACCCAACAGTTGAATTTCAAATTCAGTGTTTTCAAAATCTCAGTCCAAGAGATCCACGAGTAGATGAATTCAACAGTCCAGAGGAAATGACATGCAATTTCACTCCTATCATAAGATCTGAATATGTTTCTGTATACTTTTCACAGGAAGTTCAAAGACTCAACGAATTTGAATATTCCTATCTAATATGATTTATGACCTGCAAGGTTGCCAGAGTAATAATTATACACTGTTAATAATAGGCCAGAGGAGAACTGGCACCCGACTGAGTCTGGTTTCTCCCAAGGTTTATTTTTCTCCATCATGCCCTGATGGAGTTTTGGTTCCTTGCCACTGTCGCCTTTGGCTTGGCTTGCTCAGTTGGGGACACTCAAATTATGATCCAAGTTACTCAACTAAATATACAAATTGAATTTATTAATTTGGTCATATATAATTCTATAAACTATCCAAATTAAACTAGCCAAATCAAATTTTGTTGCAATGTTGTCCTGTTTAACACTGTGAAGCTGCTTTGAAACAATCGTCATTGTAAAAGCGCTATATAAATAAAGTTGATTGATTGATTGATTCAACGGGTGGCTCGCCAGTTCAACTCCACTGTTGCATTCGTTGAAAGGAATTGAACAATCCAAGAAAAACAATTGTACTCGCTTCATATCCACAGAACATCAAATGGAAAACACACACACACACACACACACACACAAAACCTGGCCTAATAAACATCACTTAATACCCATTTCCATGTCTCAGTGTCATTCATTTGTATAACTGCCTTGTTTAACATACAAAGCAAATTAACATTGTCACTTCACACAGTATAAATCTTTCTCACAAATATTTAACACTAAATAAATGCATTTCAGAAAATGAACATTTTCACAAACATCTTTAACCACATTTGTCACAAATTTAAAAAATAAAAAAACTACATTAACTCACCAAAGAAAATCATCCAACTGAACATTTGAAGACCCAGGAATCTTCCAATGACACATTTGAAGATAGCATTCACCTACAATCTGCTTTTTCACCCTTTTGTCAAAAAAATATATATTCACCACGTATTGTACAGACCACGTTAACGATAAGATCGCATTGTAACACTCGTTTACATTGCATGAGATTATACATCAACTCTACTTTTATACAGCGCTCAATTTTATGTCATCAATACATAGATAATGATTTAGAAACACAATAAAGCGTTCTTACATTATTCACATCCGATTCTGAACACTAAATCTCCCGGAGCAATATCAGACATCTGCTCTCCTGTCAAGTTCACGGAAAAGGGATGGATCTAGAATGCGCTGCTCGTTAGAGGTGGGCAGATCGATACTAATATCGATAATATCGATACCAACGTTGGTATCAGTATTGATCGATGTCATGATCCTGGTTCTATCCTTCGGTTTGTTGTCCTTTGTCTCCCTCTGCTGGTTAGTTTTCGTATTTCTCCTTTTTCCTTTCTCTCTCACACACACACCCATTATCTCCTCCTCTCATTACCGTCAGCTGGTTCTCATGCTCTTCTCACTTACACACCTGTTCTCTATTTCCCCTTTATGTCCATGCTATATCTATCTCTCTCTCTCTTGTCTATTTGTCGGATTATTGTCTAAAGCTTCACAGACGTATTTTGATGTTTAAGCCTTCTCAGAGTTTATCACCGTTCTGTTCAGTCCTGTCCAGTCTTAGATGTCAGAACGTCACGGGTACCTGCTGCTGTGATTTATCTCTCCTATGCTGTACCCAGCCGCTCCGGGAGTGTAGTAGAGGGCCCATCATCTAGGCCGGTGTCCCGTCCTTCCAGGTGCTTGATCCTTCAGAGCCTCCGGCTGAGAGATTCAGTTTTTGATCCGACCAGCGGATTGCCTTCGACCAGCGGAACGTCTTTCCGTGTACCTTTTGAAAGGAAGATTTTTGTTTATTCCGCCTGAGAGGCGTTGTTCTATTTTCATTAAACAAACTCATTTGCAATCACCTCTGGACCCCTCAGTTCTTTGACAGAATAATCCGACCAACAGAAGGAATGGAGGAGGCTGGAAGTCGCCCCATCCAGGCCGCCGTGGAGATGCAAGGAGCCTTGTTGGGGAGACACGACGAGGAGCTCTCCGCGGTTCGCCGCGCTATGGACTCTTTATCAGCTCGGGTGGCAGATCTCTCTCAGCAGCTCCACGTGGCCCGTTTTGACACCGCTCAGTCTGCCGCACTGGATTCTCCTGAGCCACGGGTAAACAACCCTCCCTGTTACTCTGGTGAACCCACAGAGTGCTTGCCTTTTCTCACCCAGTGCGAGGTCGTTTTCTCACTTCAACCATCGACATACAGTAGAGAGCGGTCTCGCATAGCCTATGTTATCTCTCTGCTCAAGGGTCGGGCCCGCGAGTGGGGAACGGCCATCTGGAACACTGAGGGTGAGTGTTTATCCCAGTACTCCCTGTTTAGAGAGGAGATGCTGCGTGTTTTTGATCGATCTGTCCATGGTCCCGAGGCCTCTCGCGCATTGTCTTCGTTACGTCAGGGACACCGCACTGTCTCCGATTTTTCCGTGGAGTTTCGGACCCTCGCCACCTCCTGCGGATGGAACGAGCCTGCTCTGGTGGCTCGCTTCACGGAGGGTCTTAATGCCGAGATCAGGGACGAAGTGCTGGCCCGGGACGTGCCGACTCGTCTTGACCTCCTTATTGACTCTGCCTTACGTGTGGAGAGGCGGTTTGATCTGCGCCACCGCACTCGCCGCGTCATGCCCACACCCACGTCATCCTCACCCAGTTCTCCGCTCACAGCTGCGGATCCTGAACCGATGCAGCTGGGAGGGATACGGATTTCAGCCAGCGAACGCCAGCGCCGGATCATCAACCATCTTTGTCTGTATTGCGGGTCCGACAAGCACTTCGTTTCTGTGTGCCCAGTAAAAGCCAGTGCTCACCCGTCATAGGAGGGAGACTGGTGAGCGCATCTTCTCTAGTCCCTCTACTACGCTCCCGTACGACTTTTTCTGTCTTTCTCCGCTGGGCTGACTCTTCTGCCACCTGTCCGGTCCTAATAGACTCAGGAGCGGAGGGAAATTTTATGGACAAGAACTGGGCCGTCGAGCAGGGGATTCCCCTGGTTGATCTTCAGGACCAAGCGTCTGTTTTTGCCCTGGACGGCAGTGTTCTTGCCCAGGTTAGCTGTGCTACAGCACCGGTGAGTCTCACCGTATCTGGCAACCACACAGAGACTATTTCTTTTTTAATTTTCAACTCTCCTACTACCCCTTTAGTTTTAGGCCATCCCTGGCTAGCCGAACATAACCCCCATATTAATTGGACTAAGAATTCCATACTCTCCTGGGGTCTTTCCTGTCATGTTAATTGTCTAGTGTCTGCTGTTTCTCCCGTGTCTTCTGTCTCTGTTTTTCAGGAAGAACCAGGATTTGTCCGGGTTCCTGAGGAGTACCTTGATCTGCGGGTGTTCAGTCGTTCCCGGGCCGCATCTCTCCCCCCCAATCGTCCTTATGATTGTAGGATTGAGCTCCTTCCGGGCACCACGCCTCCTCGCGGTAGACTCTACTCCCTCTCGGCACCCGAGCGCAAGGCGTTAGAGAAGTATCTCTCGAATCCTTAAACGCTGGTACTATCGTTCCTCCACCTCTCGGCGGGGCGGGGTTTTTTGTGAAGAAGAAGGGCGGTTCGCTGCGCCCTTGCATAGATTACAGAGGTCTGAATGACATAACTATTAAGAACCGGTATCCTTTACCTCTTATGTCTTCAGCTTTTGAGATCCTGCAGGGAGCGCAGTACTTCACAAAACTAGACCTCCGCAATGCCTATCACCTGGTCCGCATTAAGGAGGGTGACGAGTGGAAGACGGCGTTTAATACACCCCTTGGGCATTTTGAATATCGCGTTTTACCGTTCGGATTAGTCAACGCTCTCCGCCGTATTCCAGGCTCTGTTAATGATGTCCTCAGGGACATGCTAAACTTATTCGTATTCGTCTATCTCGACGATATTCTGATTTTCTCTCCTAATCTCCAAGTTCATGTTCAACACGTAAGACAAGTCCTCCAGCGTCTCTTAGAGAACCGCCTTTTTGTCAAGGCCGAGAAATGCACCTTTCACGCGCCGTCGGTAACATTTCTCGGTTCCGTTATCTCCGCTCAGGGGATCAGTATGGACCCTGTCAAGGTTCGCGCCGTTACCGACTGGCCCCAGCCTGAGTCGCGTGTCGCTCTTCAACGTTTTTTGGGATTCGCGAATTTTTATCGACGCTTTATTCAGAATTTTAGTCAGATAGCGGCTCCTCTCTCCGCGCTCACATCTGTTAAGACTCGGTTCCATTGGTCCGCCGCCGCCCAGACTGCGTTTGAGCGCCTCAAGTCTCTTTTTTCTTCCGCGCCCATTCTTATTACCCCGGATTTAGATAGACAGTTTATCGTCGAGGTCGACGCTTCGGAGGTGGGTGTGGGGGCTATTCTCTCTCAGCGCCTACTGTTGATGGGCGGATTCACCTCGCCTTCTTCTCACATCGTCTTACGCCGGCCGAGCGAAATTACGATGTGGGTAATCGGGAGCTTCTGGCCATTCGTCTCGCGTTGGGGGAGTGGCGTCACTGGCTGGAGGGGTCTGCGGTTCCGTTCGTGGTTTGGACTGACCATAAGAATCTCGAATACATCCGGTCAGCTAAGAGACTTAATGCTCGTCAGGCTCGCTGGTCTCTTTACTTCACACGTTTTGATTTTACCATCTCTTATAGACCGGGGTCCAAGAACCTTAAGCCAGATGCTCTGTCTCGCCAGTTTCCTTCTCCAGAGACCGTGCCTGCACAGGAGGGGATTCTTCCTGAGGGAAGGATTGTGGCGTGGCCAACTGGGGAATCGAGCGTCAGGTTAGAGGCCTTCACGAACGAGACATTCGCTTCATCGCCTCCTGTACTGTCTGCGCCCAGACTAAGAGCAGTAATAGACCCCTGCCGGTTTTCTTAGACCGCTCCTGCCGTCTCGCCCGTGGGCTCAGATTGCCCTGGATTTTATCACTGGTCTTCCTTCCTCCAGGGGTAACCAGGTTATCCTCACGGTTATTGACCGCTTTTCTAAGGCCGCTCATTTCATTCCGCTAGCGAAGCTTCCGTCCGCCAGAGAGACCGCTCAGATAATAGTCGATCACATTTTCAGGATTCATGGTCTCCCCGAGAATGTAGTCTCTAATAGAGGACCACAATTCTCTTCTCTCTGGAGGGAGTTTTGTCGCCTTATTGGGGCCTCAGCCAGTCTCTCCTCCGGGTACCACCCCCAAACGAATGGCCAGGCCGAACGCGCGAACCAAACCATTGGCCGTCTGTTGCGCTCTCTAGCTTTCCGTAATCCTGCGTCTTGGGCAGAACAGCTTCCGTGGGCCGAATATGCCTATAATTCCGCCCCCGCGTCCGCTACCGGCTTTTCTCCTTTTCAGAGCTGTTTAGGTACCAACCTCCTCTCTTTCCTCCTCTGACCTTAAGTCCAAAGTGCCCTCCGTCCAAGCTTTTATTCAACGTTGTAAGCGAACTTGGAGAACGGTCAGGTCTGCACTTTGTAAGTCGCGCTCTGTTACGCTTCGAGCCGCCAATAAGCGTCGCGTCAAGAGTCCCCGTTATGCCTGCGGTCAAAGGGTTTGGCTCTCTACTGCTAACCTTCCGCTTCAATACCCCTCGCGTAAGCTCGCCCCTAAATTCATAGGGCCATTTCGCGTCGTTAGGGTCCTTAACCCGGTTTCGGTCCAACTAAGATTACCAGCTCATCTCCGCCGTGTACACCCGGTGTTTCATGTCTCTTGTTTAAAGCCCTGGGTTCGCGCCTCGTCCCGTCCGGTCTCGTCTCCAGTCCGTGTCGAGGGTTCGCCCATCTATCAGGTTCGCAGGCTTCTGGACGTTCGCCCCAGGGGGAGGGGCCATCAGTTCCTTGTCGATTGGGTGGGTTATGGTCCTGAGGAGAGATGCTGGATCCCCTCCCGGAACGTTCTGGACCGCTCGCTGATTGACGACTTCTATCGCCTCCCAATCTACCTCGGTGCGCCAGGTGGCGCACCTTGAGGAGAGGGTACTGTCATGATCCTGGTTCTATCCTTCGGTTTGTTGTCCTTTGTCTCCCTCTGCTGGTTAGTTTTCGTATTTCTCCTCTTTCCTTTCTCTCTCACACACACCCATTATCTCCTCCTCTCATCACCGTCAGCTGGTTCTCATGCTCTTCTCACTTACACACCTGTTCTCTATTTCCCTTTATGTCCATGCTATATCTATAGGTGCTTCCTGCTTTGCTACTGTTCGACGCTCTTGCTTACTGCTCCGCGCTTTGCTCTATCGCTTCTATATTTTATCTCGTAATTTCGTAATTTCAACTTCTGTAAATCAGCACAGTGCTCAAACAACAAAGCTTGACTTCAATGATAAAATTTGAAACTCTGGTGACTGGATTACTACAAAAAGCGGAATATTTCATCCAACCAGCCTCCCACTGCCATCAGCTTACATTCCGGAGAAGGGAAAACACAGCTGCCTACATTCAAAAGGATAAGAAAATGCCTCCTCTAGAATCGACTTGCTGCACAAACTGCCACAGACTTTTACAGAGGATTGCAGTTCTTGAAACAAAGTTATTTCGGAACCACCGAACCAGACGAATCACACAGAGCTTCAAAATGAACGCCTCAGCACACTGCCGGTGAGTCCCATAAACATAGTGCTACCCAACAGGGGAAACAAATAACTGATCAACACACTAATCGATGGCACAAACAGGAGCAAGACCCAAAGGGACCCGAGACATCAGATTATCACGAGCGCCACATACTGCAACATTAGCATGCTCTACCCCAGACACAAGGATTGCAAACGCTGATTTCCTACCACCAACTATACAACTTGAAAACAGATTTGAAGTATTAATGAATGTGGGTGATGAATCCCCAAATGTGATGAATGTAAACGAACACAGATCGTATCAGCCCGCAGCTAACACTGATACCAACAGGCGCTCAAGGTCGAGCAGACAGCGGCACTCAGCTCAGAGTGCAGCCGAGCCCAGGACTCTGATAGTGGGGACTCCACAGTCAGAAACATTAGCAGCAGGGATACAACTACATGCTGCCTTCCACAAGCTACAGTTTCTGACGTAAACAGGGAAATTCAGAACATTCTGATGAAACATAAGACTGCAAATCGACTTGTCATTCATGGGGAAAATCGATATTCAGAGAGAGCAGTCAGAACTCATTAAGAGGATTTCAATGTACTTTTTGAAACACTTAGAAAACTAAAAGTTCAACCGCTCATCAGTGGACCACTTCCAGCAAGAGGAACAAATAGGTTCTCACGGTTACTTGGGCTTAATACATGGCTGCAAAAACCTGCAACATAAAGGAGTGAACTTCATCGACAACTTTAATCTATTCTGGAGCCAGAGACAATTGTTTACATCAAATGGCCTTCACCCAAACAAACTTGGTGCAAGAGTGCTAAAGGACAATATTCACTTTTCCCTACACCATCCCTCAGCTGTGTGTGCTAACTCACTCGACCTGAATGGCACACACACACCTGAACAGACTATGGACGACTACAGGACTTCATTTCAGCATCTGAATGGACATGCAGCTGACACACTCCACAAGGACACTGATAACATCACGCAGCCACAACAGCCACTGCTCACGGACACACTCCCATCTGAGTCCCGCCCACAGTGCTCACCACAGACAGACTGTGACATATTAGAACTAACACAGATTGAGGGACTGAACAGTAACATCTCTGCCCATACTGTGGAGGTGCACGAAAGGGTGGGCTCTAAAGGGGGTCAGACTAGTGAACTGTTACGCTTTATGACTAGTCTGAACAGGAAACTGCATGAAATGTCTAAGTCACTCCATGAAATGGATGATAACATAATTCAGCCTCCGATAACACCAGAACAACAGCCACCCTCACCAGACATGTTATCCCTCTCACCAGCATCCCCGCTTCTGAGCTTCTCAGAGAGAATGGAGCAAATGGTCTATGCTGGAACCAGACTATCACACTCGATTTCACGAGCCCCGATATCAACCAAAGAGCGCCGAGCCCCACAACCATCAAAGCCTGTGGGCCCAGCTCGCCTCAGCCTCCTCCTGTGAGATTTCTTCGGTCACAACGCCAGGCCAACACCCTCCTCCATCTGCTGTAGGTGAACCCAAAACAACTGATACCAGCTCTCAGTGATGTGTGTTGGGTCCCCGCCATGATAACAGTAACTTTATCAAATGTTTACAGAACGAGCGGGAACCCAGTGTGCCTGTCTCTTTCTCTATTTCAGTTCTGTTACGTGATAGAAAGTGTAAGACCTTCTCAGACCGTATAGCAAACCCATCTAATCTGCTGCCTATTACATGTCAAACTAAGATTACTGTGGGGGAAAAAAATAATACTGTTAAGTTAGCACTTTTAAATATCCGTTCACTTAAGAACAAATCATTTCTAGTCAATGACTTAATAACCACAAACAACCTAGATTTTTTGCTTCTAAATGAAACTTGGCTTGAAGAAAACTGCAGTGCAACAGTCCTCAATGAAACAGCTCCTCCTAACTTTACTTTTATGAGTATGTCCAGAGCGTTTAGAAGAGGTGGGGGTATTGCTGCTCTTTTAAAGATGTCTATCAATGTAAGCAAGTGTCATTTGGTGACTATCTGTCTTTTGAATATCTGGGTATTGTGTTAAAAGGTGCTCCACGATCCTGCTTATCATTGTTTACAGGCCTCCAAAATACTCTCCATCCTTTACTGAGGACTTTACAGAGCTGTTATCAATAATCTCCTCAGAGTTTGATTGTTTTGCCATTGCTGGGGATTTTAACGTTCACATAGACAATGCTGAATCCAGGACAACAAAAGAGCTCATGACTGTTCTTAACACTTTTGATTTGACACAGCATGTACATGGTCCCACACACAATCGTGGACACACTCTAGACTTACTTATCAGCAAGGGTCTAAACATTTCATCAATTGTTGTTAAAGATGTAGCATTGTCTGATCATTTCTGTATTTTCTTTGATATTTCAATCTCTCCTGCCATTGAAGCTAGATCTGTCGCTGTCAAAAAGAGAAGCTTAAATGAGAACACTAGTGAGCTATTTATGAAGGCTATATCTCTAACACCAAGCATATCTGCAGACTCTGTTGATTCTCTCCTTGACTCCTTTAACTCAAAAGTTAAGAGTGTAATTGATAATATTGCTCCTGAGAAAGTCAAGAAAAAGAGTGGAAGACAGAAAGCACCTTGGAGAAACTCAACGGCAGTGCAAATAATGAAAAGACAATGCAGGAAATCTGAACGCATGTGGCGGAAGACAAAACTTATAATCCATTATAACATCTATAAAGACAGCCTTCATGATTTCAATGTGGAACTAGGCAAGGCTAGACAGACCTTCTTCTCAAATATTATAAACAGAAACATAAACAACACGCGCACTCTTTTGCTACTGTAGAGAGACTGACAAACCCCGAGTCACATTCCCAGTGAAATGCTCTCTGACAGCAAATGCAGTGAGTTTGCTTCCTTCTTCTCAGAGAAAATAAATAATATCAGGAAGGCGATCAGCACATCCGTGAGTTGCTTTGGGTCAGTCAGATCAGACCACAACCTCGGAAAGTTACTATGTCTGATTTTGAAGCAATTGATTATAAAATTTTAGAAGAAACGGTGCAGCACCTTAAAACATCAACCTGCCTCCTTGACACACTCCCACTTCTTTTTCAAAAGTGTGTTTAACTGTTTAGAAGCAGATCTGCTAGAAGTGGTAAACTCATCACTTCTCAATGGGAATTTTCCAAACTCCCTTAAAACCGCAGTAGTTAAGCCTCTTCTGAAAAAGAGAAATCTGGATAACTCCATATTGAACAACTACCGACCAATCTCAAATCTCCCTTCTTAGGCAAGATCATTGAAAAGTTGTCTTCAGTCAGCTGAACAAATTCTTAAGCTCAAACGGATACTTTGACAATTTTCAATCTGGTTTCACCACATCACAGCACAGAAACATCGCTCATAAAGATCATAAATGATATTCGCCTCAATACAGATACAGGCAAAACATCAATTCTGGTGCTATTTCGACCTCAGTGCCGCATTCGACACTGTTGATCATAACATACTTCTTGACAGGCTGGAGAACTGGGTCGGACTTTCTGGGATGGTCCTTAAATGGTTCAGGTCGTACTTAGAAGGAAGAGGTTATTATGTGAGTATAGGTGACCATAAGTCTGACTGGACATCCATGACTCGGAGTCCCACAAGGGTCAATTCTAGCACCACTCCTATTCAACCTGTACATGCTGCCACTGAGCCAAATAATGAGAGAGAACCAAATGGCTTACCACAGCTATGCTGACGACACCCAGATCTACTTAGCACTATCACCTAATGACTATAGCCCCATTGACTCCTGTGCAAATGCATTGATGAAATTAACAGTTGGATGAGCCAAAACTATCTCCAGTTAAACAAAACAAAACTGAAATCATTACATTTGGAAACGAAGATGAAATTCTCAAGGTGAACGACATCTTGAGACAAAAGGTCTAATAACAAAAATCAAGTCAGGAATCTTGGTGTGATTTTGGAGTCAGACCTGAGTTTCAATAGTCATGTCAAAGCAATAACTAAATCAGCTTACTATCATCTGAAAACATTGCAAGAATTAGATGCTTTGTTTCCAGGCAAGACTTAGAGAAACTCGCTCACGCTTTCATCACCAGCAGGGTGGACTATTGTAATGGTCTTCTAACCGGCCTTCCCAAAAGACCATTAGACAGCTGCAGCTCATACAGAACGCTGCCAGGATTCTGAGCAGAACAAGAAAATATGACCATATCACGCCAGTCCTCAGGTCTTTACACTGGCTTCCAGTTACATTTAGGATCAATTTTAAAGTATTATTACTTGTTTATAAATCACTCAATGACCTAGGACCTCAATACATTGCAGATATGCTGATTAAATACAAACCCAACAGATCACTCAGATCATCAGGATCAAGTCAGCTAGAAATACCAAGAGTTCACTCAAAGAAAGGAGAGTCTGCGTTCAGCTATTGTGCCAGCCGTAGCTGGAACCAGCTTCCAGAAGAGATCAGATGTGCTCCAACAGTAGCCACATTTAAATCTAGACTCAAAACACATCTGTTCAGCTGTGCCTTTACTGAATGAGCACTGTGCCACTGTACGTCCGACTGATTGCACCTATTCTACTCTATGCATCATCTTAATTTTTATTTTTATTTTATTTTTTATCTATATATACACTGTAATAATTTTATTCTTTTTAAATATCTTTACAACTATATATTTCTATTGTCTTCTTATTTTAAAAATTCTCTTTACAACTGTTTTTAATTATCCTGTTTTATTTTTAAGTCTTACACGTGGTATTCTTAATTCTTATCACTATTTTAATTTCATTTTCATGTAAAGCACTTTGAATTGCCATTGTGTATGAAATGTGCTATATAAATAAACTTGCCTTGCCTTGCCTTGCCTATCTCTCTCTCTTGTCTATTTGTCGGATTATTGTCTAAAGCTTCACAGACGTATTTTGATGTTTAAGCCTTCTCAGAGTTTATCACCGTTCTGTTCAGTCCTGTCCAGTCTTAGATGTCAGAACGTCACGGGTACCTGCTGCTGTGATTTATCTCTCCTATGCTGTACCCAGCCGTCTCCGGGGAGTGTAGCAGAGGGCCCATCATCTAGGCCGGTGTCCCGTCTTCCAGGTGCTTGATCCTTCAGAGCCTCCGGCTGAGAGATTCAGTTTTTGATCCGACCAGCGGATTGCCTTCGACCAGCGGAACGTCTTTCCGTGTACCTTTTGAAAGGAAGATTTTTGTTTATTCCGCCTGAGAGGCGTTGTTCTATTTTCATTAAACAAACTCATTTGCAATCACCTCTGGACCCCTCAGTTCTTTGACAGATCGATACCAACGTGAAAATATCGATACTTAAGTTTCAGTTTCTCTCGTTTTGCGACCTGGCCGTGTTTGTCAAAATGCTGCTGCTGTCACAGAGCAGAGGAAGCTCAAGAGTGCTTCTCGTGCTCGACACTGCTCTCCTCCCCCTCTCCTGTTTTGTACCGTCACGTGACTCACCACTAGCGCTACCACCAGCAGTCAGTCAGAGGCGGCCGAAAATGAGACAACAGCGACTTGTACCATTTGTAGAAGTGAAGTTCACAACATAATTTCGGGAGGAATGAACCCATCTAATCTTTCAATTAGCAACGTACACAAACGCAAGTTCGAGAGGCGTGAACCCATCTAATCTTTCAATCAACCGCAAAGCATATAAGCAGCCTCCTACCTCTTTCAGGCATCAGTCGTTTTGCTTCATCCGGACAAATCATGTCCGATCTTCTGGAAATACAACTTTTCCCGTCAGACGACGACGAACTTCTCAGCGTCCAAGAGACGCCTACCTCTCCTCCTCAACCTCAACCAGGTATTTCCACCCAGGATAGCGATCCGCAGCTTGAGCGACCAGGACGTACAAGAAGACCGCTCTCTCCTCCTCCATCAAGAGTTGCAGGTTCTTCCATCTCTTCTTCTCAGCCTCCCCAGTCTTCATCTCTGCCTACTGGTATAGAGGTTCCGTCAATTCCTCCCATTTCAAATGGACGGTAAACAGTCTCCGCTCAAGCACTCGCTAATGCAGGTGTCCACTTTCCACGCAGATCAACAAAGATCCAACTTTTCGAGCTACTGACAAGCGAAAATAACATTCCCAGTCCTCCTGAACCTCTTCCAAAAACCCCAAGAGAAAAACTCGACGCACCTCAGACATTTGTTTTTCTCGCCGCAGCGGGAAATCTCTATCAAACGCAGCACGCTATCCCCATAGCGATTTCGTACTTCGGCCCGCCGCCATAGCGACCGTTCATACTTCCGCGTCCGCCTCCCGCCTCGTTCCCGGCCAGCAACAGCGGCTGCCGAACATAGTTCCGCAGCGGACCACGCCCAAACAACCCTCAGGTTTCCTTTTCAGGCTTAAGAGCTTCCAGATTTGAGACAGAAACCCTTCTCAATTATTGTCTCTTCCTTCAGCTGCTAATTTCCATCTCAATTCTCACAAAGGGGCAGAATCCAGCGTGAGGTTGCCTCCGCTGAATATTCCACCCCCCCTACACTTTCCTTTCTCTTCAGGTGGTGGGGACAGCGCGAGGATGCCTCCGCAGTCTTTCCCACTCCTTTCTTTTCCTTCTATCTCTCACTCTTTTCCAGCAGCAAACCATACCAGTCAAGAAACGCTTGCAAGGATACCTCAAGCTCAGCCCTTCATGTCTACAGCCCCAGCTCGCTGGCCTTCCCATACCCTCGCATCAGCAGAACCTCAACCACCTCCTCCCCATGCAGTAGCGCAGGAACCTCCACCAGTGTCGTCACAACTTCGCTCTCAAATTCTCGCAGGTGCAGATATAGATCTTCCTTCTCTCCTTACATCAGTCCCTACCAATGAATCCCATCGTTCTTTTGAATGCAGTCCCCTAACCATACACTTAAAAGATTCCACCCCAACTACCAAGCGAGTACTCACTTTTTCAGAATTCTGCATAGCTTTCAGCAGACTAACAGACGTCATAAGTGCTGTCTTTCCCACAAGACGCAAAGAGCTCAATGACTATCTCTCAATCATAGCGGAGCTCAGCCTCTCTTTCGGTGGTAGTCATTTTTACACCTACCACAAACTTTTTTCTGCTAAATGTGCTGCTCGTATCACCCATTGGAACCAATGCCCATATTAGGGTGCTCTCGACCTGGAACTTTACAATAAAGTTTTTCTAGGCGTGCAGAAGCATTTCCTGTGCCATTTGCAGGTCAAGCTCTCATCCAACTTCTTCTTGTCCTCAAATAACAACAGATCCCCCAACTCCCCTGGAACCACAAGTGCCCAAGTCTACATCCTACGTTCCCCGTTCAAGGAACGAAAACACCATTAGTTTCAACTCAGGGAAACAAGTTTGCAACAACTTCAACAACTTCGGCTGTGTTAGACAACGTTGTCGTTTTCTCCACATTTGCAATTTTTGTGGTGGAGCTCATGCTCATTCTGCATGTCCTGTGCGCTGCTCATCAGCAAATAGAAATAAAAATCTAAAAAGTATCTCTCTTCCCTATCATCATTTCTTCTCTTGCAAACGAATTAAAAAACCATCCAGACAAAAACTTCACACACTACCTCATTTCAGGCTTGAAAGAAGGTTTTGATCCAGGTTTGGAAAGCCTACCAAATTCTAGTTTAATCTGCAACAATCTCCAGTCAGCCTCAGCTGAACCAGACAGAGAGGCCCTCATCAAAAAGAAGTGGATTCCGGCTTCATGATTGGTCCTTTCAATTGCCCCCCCTTCGAACTTTTCCGCATAAATCCTATAGGGATAGCCACCAGAAAATTCTCAGGCAAAAAACGCATCATAATCGACCTTTCTGCCCCGCATGGAAAAAATCAACCAAGTATCAACAGCTTAATCCCACTAGAAGAATTCTCACTGCAATATCATGACATAGACCAAGCCATAAATCTCATTAAACATGCCGGCACCGCAGCCTGGCTCGCAAAGGTCGACATTACTTCAGCTTTCAAGGTCATGCCCATCCACCCTGATTTTTGGCATTTATTCAGCATTCGTTGGCAGGAACAATTTTACTTCGCAGTCCGTTTGACTTTCGGCTGCAAAAGCAGCCCAAAAATATTCGATACCCTATCCGAAGCTCTCTGCTGGATCCTACAAAACAACTACGCCATTCCTTTCCTCATTCATCTTCTCGATGATTTCTCATAATCTCCCCCAGCCAGTTTCCCCCAGCAGAACATCTAACCATTGTCCAAAAAGTCTTCTCACAGTTAGGAGTCCCCCTCTCCCTGGAGAAAACCTCGGGCCCTTCTACATCTCTGGAATTCCTGGGAATCAATCTCGATTCCATTAAATTCCAAGCTTCTCTTCCCAAGGAGAAGATAGACAGAATAATAGCCATTTCTCTAAACTTGCTAGAAGCCCCCACTGCAGCAAACGAGACTCTCTCTTCTAGGGCACTTCAACTATGCCATGCATAATTCCCCAAGGCAGGCCTTTCATTTCACATCTTTTGACCCTCGCTACCGCAGCCCAAGGTCTTGATGACATAGTCGAACTAAATCCCCTTGTCGCTCAGATCTCAAACTTTGGACAACATTCCTAAAGCAATGGAACGGGCTCACATTCTTCTACGACGATTTTTTGTCCCAAGCCAGTGACCTCAATCTTTTCACAGACGCTGCCCCATCCATAGGTTTTGGAGGTTACTACGAAGGCCACTGGTTCGCCTCAACCTGGCCTCCTGAGCTAACCTTTTCCCCCCACTCCGACCAATCGATCGCATTGTTCGAGCTATTTCCCATAATCGTAGCAGCCCATTTATGGGGCTCGAACTGGTCATCAAAAACCATTTCCTTTTTCTGCGACAACCAAGCAGCAGTCCACTGCATAAACAAAGGCCGTTCTAATGCCCCAAAATGCCCCGTTCTAATGCCCCTACTGCGACGCCTCATTTGGACATCCGCCTGTAACCAATTCATTGTGAAAGCTGAATATATCCCAGGGCATAAAAACCAAATCGCTAACGCTCTTTCTCGCTTTCTTCCAGAAATTCAGAACATTGGTTCCAGAATCAGACTACAACCCGACACCAGTTCCTCCTATTCAGAACTCATATTCCCATAGACCACCCTCAGTCATCTGCACACCCTTTCTATGGAATCAATATTGCAAGCTGTTTCTCCAAGAACTCTTCGATCCTACTGGACAGCCTGGAATTCCTTTAAAAACTTCCATACAGTTTACAATTTAGCTTTCCCAGATTTTTCCCTCCTCTATAACTTCTTTCATTTCCCACATGAACAGTTCCAAGTCCATTCAGCCAGGATCTATTAAAGTCTACCTCAGCGGCATACATTTCTTTTTCAAAATCATTTATGGTCACGAGTGCCCTGCCATCTCAAATCCCCAGACATCTCTTCTCATTAAAGGCCTACAAAAAACTCACCCAACCAAATCCGATACCAGGCAACCTATTACCATTGACCTCCTAGGCAAATGCCTGACTACCATCCGCTCCGGGGTTTTCCCTCCGAACATAACCAGAACCCTGGACGCCATGTTCATTTTAGCCTTTTTAACTTTCTCCGTGTTTCAGAATTTACAACCAATTCCACTTTCAATCCAGCTAATCATGCAACCGTCTCAGATCTCCAAATTTTAAACCATGACACAATTCGATTCAACATCAAACAGAGTAAAACCGACCAACTAAAACGTGGTCATCCAGTCTTCATTTTCAATCTACCAACACCCATCCAGCCCTATCAGTCCCTTGCCGCATTCCTATCTCAGAGGCATTCACAAATCAATTCTCCGCTCGCACCTTTATTTCTCGACGAGAACAACTACCCAGCATCCAGACATTGGTTCCAGAGAAAACTAAAACCGTCTCGCCAGATCAGGAATTCCTATTAAAAACTTTTCCTCCAACTGCTTCATAGGAGCAGCTACTACAGCGGCACAAAAAGGCCTATCGGAAACCCAGATTAAAATGCTAGGTCGTTGGACGTCCCACACTTTCGAATCCTATGTAAGATCAAACCTCTTCCACATTAGACAAGCCCACCAAACTCTCACATCCTCATAAATCTCGCTGCTTGCCACACGCAGGGCTTTCATACATCTGGTTGCAGTGAGGTACCTCCTGCTCAATTGTTTGCCACCACGCATGGCGTGGCTCTCCCGTTGCGTGGGCCCCCAACCAGATGCAACGCAGGCTCTCCGCTCGAATCGCAGTGTGGGCCCTCCCGCTCGCTTAAACAGGAGCTTTCATGTCTTATGTTTACCGTGGGCTCCCAATTCGACTCGCAGTGAGGGCCATCCTGCTCGAATTGCAGTGTGAGTCTCTTTCGCTCGGGTGCAGTGGGAGCACTCCTTTCTGAATTGCAGTGTGAGCCTTCAGTTTTCTATCTTGAGGGCTCTCCCAGTCAGATTGCAGTGAGGGCTCTCCCATCCGAACAGCGGACTGGAGGAACTCGATATTCGTCCTTGGGTGGTTGCGGGCCATCATGTTCTCATGCGGTGCGGGCCCTCGCCTCAGGGGGAGGGAAGTACTGCGTCAAATTTCTCATCGCAGGCTCTCTCTCTGTGGCGGGTGGAGTGGTTATCGCTGGGAGCAGTTTTGGCCTGCTTCTTCAAGGACAAGGACCTCCTTCCTCACTCATGACATCAAGATCCCCCCGTTATTCCAACCCGGGGGGGTCCCACGTCATGAATGCTAAGGCAGGACGTACTCCACCTCCACCCCTTTCCTCCAGTCCAAACGCTGCTCCCGCAGGAGCAACTAGGAGCGTCACTGCCGCAGCAGTGCTCGCCCACGACCCAGGTCGATAAATACAGCAGCGAGATACATCAAACTTGACTTGCTTCATACACTACCACAGCTATACACATTTTCAGCTTCTTGTCACCTCTCGTCACTTAATTTTTACTCTTTTGGGGGCCGCCTTCCGTAATCAAACTAAAACTCCAGAGCAAACACTGCCATCAATTCCACTCGCATACTATCAGCTTGCTGTCCTAAATCTAATTAGCTTTTTGGGGGGTAAATCCAAGCTCGAGCTGAAGCAGCTCCCTCGAGCCCCTCCACCGCGGACAGCAAGCCAAATATGTTTAAACCTTATCAGCTAAAGAGTATATGGGTAAACGAACTCGTGAAGTGAAGTTCACAACATAATTTCGGGAGGAGTGAACCCATCTAATCTTTCAATTAGCAACGTACACAAACGCAAGTTCGAGAGGCGTGAACCCATCTAATCTTTCAATCAACCGCAAAGCATATAAGCAGCCTCCTACCTCTTTCAGGCATCAGTCGTTTTGCTCCCTCCACCTCCCCAACTCCACCTACTTACATTCATGTTTACCTTTTCTCTTCTTCCTAGCACTAATAGTCCCTGGGGGGGTAAATCCAAGCTCGAGCTGAAGCAGCTCCCTCGAGCCCCTCCACCGCGGACAGCAAGCCAAATATGTTTAAGAGTATATGGGTAAACGAACTCGTAAAAATCTTTAAAATACAGTGGCAATACAACTAATTTGTACAAACATATGAAAAATCACTGACCAGAAAATGCAGAGCTGCAGAAACGGAGAGAGGAGGAGAAAATCTACCAAAAGTTGTTTCTGAACAAAAGCTTTTGTAGTACTGATTAATAACCCAAAATGCAAATCACAAAACCAAATTAAAAGTCATGAAAATTAATTTAGATTTAGGTTGAAGACGCATCCTCCTTAATTATTAAAAAGTATCGATATTGGTATTGGTATCGGTATCGGCGATACTGGCCCTGTATTTACTTGGTATCGGATCGATACCAAATCTAGCGGTATCGCACACCTCTACTGCTCGTACGAATTGCCGCGATAGCGGACGCGTTAATGATGTCACTCAACGTGTGTGTGTCTTCCTCTCCTATAGCAGTAAATGAGTGTGTGTGTGTGTGTCCTCTCCTATAGCAGTGTGTGCGTGTGTGCGTGTGTGTGTGAGTGTGTGTCCGCTCCTATAGCAGTGTGTGCGTGTGTGTGTGTGTGTGTGTGTGTGTATGTGTGTGTGTGTGTGTGTGTGTGTGTGTCCTCTCCTATAGCAGTGAATGAGTGTGTGTGTGTGTTCCTCTTGTAAGGTCGCTGAAATCGCTCCAATGGTGGCAGCGAAGAGCGGGCGAAGGTATCTGCGCATTCGATGTTCTCAGCTGGGCAAAATGGATCTAATTCCAATTCCTCTTTATCTGACTCCATTTTATCATAATTTAGAATTTAGATTAGAATGCCAATTTGGTTATTTGGTCATTTATGTTTAATAGTTAGACACACATTTAATTATTCAGTTTAACCCTTTGTGGAAAGTACCCATTCATGATCTCATAGAGATCGTTAATAATTCCAGAGTAAGTCAGAATAAATCAAAATGTAACAATTTATTAAACAGTCAGGTAAATGTATAATTCCAATTACATAATCAATTCAAAGATCCTCAAAACATCGAATACTCTTAAGTAAAGAGTGAGAGATGCGTTCCTGACTTTCCATACGTAACGTTGGCTGGACACAACGTTATGGGCGAATCTGAATTACAATATTGTGCCTAACTTTCTGCTACACTGCCTTAAGTACTCAGACCAGACAGAAACTTCTTTCAAATGGAAACATATGTTAACAAGGGGAATTTAAATTTAATCACTCTCCCATTTGCCTGGATTGTAAGAAGAGACCAAATGGCTCCAGAAACCACACTCATTATAATATGCAAGATATTTCTAAACTCTTAAAACCATTGTTATCTTCTTGAATATTTCTGTGGGGATGAGATATTTGTACCAGTCGCACTAAGACATTTCCAATGATATCAAACACATATATACTGTTTAGTATTTGTTCGCTTTTAGATCATATAGATTTTGAAACCTCTCCTTGAACTGTCACCTTATCGTGGTGGAGAGGTTTGAGTATCCGAATGATCCTGGGAGCTATGTTGTCTGGGGCTATATGCCCCTGGTAGGGTCTCCCAAGGCAAACAGGTCCTTGGTGACGGGCCAGACTAAGAACAGTTCACAAAAAACCCCTTATGAGTAGAACTACACCGAGGACCGAGACGTCGCCCGGCATGGCGCAGCCGGGGCCCCACCCTGGAGCCAGGCCTGGGGTTGGGGCTCGCATGCGAGCACCTGGTGGCCGGGCCTCCCCCCATGGGGCTCGACCGGGCTTAGCCCGTAGAAGTGACGTGGGGCCGCCCTCCTGTGGGCTCACCACCTGCAGGAGGGAGCGTAAGGGGCCGGTGCATAGTGGATCGGGCGACAGTCGACAGGCGAGGCCCCGACGACCGATCTCTGGACACGGAACCTGGCTTTAGGACGTGGAATGTCACCTCGTTGGCGGGGAAGGAGCCGGAGCTTGTGCGGGAGGTCGAGAGGTACCGACTAGAGATAGTCGGGCTCACCTCCACGCACAGCTTGGGCTCTGGAACCACACTTCTTGAGAGAGGCTGGACTCTCTACCACTCTGGAGTTGCCCATGGTGAGAGGCGGAGAGCTGGAGTGGGTTTGCTTATAACCCCCCAGCTCAGTTGCCATATGTTGGAGTTCACCCGGTGAACGAGGGTCGCTTCCCTGCGGCTTCGAGTCAGGATAGGTCTCTCACTGTCGTGTGTGCCTCACGGGCCAAACGGCAGTGCGGAGTACCCGGCCCTCTTGGAGTCTCTGGGAGGGGTGCTGGAAAGTGCTCCGACTGGAGACTCCATCGCTCTACTGGGGACTTCAATGCCCACGTGGGCAGTGACAGTGACACCTGGAGGGGCGTGATTGGGAGGAACGGCCACCTGATCTGAACCCGAGTGGTGTTCTGTTATTGGATTTCTGTGCTAGCCACGGTTTGTCCATAACGAACACCATGTTCAAGCATAAGGGTGTCCATCAGTGCATCGTGGCACCAGGACACCCTAGACCGGAGGTCGATGATCGACTTTGTGGTCGTGTCATCAGACCTTCGCCATATGTCTTGGACACTCGGGTGAAGAGAGGGGCGGAGCTGTCAACTGATCACCACCTGGTGGTGAGTTGGATCCGATGGAGGAGGAGACTGGACAGACTCGGCAGACCCAAACGCACTGTGAGGGTCTGTTGGGAACGCTTGGCCGAGCCCCTGTCAGAGAGATCTTCAACTCCCACCTCCGCAGAACTCGACCGATCCCGAGGGAGTCTGGAGATATTGAGTCCGAGTGGACCATGTTCTCCACCTCCATTGTCGATGCGGCTGTTCGAGCTGTGGCCGTAAGGTCTCCGGTGCCTGTCGAGGCGGCAATCTCGAACCCGGTGGTGGACACCGGAAGTAAGGGATGCCGTCAAGCTGAAGAAGGAGTCCTATCGGGCCTGGCTGGCTTGTGGGACTCCTGAGGCAGCTGACGGGTACCGCAGGCTGGCGGCTGCAGCCCGGTAGTCGTGGAGGCAAAAATCGGGCCTGGGAGGAGTTCGGTGAGGCCATGGAGAAAGACTATTGGTTGGCCTCAAGAGATTCTGGCAAACCGCTCGATGCCTCAGGAGGGGAAGCAGTGCCCTACCAACACTGTTTACAGTCGAGATGGGCACCTGTTGACCTCAACTGGGGATATCATCGGCGGTGGAAGGAATACTTTGAGGATCTCCTCAATCCCACCGACATGTCTTCCATTGAGGAAGCAGTGGCTGGGGACTCGAAGTGGACTCGCCCATCACCTGGGCTGAAGTCATCGAGGTGGTTAAAAGCTCCTCGGTGGCAAGGCACCGGGTGGATGAGATCCGCCTGAGTACCTCAAGTCTCTGGATGTTGTGGGGCTGTCTTGGCTGACACGCTCTGCAGCATCGCATGGCGGTTGGGGACAGTACCTCTGGACTGGCAGACCGGGTGGTGGTCCTCTTTCAAGAAGGGGACCGGAGAGTGTGTTCCAACTATAGGGGGATCACACTTCTCAGCCTCCCCGGGAAAGTCTATGCCAGGGTACTGGAGAGGAGAATTCGGCCGATAGTGGAACCTCGGATTCAGGAGGAACAGTGTGGTTTTCGTCCCGGTCGTGGAACACTGGACCAGCTCTATACCCTTTTCAGGGTGCTGGAGGGTTCATGGAGTTTGCCCAACCAGTCCACATGTGCTTTGTGGATTTGGAGAAGGCATTCGACCGTGTTCCTCGTGGCATCCTGTGGAGGGTGCTCTGGGAGTATGGGGTTGGCGGCCCCCTGCTTAGGGCTGTTCGCTCCTGTATGACTGGAGCAAGAGCTTGGTTCGCATTGCCGGCAGTAAGTCAGACCTGTTCCCGGTGCATGTTGGACTCGGCAGGGCTGCCCTTTGTCACCGGTTCTGTTCATAATTTTATGGACAGAATTTCTAGACGCAGCCAAGGGCCGGAGAGTGTCCGGTTTGGGGACCATACGATTTCGCCGCTGCTTTTTGGCGGATGATGTTGTCGTGTTGGCCTCCTCAAACCAGGACCTTCAGCGCACTGGGGCGGTTTGCAGCCGAGTGTGAAGCGGCTGGGATGAGAATCAGCACCTCCAAGTCCGAGGCCATGGTTCTCAGTCGGAAAAGGGTGGATTGCCCACTTCAGGTTGGTGGAGAGTTCCTGCCCCAAGTGGAGGAGTTCAGGTATCTTGGGGTCTTGTTCACGAGTGAGGGAAGGATGGAACGAGAGATCGACAGGCGGATCGGTGCAGCTTCTGCAGTAATGCAGTCGATGTACCGGTCTGTCGTGGTGAAGAAGGAGCTGAGCTGTAAGGCAAAGCTCTCGATTTACCGGTCGACCCACGCTCCTACTCTCACCTATGGTCATGAGCTGTGGGTCATGACCGAAAGGACAAGATCCCGGATACAGGCGGCCGAAATGAGCTTTCTCCGTAGGGTGGCTGGGCGCCCTTTAGAGATAGGGGTGAGAAGCTCGGTCACCGGGAGGAGCTCAGAGTAGAGCCGCTGTTCTCCACATCGAGAGGAGCCAGCTGAGGTGGCTAGGGCATCTATTTCGGATGCCTCCTGGACGCTTCCCAGGAGGTGTTCCAGGCACGCCCCACCGGGAGGAGGCCCCGGGAAGACCTAGGACACGCTGGAGGGATTACGCCTCCCGGCTGGTCTGGGAACGCCTCGGGTTCCCCGGAAGAGCTGGAGGAAGTGGCTAGGGAGAGGGAAGTCTGGGCGTCTCTGCTTAGACTGTTGCCCGCGACCCGGCCCCGGATAAGTGGAAGATAATGGATGGATGGATGGATTTTGAAAACGCTTTCCGATAGTCACAGCCTGAGGGGGCCAAGTATGATGGGGGAAGCAACTGAAAGAAACACATGTAAATTAGAGCCATTCTAAGTTGATTCACTCAGTGTGACGTCGTCTGCAAAAAGTGTCCTTTGTTTTACACCAGACAATCTGGCATTACTTTTTAAAGCCTTTCAGTCCGCCTCTCGATCCATTGGGTCAAACTCAAGTGGATCCCATGGGATCATAATTAGACGTTGGTTGATATCTCTTGAGATGTAAATTGTCTTTGTATTGTAAGCAGCTGTAGGGACCTTCTTAGGGCTCTGTGTTCACCGGCTTTACACCCAGTCTCATCAGGTGTATGTAGTTTGAGTTCAGCAGGTGGATTAGTGTCTTTCAGGTGTTCTACCTGTGGTAGGAGTTCAGCACATCATGTTGGCATCGATTCATAGAGTCATCTAGGACCTTGTGACCTGTTCAGTTAACGTGTCACTCCTTCATGGAGAACTTTCTGCTTCTGTAGCACCTTTCTGATGATAATCTGAACCTCCTTGTCCAATCCTCTCACCTCCAACGGTGCGGTTATCTGGGTAGACTTCCATAGGAGGAAGGCTCCTTTGTAGTTACACGCCATTTGGTGCATGACACCTGAAAAGCATCTTAATGACCTCTTAATGACTGAACACTGGTGAACTTGAAGTCATAAGGAACACATAATGCAGCAAAAAACAAAACATAAAAGTAGGTTCATGTCAGATAGTGCGATTGGTACATCTTCTCTCAAGTGTTTTTTCAAGGTCATAAATGGTAGGGTGGTCTCATTTAATCATCTAATTCTTCAATATCACTGTAGTGGTAGTGCAATCTAAGTATTCTTGGTCTGAATTACTCAAGGAAAAGCAGCAAAAAGTCAGTGCAATTTATATATTTAAATATATGATATGCATCAATAAACCATATAAGAATTCAATCACAATTATGAAGGTGTATATTGGTATATAATAACCACTGTGTTTGTTCAGGAATCTCCCAATGTTATTAATGCAGATCTAAATATGATTAGTCATACAATAATGGGGATTGTGTATTCCTGGTAACAGAGTGTGTGTGTGTGTGTGTGTGTGTGTGTGTGTGTGTGTGTGTGTGTGTGTGTGTGTGTGTGTGTGTGTGTGTGTGTGGGCATGTTTTCGTGAAATATCAGGACACAAATGTGTATAATGACATGGGTATGACATAGGTATTACAAAAGAGGGTGAAATATGAGGACGTTCCCATGTCCTCACTTTTCAAAATGCTTATAAATCACACAGGATGAGGATTTTTTCACAGAAAGTAAACTGTGCAGTCTCCTGTGATGGGTAGGTTTAGGGGCAGGGGCAGTGTAGGGGGATAGAAAATATGGTTTGTACAGTATAAAATGCATTACGCCTATGGAATGTCCCCACATTTCACAAAAACAAACGTGTGTGTGTGTGTGTGTGTGTGTGTGTGTGTGTGTGTGTGTGTGTGTGTGTGTGTGTGTGTGTGTGTGTGGGCATGTTTTTGTGAAATATCAGGACACAAATGTGTATAATGACATGGGTATGACACAGGTATTACAAAAAGAGGGTGAAATATGAGGACGTTCCCCATGTCCTCACTTTTCAAAATGCTTATAAATCACACAGGATGAGGTTTCTTTCACAGAAAGTAAACTGCGCAGTCTCCTGTGACGGCAGTGTGTGTGTGTGTGTGTGTGTGTGTGTGTGTGTGTGTGTGTGTGTGTGTGTGTGTGTGTGTGTGTGTGTGTGTGTGTGTGTGTGTGTGTGTGTTATGTACGCTGGCACAGTCAATGACAAAAATAAATTTTGTAATTTTGTAATTTGATTGAAGTTCTCACACTTCAGATTTATCTGTGCTTGATAACGTTTCCGATATTAGCGATGTGTTGAGGAAAACCAGGGGCCCTCTGGTTTGCCAACCATCCCAATATCAGAAGGTTTAAACACTTGGAAGTTTAATTGCAGCAGGTCTGTCTCTGCTTGAGAATTTGCATCATTGACTTGTGATCTGTAGCCATGCATATGTACAATGCATTGTTTTCCCATGAGTTAGTGGATGGTTGTAAATAAAGTCATCATGGGATCTCTATGCTCTGTGTGTGTGAAGCTATCTGGATCTGTTAGTGTGAAAAAATGGGCAATAGATCTTTAGTGAAGTAACACTTTTAGACTCTATGCCATCTTTATCGTCTATGATGTGTAATGTTCAGCCTGAATAGATTTGGTCTATTCCAGGTGATGTTGTCGTGAGTGTAGGGTGTGTTCTATGTTCATGTTTGGGAGATGGGTGGAATCTAATCAATATCAATCTGTGTTGCATAATTTCGTTCCAGTTTTATGCTGGGAGGTCGTGTAGTCATATTGTGAGATGTGAATGACCCCATCATATTTATATTCGCAACCATCTCTCACATCTCAAGTTCTGACAATTTTCCGTTGCCCTGGCTCTGATGCAGGGGGAGGGAGACTTTTGGCCGTCCGACCTCCAAGGAATTGCAATTGTCAACCTGAGATAGAAACAAATTTAGAGAGAAAACAATTTAGAGAGAAACACAGTTAATTTCTGCTGTTGTTTCAGTTTTTAACACTTAAAGCTGCTCTTGCAGTCGAGCCTTCACAATCTGCTGTGTTTGAGCATTATAAACTCCAGTTCTGCTGGAGAATTTTTCAGGATTAATTAAAAACTTCTAGTCGCTCTCATTACAGTTAGTTTGAGTGAAGGATGAATTTGTTTTGTATTATCTGTGCCACACTTCTAGTTTTTCTAGTTCTGTAGGCATAAGATAATATCACAACTCCCCTCCATTTTGGCACTGGGAATTGAACCAATGAAAAGTATTAGAACGTGCTCAAATTAGAAATTGCAAAGGTCAGAGTTATTGAGTCCTATTGTGATGGAAACATTTTCATGGTTAGTGCAATTGTAATTCACACTGTAGCCAGATGGCAATTCTATGCTCCTGTACATGGTTTTACTGCAGCTATATGGGAAATAGCAGAGTTTCCACTCAGAAGACAAACAAATTCAACATAGACAGACACACATGCAACTTGAAATTGCTATACAATTCCAGTATTGCGATTATTCCAATTTACACAAGATACGTGGCCTAGAATGCATAGCATCTCTACAACCTTTACCTAAGTGTTTAATGCAACATTTACAGTAAAGCAATCATGTGTTTTAAAGAATAAACTTAACTAGCCTATGTGCATCTAGTAGCACAAACAACTATAATGTGTGTTCAATGCGCACGTGTTTAGTACAATTAGACATTTGAAAATACAGACAGGATCATTGCCATTTGGATGTTTCAATTATTAAACTCACTGCTATTAGTCTGCTAGCCCACTATCAAGAGAGGTCAATAGCTGAAGATCTTGCATGAACACTGCAGTTGAGGATATTCATGTCAAATCTTTTACATTGTGTTATACTCAGCAATCAAGATTCCGATAACATTGAGCCTCGCACCGGCCGGGTTTACGATCTCTTGCCACAACTCGTCAGTCTTGGTCATTAAGGCAGAGGCGACACACTGATATTCTGGACGTCCGTAACCACTGTGATCATTCCAGAATATTTTTATTCAGTTCTCTTGGATCTGAATTTGCTTAATCAATGCAAAATTGTTTCCAATCAGAGGCCATGACCATTATCAATGAATTAAGCGACCAACTTGCTATAACTCTAATGATAACTTTCTATAATCATGCCGTGGTTTTCCACGTATACGTAATTAGAACAACGTTACAATAATCTGGAATTGAGGTTGCCCTATTTAGATTGGTCTAACAATTTATTATTGTTATAAACGGAATAGACTCGTTTAGCCTATCAACCTCTTACAGTCCAAGTATACATACCTTACGCCAATGTGCTAGTCGGAGCTCTAAAACATCAGTCCGCATCTTAGTCCGTGTAACTAACCTGGGGTGCGTTTCCCGTACAACGATGTAACTCGCTGGTTTAACTACCATAGTACGATGCATCTTTAAAGAAATCAACTAGCTAGTCACTACTGTTTCCCGAAACCATGGTACCTGTGTCGCAAAACCATGGTTTGAACCACATTGGTTGGAGCTGTCGTTATGACGTTCTTCTTCTTCGTCTTCGATCTAATGGCGGACTGGTGCTATGAGCACATATCGCCACCTGCTGTAAATTTGGTTCTTTTCTCTTCGACTGCGCTTTCTTAGTGACGATGTGGAGTAATTACGTTAACAACTCAACATTCATTCTTTGCACAATAAAATATAAACATATATAAACACAATGTTGTCTTCTCTGATCCCAAACATCTATAACTATTAATTTCACAATTTCATATTTATTAATTTCTTATTGAACATTGATAGATCAGCACAATTAAAATGAAAATAAATGATAGGTTTTACTGTTGATCAATGATCACTGTGATTGTTATACTATTGTGTACACCTGTTGCATATTTTGCTTAAGATCATTAGCCTACCTATTTAAGTCCCCTTGCCATACAGCTATGTGTTCATATGACCTACATGAAAATGACGCGAAAACCACAATTTTCAAAAAATGAAGTTACAATTCTTTTGGAGGAGGTGGAGACTAAAAAAATACGGCTATTTTCAAAGCTGAACAATTGTGTAACAAATGCGGATAAAAAAAAATCCTGGGCAGAAATCACCCAAAAAATAAATGCTGCTGGCTATGGTTATGAGCGAAGCCCAGAAGAAGTTAGAAAAAAGTGGACGGACTTCGCAAGTGTGACAAAACGGAGGGCTGCAGCACGTAGAAGGGAAGCAAAAAAGACTGGTGGGGGTATCAACTCCGTTCCTCCTCTGACTGCAGAGGAAGAGAGAGTTTTGGCCATCCTGGGGCCTGAGGCCTTGGAAGGGATCCCTGGAGGCATAGATGCATGTGCGTCAACCAGGGCTTTGAATTCAAAGTTGAGCCCTGGAACATCAGGCCCCTCAACCTGGCCCTGGAACATCAGGCCCCCTCCACCCTGGTCCTGGAACATCAGAATCCCTCCACCCTGGTCCTGGAACATCAGGCCCCTCCACCCTGGTCCTGGAACATCAGAACCCCTCCACCCCGGTCCTGGAACATCAGAACCCCTCCACCCCGGTCCTGGAACATCAGAACCCCTCCAGCCTGCCCCTGGAACATCAGCAATGAGTCCTGGTCTTGGGCTGTTGCTTCCTTCTTCTGACTCCTCAGTCTGAGGCCTCCTCATGTGCTGGGCAACGCTGCGTTCTGGCATTCCAGAAAACCAGCCATTAATCTCCGCCAAAGGAGAAACAGGGGACGTTGTGGCTGCAGTGAGAAGCTGCTTCAGTCGGAGAAGAAGAAATTATCTGAACTCCAGGGGATCAGGAGAGAACTGAGGGCCCTGAAGGAGCAGAAAGGCCAACATCATCAGGAGGTTATGGCCTATAGGAGGGCTAAATTGGAACTCCTGCAACAACAAGCCAGCAAGCCCTCTTTAACCATGTTTCTACCAACAGACAGTAAGTGAAAATTGTGTTATTTACTCAGTATGGAAAGTCAAATCATGTGTGGCTGACAGCCATGTGTGGCTGACAGCCATCTTTTTTTTCAGATCCACAGATGTAACCCTCTTTTTTTGGCTACATTGTTGGCCATTATGCCTCACTTCTGGCAAATGGAGCTCTGGTGAAGCTGTGTGGTGCATGGCATTCAATTTGTTTTTGAGTGATGAAGTTAAAACCCTTCAGCAGTTTAACTGAAATACAAATAAAAAATGTTATGGCCAAATATACTCTTTTGTAATATGTATTTCAAGTGCTTTTCTGATACACTGGGCATTCAGTTTAATATGAGGAAAAGAGCATACTATTGTAACTTGACTCAAAGTAGCATATTAATGCCATATAAAAATGCAGGCATTACTGAGTGAAGCTGAATGTCATCCTTTATTAAATACCTGAATAACGTGACCAAGCCTGATAATGAAACATACGAAATGGAACTTTGATTTTATTTTAGTGGTGAGCCACCATAGACCATAAAGTAAATGAAAATTTTGTTCATTCACAACATTAATATCATCAATGACAATATAAGCCAAACATAACACAAAACACTCTTAAGTACTAAGACTATTCTTAAGAGAAGGATGAAAATTATGAAATAACAGAATGACAACAGTCTATTTTAAAGCAAATCAACATATACAACAATTAATGTTGTACCTTACTATAACAAATCAAAGATGGTAATAATTAATTGTAGTAATTTAATTAATTTAGAATGATTATTAGCCAAGGTGTTTCTATTAACTCAAAAGCAGGTGTACTAATGCCTCTCCTAATAAAACAGTGTGTATGTGTTTTTCAAGTGCTCAACAATGGCAGCTTTACAAAGATTCTTACAGCTGGAGCACAGAAGGCGACTGAGAAGTCAATCAGTTTATATAAATGCCCACATAAGGACAAATTTTACCTCTTGACTCACTATCTGATGATGCAATTTTAAGAAAATTCCGTCTTCCAAGGACCAAGATCCTTGAATTATTTCAGATAGTAAAACCACACCTTCAGAGGGCAACAAGAAGAAACTACGCCTTAAGTCCAGAGGTGCAGTTGTTAGCTACACTGCGTTATTTTGCTGTTGGAAGTTTTATGGAGGTGGTGGGTGATGGCCTGGGGCTCAGCAAGTCTTCAGTCAGCAAAACTGTGACAACAGTAACACCTTTGCTTTTACAGCTGATGAAGAGCATCCTGGTTTTCCCCAAAACTCCAGAGGAAATACAGCTGGCCAATCAACAATTCTATGATCTTGACAACATCCCCAGAGTGATTGGCATCATTGATGGCACCCTAATCCCAGTATTAAGCCCTAAGGTAAATGAGCCCTTGTACATTTGTAGGAAGGGCTATCCAGCCATTAATGTTCAAGTAGTGTGTGATCACCAGGGAATGTTCACTGACATTGTGGCAAAATGGCCTGGAAGCACACATGACTCTTTTGCATGGGCCAATTCGGCAATTTGCCAGATGGCTGAAGAAGGTGGCTTTGGTGATAGCTGGCTCCTGGGAGACAGTGGATATCCTCTTCGCCCCTACCTCTTGACACCTGTGCAGCATCCAGACACCATTGCAGAGGAAAGGTTTAATAGGGCCCATGGAAGGACACGCTCTATAGTGGAGAGGACTATAGGACTGTGGAAACAACGTTGCTGCATCAGCAAGTCCAGTGGTGGCCTGAAGCTAAACCCCACCAAAAGCTGTTCTGTTATTGTGGTTACTGCAATTCTCCACAACATTGCAGTCAGGGAAAACGTCCAGCTTCCTGAGGAGGAAGTTGATGCCGATGGTGAGGAAGATGCTGTTTCTGATGATGACAATGATGATGATCCTTTGAACCCACATCAAGGCAGAATGCATCCTGCAGGAGCAGAAGTCCGAGAACTTTTAATTCAGAATATGTTTGGATGGTAGGCTAATACAGTATTTTACAGTTTGGATACTGTGTTTTCTATTATTTGTTTAATTTAATCTGACATAACTTGTGTTAATAAATAATGTTGTTTATTTGCCTATGTTTTCCCCCAGCAGACTTCACTTAAATACTTTTGCAAACAATAAATATGTATTTGTTTCTTATAACACCATGAGAATATTATATTCTACTACACAAAACTGCTAATTTATAAAAAAAAAATTCTTCATTCATTGACAAACAATATTGTGGTTTGATTGTGTAATATTTTAAATAGCCTATGTTAACGTATGTAAATTAGCCTATAGGCTAATTTAGGATAGGCGCAATAAGCTTTTGCTTCAGCCTATTCCTTTTCAGACTTTATGTTGATTTATGTCATCATCTGTTAAATGTTTAAATGTCAGAATAAAATTAATCTGAATCTGCCAACGTTTCCTTAGCGCTAACCACTGCATGTGTTGCGTATATGTGTAATGCTACAGTACAGATACAATTTAATATTTAAGGGGTAAACCCCTTTTTGTAAAATATTGTTATATGACAATTTGTCTTTGGGAATTTAACAAAGCTACTCACTTGCACACTCACCATTTCTTCGCACAAACTAAACCAAGACTGCGTCCCAACCAGCATAAATAATCCTTTCGGATGGCACTTCGAAGGGAGAATAATTGCGATCGTCACGCTATTATATCGTTTCAAATAATTTGTAATGAAGAAAGCAAATTGTGTAGAACCTAGGCACCTCGACTTTAAGTCATCCAAATTACTTAAAGTGAACGGTGAAACCTTCGAAAGAAATAGGCTATAGGGTCGATAGCTCTGAATAGAACACATCCCAGCTGCTGCGAAATCAATGACGTCGACACGACAAACTAACAAGGAACTATACTTATAACCACGGGTCAAGAGCTGTCGTTCCAACCACACAAGTTTGCGATGCAGTTTGCAGCCGCTCGCTGGAACGATGGTTTCGGAAACACCAAATCGTTGAACTATGCTGATAATGACGGAACTTGCGACCATAGTTGGCCAACGATGCTTTCGGGAAACGCACCCCTGAGCGTAGTTTTGTGGTGTCATGGACACAACATGATCTACTGAGTTATTAACACAACATATATCATAGTAAGTTTAAATGTTTAAAACAAATCATTCGGAAATCAAGGATTTTGAATTATTTTTCTGGTTACAAAACATTACAAACAGCAAAAGTGTGGGAGTTCTGTTTACAGATTTCCCCAGTTTTTTGTCACCTTCCTCCACATAATGTCCTGCTTGGCAATTGTAATACAATGTATATTATATTTTTATTTATAATACAATTATATTAAAAAGAATATCAAATATTAATGTTATTTCTGGTCCATGTTACCTTGTTATTTGATCTGGCTCCATTAATGAAAAAGGTTTTTACTGATTTCTAATACTTCATAAATATGAATAAACGTTTGATTATTCTACTTAACTCTTTACATTTATTGAAATCGTTCATTAGGTTCTCAGAGTCGCACAGGGTCCTTGCACTTTCCATTATGCGGGCCCACGATCACATAACTTGTCAGTCTTGGTAATTAATGCCAAATGTTAGGCGGAGCTCTAAAATCTCAGTCGGCGTGCCTCAAAGCTCCACCCCAAACCGGACTGCAGTCCGTTACTAACCTGACACAGATATGCGGAAACAATGGGTACACATAATGCACTAAAATCAATACTTTCGGAGTATATCAGAACGAAGTCAAACGCAACAACATATTTGTCAAAGTGTATTAAAGACCGTGATTTTGGTTTGGCCCTGCAGTCACAGCCGACTGGCATGTTCATTGCATGCACAACAACAGTCAGGATTAAGGAGGACTCTCTTTGTCGTTGTCGTTAACATCCAATGAACTAGCAGCACATGCTGTGCAGTCCAATCCCTGCTCAAATTCTGTTTTTGAGAGTGAGGTTTCGTATTGTATTTTCGTGTCAATACATTTGAATATGAAAAGGCTGTGGTTCAGGGATGATGTGGCACATTCATTGTATCTCTTTTTAGATTTCAAATTTCATTGATTTAGTCTATTTAAAGACTAATCTGCACGATGGCACAGTGGCAATTTTAACTGATTTACAAAATGTGATAGATTTAGCTTGTGTTACTTCTTTGGCTAAACGCTCCCATGCAACGTGGAGAGAACGTCTGTGTTCTCCGAGTGGGCGTGATATGCACCGTGGGCTCAGCTGAGCCACTCAGAAACATTAAATCATGCGTTTTCTTGACAAAAATAGTAACAATCATCACTATCATTCTGTTTATCAGTTTTAGATTTTAATCTTACCGCCTCTTGATTATTTTTTGTCGAGTATTTTCGATTTTGTAGCAGTAACAGCTATTGGTCAAACAAAAAGTTTTCTGACCTTTAACATATTGCATTGCATCACCCTTGTTACTCCCAATTTTGCTTTTCATAAACAAATGCATTATCAAATCGCATGTTTTCTAATTGTTTCTGAACTTAGATTTTTCATTCTATTGTCTGATCGCTCTCATCGCGCGTTGCACATAGTTAATGAGACAATGGAGACTCATTTAGCTGATTTTATCACATTAGGCTCTAATTTATAGTTCTTCGTCGAGTCTCAGAAAATAGTTCGTTCTAGTTTAGTTTGAATCTCTTGTTGCGTATGCCGACAAGGAGATCTTTAACAATTAATAGCAAGAGTTTTCATTTCTTATCTGCGCTGTTGTTAACCATGTCTGATGTGGTTATATCTATTCAATCAATTCACAAACTCCGGATTTACGGCACGGTCAAACATTCTGGTTTTCCCAAAACATTTCTAAACAAGACAGAATGAATTTGACTTACCACAACAGCTGAAGAAAGAGAAGCTCAAACCTCTTGATGATTTTCGAATCCAATACTTTGCTGAAAAACATGCTGCTCGTCGGCCTCTTCTGTCCGAGTAGCAATCACGTCGGGGTCACCAAGCTGTAAGGCCGCTGTGGGGATGAGATATTTGTACCAGTCGCACTAAGACATTTCCAATGATATCAAACACATATATACTGTTTAGTATTTGTTCGCTTTTAGATCATATAGATTTTGAATACGTTTCCGATAGTCACAGCCTGAGGGGGCCAAGTATGATGGGGAGCAACTGAAAGAAACACATGTAAATTAGAGCCATTCTAAGTTGATTCACTCAGTGTGACGTCTGCCTGCAAAAAGTGTCCTTTGTTTTACACCAGACAATCTGGCATTACTTTTTAAAGCATTTCACTCTCCTATAGCAGTGAGTGTGTGTGTGTGTGTGTGTGTGTGTGTGTGTGTGTGTGTTCCTCTCCTATAGCAGTGAGTGTGTGTGTGTGTGTGTGTGTGAGAGTGTGTGTGGACTGGTAATCCCTACGGTATGGGGACAAAATGTCCCCACAAAGATGGCAATATCCAAATTTTTGTCCTTGTGGGGACATTTTTTGGTCCCCATGAGGAAAACATCTTATAAATCACACTAAGTGATGTTTTTTGAAAAAGTAAAAATGCAGCATGTCTCCTGTGATGGGTAGGTTTAGGGGCAGGGGCAGTGTAGGGGGATAGAAAATACAATTTGTACAGTATAAAATGCATTACGCCTATGGAATGTCCCCATAAAACATGGAAACACAACATGTGTGTGTGTGTGTGTGTGTGTGTGTGTGTGTGTGTGTGTTACATTTAGTCATTTAGCAGACGCTTTTATCTAAAGTGACTTACAAATGAGAGTAATAGAAGCAACCAAGACCAGTCAAGGGCAACAATATGCAAGCACTGTAACAAGTCTCACGGAATCAAACACAAAACATATAGGACAGTTTTTTTTAGTTTTTTTTTAATTAAATAACAAACAGAAACGAATAGAGTGATAAGTGCTATTCTTTATTGGTCAAGTGCTGCTGGAAAAGAAGTGTCTTGAGATGTTTTTTGAAAATGGCTACAGACTCGGCTGCTCGAACTGAGACAGGAGAAGCGTCCAGGTCCGTGAAGAGCCGCGAGCCGTATGTAAGTGTTTTTGTAAATACTCCGTTTTGTTGTATTACTTAGTGTATTGCGTGCTAGAAGAAGGATACATTTCGATTTTGCACTTATCTATCTTGTCATAATTGTACTGTGTTAGCATATTGCATTTGAATTATAACCAGGGCTGTTTTCGCCACGCTGCTATGCAGTCAAACGTTATTGTTATTGTTATTGGTGGCTTTTAGCACAGGTAGTGAGTCATACTTTTCGTTTCGATTCGAGCCATTGACAGGCTTTTGACTTGATCCTTTGGGCTAATTACAAAAGCGTCCACAGCTGTTGTTGCTCAAATAGTAAAAGGTGTGTATTTAATAAGCCTGTCAGCGCTGGCGGAAGCGCCTCGTGTGAAGACCGACTCGGTAAAGACATCTTCTTCGACTCTACCTGTGATCGACTCCACCGAAGAGCGAACACCGACACAGCACTTAAGTATCTAATTTTTCTTTCCTTTTCCACCTTCCTTTCTCTCTTACAATGTGCTTTCAATACATTCCCACTGTCTCTCGACCACGATCCACTGTCACACGCAGAAGGCAGCGCAACACTGCTAATCTGCGCCTAATTCCCTCCTCCACTAATGCCCTCGCTCTCTTTCTGTTGGTCTATGGAACTGTCAGTCAGCTGTCAACAAAGCTGATTTCATTCCGGCCTTTGCCTCTCACTCCACTCTCAATATCTTGGCTTTGACTGAGACCTGGATCCGTCCAGATGACTCAGTAACCCCTGCTGCTCTCTAACAATTTCTCTTTCTCACACACCCTCACACACTGGGAGGGGCGGAGGAACAGGTCTTCTCATTACTAACAATTGGAAATACTCAACCCACACCTCTCTATGCAACAACAACTCATTCGAATACCATGCTATTACAGTCTCAACTCCCGTTAAACTCCATCTTGTAGTCATTTACCGTCCCCCAGGTCAATTGGGCACCTTTGTTGAGGAACTAGATGTGCTGCTGTCCTCATTTCCTGAGGATGGCAGCCCACTTGTAATTCTTGGCGACTTCAATATTCACCTGGACAAACCATATGCTACAGACTTCCACTCCCTCCTAGCCTCATTCGATCTCAAACGACATGTCACCTCACACACCCACAAATCTGGTAACCAACTTGACCTCATATACACACGCAACTGCACTACAGATAACATCCTGGTCAAACCCCTACACACCTCAGACCATTACTTCATCACTTTTAATCTACAACTTACTGCTCCCGCATTCCCAATCCCACAACCAGTTACTTTCAGACGAAACCTACGCTCTCTTTCTCCCTCTCATCTCTCCTCTGCTGTGTCATCCTCTCTTCCTCACCCACACAGTTCTCATCCATGGATGTCAACACTGCAACAGACACTCTATGCTCTACTTTAACTTCTTGTCTAGATAGTATCTGCCCTCTGTTTTCTACGCCAGCACGCCCCACTCCTGCTAACCCATGGTTATCTGATGTTCTTCGTGAACACCGGACAAAACTAAGGGCAGCAGAGAGAAAATGGCGAAAATCAAACGACCTGGCCTGACCTGGGTAAATATCAATCTCTGCTCTCATCATTCTCAGATGATGTCCATGTGGCTAAATCCTCATATTTCCACAACAAAATCACCAGCACCTCTAACACACGCACACTCTTCAGAACATTCAACTCTCTCCTCTGTCCACCTCCACCACCTCCCACCACCTCCTTATCTGCAGACGACTTTGCCCACTTCTTCACAAATAAAACTACAACCATCAGCAGTCAGTTCCACCCCGCACACACAGGATTTTAGATCAGCCACATCCACAGCCAAACATCTTCTCTCATCCTTCTCTACACTCACTGAGGCAGAAGTATCTAAACTTATCCTCTCCAGCCATCCCACCACCTGCCCTCTAGATCCTATCCCCTCACACCTTCTACAAGCCATCTCTCACACTTCTACCAGCACTCACACACATCATCAACACATCTCTCAGCACTGGCCTTTTCCCTAACACATTCAAGCAGGCCCGGTCACCCCACTGCTTAAGAAACCCACTCTAGACACATCACTTCTAGAGAACTACAGACCTATTTCTCTCCTGCCTTACATAGCAAAAACACTTGAGCGGGTTGTTCTCAACCAGGTTTCATTTTTCCTCTCAGTCAAATCAGCTGGACGTTAACCAGTCAGGTTTCAAAAGGCCCACTCAACAGAGACTGCATTACTGTCAGTCACTGAAGCCCTGCGGATGGCAAAAGCTGCTTCCAGATCATCAGTCCTAATCCTCCTCGATCTATCTGCTGCATTTGACACAGTGAATCACCAGATTCTTCTGTCCACCCTCTCATCACTGGGCATCACAGGACTCCACTCCACTGGTTTGAGTCTTACCTCACAGGTAGGTCTTTCAAGGTTGCCTGGAGAGGTGAGGTATCCAAAGCACATCAACTGACCACGGGGTTCCTCAGGGCTCAGTGCTGGGACCTCTACTCTTCTCCATTTACACTACGTCACTGGGACCCATCATACAGGCACACGGCTTCTCATACCATTGCTATGCTGATGACACTCAACTCTATCTTCATTTAAACCAGATGACCCCACAGTAAATGGACGCATCTCAAGCTGTCTGGCAGACATCTCGGCATGGATGAAAGAACACCACCTTCAGCTCAACCTGGCAAAGACTGAGTTTCTCGCCTTCCTGCCAATCCGACTCACGACACAACTTCACCATCCAGCAAGGTTCATCTCTGATTACCCCTCAGGGTCGGTCAGAAATCTTGAGTAATCTTTGACGACCAGCTGTCCTTCAAAGACCACATTTCAAAGACAGCTCGATCATGCAGGTTTGCTCTGCACAACATCAGGAAGATCAGACCATTCCTTACAGAGCATGCAACACAACTTCTCGCCCAGGCCCTTGTCATTTCTAGGCTTGACTACTGCAATGCGCTTCTGGCTGGTCTTCCATCGTGTGCAATCAAAACTCTTTAATTGATTCAGAATGCTGCAGCACGTCTTGTATTCAATGAGCCCAAAGGGCCCATGTCACACCTCTCTTCATCTCTCTGCACTGGCTGCCACTTGATGCCCGCATCAAGTTCAAGGCCTTGACACTCGCCATGGATTTACCACAGGCTCGGCACCAGCATATTTCGACTCGCTCCTACGAGTCTACACTCTACCAGAAGCCTTCGCCAGGTAAGGAGCGTAGGCTTATGGTACCATCACAGAGAGGCATGAAATCCTCTCCAGAACTTTTTCATTCACCGTTCCTGGCTGGTGGAACAATCTTCCTACCTCCATCCGGATGGCAGAATCACTGTCATCATTCAAAAGACAGCTAAAAACTCATCTCTTCCGTGAGCACTTATCATAAAAAAAAAAAAAAAAACTCTTCTCTTTTATTCCTCCTTATTCTAGCTTAAGCTTATTCTATGTAATATCCAAAGCTTGGTATTTAAGGCACTTTTTGCTTTTGCGCCTATTCATGACCGATCGCTTCCTGTACTCCTATGTTGTAAGTCGCTTTGGATAAAAGCGTCTGCTAAATGCCTAAATGTAAATGTAAATGTAATGTAAACAGGCAGGTCATTCCACCAGGTGGGAACGGTCCAGGAAAAGGTCCTAGTGAGGGATTTCATGCCTCTTTGAGATGGCACCACTAGGCGTCGTTCACTTGCAGAACGCAAGCTTCTGGAGGGTGTGTAAGTCTGAGCAAGTGAGTTTAGGTATACTGGTGCAGAGCCTGCAGTTGCTTTGTAGGCGAGCACCAGAGCCTTGAATTTGATTTGTGCGGCTATGTGAAGACTGATGAAGAGAGGCGTGACATGAGCTTGTTGAAGACCACTCTCGCCGCTGCATTCTGGATCAGCTGCAAGGGTTTAACAGTGGATTCTGGAAGGCCCGCTAGAAGAGAGTAAAAGTAGTCCATTCTGGAGAGTACAAGAGCTTGGACCAGGAGTTGAGTGGCCTGCTCTGATAGGAAGGGTCTAATCTTCCTAATGTTGTATTGCGCAAATCTGCAGGACCGGGTTGTTGCAGTAATGTGGTCAGTGAATTTTAGCTGATCATCAATCACAACTCCAAGGTTCCTGGCTATCCCGGACAGAGTTATGGTTGATGAACTGAGCTGAATGGAGAGAGTATGTTGAAGTGCTGGGTTGGCTGAGACCACAAGCAGTTCTGTCTTTACCAGATTGAGTTGAAGGTGTTGTTCCTTCATCCAGGCAGAAATGTCTGTCAGGCAGGCAGCGATCCGAACCCCAACTGTGGGATCATCTGGTTGAAATGAGAGGTAGAGTTGAGTGTCATCAGCATAGCAGTGAAAGGAAAAGCCATGTTTCTTGGATGACAGATCCTAGAGATGACATGTAGATGGAGAAGAGAAGTGGTCCAAGCACTGAGCCCTGAGGAACTCCAGTAGCTATATGATGTGACTTAGACATTTCACCTCTCCATGACACCCTGAAGGACCTACCTGAGAGGTAAGACTTGAACCACTGAAGAGCAGTTCCTGAGATGCCCATCTTCATGAGAGTTGACAGGAGGATTTGGTGGTTAACTGTGTCAAAAGCAGCAGACAGATCCAGCAGGATGAGTACTGAGGATTTGGAAGCTGTTTTTGCCTGTCTCAGTGCTTCAGTAACCGAGAGCAGGGCAGTCTCAGTTGACTGGCCGCTTCTGAATCCAGATTGGTTGTTGTCCAGGAGGTTGTTCTGCGCTACTCTCTCAAGCGTCTTAGCAATAAAAGGCAGAAGGGACACCGGTCGGTAGTTTTCTAAAAGTGCTGGGTTCAGAGAGGGTTTCTTAAGCAGTGGGGTTACCCGAGCCTGCTTGAATACTGTGGGGAAAGTCCCGGTGTGAAGAGAGGTGTTGACGATTTGGGTGAGTGCAGGAGTAATTGAAGAAGTAATGGCCTGAAGCAGGTGAGTGGGGATAGGATCAAGCGGACAAGTAGTGGGGTGTTTGGAAAGGATGAGTTTGGAGACTTCTGCTTCAGAGAGCAGAGAAAAAAAAGGGTAGCGTGTGTGTGACGGTTGATGAGACGTGCATGTCAGTTTGTGGTGCAGAGAATTGGCTGCTAATGGAGGATGTTTTGTTTGTGAAGAAAGATGCAAAGTCGTCAGCTGTAAGAGTTGATGATGGAGGGGGGGGGAGGAGGGCAAAGAAGAGAGGAGAATGTTCTGAAAAGTGTGCGAGAGTCAGAGCAGTTGTTGATTTTGTTGTGATAGTATGTAGTTTTTGCAGTGGAGACATGTGCAGAGAAGGAAAATAGAATAGACTGATACAAGGTAAGATCAGTAGAGTTCTTAGATTTGCGCCACTTTCTCTCTGCCACCCTGAGCCCAGAGCGATGCCCATGGAGAACATCAGACAGCCAGGGGCAGAGGGTGTGAAGTGGCTGGTCTTGATGAAAGGGGGCAAAAGCTGTCTAAACAAGATATTAGAGTGGAGCAAAGAGTGTAAGTAGCACTGTTAGTGTCCAGAGCTGAGAACTGAGCAGGTGGAGGAAGTGAGGATGAAACCATAGTGGATAGACGAGAGGGAGAGAGAGAGAGAGCGTAGATTACGCTGAAAGGTGATCTGTGGATTAGTATGTATCAGCTTGTATCAGGAGTGAGTATGAGGTTAAGAGTGACGAGGAAGTGGTCGGAGGTGTGCAATGGAGTAACTAAAGTGTTGTTGTCTGTAGAGCAGTAGCGTGTGTAGATAAGGTCCAAATGATTACCTGATTTGTGAGTAGCCGTGGTAGATACTCGTTCAAGGTTAAAGGAGGTCAGTAGAGAGGTGAAGTCTGCAGCCTGAGGTTTATCAAGGTGGATGTTGAAGTCACCGAGCAGCACCAGAGGAGTGCCATCTTCAGGAAAGTTGGAGAGTAACATATCCAACTCCTCCAAGAAGTTACCCAGTTGACCTGGGGGTCGATAAACAACAACAACATGGATTTTAGCAGGGTGAGTGATAGTGATTGAGTGTGATTCAAATGAGCTGTTGCCAGAGAGAGATGGTATGGGCTCAAATTTCCAATCCTTTGTGATGAGCAAACCAGTACCTCCACCTCTCCCAATTGGACGAGGTGAGTGCGAAAAGGAGAAATTAGTTGAGAGGGCCGCAGGAGTGGCCGTGTCCTCTGGTTTGATCCAGGTCTCAGTTAGGGCCATGAGACTGAGATTTGAATGAGTGGAGATAGCTGAAATAAAGTCTGCTTTGTTTACAGCAGACTGGCAATTCCAGAGACCAATTGGAATGGACAGTAATGTGGTAGAGGAAATCAGTACCATAAGCAGATTATTAGGATTACGGCATCTTGAATACACAGAGCGTGGTTTACGGTTGGTAGTGGTAATAGTAGAGATTTGAAAGCACATAGTGAATAGGGGTCATATATCAATGTGTTAGGGGTCAGAATAAACAAACGAAAACACGCAAAATACCAAAGGGTTAAAGTAAAAGAAAGCTATACTGAAGTGCCTTGTCGGTGTCCTTGCTCGAGTGGAGTCGCTGGTCTTTACACACTTCGGTCTTCACACGAGGGCTGCAGCAGAGTCCCGCTCTATTTATACACACTCCTTATTGAATTCAGCTGGCTACACCTCGTCGATACTGTTAACTCGCGCGAGGCCACGTGGTCAAACCGTGAACAAACGCTACTTCACAACACAACACACTACACTACACAGACAAACGTACTAAATAACAGCTGAGTTACAAAAACAAGGAGAACAATGATACAGTACTCACACAGTCGTTGCCTTTCCTGTTGCTCGAATGCTTCTCTCTAACTACATGTAAACAATGCTATGCTTATATACAACGCTGGCTTAGGCCACGCCTCGTCGATACTGTTAACTCGCGCGAGGCCACGTCAAAATGTTTAAGATGACCAATCAAATCAAAGTAGGCGAGTTTTATGTTCACTGAAGATGCTCAGCACGAATTAAGGTCATAAAGTGTGAGATACGATGTAAGTAGCTCAACTAAACATTTAATATTTGGCAGCTGTTTTGGGATTGAAATGTTCATTTTGAATTTTGAATCTAAAATAGGCCTTTATAATTTACATGATTTAATGTAATAATTAGTAAATATCAATGTGAGAGGACAAGAAACATTAACAAATCTGTTTTCTTCAAATAAGGCATAAGATTAACAATGGATGTGAAGCTACATATTGTGAATTATTTTTTAAAAATATATTTAACTACATTCGTAGCCTTCAGTAAATTAACTTGTATAAGAAGGTGATAGAAAAAATATTCTGGTTTAGAAAGGAAAAAAAGAGACAGGGCAAGATAACGAGAATGAGAGAAAAAGAAAGAGTGATGGAGATGAGGATAGAGCAGGAATTGACAAATAATCTACTGCCCACTGACTTGGTTTTAAACCTATTTCTCATAAATTTTTGGCCTTCAAACATCTTAAAATGCACATATGTAGATCAGAGAAATCTAAATTTTCTAGGGGGAGCATGACCCCAAACCCAAATAAACTACCTAGCTTGTGTGTGTGTGCACTACTAGTTAGACATTATGATCTTCGGACCTTTGCTTCATTGTTGTTAATGATATGATTATAGATCATAACCTAGATGTGCTGTGTTTGACAGAAACCTGGCTAAAACCTGACGACTACATTACTTTAAATGAGTCCACTCAAGATTATTGTTATAAACACGAGCCACGCCTGAAAGGAAAAGGGGAGGTGTTGCTGTAATTTATAATGATAACTTCAGTATTACTCAGAAGTCTAGTTTCAAATATAATTCCTTTGAAGTTTTGGTGCTTTATGTAACATTGTGTAGTGTAAATGATAAATCCCGCTTTGACATTTGTGTTGGCTACTGTATACAGGCCACCAGGGCACAATACAGACTTTATCAAAGAATTTGCTGGTTTTCTATCAGAGTTAGTACTGGCTGCAGATAAAGTACTAATTGTTGGTGATTTCAATATCCATGTTGACAATGAAAAAGACGCATTGGGATTGGCATTTAAAGACATTATAAACTCTATTGGAGTTAGACAACACGTATCTGGACCCACTCATCGCCTTAATCATACTTTAGATCTAATACTGTCACATGGACTAAATGTTGATACCATTAAAATTCTGCAGCAGAGCGATGACATCTCAGATCATTACCTAATATCATGTATACTTAATATAGCTAAGGCTGCAAAGCCATCCTCTTCAAATATGGCAGGACTATAACCGCTGACTAAAGATTGCTTTATACATAATCTTCCTCATCAGTTCCATCTCCTCAGAATTACAGATAGCCAAGAGGAACTTGATGTTGCAACAGAAACTACTGACTCTCTTTTACTAGCACTTTAGACATAGTTGCTCCTCGGCGCTAAAGAAGATTAAAGCAAATAATCCAACGCCGTGGTACAACGAGCACACTCGGGCCCTTAAAACAGCAGCCAGAAAAATGGAGCGCAGCTGGAAGAAAACAAAACTGGAGGTTTTTCGCAATTTGTGGAAAGAGAGCATGATTGCATACAGAAAGGCCATAAAACTGCTAGATCTGCTTATTTCTCAACTCTTTTAGAAGAAAACAAACACAACCCTAGGTATTTATTCGATACAGTGGCTAAATTAACAAAGGATAAAGCTTCAACTTCTGACGTTTGTAAACAACACAGCAGTAATGACTTTATGAACTTCTTTACTAGTAAGATTGATAACATTAGGAATAAAATTATAACCATGCAGCCGCCTACTACAGTATCACTTCAGACAGAACATTGTAGTCTCACTGAGGAAAATTACACTCATTCACTGCTATAGGAGGAGAAGAATTGGCTAAACTTGTCAAATCATCAAAATCAACAACATGTATGCTTGACCCTATACCGACTAGGCTATTAAAAGAGATGCTTCCAGAGGTCATAGATCCTCTGCTTAATATTATTAATTCATCCTTGACATTAGGATATGTTCCAAAACTTTTAAGTTGGCTGTAATTAAACCACTTATTAAAAACCGCAACTTGATCCTAAAGAATTAGTCAATTACAGACCAATCTCGAATCTACCGCTTTCTATCAAAAATATTAGAAAAGGCAGTGTCTTCACAATTATGTTCCTTTTAGAAAGAAATTGTATATGTGAGGATTTCCAGTCAGGATTTAGACCGTATCATAGTACTGAGACTGCTCTAATTAGAGTTACAAATGATTTACTCTTATCATCTGATCGTGGTTGTATCTCTCATTAGTGTTACTCGATCTTAGCGCTGCATTCGATACTATCGATCACAATATTCTTTTGAATAGACTCGAAAATTATGTTGGCATTAGTGGAACTGCATTGGCATGGTTTAAATCTTACTTATCTGACCGTTATCAGTTTGTAGCAGTAAATGAAGAGATGTCACACCGATCACAAGTTCAGTATGGAGTACCGCAAGGCTCAGTGTTAGGACCGCTGCTTTTCTCCCTGTATATGCTACCACTGGGAGATATCATTAGGAAGCATGGCGTTAGTTTTCATTGTTATGCTGATGATACTCAGCTCTATATTTCTTCACACCCTGACGAAACTTACCAATTCACAAGATTAACGGAATGCATAGCTGATATTAAAAATTGGATGAATAGTAATTTCTGCAACTTAATTCAGATAAAACTGAATTTTTAATTATTGGACAGAAAAGCTCCACAAGTAGTGCCCTAGAATACTGTCTAACCCTCGATGGCTGCTCTGTCAAGTCCTCGTCCAGTGAGGAACCTGGGTGTGCTCTTTGATACCAATCTTTCATTTGAAAGCCACGTTTCTAGCATCTGTAAAACTGCATTCTACCATCTTAAAAATATATCTAAATTACTTCACATGCTTTCAATGCAAAATGCTGAACAATTAGTACATGCTCATGAGCTCAAGGCTAGATTATTGTAATGCTCTACTGGGTGGTTGCCCTGCTCGCCTAATAAATAAACTCCAGCTGGTCCAAAACGCAGCAGCTCGAGTTCTTACTAGAACCAGGAAGTACGATCATATTAGTCCAGTTCTGTCAACACTGCACTGGCTCCTATTAAACATCGCATAAATTTTAAAATCTTGCTTATTACTTATAAAGCAATAAATGGTTTAGCTCCCAGTACTTAAGCGAGCTCTTAACGCAATATACTCCATCACGCCAATTGCGGTCTCTAAACTCTGGCCAGTTGAAAATACCTAGAATATCTAAATCAACTGCAGGCGGTCGATCCTTTTCCTATTTAGCACCTAAACTCTGGAACAGTCTTCCTAGCATTGTTCGGGAAGCAGACACACTCTGTCAGTTTAAATCTAGACTAAAAACACATCTCTTTACTATGGCATACACATAGAACATTTTTAACTTTCTTTATTCAAATCAAATGACTGATTGTTAGGCTGCATTAACTAGGTCAGCCGGAACCGGGAACACTTCCCATAACACCTGATGTACTCGTTACATCATAAAAAGAGTGGCATCCACACTAATGTTAGTCTCTCTGTTTATCCCGAGGTTTACTGCAGTCGGCCGGATCCAGGCCGTGTCCGATCGGATGGTGGACCTGCATCTGGACATGACCAGCTCATCCTGGAGTGTCTGCTGAGACCGTGTCCATTAGTGTCTCCTCTGAATTCGCCACCGAACGTGATCCTCAATTAACCCGCCTCCGCGCAATAACTCCGATCTTTCAAGTATTCATATTCTTGTGTAATCGACGCGCCATCCTAAATGAGCCCGCCTGCAAGGCCATACCCAAAATTTCAATATTCCTATCTAATATGATTTAAGACCTGCAAGGTTGCCAGAGTAATAATTATACACTGTTAATAATAGGCCAGAGGAGAACTGGCACCCCGACTGAGTCTGGTTTCTCCTAAGGTTTATTTTTCTCCATCATGCCCTGATGGAGTTTTGGTTCCTTGCCACTGTCGCTTTGGCCTGGCTTGCTCAGTTGGGGACACTCAAATTATGATCCAAGTTACTCAACTAAATATACAAATAGAATTTATTAATTTGGTCATATATAATTCTATAAACTATCCAAATTAAACTAGCCAAATCAAATTTTGTTGCAATGTTGTCCTGTTTAACGCTGTGAAGCTGCTTTGAAACAATCGTCATTGTAAAAGCGCTATATAAATAAAGTTGATTGATTGATTGATTGATTTGCTTCAAGACATTTAGTTGAATACCTGAGATGTCGTCGATCTGCTGCAGAATTTCAATGGTATCAACATTTATTCTGTCACGGTTCATGAATTCACCTGCTCGCCCTGCACTGCGTCATGTGGTATGTGAGTGTTGGTGTGTGTGGTGGTGGGCGTGGCAGCTGATTATCACTCTGCTGATTACAGCACCAGCCGCCACTTGTTTCCTGGGTCTACTTATACCCAGTGTCTAGCGTCTGGTGTTTGTCAGATCGTAGCTTTGTTTCCCGGTGTTGTGTGTGTGTAGGCATTCTCTCCTTCACCTGCAGGATCGTGGTGTTCCCTAGTACGGACTTCTCTCTGTTGTCTCCCGGAGGATCGCTCCACTTATTCTCGGAGGATCGCTCTGCTCAGTTTATGTGACTGTTCCAGGACAGGTTCTGACCCTATCGGTTTCTGCTGTGGATCTTGTCTACTCCTCACCTGGAGGATCTTCACACACACACGGGATTTCGTCACTTCACCAGCGGTCTTCACTCACGGTTGCACGGACCAGAGATCTGGGTTGTCCATTGGGTCCCTGCGCTGCCAGTGTCGACATCGACGTTCCGTCATCGAACTCTGACTATCGTACTAATCTCATATTATCAATAAAGACATTACTCACTTGCTCTTGAATCCTCTGCCTTTATTCCCGTGACATATTCCATGTGACAATATTAGGTCTAAAGTATGATTATGGCGATGAGTAGGTCCTGACACGTGTTGCCTAACTCCAATAGAGTTTAGAATGTCTTTAAATGCCAATCCCAATGTGTCTTTTTCGTTGTCTACATGGATATTAAAATCACCAACAATTAGTAATTTATCTACGGCCAGAACTAACTCTGATAGAAAATCAGCAAATTCTTTGATAAAGTCTGTATTGTGCCCTGGTGGCCTGTATACAGTAGCTAACACAAATGTTACACGGGATTTATCATTTACACTACACAACGTTACATAAAGCACCAAAACTTCAAAGGAATTATATTTGAAACTAGACTTCTGAGTAATACTGAAGATATTATTATAAATTACAGCAACCCTCCCCTTTACCTTTCAGACGCGCTCGTGATTATAACAATAATCTTGTGGGGTGGACTCATTTAAAGTAATGTAGTCCAGGTTTTAGCCAGGTTTCTGTCAAACACAGCGCATCTAGATTATCTTTAATGATATCATTAACAATGAGCGCTTTTGGGGAAAGGGATCGAATATTCAGCAACCCAAGCTTTATCATTTGATTATCCGTATTATATATATATTGTTTATTTGTTGGACATCAATTAAATTATTACCGTTGAATGGTTTTGATTTTTTTTTGTAATTACTAATTTGCGGAACAGACACAGTCTCTATGTGATAATATCTAGGTTAAATAGTGTCTGTGTGTTGGGATTTTCCTGACTTCTGTAACGGGAGGCAGCTAGCAGGCGGTCGGGTAAGCCAGTCCGTCTGCTTCCTGACCTGGGCCCTAGTGAGTCAAGGTTTAGCTCTAAGACTATATGCCAAATTACTAGAGAGAAGGGCGGCACCACTCCAAGAAGGATGGATTCCGTGACAGCCTCATCCACACAGCATCCTCAATAAACCTGTCTCCGGCGGGATGACTCCGATTGTTTGAATATTCCTAGTTAATAATTCTTTAAATCGATATGTCATCCTCAAAACAACCCGTCTCCAGCGTGTTGCCGCCGATCTTTCGAATATTACACTTTAGTAATTGTTTAATCAATACATCATCCTCAATAAACCCGTCTCCGGCGTGTTGCCTCAGATCTTTCAAATATTCAGATTATGACCTCTGACCTTTAAAATAATAACTTTAATAATAATAATACGCAGTTTGTTAATTGGCCAGAGGAGAACTGCCCCCCCGACTGAGCCTGGTTTCTCCCAAGGTTTATTTTTCTCCATTAGGTCTCCTGATGGGGTTTGGGTTTCCTTAAAACTGTCGCCTCTGGCTTGGCTTGCTCAGGTGGGGAAAAACAATTTTTCATAAATATTTCAAAATAAATCTAATTATTAAACTAAATTAACCATATAGACCAAATTACTGATCTAAAGCCCACATTGTGACTGTATGATAATCAAAATATATTCTGTTGCATTATTTTTCTGTTTAACACTGTGAAGCTGCTTTGAAACAATCTGCATTGTTAAAAGCGCTATATAAATAAAGCTGACTTGACTTGACTTGAATGCTCTCAGCACAACACAGGTGAGCAGAGCAGGAACCAACATGGTTTGATGTTGGTCTTGTGTTATAGAGCAGAGACAGCAGAAGTGCAGCTGCTTTAAATACACAGAGTCAGAGATGATGTTGTGGGTGTGACTGAAATGAACAAAAAATGAGGAATATTATGGAACCTTTTCTTCATCATGCATAAGGGGTCTAATATTAGAGATGTCACATGTACCGAAAATTTGATTTCATAGAAAAAGTTGGATAATTTTTTAATGCTGCTCTGTCACATAAATGCAGTGTTTGCAATTTTATACTTCCAGTTTCTGATTTCACTTGAATTTTTGATGTTTTTTGAAAGTCAGCATCTTTGTTTTTTTTCGCTCCATGGTTACACAGAGATATACGATATCAATGAGGGGAAAAAAATTGTGGTGTTTTTCCTGCTTAAAATTGGACACTATAACAGTATCAATAATAATTTTAAAAAAGTATTTCTTTATTTAAAAAGAAAAAAAAAATTCCTCAAGGCAACATCGTACCACAACAGACAAATTGAATCATTTGAGATTTTCATGTAGAAAAATCCCTACATAAACTTTGGATCATTCTTAATATTTCTCTAATTTACAGAAAGTCTCTATCTTTTATCGTTTTTAAGATATAGCCTTTTGAAGTAAAGATGTCAAAATTGAACATTTTAGGGAAAAACCTCTGGCACCTAAAGGGTTAAAGACATTCTAAACTCTATTGGAGTTAGGCAACACGTGTCAGGACCTACTCATCGCCATAATCATACTTTAGACCTAATATTGTCACATGGAATAAATGTTGATACTGTTGAAATTCTGCAGCAGAGCGACGACATCTCAGATCTTTATCTAGTATCATGTATACTTAATTTAGCTAAAGCTACAAAGCCGTCCACCCGTTTCAAAAATGTCAGGACTATCACTGCTGCGACTAAAGATTGCTTTTTAAATAATCTTCCTCATCAGTTTCATCTCCTCAGCATTCCAGATAGCTTAGAGGAACTCGATGTTGCAACAGAAACTATTGACTCTCTCTTTTCAAGTTCTTTAGACACAGTTGCTCCCCTGCGCTTAAAGAAGATTAAAGAAAATAGTATAATGCCGTGGTACAACGAAAGCACACCTGGGCCCTTAAAACAGCAGCCAGAAAATGGAGCGCAGCTGGAAGAAAACAAAACTAGAGGTCTTTCGTAATTGTGGAAAGAACGTATGATCGCATACAGAAAGGCCGTCAGAAAAACGCTAGATCTGCTTATTTCTCGACTCTCTTAGAAGAAAAAAACACAAACCTAGGTATTTAATCGATACAGTGACTAAATTAACCAAGAATAAAGCTTCAACTTCTGATGTTTGTAAACAGCACAGCAGTAATGACTTTATGAACTTCTTTACGTGTAAGATTGACAATATTAGGAAGAAAATTATAACCATGCAGCCGTCTACTACAGTATCACATCAGACAGAGCATTAGTCAATTACAGGCCAATCTCAAATCTACCCTTTCTTTCAAAAATACTTGAAAAGGCAATGCCTTCACAATTATGTTCCTTTTTAAAAAGAAATGGTATCTGTGAGGATTTCCAGTCAGGATTTAGACCGTATCATAGTACTGAGACTGCTCTCATCAGAGTTACAAATGATTTACTCTTATCATCTGATCGTGGTTGTATCTCTTTGTTAGTGTTACTCGATCTTAGCGCTGCATTCGACACTATCGACCACAACATTCTTTTGAATAGACTCGAGGATTATGTAGGCATTAGTGGACCTGCATTGGCATGGTTTAAATCATACCTATCTGACCGTTATCAATTTGTAGCAGTAAATGAAGAGACGTCACACCAATCACAAGTTCAGTATGGAGTTCCGCAGGGCTCGGTGCTAGGACCATTGCTCTTCACCCTTTACATGCTACCACTGGGAGATATTATTAGGAAGCATGGCGTTAGATTTCATTGTTATGCTGATGATACTCAGCTCTATATTTCCTCACACCCTGAAGAAACTTACCAATTCACAAGATTAACGGAATGTATAGATGATATAAAAAATTGGATGATCAGTAATTTCCTGCAACTTAATTCAGAAAAAAATGAATTTTTAATCATTGGACAAAAAAGCTCCACAAGTAGTAACCTAGAATACTGTCTAACCCTCGATGGCTGCTCTGTCAAGTCCTCGCCAGTGAGGAACCTGGGTGTGCTCTTTGATATCAATCTTTCGCTTGAAAGCCATGTTTCTAGCATCTGTAAAACTGCATTCTACCATCTTAAAAATATATCTAAATTATGGCACATGCTCTCAATGCAAAATGCTGAACAGTTAATACATGCGTTCATGAGCTCAAGGCTAGATTATTGTAATGCTGTACTGGGTGGTTGCCCTGCTCGCTTAATAAACAAACTCCAGCTGGTCCAAAACGCAGCAGCTCGAGTTCTTACTAGAACCAGGAAGTATGAACACATTAGCCCGGTTCTGTCAACACTGCACTGGCTCCCTATTAAACATCGCATACATTTAAAAATTTTGCTTATTACTTACAAAGCACTAAATGGTTTAGCTCCCCAGTACTTGAGTGAGCTCTTAACACATTATACTCCATCACGCCTACTGCGGTCTCTAAACTCTGACCAGCTGATAATACCTAGAATATCAAAATCAACTGCAGGCGGTCGATCCTTTTCCTATTTAGCACCTAAACTCTGGAACAGTCTTCCTAGCATTGTTCGGGAAGCAGACACACTCTGTCAGTATAAATCTAGACTAAAAACATATCTCTTTTCTATGGCATACACATAAAACACTTTTTCAATTAAATGATTATTAGGCTGCATTATCTAGGTCAGCCGGAACCGGAACACTTCCCATAACACCTGATGTACTCGTTACATCATCAGAAGAATGGCATCTACGCTAATGTTAGTGTCTCCGGCGGGATGACTCCGATTGTTTGAATATTCCTAGTTAATAATTCTTTAAATCGATATGTCATCCTCAAAACAACCCGTCTCCAGCGTGTTGCCGCCGATCTTTCGAATATTATACTTTAGTAATTATTTAATCAATCAACTTTATTTATATAGCGCTTTTACAATGACGATTGTTTCAAAGCAGCTTCACAGTGTTAAACAGGACAACATTGCAACAAAATTTGATTTGGCTAGTTTAATTTGGATAGTTTATAGAATTATATATGACCAAATTAATAAATTCTATTTGTATATTTAGTTGAGTAACTTGGATCATAATTTGAGTGTCCCCAACTGAGCAAGCCAAGCCAAAGGCGACAGTGGCAAGGAACCAAAACTCCATCAGGGCATGATGAAGAAAATAAACCTTGGGAGAAACCAGACTCAGTCGGGTGCCAGTTCTCCTCTGGCCTATTATTAACAGTGTATAATTATTACTCTGGCAACCTTGCAGGTCTTAAATCATATTAGATAGGAATATTGAAATTTTGGGTATGACGACGAGACGGGCTCATTTAGGATGGCGCGTCGATTACACAAGAAGATCGGAGTTATTGCGCCCGAGACGGGTTAATTGAGGATCACGCCCGTGAGGCGAATTCAGAGGAGACACTAATGGACACGGTCTCAGCAGACACTCCAGGATGAGCTGGTCATGTCCAGATGCAGGTCCACCATCCGATCCGACACGGCCTGATCCGCCGACTGCAGTAAACCTCGGATAAACAGAGAGACTAACATTAGTGTGGATGCCACTTTTTTATGATGTAACGAGTACATCAGGTGTTATGGGAAGTGTTCCCGGTTCCGGCTGACCTAGTTAATGCAGCCTAACAATCAGTCATTTGATTTGAATAAAGAAAGTTAAAAATGTTCTATGTGCCATAGTAAAGAGATGTGTTTTTAGTCTAGATTTAAACTGACAGAGTGTGTCTGCTTCCAACAATGCTAGGAAGACTGTTCCAGAGTTTAAGTGCTAAATAGGAAAAGGATCGACCGCCTGCAGTTGATTTAGATATTCTAGGTATTTTCAACTGGCCAGAGTTTAGAGACCGCAATTGACGTGATGGAGTATATTGCGTTAAGAGCTCGCTAAGTACTGGGGAGCTAAACCATTTATTGCTTTATAAGTAATAAGCAAGATTTTAAAATTTATGCGATGTTTAATAGGAGCCAGTGCAGTGTTGACAGAACTGGACTAATATGATCGCATTTCCTGGTTCTAGTAAGAACTCGAGCTGCTGCGCTTTTGGACCAGCTGGAGTTTATTTATTAGGCGAGCAGGGCAACCACCCAGTAGAGCATTACAATAATCTAGCCTTGAGCTCATGAACGCATGTACTAGTTGTTCAGCATTTTGCATTGAAAGCATGTGACGTAATTTAGATATATTTTTAAGATGGTAGAATGCAGTTTTACAGATGCTTGAAACGTGGCTTTCAAATGAAAGATTGGTATCAAAGAGCACACCCAGGTTCCTCACTGACGACGAGGACTTGACAGAGCAGCCATCGAGGGTTAGACAGTATTCTAGGCACTACTTGTGGAGCTTTTCTGTCCAATAATTAAAAATTCAGTTTTATCTGAATTAAGTTGCAGGAAATTACTATTCATCCAATTTTTAATATCAGCTATGCATTCCGTTAATCTTGTGAATTGGTAAGTTTCGTCAGGGTGTGAAGAAATATAGAGCTGAGTATCATCAGCATAACAATGAAAACTAACGCCATGCTTCCTAATGATATCTCCCAGTGGTAGCATATACAGGGTGAAAAGCAACGGTCCTAACACTGAGCCTTATGGTACTCCATACTGAACTTGTGATCGTGTGACATCTCTTCATTTACTGCTACAAACTGATAACGGTCAGATAAGTAAGATTTAAACCATGCCAATGCAGTTCCACTAATGCCAACATAATTTTCGAGTCTATTCAAAAGAATATTGTGATCGATAGTATCGAATGCAGCGCTAAGATCGAGTAACACTAATAGAGAGATACAACCACGATCAGATGATAAGAGTAAATCATTTGTAACTCTAATTAGAGCAGTCTCAGTACTATGATACGGTCTAAATCCTGACTGGAAATCCTCACATATACAATTTCTTTCTAAAAAGGAACATAATTGTGAAGACACTGCCTTTTCTAATATTTTTGATAGAAACGTAGATTCGAGATTGGTCTGTAATTGACTAATTCTTTAGGATCAAGTGTTTTTTAATAAGTGGTTTAATTACAGCCAACTTAAAAGTTTTTGGAACATATCCTAATGTCAAGGATGAATTAATAATATTAAGCAGAGGATCTATGACCTCTGGAAGCATCTCTTTTAATAGCCTAGTCGGTATAGGGTCAAGCATACATGTTGTTGATTTTGATGATTTGACAAGTTTAGCCAATTCTTCTCCTCCTATAGCAGTGAATGAGTGTAATTTTTCCGCAGTGAGACTACAATGTTCTGTCTGAAGTGATACTGTAGTAGGCGGCTGCATGGTTATAATTCCTAATGTTATCAATCTTACTAGTAAAGAAGTTCATAAAGTCATTACTGCTGTGTTGTTTACAAACGTCAGAAGTTGAAGCTTTATCCTTTGTTAATTTAGCCACTGTATCGAATAAATACCTAGGGTTGTGTTTGTTTTCTTCTAAAAGAGTTGAGAAATAAGCAGATCTAGCAGTTTTTATGGCCTTTCTGTATGCAATCATGCTCTCTTTCCACAAATTGCGAAAAACCTCCAGTTTTGTTTTCTTCCAGCTGCGCTCCATTTTTCTGGCTGCTGTTTTAAGGGCCCGAGTGTGCTCGTTGTACCACGGCGTTGGATTATTTGCTTTAATCTTCTTTAAGCGCCGAGGAGCAACTATGTCTAAAGTGCTAGTAAAGAGAGAGTCAGTAGTTTCTGTTGCAACATCAAGTTCCTCTTGGCTATCTGTAATTCTGAGGAGATGGAACTGATGAGGAAGATTATGTATAAAGCAATCTTTAGTCGCAGCGGTTATAGTCCTGCCATATTTGAAGCGAGGGGATGGCTTTGCAGCCTTAGCTATATTAAGTATACATGATATTAGGTAATGATCTGAGATGTCATCGCTCTGCTGCAGGATTTTAATGGTATCAACATTTAGTCCATGTGACAGTATTAGATCTAAAGTATGATTAAGGAGTGGGTCCAGATACGTGTTGTCTAACTCCAATAGAGTTTATAATGTCTTTAAATGCCAATCCCAATGCGCTTTTTCATTGTCAACATGGATATTAAAATCACCAACAATTAGTACTTTATCTGCAGCCAGTACTAACTCTGATAGAAAACCAGCAAATTCTTTGATAAAGTCTGTATTGTGCCCTGGTGGCCTGTATACAGTAGCCAACACAAATGTCAAACGGATTTATCATTTACACTACACAATGTTACATAAAGCACCAAAACTTCAAAGGAATTATATTTGAAACTAGACTTGAGTAATACTGAAGTTATCATTATAAATTACAGCAACACCTCCCCTTTTCCTTTCAGACGCGGCTCGTGTTTATAACAATAATCTTGGGAGTGGACTCATTTAAAGTAATGTAGTCGTCAGGTTTTAGCCAGGTTTCTGTCAAACACAGCACATCTAGGTTATGATCTATAATCATATCATTAACAATAAGCGTTTTTGGCGTAAAGGATCGAATATTCAGCAACCCGAGATTTATCAATTGTTCATCCGTATTATATCTGTTGTTTATTTGTTGGACATCAATTAAATTTTTACTGTTGAATGGTTTTGATGGTTTTTGTATTTACTGATTCGGGAACAGACACAGTCTCTATGTGATAATATCTAGGTGAAAGCGCTCTATGTGCTGGGATTTAGCTGACTCTGGTGACGTGAGACAGCTAGCAGACGGTTGGTTTAGCCAGTTTGTCTGCTTCCTGACCTGGGCCCCAGTGAGTCAAGGTAATCAATACGGCATCCTCAATAAAAACCTGTCTCCGGCGTAATGACTCGATATTTAAAATTATTTATTTTAATAATTATTTAATCGATACATCATCCTCAATAAACCCGTCTCTCCGCGTGTTGCCTCAGATCTTTCAAATATTCAGATCGATTATGACCTCTGACCTTTAAAATAATAACTTTAATAATAATAATACTCTGTTTGTTAATTGGCCAGAGGAGAACTGCCCCGACTGAGCCTGGTTTCTCCCAAGGTTTATTTTTCTCCATTAGGTCTCCTGATGGGGTTTGGGTTTCCTTGCCACTGTCGCCTCTGGCTTGGCTTGCTCAGTTGGGGAAAAAACTATTTTTCAAATATATTTCAAAATAAATCTAATTATTAAACTAAATTAACCATATAGACCAAATTACTGATCTAAAGCCCACATTGTGACTGTATGATAATCAAAATATATTCTGTTGCATTATTTTTCTGTTTAACACTGTGAAGCTGCTTTGAAACAATCTGCATTGTTAAAAGCGCTATATAAATAAAGCTGACTTGACTTGACTTGAATGCTCTCAGCACAACACAGGTGAGCAGAGCAGGAACCAACATGGTTTGATGTTGGTCTTGTGTTATAGAGCAGAGACAGCAGAAGTGCAGCTGCTTTAAATACACAGAGTCAGAGATGATGTTGTGGGTGTGACTGAAATGAACAAGAAATGAGGAATATTATGGAACCTTTTCTTCATCATGCATAAGGGGTCTAATATTAGAGATGTCACATGTACCGAAAATTTGATTTCATAGAAAAAGTTGGATAATTTTTTAATGCTGCTCTGTCACATAAATGCAGTGTTTGCAATTTTATACTTCCAGTTTCTGATTTCACTTGAATTTTTATGTTTTTGAAAGTCAGCATCTTTGTTTTTTTTTCGCTCCATGGTTACACAGAGATATACGATATCAATGAGGGGAAAAAAATTGTGGTGTTTTTCCTGCTTAAAATTGGACACTATAACAGTATCAATAATAATTTTAAAAAAGTATTTCTTTATTTAAAAGGAAAAAATATTCCTCAAGGCAACATCGTACCACAACAGACAAATTTAATCATTTGAGATTTTCATGTAGAAAAAAATTAATATTTTTATTGAAAACATCAGTTTCTTTAACCAGACACTTGAACAAACACATTTATCTAGTTTTTAATGCATTACAAATTTAATATTTCATAAAAAGTAACATTTCAAATTCGGCTGTTGCGCTCCGGCAACACTGTGCCATTGTGGAACACAAGTATTGATTGATATCTTTTTATTTCGAACATGAGAGAATAATAAAAAAAACAATAATGTTCAAACATTTTAAAAGAAAAGTAAAGAGGAAAATATAAGAATAGAAAAATAAAATTAAAAAGAGCAAAATATCTTACTTTCCTGTATAAACATGGCATGGTTTAAATCATACTTATCTGACCGCTATCAATTTGTAGCAGTAAATGAAGAGACGTCACACCAATCACAAGTTCAGTATGGAGTTCCGCAGGGCTCGGTGCTAGGACCATTGCTCTTCACCCTGTACATGCTACCACTGGGAGATATTATTAGGAAGCATGGCGTTAGATTTCATTGTTATGCTGATGATACTCAGCTCTATATTTCCTCACACCCTGAAGACACTTACCAATTCACAAGATTAACGGAATGTGTAGATGATATAAAAAATTGGATGATCAGTAATTTCCTGCAACTTAATTCAGAAAAATGAATTTTTAATCATTGGACAAAAAGCTCCACAAGTAGTAACCTAGAATACTGTCTAACCTCGATGGCTGCTCTGCCAAGTCCTCGTCGTCAGTGAGGAACCTGGGTGTGCTCTTTTATATCAATCTTTCGTTTGAAAGCCATGTTTCTAGCATCTGTAAAACTGCATTCTACCATCTTAAAAATATATCTAAATTATGGCACATGCTCTCAATGCAAAATGCTGAACAGTTAATACATGCGTTCATGAGCTCAAGGCTAGATTATTGTAATGCTGTACTGGGTGGTTGCCCTGCTCGCTTAATAAACAAACTCCAGCTGGTCCAAAACGCAGCAGCTCGAGTTCTTACTAGAACCAGGAAGTATGAACACATTAGCCCGGTTCTGTCAACACTGCACTGGCTCCCTATTAAACATCGCATACATTTAAAAATTTTGCTTATTACTTACAAAGCACTAAATGGTTTAGCTCCCCAGTACTTAAGCGAGCTCTTAACACATTATACTCCATCACGTCTACTGCGGTCTCTAAACTCTGACCAGCTGAAAATACCTAGAATATCAAAATCAACTGCATGAGGTCGATCCATTTCCTATTTAGCACCTAAACTCTGGAACAGTCTTCCTAGCATTGTTGAAGCAGACACACTCTGTCAGTATAAATCTAGACTAAAACATATCTCTTTTCTATGGCATACACATAAAACACTTTTTCAATTAAATGATTATTAGGCTGCATTATCTAGGTCAGCCGGAACCGGGAACACTTCCCATAACACCTGATGTACTCGTGACATCATCAGAAGAATGGCATCTACGCTAATGTTAGTGTCTCTGGCGGGATGACTCGATTGTTTGAATATTCCTAGTTAATAATTCTTTAAATCAATATGTCATCCTCAAAACAACCCGTCTCCAGCGTGTTGCCGCCGATCTTTCGAATATTATACTTTAGTAATTATTTAATCAATACGGCATCCTCAATAAAAACCTGTCTCCGGCGTAATGACTCCGATATTTAAAATTATTTATTTTTAATAATTATTTAATCGATACATCATCCTCAATAAACCAGTCTCCGGCGTGTTGCCTCAGATCTTTCAAATATTCAGATCGATTATGACCTCTGACCTTTAAAATAATAACTTTAATAATAATAATACTCTGTTTGTTAATTGGCCAGAGGAGAACTGCCCCCCCGACTGAGCCTGGTTTCTCCCAAGGTTTATTTTTCTCCATTAGGTCTCCTGATGGGGTTTGGGTTTCCTTGCCACTGTCGCCTCTGGCTTGGCTTGCTCAGTTGGGGAAAAACTTTTTTCAAATATATTTCAAAATAAATCTAATTATTAAACTAAATTAACCATATAGACCAAATTACTGATCTAAAGCCCACATTGTGACTGTATGATAATCAAAATATATTCTGTTGCATTATTTTTCTGTTTAACACTGTGAAGCTGCTTTGAAACAATCTGCATTGTTAAAAGCGCTATATAAATAAAGCTGACTTGACTTGACTTGAATGCTCTCAGCACAACACAGGTGAGCAGAGCAGGAACCAACATGGTTTGATGTTGGTCTTGTGTTATAGAGCAGAGACAGCAGAAGTGCAGCTGCTTTAAATACACAGAGTCAGAGATGATGTTGTGGGTGTGACTGAAATGAACAAAAAATGAGGAATATTATGGAACCTTTTCTTCATCATGCATAAGGGGTCTAATATTAGAGATGTCACATGTACCGAAAATTTGATTTCATAGAAAAAGTTGGATAATTTTTTAATGCTGCTCTGTCACATAAATGCAGTGTTTGCAATTTTATACTTCCAGTTTCTGATTTCACTTGAATTTTTGATGTTTTTTGAAAGTCAGCATCTTTGTTTTTTTTCGCTCCATGGTTACACAGAGATATACGATATCAATGAGGGGGAAAAAATTGTGGTGTTTTTCCTGCTTAAAATTGGACACTATAACAGTATCAATAATAATTTTAAAAAAGTATTTCTTTATTTAAAAAGGAAAAAAATATTCCTCAAGGCAACATCGTACCACAACAGACAAATTTAATCATTTGAGATTTTCATGTAGAAAAAAATTAATATTTTTATTGAAAACATCAGTTTCTTTAACCAGACACTTGAACAAACACATTTATCTAGTTTTTAATGCATTATAAATTTAATATTTCATAAAAAGTAACATTTCAAATTCGGCTGTTGCGCTCCGGCAACACTGTGCCATTGTGGAACACAAGTATTGATTGATATCTTTTTATTTCGAACATGAGAGAATAATAAAAAAAACAATAATGTTCAAACATTTTAAAAGAAAAAGTAAAGAGGAAAAATATAAGAATAGAAAAATAAAATTAAAAAAGAGCAAAGTATCTTACTTTCCTGTATAAACATGCTTCTATCTCATGTACGAAAAAGGAGTAGAAAGAAGTAAAACTTATATACTCCTACCCCTTTAATTCTTACTTTCCTTAAAATAACATGCATATGCCTACACCTACGCATACACAAATACACATCTACATATCTACATACATACATATGTACACATCTATATATATATATATATATATATATATATATATATATATATATATATACACATACATACATACACCCATACATATTTATACTCCTATCTCCACATATACATACCCACACATGTACATACATCAGGGCCGTAACCACAATATACATTGAGGGGGACAAGCTTTTCCTTGGTGACCTAAATCTATTAGTCTTAAAGTTTTCACTTCCCCTTAAGTTATAGCCTCCCTCCCTCTCAAAAAAAAAACATATTTCGTATATTCCCAGGCAATGACCTATTTCTTACTTTGAACATGAATACTACAATTTGATTGTAGTATTTTAATGATCTCGACTGCAAAAATAATGAATTTGTGTGTTCACAGAATCTAACATTATGAATGATTCTCATAGCTCGTTTTTGCATTATGACTAACGGCTGTAGTGAATGTCGGTAAGTGCTTCCTCAAATCTCAACACAGTAGTTCGATGGCAGGTTCAGTTTTTGTTCTGGTCCGCTCCCGTTAAAAGGAGTGATGAGATAGTTAGCAGATTATCATCACTCAATGGCTGGTTGTCTAAGTTGTGTCCGCAAAATAACATAGGGTTCATAGACAATTGGAAAAGCTTTTGGGGCAGACCTGGCCTGTTAAAACACGACGGAATCCATCCTTCTTGGAGTGGTGCCGCCCTTCTCTCTAGTAATTTGGCATATAGTCTTAGAGCTAAACCTTGACTCACTAGGGCCCAGGTCAGGAAGCAGACGGACTGGCTTACCCGACCGCCTGCTAGCTGCCTCCCGTTACAGAAGTCAGGAAAATCCCAACACATAGACACTATTTAACCTAGATATTATCACATAGAGACTGTGTCTGTTCCGCGAATTAGTAATTACAAAAAAAATCAAAACCATTCAACGGTAATAATTTAATTGATGTCCAACAAATAAACAATATATATATAATACGGATAATCAAATGATAAAGCTTGGGTTGCTGAATATTCGATCCCTTTCCCCAAAAGCGCTCATTGTTAATGATATCGTTACAGATAATAATCTAGATGTGCTGTGTTTGACAGAAACCTGGCTAAAACCTGACGACTACATTACTTTAAATGAGTCCACCCCACAAGATTATTGTTATAATCACTTTCAGAATCACCGTCATCTTCTGACGGCAGATATTCCTCTTCAGAATCAGGGTCCGCGAATAGAAGAACCAACACTTCATTGCGGGTAAGCTTTATTGATGCCATTACAATTTATATTGTATATATATAGATGTGTACATGTGTATGTATGTAGATATGTAGATGTGTATTTGTGTATGCGTAGGTGTAGGCATATGCATGTTATTTTAAGGAAAGTAAGAATTAAAGGGGTAGGAGTATATAAGTTTTACTTCTTTCTACTCCTTTTTCGTACATGAGATAGAAGCATGTTTATACAGGAAAGTAAGATACTTTGGTCTTTTTTAATTTTATTTTTCTATTCATATATATTTTTCCTCTTTATTTTTTCTTTTAAAATGTTTGAACATTATTGTTTTTTTTATTATTCTCTCATGTTCGAAATAAAAAGATATCAATCAATACTTGTGTTCCACAATGGCACAGTGTTGCCGGAGCGCAACAGCCGAATTTGAAATGTTACTTTTTATGAAATATTACATTTTATAATGCATTAAAAACTAGATAAATGTGTTTGTTCAAGTGTCTGGTTAAAGAAACTGATGTTTTCAATAAATATATAAATTTTTTTCTACATGAAAATGTCAAATGATTCAATTTGTCTGTTGTGGTACGATGTTGCCTTGAGGAATTTTTTTTTTTTTCAGAAATACTTTTTTAAAATTATTATTGATACTGTTATAGTGTCCAATTTTAAGCAGGAAAAACACCACAATTTTTTCCCCCTCATTGATATCGTATATCTCTGTGTAACCATGGAGCGAAAAAAACAAAGATGCTGACTTTCAAACAACATCAAAAATTCAAGTGAAATCAGAAACTGGAAGTATAAAATTGCAAACACTGCATTTATGTGACAGAGCAGCATTAAAAAATTATCCAACTTTTTCTATGAAATCAAATTTTCGGTACATGTGACATCTCTAATATTAGACCCCTTATGCATGATGAAGAAAAGGTTCCATAATATTCCTCATTTCTTGTTCATTTCAGTCACACCCACAACATCATCTCTGACTCTGTGTATTTAAAGCAGCTGCACTTCTGCTGTCTCTGCTCTATAACACAAGACCAACATCAAACCATGTTGGTTCCTGCTCTGCTCACCTGTGTTGTGCTGAGAGCATTCAAGTCAAGTCAAGTCAGCTTTATTTATATAGCGCTTTTAACAATGCAGATTGTTTCAAAGCACAGTGTTAAACAGAAAAATAATGCAACAGAATATATTTTGATTATCATACAGTCACAATGTGGGCTTTAGATCAGTAATTTGGTCTATATGGTTAATTTAGTTTAATAATTAGATTTATTTTGAAATATATTTGAAAAAGTTTTTCCCCAACTGAGCAAGCCAAGCCAGAGGCGACAGTGGCAAGGAAACCCAAACCCCATCAGGAGACCTAATGGAGAAAAATAAACCTTGGGAGAAACCAGGCTCAGTCGGGGGGGCAGTTCTCCTCTGGCCAATTAACAAACAGCGTATTATTATTATTAAAGTTATTATTTTAAAGGTCAGAGGTCATAATCGATCTGAATATTTGAAAGATCTGAGGCAACACCCGGAGACGGGTTTATTGAGGATGATGTATCGATTAAATAATTATTAAAAATAAATAATTTTAAATATCGGAGTCATTACGCCGGAGACAGGTTTTTATTGAGGATGCCGTATTGATTAAATAATTACTAAAGTATAATATTCGAAATTCTTTATTGATTTAAAGAATTATTAACTAGGAATATTCAAACAATCGGAGTCATCCCGCCAGAGACACTAACATTAGCGTAGATGCCATTCTTCTGATGATGTAACGAGTACATCAGGTGTTATGGGAAGTGTTCCCGGTTCCGGCTGACCTAGATAATGCAGCCTAATAATCATTTAATTGAAAAAGTGTTTTATGTGTATGCCATAGAAAAGAGATATGTTTTTAGTCTAGATTTATACTGACATAGTGTGTCTGCTTCCCGAACAATGCTAGGAAGACTGTTCCAGAGTTTAGGTGCTAAATAGGAAAAGGATCGACCGCCTGCAGTTGATTTTGATATTCTAGGTATTATCAGCTGGTCAGAGTTTAGAGACCGCAGTAGACGTGATGGAGTATAATGTGTTAAGAGCTCACTCAAGTACTGGAGATAAACCATTTAGTGCTTTGTAAGTAATAAGCAAAATTTTTAAATGTATGCGATGTTTAATAGGGAGCCAGTGCAGTGTTGACAGAACCGGGCTAATGTGTTCATACTTCCTGGTTCTAGTAAGAACTCGAGCTGATGCATTTTGGACCAGCTGGAGTTTGTTTATTAAGCGAGCAGGGCAACCACCCAGTACAGCATTACAATAATCTAGCCTTGAGCTCATGAACGCATGTATTAACTGTTCAGCATTTTGCATTGAGAGCATGTGCCATAATTTAGATATATTTTTAAGATGGTAGAATGCAGTTTTACAGATGCTAGAAACATGGCTTTCAAACGAAAGATTGGTATCAAAGAGCACACCCAGGTTCCTCACTGACGAGACGAGGGCTTGACAGAGCAGTCATCGAGGGTTAGACAGTATTCTAGGTTACTACTTGTGGAGCTTTTCTGTCCAATAATTAAAAATTCAGTTTTTCTGAATTAAGTTGCAGGAAATTACTGATCATCCAATTTTTTATATCATCTATACATTCCGTTAATCTTGTGAATTGGTAAGTTTCTTCAGGGTGTGAGGAAATATAGAGCTGAGTATCATCAGCATAACAATGAAATCTAACGCCATGCTTCCTAATAATATCTCCCAGTGGTAGCATATACAGGGTGAAGAGCAATGGTCCTAGCACTGAGCCCTGCGGTACTCCATACTGAACTTGTGATCGGTGTGACGTCTCTTCATTTACTGCTACAAACTGATAACGGTCAGATAAGTAAGATTTAAACCATGCCAATGCAGGTCCACTAATGCCTACATAATCCTCGAGTCTATTCAAAAGAATGTTGTGGTCGATAGTGTCGAATGCAGCGCTAAGATCGAGTAACACTAACAAAGAGATACAACCACGATCAGATGATAAGAGTAAATCATTTGTAACTCTGATGAGAGCAGTCTCAGTACTATGATACGGTCTAAATCCTGACTGGAAATCCTCACAGATACCATTTCTTTTTAAAAAGGAACATAATTGTGAAGACATTGCCTTTTCAAGTATTTTTGAAAGAAAGGGTAGATTTGAGATTGGCCTGTAATTGACTAATGCTCTGTCTGATGCTCTGTTCTTCTTAAATATTGTATTGTGTACTGTTCTGCATTGTGTTTTGTATACTGTATTGTGTTGTGTTTTGTGAAATGTGTAGCCTCTTATGGACAAGTGTTGTAAATTAGCAGTTTTGCTATAACACTTAAAAAAACAAGGTATCTGGTTTGTCCAATGCTGTTGTTATGTCCATATCAAATAAATAAATAAATACAATAAATAAATAAATAATACTGTAGTAGACAGCTGCATGGTTATAATTTTCTTCCTAATATTGTCAATCTTACACGTAAAGAAGTTCATAAAGTCATTACTGCTGTGCTGTTAACAAACATCAGAAGTTGAAGCTTTATTCTTGGTTAATTTAGTCACTGTATCGAATAAATACCTAGGTTTGTGTTTGTTTTCTTCTAAGAGAGTCGAAATAAGCAGATCTAGCAGTTTCTCGGCCTTTCTGTATGCGATCATACGTTCTTTCCACGAATTACGAAAGGCCTCTAGTTTTGTTTTCTTCCAGCTGCGCTCCATTTTTCTGGCTGCTGTTTTAAGGGCCCGGGTGTGCTCGTTGTACCACGGCATTATACTATTTTCTTTAATCTTCTTTAAAGCGCTGTGTCTAAAGAACTTGAAAAGAGAGAGTCAATAGTTTCTGTTGCAACATCGAGATCCTCTAAGCTATCTGGAATGCTGAGGAGATGAAACTGATGAGGAAGATTATTTAAAAAGCAATCTTTAGTCGCAGCAGTGATAGTCCTGACATTTTTGAAACGGGTGGACGGCTTTGTAGCTTTAGCTAAATTAAGTATACATGATACTAGATAAAGATCTGAGATGTCGTCGCTCTGCTGCAGAATTTCAACAGTATCAACATTTATTCCATGTGACAATATTAGGTCTAAAGTATGATTATGGCAATGAGTAGGTCCTGACACGTGTTGCCTAACTCCAATAGAGTTTAGAATGTCTTTAACCCTTTAGGTGCCAGAGGTTTTTCCCTAAAATGTTCAATTTTGACATCTTTACTTCAAAAGGCTATATCTTAAAACGATAAAAGATAGAGACTTTCTGTAAATTAGAGAAATATTAAGAATGATCCAAAGTTTATGTAGGGATTACATTTCCCAATCTAATTTGCATATTATGACGTCATGCAGTGGTGGCCATCTTGGATTATAGAATTTTCATGTAAAGTCACGTTTAAATTATAAAATGCAGCACTTCTTTCCCCCCAAAATGTCCCTCACCTTCTGTATGCTATATTGCACAATACTGAATGCTCAGGTAAATAGTAAATAGTAAACAAACTGTGTAAATCTTTACTAATAAATGGTAGAAACAAACCGAATGCATGTAGCAGTTGGCCTTTTGCTGTAGAGATTTTCTTTTTTTTTTAGCTGACAAAGATGCAGACATCATAAGGACATTATCACACAGCACATCTAGATTATTATCTGTAATGATATCATTAACAATGAGCGCTTTTGGGGAAAGGGATCGAATATTCAGCAACCCAAGCTTTATCATTTGATTATCCGTATTATATCTGTTGTTTATATATTTTTACCGTTTAATGGTGTTGATGGAATTCGGGGAACAGATGTCTCTATGTGATAATATCTAGGTAAAAGAGTGTCTATGTGTTGGGATTTACCTGACTTCTGTAACGGGAGGCAGCTAGCAGGCGGTCGGGTAAGCCAGTCCGTCTGCTTCCTGACCTGGGCCCTAGTGAGTCAAGGTTTAGCTCTAAGACTGTGCCAAGTTAATGGAGAAAAGCCATCCAGGTCTGCCGGTCAGGTCTGCCCCAAAAGCTTTTCCAATTGTCTATGAACCCTATGTTATTCTATATATTAATTTGTAATTATTTTATAGAAATCTGTCCGCTGCTGTTTTGCTGCTGTGCGGGCGGCTTGTTACTGCGACCCATGGTGTTGAGCTTCCCTCAAGTGCACATGATTGTGTGTGTGTGTGTGTGTGTGTGTGTGTGTGTGTGTGTGTGTGTGTGTGTGTGTCCCTTATGTGTATACCATAGAAAAGAGATATGTTTTTAGTCTAGATTTAAACTGACAGAGTGTGTCTGCTTCCCGAACAATGCTAGGAAGACTGTTCCAGAGTTTAGGTGCTAAATAGGAAAAGGATCGACCGCCTGCAGTTGATTTTGATATTCTAGGTATTATCAGCTGGTCAGAGTTTATAGACGCAGTAGACGTGATGGAGTATAATGTGTTAAGAGCTCGCTTAAGTACTGGGAGCTAAACCATTTATTGCTTTGTAAGTAATAAGCAAGATTTTAAAATGTATGCGATGTTTAATAGGGAGCCAGTGCAGTGTTGACAGAACCGGGCTAATGTGTTCACACTTCCTGGTTCTAGTAAGAACTCGAGCTGCTGCGTTTTGGACCAGCTGGAGTTTGTTTATTAAGCGAGCAGGGCAACCACCCAGTACAGCATTACAATAATCTGAGCTCATGAGCGCATGTATTAACTGTTCAGCATTTTGCATTGAGAGCATGTGCCATAATTTAGATATATTTTTGGAGATGGTAGAATGCAGTTTTACAGATGCTAGAAACATGGCTTTCAAACGAAAGATTGGTATCAAAGAGCACACCCAGGTTCCTCACTGACGAGGGCTTGACAGAGCAGCCATCGAGGGTTAGACAGTATTCTAGGGCACTACTTGTGGAGCTTTTTTGTCCAATGATTAAAAATTCAGTTTTTTCTGAATTAAGTTGCAGGAAATTACTGATCATCCAATTTTTATATCATCTATACATTCCATTAATCTTGTGAATTGGTTAGTTTTTTAAAGAAAGGGTAGATTTGAGATTGGCCTGTAATTGACTAATTCTGTAGGATCAAGTTGCGTTTTTTTAATAAGTGGTTTAATAATAGCCAACTTAAAAGTTTCCGGTACATATCCTAATGACAAAGATGAATTAATGATATTAAGAAGAGGATCCATGACCTCTGGTAGCATCTCTTTTAATAGGCTAGTCGGTATAGGGTCAAGCATACATGTTGTTGATTTAGATGAATTAAAGAGTTTAGTCAATTCTTCCTCTCCTATAGCAGTGAATGAGTGTGTGTGTGTGTGTGTGTGTGTGTGTGTGTGTGTGTTCCTCTCCTATAGCAGTGAATGAGTGTGTGTGTGTGTGTGTGTGTGTGTGTGTGTGTGTGTGTGTGTGTGTGTGTGTGTGTGTGTGTGTGTGTGTGTCTCCTATAGCAGTGAATGAGTGTAATTTTTCCTCAGTGACACTACAATGCTCTGTCTGATGTGATACTGTAGTAGACAGCTGCATGGTTATAATTTTCTTCCTAATATTGTCAATCTTACACGTAAAGAAGTTCATAAAGTCATTACTGCTGTGCTGTTTACAAACATCAGAAGTTGAAGCTTTATTCTTGGTTAATTTAGTCACTGTATCGATTAAATACCTAGGTTTGTGTTTGTTTTCTTCTAAGAGAGTCGAGAAATAAGCAGATCTAGCGTTTTTTACGGCCTTTCTGTATGCGATCATACGTTCTTTCCACGAATTACGAAAGGCCTCTAGTTTTGTTTTCTTCCAGCTGCGCTCCATTTTTCTGGCTGCTGTTTTAAGGGCCCGGGTGTGCTCGTTGTACCACGGCATTATACTATTTTCTTTAATCTTCTTTAAGCGCAGGGGAGAAACTGTGTCTAAAGAACTTGAAAAGAGAGAGTCAATAGTTTCTGTTGCAACATCGAGTTCCTCTAAGCTATCTGGAATGCTGAGGAGATGAAACTGATGAGGAAGATTATTTAAAAAGCAATCTTTAGTCGCAGCAGTGATAGTCCTGACATTTTTGAAACGGGTGGACGGCTTTGTAGCTTTAGCTAAATTAAGTATACATGATACTAGATAATGATCTGAGATGTCGTCGCTCTGCTGCAGAATTTCAACGGTATCAACATTTATTCCATGTGACAATATTAGGTCTAAAGTATGATTATGGCAATGAGTAGGTCCTGACACGTGTTGCCTAACTCCAATAGAGTTTAGAATGTCTTTAACCCTTTAGGTGCCAGAGGTTTTTCCCTAAAATGTTCAATTTTGACATCTTTACTTCAAAAGGCTATATCTTAAAAACGATAAAAGATAGAGACTTTCTGTAAATTAGAGAAATATTAAGAATGATCCAAAGTTTATGTAGGGATTACATTTCCCAATCTAATTTGCATATTATGACGTCATGCAGTGGTGGCCATCTTGGATTATAGAATTTTCATGAAAAGTCACGTTTAAATTATAAAATGCAGCACTTCTTTCCCCCCAAAATGTCCCTCACCTTCTGTATGCTATATTGCACAATACTGAATGCTCAGGTAAATAGTAAATAGTAAACAAACTGTGTAAATCTTTACTAATAAATGGTAGAAACAAACCGAATGCATGTAGCAGTTGGCCTTTTGCTGTAGAGATTTTCCATTTACTACATACAGTAGGCACTCTGATTCCATGTATGGGGCAAATCTATATTATTCATATGACACACAAACACAAGTAGACAAGACCTGTTTAGCTCAAAAGCTCACTCGCCACGGCAAAGTCACAGATCATGAGTGAGATGAGAGACAAGACGAGAGACAATGTTTTTTTTTTTTTATGTTTTTTTTTTTATGTTTTTCTTTTTTTTTAGCTGACAAAGATGCACACATCATAAGGACATTATCACACAAAAAGATCACATTGTACACTACTAAATGGTCAGGGAAATAGATAGTAAATCAACTGTGTAAATCATTACTAATGGCAGACAAAAAAAAAGAAAATAAAAAAAATATTTATGTAGCAGGCCTTTTGCTGTAGAGATAATGACTCCCTATTCATCCAGGTGACATTTCTTGTAGTGTTTTATGGTGTGGTACCTCTCATTGCAAGGCACAACACAAAGACCCACCTCACACTGCCTGCACATGTATTGCCAGATCTGCCTCTCGCGCGCGCCACCGCCACCAAGTGTGCACAGCTCTAACTATTGTCATTGTCACTGCGACTCCCCACCCTACCTCCACGTTGCCCCCTAACTCTCCTATGAATACTTCGACCTCGTCTAACATACCCAGTGGCATTAGAGACAGTCTTCACCACAATACTGTCACCGCGATTGCGGAGAGGCACACGGTCAGAAGACGCTTCATGGCTCGCGCAGCCACCTCGTTCCCACAGTACTAACATGCCTGCTAACTTCGCAATGAACACTCCGACCCCGGGAAACATTGCTCCCACCACTGACATTGGGCAAAGTACAATCTATATTGGGCAAAGGATTCACCGTTTGTGCTTGGTGTAGGGCTATAGTTTCACTTTCAGAATCACCGTCATCTTCTGACGGCAGATATTCCTCTTCAGAATCAGGGTCCGCGAATAGAAGAACCAACACTTCATTGCGGGTAAGCTTTATTGATGCCATTACAATACTACTACTACTACTAACGTTACTAATAAAAATCTAATGAAAATACTCACTGACGTTTACAATATTGCTGTCTCACTCGCACACTAGCTCCGCTTATGTTCGCGCTGATTCAATGCGCTCTTGCTCGAAGATTTTGTATAGAAGCATGACGTTTTTTTGAGTCGGGGATGAATTATGACATGTCTGCCATCTAGTGGAGGGGAGTTTGAACAAAATTTGACACCCTATTTGACAAAATCTGCCGTTTTCTTCAGTGCCACATCTTGTCGAGTAAACTCGACCGTGGCGCTTAGAGGGTTAAATGCCAATCCCAATGTGTCTTTTCCGTTGTCTACATGGATATTAAAATCACCAACAATTAGTAATTTATCTACGGCCAGAACTAGCTCTGATAGAAAATCAGCAAATTATTTGATAAAGTCTGTATTGTGCCCTGGTGGCCTGTATACAGTGGTTTCGTTCACATGTGTTTGTAGCTCCGTCGAATTGACTCATAATCCTTGATTTTCTTCTTAACACTCGCTTACAAACGAATACTTTCTATTATTTACAGCGTGTGAACATATCACCGATACGATTCTCTATAAAAAACAATCGGATTGCTTTGAAATCGCTACTTATATCCGAACTTCCGCTACTAGCCGTAGACCGCTAGCATTGCACGCGTGGTAACTTATTTACACCCGTAACCACTGAAACCTACAATTCGCCATTGTAGCACATCTACTACAATGGCGAATAACTCGGATGTGTGTCTAATGTTACCTTTGAGTGCAGGTGAGGACACGTTCGAGCTGCATTCGGTGTAGTTGGAGTTGGAGTCGGTGGACAAGCAGATTCGCGACCTACAAGACAGACGAGCCGTGCTGAGAGAGCGACGTTCAGCGCTGGAAACATCACGCGCCGATGCTCACAAGTCAGTGGTTAGTAACCTTTTGACTCCGACCTCGTCTACTCCGTGTGTTTCTCTGCACAGGACCCAAGCACCCAGGACGCGATCATCCCTGGTTTCGTTCACTCCGGCACCGACACAGCACCATGGACCCTGGGTGTTTCCACAGCGGAAGACGCGAGCCAGGACCAGAGCAAGGACCTCTCCACCCCTCCCGGTCTTCGAGATCTCCACTCAGAACCGCTTCTCCTCTTCGCGACGGAACGCGACGCTGTGGTCATCGGTACTTCCATCGTCCGGCATGTCCGCGCTACTTCAGGTAAAGGTAAGGTGCGCACTCACTGCTTTCCTGGTGCTCGTGTTCTCGATGTCGCTGCGCAGGTTCCCGAGATCCTGAACGGTGACGAGCGCATCGGAGCTGTCGTGCTGCATGCGGGAACGAACGACATCAGGCTGCGGCAGACGGAGGTTCTGAAGAAGGACTACAGGAGTCTGGTCGAGACGGTGCGCAGAACATCGCCTGAAGCAACGATCATCGTGTCTGGACCCCTTCCCACGTACCGACTAGGACATGAAAGGTTTAGTAGATTACTTGCTCTAAATGAATGGTTAATGTCATGGTGTAATGAACAGAAGCTGCTCTTTGTAAATAATTGGAATCTGTTCTGGGAGCGACCTAGGCTCTTCCGTCCTGATGGCCTTCACCCCAGCAGAATCGGAGCGGCTCTTCTGTCGGACAACATCTCCAGGGCGTTACACACCACCATATGACTAGTAAGTCAAAGTTCAAATCACAGTCTTTGCTGTCCTAACTTAATTGACATAAGTACCAATGTAGAACATTATATAGAAACTGTATGTGTCTATTCCTCATTTAGTGAGGTCAAACTTTAAATCTACTGTAAGATCTAGGAAAAATCTAATTGTGATTAAACCAGAAAATCTCAATATTAGTGAACAAAAACAATTCTAAAGCTAGGTCTTCTAAACATTAGAACGCTCACACCTAAGGCGGTTATTGTAAATGAAATGGTCACAGATAATAGTTTCGATGTACTTTGCCTTACTGAAACCTGGCTTAAGCCAAATGATTATTTCGGTCTTAATGAGTCTACTCCACCAGGATACTGTTATAAGCATGAGCCCCGTCTGATTGGTCGTGGCGGCAGTGTCTCTATAGAGATATTCTTAATGTTACTGAGAAAACAGGACACAGGTTTAATTTGTTTGAAGTACTAGTGCTAAATGTTACGCTCTTAGATGTAAGAAAGAAAACCGTATTATCTCTAGCCTTGGCTACTGTATATGGCCCTCCAGGGCCCTATGCTGATTTCCTAAAAGAGTTTGCAGACTTTCTCTCAGATCTATTGGTCAATGTCGATAAAGCATTAATTGTTGGAGATTTTAACATACACGTAGATAACACAAATGATGCGTTAGGGGCTGCGTTTACAGATCTATTCAACTCCTTTGGGGTCAAGCAAAACATCACTGGTCCGACTCATCGTCTTAATCACACACTAGATTTAATTATATCACATGGAACCAACCCAACCGATATTGATATTATACCACAAAGTGATGCTGTCACTGACCATTACATGGTAACTTGCATACTGCGTACTGCTGAAATCGGTCATGTTGCGCCACGTTATCGACCAGGCAGAACAATCCTTCCAACCACTATAGATAGATTCTCAAATAGCTTACCTGATCTGTCTCAGCTGCTCAGTGAACCCAAACAAACAGATGAACTAGAGGAAATGACTAGCAGTATGAGCACCATTTTCTCTAGTACATTAGAAAATGTTGCACCAATTAGATTAAAAAAGGTTAGAGAGAAAACTAAAGCACCATGGTACAACAGTGCTACACATTCAACCTCAATTATCGCCCCTCAAGAACTACTACACCGCTTTACAACTATAGGACAGGAAGACCTAAATAAACTTATCATTGCATCTAAACCAACAACATGTTTATTAGATCCAATACCCACTAAACTACTGAAAGAGCTGTTACCTGTAGTGGAAGAGCCTCTTCTCAATATTATTAACTCGTCTTTATCTTTAGGTCATGTTCCAAGAATATTCAAGTTGGCAGTCATAAAACCTCTCATTAAGAAGCCACAATTAGATCATAATAACCTAGCAAATTACAGACCCATTTCAAATCTTCCATTTATGTCTAAAATACTAGAAAAAGTTGTGTCTGCTCAATTGTGCTCTTTCTTGCAAGAAAATGATATCTTTGAAAAATTTCAATCAGGATTCAGGCCGCATCATAGCACAGAAACTGTGCTTGTTAAAATCACAAATGATTTACTTCTAGCTTCTGACCGAGGCTGTATCTCAATACTAGTTCTACTCGATCTTAGTGCTGCGTTATCATAAAATACTCTTAGATCGACTTCAAAATTACACTGGTGTTCAGGGACAGGCATTAAACTGGTTTAGATCGTACTTATCAGACCGCTACCATTTTGTCTGTCTAAATGGGGAAAAATCAAAGATAACGTCAGTAGACTATGGGGTGCCGCAAGGATCTGTGTTAGGCCCTCTGCTATTCTCAATATATATGCTGCCACTTGGTAATATTATAAGAAAACATGGAATTAATTTCCACTGTTATGCTGATGACACTCAATTATATATTTCATCACGACCAGATGAAAACGCTAAATTATCTAAACTGACAGCGTGTGTTGAAGATATTAAATACTGGATGACGTGTAATTTTCTGCTATTAAATTCAGATAAAACGGAGGTATTACTTATTGGTCCAAAAACGGCCCACAAAACCTCTCACAATACAACTTTAACTTGGAAGGACGTCCTGTCACTTTATCCACTACAGTAAAAGACCTGGGTGTTATATTAGACCGCAACTTTTCTTTCGAAAATCACATTTCATATGTTACAAGAACAGCATTTTTCCACCTTAGAAACATTGATATGCTCCTGTAATATATGTCCTTGTAAGTAAGGAGGAAGAAGGCAGGGTCGGCGTGTTTGGAACTCGTGGCTTTATTTGATCACTCTTTTAACACAACATAAACGTGTGCTCACCGTGCTACTATAACTCAGTCTCAGATAACTTGTACACCACAATCTTGTCACTCTCTTGTTCCAGTCCGCCACGAGTTCCCAGTGCATCTCTCTCTCCCCCGTGCCTGTTCTCTGCTGGCTTAAATGCCGTCTCTCCACGCCAATCACTGCAATCAGACACAGGTGTTCATCGTTATGCACTTGACCTACTTACTCACCGGCACCCTCCTGGCTCCCTCTCTCCGTGCAGACCTCGCTAAACCACGCCCCCTCTGCCACATACCCCACCGCCCGACTCAGGCCGGGAGCCATCCGGCCTGCAGCCCCATTCCTGGAGAGGAAGTCAGCTACAACCATCTGCGCCCGGCCTGTGGACCACCTTGAACTTAAAGACTTAAAGGGCTGTAAAGGTAGATACCAACGGGTGATCCGCTTGGTATCCTTCATGCTTGATGGAGCCACTGCAGGGGTGCGTGGTCCGAACAGAGGGTGAACTCCCTTCCCAGGAGATAATATCTGAGGGTGAGGACGGCCCATCTGATGGCCAGACACTCCTTTTCGATGGTGCTGTACTTAGTCTCTCTCTTAGAGAGCTTACGACTAACGTACAGCACCGGCCGCTCCTCACCCCCCACCTCCTGGGCCAGGACTGCGCCCAGCCCCCTGTCCGACGCGTCAGTCTGTAACAAAAATGGGAGAGAAAAATCAGGAGAGTGTAACAACGGTCCACCACATAAAGCAGCCTTCACCTGGGTAAAAGCCCGCTGGCACGGCTCCGTCCACTGGACGGCATCTGGGGCTTCCTTTTTAGTGAGGTCAGTCAGCGGGCTAGTGAGGTCCGAATATTTAGGTACAAACCTTCTATAATATCCCGCTAGCCCCAGGAACTGCCTCACCTCCTTTTTGGTCTTGGGTCTTGGACAGGTTGCAACGGCTGCCGTCTTGCTAATTTGGGGACGCACCTGTCCATGGCCCAAGTGGAAACCCAGATACCTCACTTCCACTCGCCCAACTGCACACTTTTTCGGGTTGGCCGTCAGCCCTGCCCCTCTCAGCGCCCCTAACACAGCTCATAAATCCTGCATATGCCGCTGCCAGTCATTACTATAGATGACAATGTCATCCAATTAAGCCGCGGCATATGCAGCATGCGGTCTCAGGATCCGATCCATGAGACGCTGAAAGGTGGCTGGTGCCCCGAACAACCCGAAAGGAAGCGTAACAAATTGGTGTAATCCAAACGGCGAGCGTTTTCCTTGGATAATGGCGTCAGAGGATCTGCCAATACCCTTTAGTTAAATCCAATGTCGAATAAAACGAGCCGTACCTAGTCGATCAAGCAGCTCGTCAACTCGAGGCATTGGATATGCGTCAAATTTTGACACAGCATTCACCTTGCGGTAGTCCATGCAAAACCGGATTGAGCCGTCCGTTTTAGGAACTAAAACTATCGGGCTCGCCCAATCGCTGTGGGACTCTTCTATTACGCCAATGTCCAGCATCGCCTCTAATTCTCCTGAACTATTTTCTTTTATGCTCAGGTGTTTATACGGCCGGCTGCGCACCACCACACCCGGCTCTGTCTCGATATGGTGATGAATGAGGTTTGTTCGACCGGGGAGGGGCGAGAACACGTCCATAAATTCTGCTTGCAACTGGGCTACGTCAGTGAGCTGCGAGGGCGAGAGGTGATCTCCCCCTGGGGCCAGAGCGAGGGATTGCGTTTTGGTATTCACCTCTGGCCCAAGATCTTCCTCTCCGCTCACCACCGTCGCCAACATCACTGACTCCGCCTCCCTCCATTTTTTCAGGAGATTCAGGTGGTAAATTTGAAGTGCCCCGTTCCTGTCCGTTCTAACCACCTCATAATCGAGATCTCCCACTCGTCGTGTGACCTCAAATGGCCCTTGCCACTTGGCGAGTAATTTGGAGCTAGACGTGGGCAGTAATACAAGTACTTTTTCTCCCGGTGAAAATTGTCGCATTCTAGTTCCCCTGTCATACAACCGGCACTGTCTGTCCTGGGCCTGTAGCAGATTCTCCCTCGAGAGCCGCCCCAAAGTGTGGAGTTTTGCTCTCAGGTCCAACACATACTGAATTTCGTTTTTACTCTCGGAGGGTCCTTCCTCCCAAGCCTCTCGCATGACGTCAAGCACCCCCCGTGGTTGACGCCCATACAGAAGCTCGAAGGGGGAAAACCCCGTGGAGGCTTGCGGGACCTCCCGCACAGCGAATAACAGGGGTTCTAGCCATCTGTCCCAATTTTTGGCGTCATCCTGAACGAACTTACGAATCATTGTCTTTAAAGTGCGATTAAATCGTTCCACCAAGCCGTCCGTTTGTGGGTGATAGACGCTGGTGCGAATCGATTTAATGCCCAACAATTCATATAGCTCGCGTAACGTACGTGACATAAACGCCGTGCCCTGATCAGTGAGAATCTCTTTCGGGATTCCCACCGAGATGAGACTAAACAGTGCATCCGCCACACTCTTTGCTGAAATGGTGCGGAGTGCTACTGCCTCGGGATATCGGGTTGCATAATCCACCAGGACTAATGCAAATCGATGTCCTCGTGCCGATCGTTCTAATGGCCCGATGAGGTCCATACCAATTCTCTCGAAGGGGACCTGCATGAGAGGAAGAGGGCGCAAAGGCGCTTTTGGGGCAGCCGGTGGGTTTACCAGCTGACATTCACGACATGCGGCACACCACCTGCGCACATTCTCGTGAATGCCCGGCCAGAAGAATCGGGTCATTAAACGATTTAGTGTGGTCGTCATCCCCAAATGCCCAGCCATTGGATTACAATGAGCCGCCTGGAAAAGCATTTCCCGGCGGCTTTTGGGTACTAACAACTGAGTTGTATCCTGTTTTGTCTGAGCGTCTTGGGTCACTCGATACAACTTATCTTTTAAGATCGCAAAATACGGATAGGTGCGCCGTGCAGGGTGGACAGGCTGACCGTCGATGGATTGGACCTGATCAAATGCGTTTTTCAGCGATTCATCCTGGGATTGCTCCAGGGGAAAATCATCACGCTCTGTAAGGTTTAGCCTTTCCACAGCGTTCCTTTCCCCTGCCGCCACTCCCAGAGGTCCCGGCTCAGCCTCCCCACCTGCACCACCGCGCCTCCGTGCTCTCGGTTCTCCCAAGACCCATCCGCACATAACATTCCCAATAATAACCTAAACCCGGCCAATTTGTCCCTAAAATAAGCGGATGGCGGAGGTGCGGACTTACCGCCACCTCCACTGTATGCTTTGACCCGAAACTGAATAGTGACTGGCATTAGTGGATATTTCAACACCTCCCCGTGCACACACCGCACCGTAACCATGCGGCCACTATCCAATGCCCCCGGTTGCATCAAGCTTTGGTGAATGGAGGTCTGGTTACAACCGGAATCCACCAAAGCTTGATACGTACCCCCCTCAATACTCACAGGTATTTGGTACAACCCAGCCTGATCGAGGGCAGCCTGCGGAACGTCCGGGACCCGGACCAGTGTCCCAACCTCCATCACTGGACACCTATCAATGAAGTGGCCCGGGTCCCCGCAACGCCAACAGGCGGCCGGACCTTCCCGCTGCTCGATGGGCAGGAAGCGGGTCAAGGGATTGGCGTGGAGAGAGGGAAGGAACCGTGTTAAAGCCGGGTCCCGGCTGGGTCAGCCCCGTCTCCCTGGGCGGAGCCGTAACGGGGTGCGCGGCCTCCCTTATCCCCCCGGACCTCCATCGGGGTGGGCCTCCCGGTGGCAGGTTACGGCGAGTCCGCGCATCGGGACCGGTCTAGGAGAGAGAGAGAGAGAGGAGAAGGAGGAGAGAGAGACTGATGGAAGGTTTCCGCCCGACCCCAGGGCACGCCAACCAGCTGATCCTCCGCCAGTTGGATGGCCAAGTCCAGCGACTCCGGACGGTGGCACTGGACCCACTGCGCTGTTTTCGTGGGCAGCCGAGCTATGAATTGTTCCAGCACCACCAGATCGATGATTTTGTCCGTGTCGCTTCCCTCAGCCATCAGCCATTTGCGCATGCGCCCCGGAGCTGCTGGCGAGTACAAAGGGCCGGCCGCTCTCCCCAGTTCCAGCGACCAAATCGCTGGCGATGTTGCTTCGGGAGAGGCCGACCCTCTGGAGGATGGCTTTCTTTAAGTCCCTGTATACCAGGAGATTCGGGACCGGCAGTTGCTGGGCCGCTATCTGCGCCTCCCCCGTTAAGAGAGGGATTAGGCGCAGCGGCCAATGACCGTCCCACCCACTGGCCTCCGCCGTCCTCTCAAACAGATCCAGGAACGCCTCTGGATCGTCCTGGGCGCCCATTTTGGTGGGAGGCAGCTGTGTGGGTGGGCCCGCGGATGTCCTTGGCTCGGCCCGAACCTCCCGGTCCATCCAGCTCCGGAACGCCTCGCGGTCCTCCTGCTGGGCTCGGACAAGGATCTGGAACCGCCGTTCCTGATCCTCTCTCATGTCCACGAGCGCCTGATGATGTTCCTGGTGGAGGCCCGCGAGTGATGCGATGACGTCCGCAAATGGCGATCCTGACGGGCTCTGCATCCTGGCGGCGGCACTCTTCTTCCTCCCGGGTTTTCGGCACCACTGTAATATATGTCCTAATATAAGACACAGGTGTTCATCGTTATGCACTTGACCTACTTACTCACCGGCACCCTCCTGGCTCCCTCTCTCCGTGCAGACCTCGCTAAACCACGCCCCCTCTGCCACAGCTCCGTAACATGCTATCTATTTCTGATGCAGAAAAGTTAGTTAATGCATTCATGACCTCGAGACTAGATTACTGTAATGCTTTATTAGCTGGTTGTCCTGCATCCTCAATAAACAAGCTACAGTTAGTCCAAAACGCAGCTGCTAGAGTTCTTACTAGGTCAAGAAAATATGATCATATAACACCAATTTTATCATCTCTACACTGGTTACCTATCAAGTTCCGTATCAATTACAAAGTATTGCTACTGACCTATAAAGCCCTAAATGGTTTAGCTCCAGTGTATTTAACGGATCTTCTATCGCCCTACAATCCATCGCGCTCTTTAAGATCACTAAACTCGAGGCTTCTGGTCGTTCCTAGGATATCTAAGTCCACTAAAGGAGGGAGGGCATTTTCACATTTAGCTCCTAAACTCTGGAATAGTCTTCCTGATATTGTTCGAGGTTCAGACTCGCTGTCCCAGTTTAAAACTAGATTAAAGACGCATCTCTTTAGCCAAGCATTCACATTATAATGACCTTTTATACTACAGTTAAATCGGATCAAAAGCATTAATATTCTGAACAGCAGCTATGCTAATTATTTCCCATCTGCTTTTCTGTTGGTATCTCGAGACACTAGTCCCGAGGTAAATAGTTGGTCAGCTCCAGTTTGTATCCAGCCTCTCATGGAGACTTCAGATGCCCCAACACCTGTGATGAGACGACTCAACACCTGTGAAGAGACGACTCAACGCCAGCGCTGTTATGGTCTAAATTAATACATGATTGATTAACTTTTTCTAACATTTTTCAATGTACATTTATGAAATGCACTTTCTGTAAAGCTGCTTTGAAACAATGTGTATTGTGAAAAGCGCTATACAAATATATTTGAATTGAATATTTGAATTGAATACAGTAGCTAACACAAATGTTACACGGGATTTATCATTTACACTACATAACGTTACATAAAGCACCAAAACTTCAAAAGAATTATATTTGAAACTAGACTTCTGAGTAATACTGAAGATATTATTATAAATTACAGCAACCCCTCCCCCTTTACCTTTCAGACGCGGCTCGTGTTTATAACAATAATCTTGGGGAGTGGACTCATTTAAAGTAATGTAGTCAGGGTTTTAGCCAGGTTTCTGTCAAACACAGCACATCTAGATTATTATCTGTAACGATATCATTAACAATGAGCGCTTTTGGGGAAAGGGATCGAATATTCAGCAACCCAAGCTTTATCATTTGATTATCCGTATTATATATATATTGTTTATTTGTTGGACATCAATTAAATTATTACCGTTGAATGGTTTTGATTTTTTTTGTAATTACTAATTTGCGGAACAGACACAGTCTCTATGTGATAATATCTAGGTAAAAGAGTGTCTATGTGTTGGGATTTACCTGACTTCTGTAACGGGAGGCAGCTAGCAGGCGGTCGGGTAAGCCAGTCCGTCTGCTTCATGACCTGGGCCCTAGTGAGTCAAGGTTTAGCTCTAAGACTATATGCCAAATTACTAGAGAGAAGGGCGGCACCACTCCAAGAAGGATGGATTCCGTCGTGTTTTAACAGGCCAGGTCTGCCCCAAAAGCTTTTCCAATTGTCTATGAACCCTATGTTATTTTGCGGACACCACTTAGACAACCAGCCATTGAGTGATGATAATCTGCTAACTATCTCATCACTCCTTTTAACGGGGAGCGGACCACAACAAAAAACTGAACCTGCCATCGAACTACTGTGTTGAGATTTTTACCGACATTCACTACAGCCGTTAGTCATAATGCAAAAACGAGCTATGAGAATCATTCATAATGTTAGATTCTGTGAACACAAAGATTCATTATTTTTGCAGTCGAGATCATTAAAATACTACAATCAAATTGTAGTATTCATGTTCAAAGTAAGAAATAGGTCATTGCCTGGGAATATACCAAAGATGTTTTTTGAGAGGGAGGGAGGCTATAACTTAAGGGGAAGTGAAAACTTTAACCCTTTAGGCGCCAGAGGTTTTTCCTTAAACGTTCGATTTTGACATCTTAATTTCAAAAGGCTATATCTTAAAAATGATAAAAGATAGAGACTTCCTGTAAATTAGAGAAATATTAAGGATGACCCAAAGTTAATGTAGGGATTACAATTTCTCATCTAATTTGCATATTATGACGTCATATGTTGGTGTCCATCATAGATTATAGAATTTTCTTGAAAAGTCACATGTTTAAATGATAAAATGCAACACTTCTTTCCCCCAAAAATGTTCCCCAACTTCTGTATGCTATATTACACAATACTGAATGCATGGGTAAATAGTAAATAGTAAACAATTGTAAATCATTACTAATAAATGGTAGAAACAAACCGAATGCATGTTGCAGTTGGCCTTTTGCTGTAGGGATTTTCCATTTACTACATACAGTAGGCACTCTGATTCCATTTATGTGGCACATATATATTATATATTATGCATAATACTGCCCCGCGTCACACCGCATCTGCTCCTGCCATGAGCAGCGCGGCCAGATCTGTGTCACGCGATCGGCCGCCGCCGAGTGTGCACAGCTCGGATGAATTACTGTCATTGTGACTCCCCATCCTGCCTCCACGTAGTCCTATGAATACTTCGACCTTGTCTTACATACCCAGTGACATTAGACAAAATCTCCACCACAATACTGTCGCCGCGATTGCGGAGAGGCACACGGTCAGAAGACGCTTCATGGCTCCCGCGGTAAAAATCTCCCACGGCCGCCTCGTTCCCCACAACACCAACACACCTGCTAACTTCGAGATGAAGACTCCGAGCCCGGGAAACATTGTTCCCACCACTGACATTGGGCATAGCACCATCTACATTGGGCAAAGGATTCACCGTTTGTGCTTGGTGTAGGGCTATACTTTCACTTTCAGAATCACCGTCATCTTCTGACAGCAAATAGAAACAGGGTCCGCGAATAGAAGACACAACACTTCATTGCATTTATTGAAACCAATAGATAATAATAATACTAATAATTATAATAATAATAATAATAATAATCTAATGTAAATACTGCTGACGTTGACAATATTGCTCTGATATGTCTCACTCGAGCACTAGCTCCGCTTTTTTCCGCACTGATTCAATGCGCTCTTGCTCGAAGATTTTGTATAGAAGCATGACGTTTTTTTGAGTCAGGGATGAAGTATGACATGTTTGCCATCTAGTGGAGGGGAGGTTGAACGAAATTCGATACCCTATTTGACAAAATCGGCCGTTTTATTCAGTGCCGCATCTCGTCGAGTAAACTCGACCGTGGCGCCTAGAGGGTTAAGACTAATAGATTTAGGTCACCAAGGAAAAGCTTGTCCCCCTCAATGTATATTGTGGTTACGGCCCTGATGTATGTACATGTGTGGGTATGTATATGTGGAGATAGGAGTATAATTATGTATGGGTGTATGTATGTATGTATATATATATATATATATATTAGGGCCGGGACTCGATTAAAAAAATTAATCTAATTAATTAGAGGCTTTGTAATTAATTAATCTCAATTAATCGCATTTTAATTGCATATAAATATTTGACCTGAGAACAGTGGGAAGTAATTTTTTCACATGGATTTTTAGTATACCATTGAATAATGACTGAATACATAAGCGTAATCAACAAAATATTGTTTATTTTTTATTTCAGTCCAGCAGACCAGTGCAATGTTTACCATTAAGTGTAGCAATAGCATATTTAGAAATACAGTACATTTCAGAAATTCAGGTAGCCTATATATAGGTAGACCTTCTGTAAACTGTGTTTTTTTAAGTAAAACAATACTTTCAAGTACATTCAGAACATTGGAAACCCTGACTATTTGAAAACATCTCTCTGTTTCTTCAGGCCATAATAGACTAAGTCAAACTCTCAATAACCTTGGCCAAAACAATAAATTCAACATAAAGTGCCAGTTGCATCAACAACATAATACATAGTTCAACATAAAGTGTACCATTTAAAATAAAATAAGTGCCAGTGATTGACCTCAGTCCCTATTCTTCCAATATGAAAAATAAATCTCTCTGTTGCTTAGGCCCCTGTTTGATCAACATTTCAGTAACAACAACCTCATTGGCCTCAGGATACCTCTATGACTATTTCTTATACTTCTCTTTCAGCCAGTTGCTGAGACAAACTAGCCTGTTCACATTTTCAGAGCTCAAGGCTGCCCTTTTCTTTTGAACTATGTTACCAGCCAGTGAGAAAAGTTTCTCGCAAGGGACAGAAGTGGCAGGTGTGCCCAGATACTTGCGGGCCAGGACAGAAAGCTGTGGATGGGCTCCCTCATGAGTGGACCACCACTGCAGTGGGCAGTCTGTTTCACTGATGGTGGGCTCTGCCCTGTAGCGGGCCAGAGCCCCGTTGGGCCCCTCTTCATCCTCTGATTCAGAGTCTGAATTAAACAGCAGGAGGCTCCTCTTCCTTGCTGGCTCCTCTGTGGGTTCTGGAGTGGCTCTGTTTGGTTCTATTCGCAGCAGTGCCTCAATGCTGATCCACACCCCTCCTCGCTCTCCTCTTGGTAGACACTTTAGGTCCTTAGAATCAGAATCAGGTTTATTGTCACATCACAGATTTACAGAGTAAAAAGATGGGTGAAATTAATGTTCATATATGGTTCCATAGAAAGAAAGAGGGGGGAGGGCAGGGGAAAGCGGGTCAAAAAGAAAGAGAAAAGAAAAAACAAAGACCATTACATGTTACCTTAAAGCATGGGTCGAGTGCTGTAGCCACCGTAAGCCATCCATGGTTGTGTGTATCTTGGCGTTGAGACAGGTCCTTTATAAAGTCACCCTTGAACCTCACCACATAGGCTGGGTCGTCATCTGAGACCTCCATGGTGTGGGTCAGGTGGCGGAGACCAGGTAACACAACAGAGCACGAGACGTAAGTCTCACCACCAAGGAGCTCAGTCACATATCTGCAGAGGATAGTTTAGGAAAGTGATTAATTATTGTGCCAGTTAATAGCAGATTCAAAACAGTAGCAACTTTATAATAGTCATAGTTATATTCAGTACAATACATTTAAAAACAGTTGGTGGGTGTTTACCTGCATGGTTTAAGGAGGGTCTCGAGCCTCTGCAGTCTGTCCCACTCTGCTGTAGTTAACATGGTGAGCTTGTGCTTCTGTTTGGCTAGAGTAACCTTCACAGCCTCTTGGTTCTTCAGCAGACGAGAGATCATGAACAGTGTCGAATTCCACCTTGTGGAAACATCCTGTATCAGTGGCTCTTGGTCTTGTTCTAATTCTGTTTGCTCCTTGTGCAGTTCCTCTGTGTTTGAGGGGCTATGTTTAAAATGTCCCACTATTTTACGGCATCTTGCCAATGTGTCTGTGAACCCGCTGTGAGCAAGGCAAACTGTGATGGTCCTCTGCAACACGTGAGCAACACACGGCATATGCAGGAATGTGAGCAGTCTCATTGCAGCGATCATGGGCACTGTCTGTTCCGATTGTGGTGACTTTTTGTGTGATTTCCCAGGCCTCTGCCACAGACTCAAAATCTCCTGCCACGTTTTCAGCAAAGTGCCTAGTGGTGGTCTTCTGAATAGTTAAGGCAAATGAGTGAAAACGCCACTTGATGTCAATAAAGTGTGCCGTCACACCGAAGTAATTTGAATTGCTTACCGAGGTCCAATGATCCCCAGTCAGGGCAACACAATCAGCTTTCTCCAATAAATTCTCTTTATCTTCCTTTTCATTGTCATAAAGCTGCTGTACTCTTTTTGTCACTGTCTTTCTGCATGGCAGCTTGTATGTTGGGTCAGACGACGCAATCTGTAGTACATTTTGCAGGCCCTTATCTTCTACCACTCCAAGTGGTCTACAGTCGAGTGCAATCCAGTGAGCCAGGCCGTTAGTTATTTTTTCAGACGTGGACTTAGTTACCCTGGTCCTGAAACCAGTCATCTGGTTGAGTGTGGGTCGGGTGTGGGTCCTTGTAACTTTACTTGGAGTCGGGCTAACATCCACGCTAACTCCTATGTGTTTTGCGTTGAGGTGATATTTGAGGCTCGATGTGCTGCGGTGATACGCAAATTCCTTGTTGCATAGCTTGCACACAACCATGCTCTTGTCGACGCTTCCATCCTTTCGTTTTTTAAAACAAAATTTACCATCCACGGGGCCAAGCAAAGCGGTCTCGTCAGCTTCTTCATTCATGTTCACTGTGGTTTGTTGTTGTCGGAAGTGAAAAACGCTAGTTGGTGCTCCAGTATAATCGGTCCGTCGAAACTCATTCATTGAAAAACATTCCGCGGTGCAAAAATAAGTGTGATTAAAATTGTTATTTATTTTTTTGCGTAATTAATCTTAATTAACGCGTTAAAGTCCCGTAATTAATTTATCTCAATTAACGCGTTAAATTCCCGGCCCTAATATATATAGATGTGTACATGTGTATGTATGTAGATATGTAGATGTGTATTTGTGTATGCGTAGGTGTAGGCATATGCATGTTATTTTAAGGAAAGTAAGAATTAAAGGGGTAGGAGTATATAAGTTTTACTTCTTTCTACTCCTTTTTCGTACATGAGATAGAAGCATGTTTATACAGGAAAGTAAGATACTCTGCTCTATTCTTATATTTTTCCTCTTTACTTTTTCTTTTAAAATGTTTGAACATTATTGTTTTTTTTATTATTCTCTCATGTTCGAAATAAAAAGATATCAATCAATACTTGTGTTCCACAATGGCACAGTGTTGCCGGAGCGCAACAGCCGAATTTGAAATGTTACTTTTTATGAAATATTAAATTTGTAATGCATTAAAAACTAGATAAATGTGTTTGTTCAAGTGTCTGGTTAAAGAAACTGTTGTTTTCAATAAATATATTAATTTTTTTCTACATGAAAATGTCAAATGATTCAATTTGTCTGTTGTGGTACGATGTTGCCTTGAGGAATTTTTTTTCCTTTTTAAATAAAGAAATACTTTTTTAAAATTATTATTGATACTGTTATAGTGTCCAATTTTAAGCAGGAAAAACACCACAATTTTTTCCCCTCATTGATATCGTATATCTCTGTGTAACCATGGAGCGAAAAAAAACACAGATGCTGACTTTCAAAAAACACCAAAAATTCAAGTGAAATCAGAAACTGGAAGTATAAAATTGCAAACACTGCATTTATGTGACAGAGCAGCATTAAAAAAATTATCCAACTTTTTCTATGAAATCAAATTTTCGGTACATGTGACATCTCTAATATTAGACCCCTTATGCATGATGAAGACAAGGTTCCATAATATTCCTCATTTCTTGTTCATTTCAGTCACACCCACAACATCATCTCTGACTCTGTGTATTTAAAGCAGCTGCACTTCTGCTGTCTCTGCTCTATAACACAAGACCAACATCAAACCATGTTGGTTCCTGCTCTGCTCACCTGTGTTGTGCTGAGAGCATTCAGTGCTCAAGCTAAAGTGGTCACCAGCTTTAATGAGTGTAGTGAGTTTTTCTACAACAACACTGAACCAGAAGGAATGAATCCAGCTGCCAAGAAAATCTGTCAGACGTTGGAATATGGAGGTTCTTATTATGCTTCACTGTACTCAGTTCATCACAGAATCCCGCTCTACAGTGCCTACACATTGGACCCTGAATGCTCAAGCACTGCTGGAAGGACAGAAAACTGGCACGTTGAGCCACAGGTAACCATGTGCTTCTATCACTGTCTAACTAAAGACTTTCATTAGCAGTTTAGACTCTGCATTCCATAGGGAACAGTGCAGTTAACTGAATTATTGGTCTCTTCATACTGTTTAGACATTTACACATTGCAAATTATATATAAATACATTAGATGTATGGTACTTCATGAAACACTCTTATACAGTAAATGTACAATAAACAAATGTTGACTAAAAGACAAAGAAGCTAGAAAGAAAAGAACAGAAAAACAAGTCTTTTCTCAAACTGGTAACCATCGAACTAACCATCTAACATATTTCTTCTGTAGATTTCTCAGCCTGAATCCCAAATTGATTATATGGTCTGGGAGAAGGACTCTGATGGAAACATTACTAAAAGATATCAAGCCATCAGCAGCGACTATAGAGACACCGGATATGACCGTGGACACCTGAACCCCAATAGCTTCCACTGCGAAGAAGGCCGTAAGGCAACGTTCACACTGACCAATGCTGCACCTATAGATGCAGGCTTTAACCGAATCCACTGGAAGAATTGGGAGAGCATGCTGAGAAGTTTCTTAAGAAGCAAGCTAGAGAATGATGGTGGTTCTGCAACGGCCTTCATTGTTACTGGTACGGTACCTGATGCGAATCTACGGATACCGCAAAGGGAAATCTCTGAAGAGCCCGAAAGGGTGACTGTGCCCTCTCACATCTGGACGGCGGTCTGTTATAAACACCAGAGTGATGACACAAAGTCTTTCTCCTTTGGCTATATAGGGGAAAACCAGCCGGAAGGCGGCATAAGCCTGATGAGAGTCACAGACCTGAATGATGAGCTCAGCAGACTCTATAGTGAGCTATCAAGGACACAGCAGTCAGTTAACATTCTTGTGGGTGATTGTTTTGGTGACAATGATAAATTAAATGAGATTCAGGGTATGTTTGACAAATTAATTAATCTGCCTGTGAACCAAAGAGACCTAATGGCCACAGATGTGCAGACCATGTCTAGCATACTGAAAAGGGTTGTCAGAAGTTCCCAGCGGTCATACTTTACAGTTGGAGGGTACTCGTGCAGGAATGATCACCCCTGTGACACATACGGTGAGGACTACTATTGGTGCAAGACTGGTTATGCTTACATTTTTTCCGACGACTGGGACTACTGCAGCCCTCCACTGTCTGAAAGTAAAGCTAAAAATGGGGAGCACTGCCATAAAAACTATGCCTGTGGCAAATATGGTTACGGATATAATTGGTGCAAGACATATAATGGCAATAAAGACAAGTGCTGTACTTCTGATGACTGCTTCTCAGCTGTGAATGGCAAGACCTGCTGGTCCAATCACTCCTGTGGCTACCATGGCAATAGTTACCTGTGGTGCTACATGGATGAAAAAGGCAACTGGGATTACTGTTGCAAACACTGTGATAAGTAGGATTATAGTGTTTTTTACAATTATAACAAAGTATTACTTTGCAAAGTTTTGTACTTGGAGCACTTACTAACCTAGAGAGAGAAAAAAATAATTCTAACAAATTCTAACAAAATGAAGACTTTCTGTTGGATGATCTAAGGATTCCTCATAGTAATCATTTAACTATTCAATTTAATCATATTTCCTTTCAAAGCCATTTATATGCTCATTCTATTGATTCATTCATTGATTAGTCATTTATATTGTATTATTTTACTCTTTATTTTTTATTGTTGTGTAATCTTATGACTTTGTGGTTTCAAGTGATATTTGTCTACAAGAGAATGCCTCCATTTCAGATCATAGGACAATGTTGTAAAGCAATAATTTCCCATTACTATTGCTTGTGGTATAATAACACTACTTGGATTTGTGCTGGTCAAAGTCTGAGCATTGGAACATACACAACTAAGATTATTCAATAAACTATGCTTACACAGGCAATGTATCGTCTGTTTCATTCATACTCGTTTTAGTCTGACCATCAGATTTTGCATTGCTTTTTGCTTATGTGACTCACACCACAAAACGCAAACTTGTCAGACGTTGGGCAACACTTTATAATAATTTTCGGTTGCAAGTCATTTATAAGTGATTAGTTAATAATGAGCTAACCATTTATAAAACATGACTATACGTTCATAAATGATATGCTAACAATTTACAAATCTGTTGTCAGTTATCTTAAAAAATAGCATATCATGAAATTATCACACAGATCCTTAGTAAATGGTTATTAAGTTACTAGTTAATAATCACTTATAAATCATTGAAATGCCAACGTACAATAAACAAATGTTCGCAGGTTCCCATGATAAATCCTTTTCCTCCTCAGAACAGACTTGGGTTAAAGAGGTAAAGAGCGGTGTCAAAGAAGACAACGGTCTAACCCTCACCATTCGGCACTTACACTGCAGTACACAATACAAAGTGTTGACAACCTGTTATAGATGATGTGTAACGCATGAATAAATCATTTACAAAGCTTTCTGCATCCCCTAAAGTGTAAACCATTCATCCCTTGTAAATGTTTTACACATCATTTGTCGATCTTCTTTAGCTGTTATAAATACCTGTATGTGTATACAAAGCATTTACAACACTTTCTGCATCCCTTAATGCTCTAACGAATGTATAAATATGAAAAATTCACTTTCACCTGTTACAATGGAAATGTGTCAATATGCAAATCTTTGTAAAGAGGATTACTGTAAGCTGCAAAACAACAATTCTTTAACAGTGTCTAAATATGAGGAAATTAAGCTTAAAGGTCACAGCAGAATAGCATTTATTTCGATAATGCATTAACAAAAGTTACTCTTATCTATATCAAGGAACTGCCTTCTGCCCTTTATCCGTTGTGGACACATGCCTCTCGCACTTTTTGGCCATCTTTGACAAGGTTGCAGAGCTCCCTGCTATGTCATCCTCCATCATATCAATTTGCCGCAAACAAAGTCCTTGAGAAAACCTATAGAGTACAGAAAATTGGTGTGTGTGTGAGTGTGTGTGTGTGTGTTTGTGTGTGTGTGTGTGTATGTGGTAGGGTGGGGGAGGGGGTAAACTAACCTGTAACTGACTTCTTTATTCTTCTGCCTATGTGGTTGCTTCACTGGCACCTCCTGGAAGAGAAGTGAAAAGGTTTTAACATATAAATTCAGATGCAGTAGTGAACGTGCGATCTAATTGGTGAAAGTCCATTGGTAAAAGTACTTTTGATTAGGAGATACTTTTATACCAGTTATTTTATACTACTTGTAACATTTTGTCTAGATTATAAACCAAAACAATTTGAAATTTATATTCAATTTGAAAATTTATATTCAATTTATATTCAATTTGAAATTTATATTCAACCCCAAACCCCACGGCCCGCTCCTGAGGACTGAAGACCCGGCGTCATGGTGGCCGTCCTCTTCCTCGTGCTGCTGGCCTATTTGGATGGGAGCCGTGGAAAGCATCAAGCAGGTTAGGGTCAAGGATATCCTCTCTGGCTACCCATAAACGTTCCTCAGGGCCATATCCTTCCCAGTCCACCAGATATTCTAGTCTACCACCACGACGCCAGGAGTCTAGGATCTCGTGAACCTCATACGCCGCTCCATCTTCCAGGATGAGCGGAAGGGGGGGCTCCGGAGCTTCGCCAGGCTCTGTGGAGAGAGAGACAGGAGGGTGGTGAGGTTTCAACAAAGACACATGGAACGTGGGGTGAATATGATACTGTGGAGAGAGCTGGAGCTTATACGTGAACGGGTTTACTTTTTGCAGGACGGTGAAGGGGCCAATGAACCTGGGACTCAATTTCCTACACGGCAGATCCAGTCTGATGTCCCTGGTTGACAGCCAAACCTTCTGCCCAGGCAAGTCGGACGGGGCTTCTGAACAGCGAAGGTTGGCTGTCATCCTATGTCTGCGGAGGGCCTGTTGGAGCTGATGGTGTGCAGAGTGCCAGACCCTCTCGCTCTCCCAGAACCAGTAGTCAACATCCTAATAAACTGAGGACCCCTATCGGAAACTATATCTAGGAGTTCAGCAGTCTCCATGGCAGTTGGCAAGCCTCTCAGAGGAAGGAACCTACAGGACTTAAATTCTGTCGACCACCACTAGGACACAGGTGCACCCAACTAATTCAGGGAGGTCTGTGATGAAGTCCACTCCTAGGTGTGACCACGGGCGGTTGGGAACAGACAGAGGAAGGAGCTTGCTGGCGGGAAGGTGTCAAAAGCTCTTTGACATGGCACAATCCTTGCATCCTCTCACGTACCTTCTGACATTGAAGCCATATTAGTCCACCAGAAGCGTTGTCGTAGCAACGAGAGGGTTTCATTGACCCCTGTGTGGCCAGTGCCCAGAGAGGTGTGTGAGGAGTGAATAAGGGGGGTACGCCGAGTGCGGGTGACATACTGACGGTCTGGAGGGCAGCCCGGCAGGGCATTGGTGGAGGCATCTGTGGAGCGCAGGGTCTCCTCGGACTTAGTAATCTCCGCAAACTAATAGAAAATAACCAAAATAATCCAAGGTTTTTATTTAACACCGTGGCTAGAATAACAAATAAACAAGCATCGCCTGAGCAAAATATTCTGTTACAGTTTAGTAGTAATGATTTTATGAATTTCTTCACTGAGAAAATAGAAAGCATCAGAAACAGAATTGTAAATGTACAACCTTTAATGATGTCTTATGATTCAACCTCAATTATCGCCCCTCAAGAACTACTACACCGCTTTACAACTATAGGACAGGAAGAGCTAAATAAACTTATCATTGCATCTAAACCAACAACATGTTTATTAGATCCAATACACACTAAACTACTGAAAGAGCTGTTACCTTGTAGTGGAAGAGCCTCTTCTCAATATTATTAACTCGTCTTTATCTTTAGGTCATGTTCCAAGAATATTCAAGTTGGCAGTCATAAAACCTCTCATTAAGAAGCCACAATTAGATCATAATAACCTAGCAAATTACAGACCCATTTCAAATCTTCCATTTATGTCTAAAATACTAGAAAAAGTTGTGTCTGCTCAACTGTGCTCTTTCTTGCAAGAAAATGATATCTATGAAAATTTTCAATCAGGATTCAGGCCGCATCATAGCACAGAAACTGTGCTTGTTAAAATCACAAATGATTTACTTCTAGCTTCTGACCAGGCTGTATCTCAATACTAGTTCTACTCGATCTTAGTGCTGCGTTCGATACTATAGATCATAAAATACTCTTAGATCGACTTCAAAATTACACTGGTGTTCAGGAAAGGCATTAAACTGGTTTAGATCAGACTTATCAGACCGCTACCATTTTGTCTGTCTAAATGGGGAAAAATCAAAGATAAGGTCAGTAGACTATGGGGGTGCCGCAAGGATCTGTGTTAGGCCCTCTGCTATTCTCAATATATATGCTGCCACTTGGTAATATTATAAGAAAACATGGAATTAATTTCACTGTTATGCTGATGACACTCAATTATATATTTCATCACGACCAGATGAAAACGCTAAATTAACTAAACTGACAGCGTGTGTTGAAGATATTAAATACTGGATGACGTGTAATTTTCTGCTATTAAATTCAGATAAAACGTATTGGTCCAAAAAACTGCCCACGGAACCTCTCACAATACAACTTTAACTTGGAAGGACGTCCTGTCACTTTATCCACTACAGTAAAAGACCTGGGTGTTATATTAGATCGCAACTTGTCTTTCAAAAATCATATTTCATATGTTACAAGAACGGCATTTTTCCACCTTAGAAACATTGCTAAGCTACGTAACATGCTATCTATTTCTGATGCAGAAAAGTTAGTTCATGCATTCATGACCTTGAGACTAGATTACTGTAATGCTTTATTAGCTGGTTGTCCTGCATCCTCAATAAACAAGCTACAGTTAGTCCAAAACGCAGCTGCTAGAGTTCTTACTAGGTCAAGAAAATATGATCATATAACACCAATTTTATCATCTCTACACTGGTTACCGATTAAGTTCCGTATCAATTACAAAGTATTGCTACTGACCTATAAAGCCCTAAATGGTTTAGCTAAAGTGTATTTAACGGATCTTCTATCGCCCTACAATCCATCGCGCTCTTTAAGATCACTAAACTCGAAGCTTCTGGTCATTCCTAGGATATGTAAGTCCACTAATTTAGCTCCTAAACTCTGGAATAGTCCTCCTGATATTGTTCGAGGTTCAGACTTGTCCCAGTTTAAAACTAGATTAAAGACGCATCTCTTTAGCCAAGCATTCACATTATAATGACCTTTTATACTACAGTTAAATCGGATCAAAAGCATTAATATTCTGAACAGCAGCTATGCTAATTATTTCCCATCTGCTTTTCTGTTGGTATCTCGAGACACTAGTCCCGAGGTAAATAGTTCGTCAGCTCCAGTTTGTATCCAGCCTCTCATGGAGACTTCAGATGCCCCAACACCTGTGATAAGACGACTTGACGCCTGTGAAGAGAAGACTCAATGCCAGCTTTGTTTTGGCCTAAATTAATACATGATTGATTAACCTTTTCTAACATTTTTCTTTAACATTCTCTTCCTAACATTTTTCAATGTACATTTATGAAATGAACTTTCTGTAAAGCTGCTTTGAAACAATGTGTATTGTGAAAAGTGCTATTCAAATATATTTGAATTGAATTGAATTGAATAAGGCTGACGAACAGGCTTTCGGGGAGGATGGGCTTGGTCTCCTGAGGCTCATCTCAGGTGTTATAGATGAGGAGAGAGCATCCACTTTCACATTCTTGGGACCAAGGCGGTAGGAAATAGTAAAATTTAAAGCGGGTGAAGAAGAGAGCCCATCTTGCCTGGCAGGGGTTCAGGCGTTTAGCATGATAGCAGATACTCAAGGTTTTTATGATCGGTCAATACAAGGAAAGGGTGTTTGGCGCCCTCTAGCCAATGCCTCCACTCCTCGAGAGCTAGCTTGATGGTGAGGAGCTCTCGATTGCCAATGTCATAATAAATCTCTGCCGGGCTGAGTTTCCAGGAGAAGAAGGCGTATGGGTGAAGTCGGCTGGGGCTCCCCTGCTGCTGGGACAAGACCGCTCCCACCCCGGTGGTCGAGGCATCTACCTCCATGATGAAGGGCAGCTCGGGATCAGTATGGACGAGGAGTGGAGCGGTCGTGAAAGGATGGCGTCCAGATGCCACTGCTATCGATTTTATAACCAAGGAACTGCACTGATGACTGGTGGAACAAGCTCTTCTCAGCTTTGAGGAACAGGTTGAATCTTCTCAGGCATTTCAGAACCGCCGCAACATGTTGGCAATGTTCGGCCAGGCTCTGGGAGCAGATCAGGATGTTGTCGATGTATACTAGGACAGACTTGTGCAGGAACTCCCGGAGCACGTCGTGGCTGAAGTCCTGGAATATGGAGGGGGTGTTAGCTAAACCATAGGGCATGACCAGGTACTCATAGTAGCCGGTGGGCATGACAAAGGCGGTTTTCCACTCTTTCCCTCACGTATCCGGATGAGGTTAAATGCGCTGCAGAGGTCAAACTTGGTGAACACAGTGGCACCACGGAGATGTTCTAGGAGAGTCGAGGAGAGCATTTACTGAAAGAGACACACCGGCAGCAGTAAGGTTTACAACCGTAGTGAGAAGCTTCATGTTGCTTAGCGAAGGAATGATAGCACTCACCAGCGGACGAGGAGGACGTGAAGGGCATTCCCCTATGTAATGCCCTGATGCTCCACAGTACAGGCACAGATTCAGGGCCAGCCACCTCTACCGCTCAGCCGCAGTTAATCGCTGAGTTAATACTTGCATTGGTTCGGTGGCTGATTCTGGAGGGCTGACGTTCTCTGGGCGACGAAGGGATGACAGAGGCATCGACTGGCCTTGGTGTTTTTCGAGACACGACTGCATACGATTGGCGAATCGAATGGACAGCTGGATGAAGCATTCGAGGCCGATGGTATCCTCGTATGCAGCGTGATGCAACCACACGGGGATCCAGACCCTGTCGATAAGTTGTTAACAAGGAACACTCATTCCATCCACTGGCAGCTGCGAGGTTCCTAAACTGCAGGGCATACTTATTGACTGACATAGAACCTTGTTTTAGATGATAGAGTTGTTCTCCGATGGCAGAATCCTAGCTGGGTTTACCAAACACTTCCTTGAAATGAGACACAAAACTGAAGAGAGACTGGATAACAGTGTTATTCTGGGACCACAAGGATTCACCCCAACGAAGCACTTTGCCAGAGAGTTGTGAAATAATGAACGCTGCCTTAGCACGATCATCGACATACAAGTGAGGTTGCATCTCCAGGACCAGCGAGCATTTAAGAAGGAATCCATTGCAATGCTGAGCCACGCCAGAGAAGGGTACTGGTTTGGCCATGGGACTGGCGTAGACAGGCGAAGAAGAAGCGGAAGTGCTCGCTGGTGCAGGTGTCGTTGAAGGGGAGGTGAGAGTTCGCCAAAGGCCATCGATGAGCTCTTGAAACAGATCCGGAGTGCTCATCTGGTAACGGTGTTGGTCCGGTCTTCTGTTATAAACAGACTGAACTGAACAAAAATACAAAAATATGAGCATGTAATATGTAATGCATTGCATAAAAGTCTAAAAAATTTAAACTATGAATGTATTAGTATGCATTATATAGTTAAGGGCATTTTTACTAAAATGATCTCAAAATTCCACCACCCCACTTTACTTACCATTTAAAACTGTCAAAGCAATCGCTTTGCTTCAACTTAATTTTAAGACCACAGTAATTACATTTAATCATCCTTTAAATATTTTTTTTCTTTTGCAGCCATTTGATAAGTTTAAGATGTTTCTTTCCCTCAAACAGCTCACACAACATTTTTGTGGAGAAAGTGATCCATAGAAAATAATGTAAAGTTATAAAAGTATATGTACTAAATATAAAACTGAATGTCTGATCATGTTTTGATTCAAATCGGAGCATGGTTCTCTCAGAAATGTAACTTCTGTGAGCTTTTATGTCAAAAAAAGACTAGGCGTCCTTTCAAAGCTTGTAACTGGGTGGTAACAGACGAGAAATGTACAGTTCCCTTTTAAGGGAACTCGCGCTGCTTCACCGCTTTGGGAACGCCTCTGCGTGATTGCGTCGTGAAGCACGTATGCCATCCGTCCAGTAGAGAGAGAGTACGTCCCTGCGGGTGACATCATCGACCCGGAAACTATAAAGCACCCGGCAAACACACGCCGACAGCTTCTGTTGCCTTCAACAAGCGCTCTGTGTCATTCGTCTGTCATTTTGTGTTGTGTCTGAGTTCAGACTTTATTTTTGAGAGAGATATAATGGCGAGCGAACAACATTTCAGAAAGTGTGTTCCTCCCTGCTCACGTTACATCACGGGCGGGGATACACACTCGATGTGTGTTGTTTGTTTGGGAGAGCAGCACGCGCATCCGGCGCCGCGTCTCTGGGTTCAGGAGCCCGCGCTGCGGTTTCCCCCTGCTAGGGGGCCGGCCGAGGCATTGCAGTTATCGTCCTCCGAGGAGATCGATATCTGCTCTGTCGATGCAGGGATTGAAGACTCGCCACTTCAATCCCCTGCAAGTGAGGAGCTCATGGAGGTTTTGAGCAGAGCAGTGGCCAGATTAAACATCGACTGGCCACATGAGCAACATGAGCGAGCTGCAGTCAAAAGCAGACTCGACGAGTGCTTCCTTCCCTCACGCTCTGCTCAGCCTCCGCGCAGGAGGCTGACATTTTTTCCCGATCTCCACACCGAGGTGTCGAGATCGTGGAGGCGGCCCGTGTCTGCACGTATTGTCAACCCAGTCACGTCAGTCTACAGCAACATATCTGAGTTGAAAAGGCACGATTATGGTCAGATGCCTCAGGTCGAAGAGACGCTTGCGAGCCATCTCTCGTCTGAGTCAACATCTACCATAAAAGCTCCATTTTTGCCCACTAAGCCCCTTAAAACTACATCTGCACTAGTGGGTAAAGCATACTACGTCTACCAGGCTGACCTGCTGAAAGACCTGGGGGAGAGCTGCGAGAACGGAGTTGATATCATCAACGAGCTCCGATCTACAGCAGATCTTGCTCTCCGGGCCACCAAGGAGACAGCCAAGTGTGTCGGTCGTACTATGGCAGCCCTGGTGGCCATGGAGAGACACTTGTGGCTCAACCTGACGAATATTAGAGAGCTTTCTGCTTGATGCGCCGCTGTCTCCGGGAGGCCTGTTCGGTGACGCCGTTACCACTGTCACCGACAGGTTCCTGGAAGCTAAGAAGCAAGCCGCGGCGCTCAAGCAGTTCCTTCCCCGTAAGGCCCAGGTCTCGTCTGCTGCCTGGCGGGAGCAGCAGACCCTGAGTACGAGCTCCTCGCATAGGGTGCAGCAAAAGTTGAGTGTCGCCACTCACATGCACCCACAAAAAGGGTTGTCGGGTGCGCGGCAATCACAGGCGCAGCCCTCCAAGTCCAGGGCCGATCTGAGGATGGTCATTGTGATGAGGAGGGCTGCGTCAAAGAAGTCCTGACGCCTGTGGGCTCAGGACCATGAGGGTGATCCCCTCCGTGGGCGGACGGTGCTTACTGCAGTACAAGGTACCCGGACGTCCGCGGTGCCCTCACGGGGTCAATCTACCAACCCCGCCCGAGTGCCGGGGCGTGGAGGGGGACCCGCGGATCATCCTTGGATTGACCCATTCAGTTCAGATGTCGTCCACCCAGTTTCAACCGGGTCCTTCCCACTTTGGTGGGCCCCGAGCAGGCTCTGGTGATGTCTCAAGAAGTACAGACTCTGCTGCGAAAGGGGGCTATAGAGAGGGTCCCCACCCCAGACAGGGAGTCAGGCCTTTACAGCCAGTACTTCATAGTGCCAAAGAAGGATGGAGGGCTGCGCCCCATCTTAGATCTGCGCATCCTGAACCGTGCAGTGGCAAGACTTAAGTTCAGGATGCTCACACTCAAACAGATCGTGTCTCAGATCAGGTCCGAGGACTGGTTTGTCACGATAGATCTCAAAGATGCATATTTTCATATCTCCATCCTTCCGCAGCACAGGAAGTACCTGAGGTTCGCTTTCAGGGGAGAAGCGCAGTATTGGGTGCTTCCTTTCGGTCTAGCTCTTTCACCCCGCACGTTCACAAAGTGTGTGAACGCTGCTCTGGTCCCCTTGCGGCTGCAGGGGATCTGGATTCTCAATTATATCGACGACTTGCTGATTCTGGCACAGTCAGCTCGTCTCGCGGTTCAACATCGAGATGCTGTTCTCGCGCATATGAGGAGGTTGGGGCTGAGGCTCAACTCCAAGTGTTCTTTCTCCTGTGCAAAAGATCACTTATCTCTGCGTGAGTTGGGATTCGGTCTCTATGCAGGCCCGTCTGTCAGAGCCTCATGTAGGATTGATCCTCTCAGCCATAAGGGGGGTGAAGCTAGACCAGCCACTCACTGTAAAACAGTTTCAGAGACTGTTAGGTCTAATGGTAGCAGCGTCCAACGTGATCCCTTCGGGCCTGCTGTACATGAGGCCATTGCAGTGGTGGCTCAAGACCAAGGGCTTTTCCACGAGGGGAAACCCCATTCGCATAATCAAGCCAACGCGGCGGTGTCTCCACGCCTTGGTTATGTGGAAGGACCCTTGGTTTCTGACCCAAGGTCCGTCCCTGGGGGCACCGTGTCGTTGATTGTCTCTGACAGTGGATGCCTCCCTGACGGGCTGGGGGGCGACCATGAGTGGTCGCTTGGCCCAGGGTCTGTGGCAGGAATACCAGCGTTCATGGCACATAAATTGCCTAGAAATTATGGCAGTGTTTCTGGCCCTGAAACACTTCCTGCCACATCTCAGGGGCCATCATGTGCTGGTGAGCACAGACAGCACATTGGTGGTTTCCTGTATCAACCATCAGGGGGGTTTAAGGTCCCGTCGGTTGTACATGTTGGCATGCCTTATCCTCCTCTGGGCTCAAGGGAAATTGTTGTCAGTCAGGACAATGTATATTCCGGGGAGCCAGAATGTGGAAGCAGACATCCTGTCGAGGCAGGGGCCGAGGCCCGGGGGGTGGAGACTCCACACCGAAGTAGTGGAGCTCCTTTGGGAGAAGTTCGGCAGGGCCCAAGTGGACCTGTTCGCCACACACAAGAATACGCACTGTCGTCTGTGGTTCTCCCTGTCGCATCCAGCTCCTCTCGGACTGGACGCGATGGTACAGGAGTGGCCAAGGCTGCCCCTGTATGCTTTCCCCCCGATTGCCCTGCTTCCGGGCGTTATAGAGAGAGTGCGCCGGGACGGGGCCCGTCTTCTGCTAGTAGCTCTGTTCTGGGCGGGTCGAGTATGGTTCTCGGACCTGGTGTCTCTCCTCGACGGCTCTCCCCTGGAGATTCCGATCAAGATTCAAGAGTTTTATTTGTCACATACACAATTATATACAGAATATATAACTGGCAGTGAAATGTAAACAGGTCCGCTCCATAGACAGTGCAAATAACAGTTACAAGAAACACAAGGAGGAAATTAAAATAGAAATAGAATAAAAAATACTCAACATAGAATTATAAGTAATCAAGTAAAATATAAAATAAATAACTAACTGGTTAACATAAAATATATATATATAAGTAAAATGTGCAAACAATGGGTATAATGTAATGTGCATATGTATAATGTAATGTGCAGGAGGGACCTTCTCTCTCAGGCGGGCGGCGTATATTCGTACACCCTCGCCCGGAGTTGTGGAAACTGTGGGCTTGGCCTCTGAGGGGGCCCAGCTCATAAGTTCCGGTCTCTCAACTGAGACGCTGCGTCACCCAGCCATACTCCTCGCATGCCCGCAAGCGCCTTGTTTCAGGCCTTCTCCAGAAGCTGACGGCGTGTGTTTGCCGTGGTGCTTTATAGTTTCCGGGTCGATGACGCAAAGGCGTTCCCAAAGCGGTGACGCAGCGTCTCATTCCCTATTCAGGGAACTAAATTTACAGATGTAACCGAGACGTTTTCTACCATCTTGCTGATAATGTTTCTTTAGCCATTCGGCAACCCTGCCGCCTGAACCACTGTAGGAGAACATACATACTGCAGCTTAAAATTCCATAATGAAAGCCTGCACATGACTTCCCCTTTTTCCATCACAGGGATGTAATTTATAAATTATCTTTTTGTTTAAAAATTAAAAGATGACTTGCAAGAAGATTAAAAGGACTAGGTGTACGTCCAACACTACAAAAGAACAGACATACAGATGTGTGAAAACATAAGGTTACATACACCTTGCAGAATAAAAATATAAACAAATAAAAGGGATCATGACATTTTCAGGTTATTCTTTATTTAATGGTGCCTCATGCGCGATTGCAGTAATCAGATTAATTATTTTCCACAAGTTTAATAACATTAACATTCTCTTACAGGACAGATGATGAATGGGCAGCAACACACACCATACAAAGATGAGGTCTGACAAGATCTGAACAGTACAGGGAGATTATATAAGGAGACTAATGAGGGAGAACGTAACCGGTAAGATGGTTAACTAATCAGAACACATGATGAGGCCAAATGAACAGAACACAACACATGCCAGGACAAAAGGCAAGCATACAAGTCCATTGGTGTCAAACTTCAACTAAGCTACTTCCCTTAACAGATGTCTACATGTAATCCACAAGACAAAATAACTGAATTTACAAAAATGTCCCTTATTTGTCCTGAGCAGTTGAACTGCCCATCGTTCTTTAGAAAAATCCTGCAGGTCCTAAAACTCTTTGGTTTTTCAGCATCTTTTGGATATTAAATAATATATTTTAAATATTAAACTATTTGAATTCAATATATTTGAAAAAATCTAGACTTATTTTAAGCAATGCATGCAGATCTCGAAATAATTGCTTGAGAAGTTATAATTAAGGTATTTAACTGAAGCACTTGATTTTCCGTGGAGTCAAACCATCCTGATATGTTTTCATGATTGTGCGGGTGGCAGCGGGACTTCAGTCGGAGGGTTTGGATCACTAGTAATCTGTAAATCCTGGCAGAACAACACTGGTTCTTCACCAATACCCAGTTTGTACTGCCACAGTTATAAAGACTCTTTTGGCTTCAGCTCATATGTGAGTTGTTCTTCCACTTCAATCATTTCATTCCAACTTTCATTTTTGGTGCTGACGTTGGAGCCTCCATATTCTGCAGAAAGGGCGAACTGGAACTTCCAAATAAACATTGCAAGCCCTTTGAAAATAAACGAGGCTGACAAGGCTGTATTCCAGTTGTGTGTTATCTGGGACATCATCTCCTTATTGTATCCAACCTTTTTATTGATTTTCTTTTGTCATGTCACTGGTGTATTGCTGTCATTAGTTATAGTTTTAATAATGTCCCATCTGCCACAGGTTGGGCCTATAGTTACTGACAGCCCACCAGGAAGGAAGTTAACAACATCAGGATGAACAGAATAGACACCAATACACTTATCTTTGCTGAAGTCGGTACCTCTGTAGTACTCAACTGCCCACTCTAAGCCTGGCTTGAGGAAGAAACAGTCGTTTGCCATGCCCCAGTAATAGAGACCGTTTCTGCAGTTGGGATCCAGGTTCATTACTTCAGGATTCGTGTCTTGATTCATGTTTGTTGTTATTCGGTAAGTGCCCTTTTCTTGGAAGATGATGTAGAACTTGCCAAAGGCTGAGAAGTAGTGGTCTCCACCCTGGCAGTTGGGATGAAGGTTGTAAACCTTAGCATCAATGTCTGCCGTCAGGTCGGTGACTCTGGAAGGTATTCCCCTTGATGATGTAAAAGGAGCCATCTCCACCTCCAAGGTAATGGTCCACGTTTTGGCAGGAAGGGTGCAGACTGAAAGCCGAGATTTCTGAACCTCTATTCATGCTACCTATCTTCAAATAGCAGTAGAGATCAGAGCGGATTATATAATAGTATTTGTCCACTCCACAGATGTCTGTGCCTTTTGCTTTGCTTTTGGGAACAATGCCTGTCATCGTGTCAAACCTGCAACACACAATAAGACAATCATTAAATCTCCACACCAAATGAATGCTGTTATTCTAGTCCTTATATAGATTGTGCTCACTGATACCCAAAACAACTTTATATCCCTTACAAAAAATGTAATCAAGTGTGCAATTAGTATCCTTCTTTTAAAATAAAACAAAAATTGCATGCAATAGCTGTGTCCGAATGTGAAGGCTGTGCATGAAGGCCTAACTGAAGAACAGGGTTGCCAGATCTGCACAACAAAACCCCTCCAATTTCTAATCAAAAGTAGTGGAATCATGGCCAGAATGGGCGTCGTTAACCCTCTGGACCAGAGAAACGTGCCTCTGCGTTTTGCTTGATTGTCCTTCATGACAGTGTAAAACAACTTAAAATACTCCTTCATTTTTTTAACCTCACATACATTTACAAAGCTTAAAGTTTGTACTTTTATTTTTGTACACTCACAATGGGAGGGATGATTAGGGAAGATATCCAGTCACAGCTGATATGCTGTGTAAGAGGTGCACACATTTGAGTTGTAACATGCAGATCTAACCGTGGGAAAACACGACGCTGTCACGCATCCAATACAGCGCTCCAGAGCGGCTCAATCAATGAATAGCACACATCTAACAGGCAATTGTTTATGAATTAATGCTCACGAATAAGGACAATGTTTATTTTACGATGTTTATACAGTAATATGTTTTAGATGGTTTTAACAATGCATATTTTATCTCCCTCATCTGAACTTGAAAGAGCAGCTGCAATAGTAAGGTGCAGACATTTCAAAATAAGAGTCCCGGTGTATGCCGAGCTTGTTTATAATTAAAAGTTATGAATTATATATTCGTTTTTGGTTACATAATAAACTGGATTTCATTTAATACCTACTTAATTCCTAGTCAGGGGGAAAGGCCAGTATTAGACACATATTCATTAAAGTATCAGGGTTATGATAAACATAAAACCATTTAATTAAACCAAATTAAATAAATGTTAACTGAAATAAAAAAGAAATAAACAAACTTGAAGCTTTACCTCAACCTAATATACAAACTAAAACTGAAATACAAAGTTATAAAAACTATATGATGTTTTTAAAAAACAAACAAAATGTGAATTGAGCTCTCTTTCATGTATTTTTAATGTCAAAAACACAATGATGTCAAAATCTCAGTTCAAGTAACAGTTATGTAATGCTTAAATGCTCAATTAATGCATTACAATTTAACTAAACTCATTAGATTTCAGTTGACTATAGATTTACTGTAGATTTAAAACTAGACTAAAACTAAAAACAATTCAGGTGACTAAAATATGACTAAAACTAAATGGCATTTTAGTCAAAAGACTATGACTAAAACTAAATCAAAATTTGCTGTCAAAATTAACACTGCTTTTAAAATAAAATTCTCATTTAAAATATCTCATTCAAATATTCTCCTGCAATTTTATCGGTATTAAACTAAAGAGAAGTAGGCTACAGTTTCTCACAGCTCAGCTCATTAAAGTTTATGTGACCACACTCATGCACATTCATAAGATAATGTAATGGTAAATACTCCCAACAATTGCTTAAAAAGCATCAAGTTTCATGATCAGATTCATTCATTTTCCTGCGCGTTAGGAAGATTGCATGTTACACAGGCGTGGAAGCTCTTGAGACGGTCCTGGACAGTGATGAAGAGTTTACATTTTCCGGGACTCCGACGATGAGCGCTTGCATTTTGAAGAGCAACTTGATCCAGCCGTGGATACAATTTCGGATGATTAAGTCACAGTTTTATTTACGTTCATTGACATGCTATTTTATGTAAACGTACACATTTTACTAGTTGGTGTTACATATCTGTGTTTTTGTCGTGTTATTTGCTTTGGTCATATGTTCCTTTGTCTGTGTTTCCCACCACTTTGTCTGTTTCCTTGGTTACCCTCATTAGTACCTGAGGGGTGGAAACGTGGGCGGGGCTGTGGTTCCGCCAGGGTGCCCAAAGACTCCTGGCCCGCCCAGGGCCCCTGACCTGCCATGGCCACCCAGCGCTCCACCCTGGAGGCTCCCCAGTCAGTCTAGTCCCAGTTCTCCCACCTCCAGGACTCCAGGGTGCCCACCCTTGTTATTCTGTTGTGTTATTTGCTTTGGTCACATATTCCTTTGTCTATATTTCCTGCAACTTTCTCTGTTTCCTTGGTTACCCTCGTTAGTCAAGTTCCGTTCAGCTGTGTAGTCTGTATCACCTGTGCCCCTCGTTTATTCAGTCATCAGTGTTGGTATTGTAGAGGAAAAATGTAATCATAGAAGAAGATTTATGTTTGAGTTCATTCAGAAGTCAATGTCTGTTTGTAAAACACCTTTTTCAGCTCAACAGACACAGCTTCTGCTGAAGCCCAGGGGGGTAAGGGTGGGACATCTAAAGTGGGAGCTTTCCCGACCAAGGGTGTCGGATCATTTAAATTATACTAGCTCCAAGACAGGGAAGGGACCATTTACATATTGTGTTTCTGCCCTTTACTCTGTGGAAAAATACTGGGGGGGTTGTTTAAACATTGGGGGTATAAGAGCTTGACTTTTCTTTTGTTTCCTCAGTTCACACTTGCGGCAACCATGAGTATGGTTGCTCCAACCGTGGGATTCATTTCTTGCAAGGAATTAAATCTTTATAAAGACAATTGGCTAAGGTTTGTCTCTTATTCAGAAATGCAACGAAGTTAACGTATTTTTGCCATAACAGTATTTAGTTCCCCTTGTTTATGCACTCCTTGTCCGCTTTTAATGTTATTCTAATATTATTTTTGACTTGCTGGTTGTTGCAGTTCTGATTGGAAGGACTGATTCTGCCTCTTCCCTGCTACTCCCAACAACCGTAAAGCTGGGCATACACTGTGCGATTTCCATTCCAATTTTGAGCTGAATTCTGACTCGTGTCTCTGTTTTGGGTCGGGACGATGTTCAGCTTTATCGTGCGTCGTTTGTCGTGAGGTGTTAGTGCAGTGTACAGGGGGAAACGAGAGACGACAAACCTCTCCCGATCGGCAATCGGATGGTCGGATGAATTTCTGGCGTGTCAGTAATTCTGATGCCCCTCGTGAGGATATCGCACAGCTGAAGCAGAGCTAAGAACTGATTGCCCTATTTCCCCCTCACTGCGCCTGCGTGAAAGCAGAAGTTTAACCATTTCATCTGTAATGCAGCAAGAAAGAAAACGAAAAGAGGGAGATCTTTAAGTTCTGTAGGTAGCTATCAAACATCAGAAATTTAGCAAACTGTTGCTCCACCAGTTTGTGTTGTAAAATGGATAATCCAAGTCTTCCAAACCACCATAGCCGTCTCTTTTAATCATTCAGCAACTTGATCATTAATTCACTTGTTTTACTTTTACACTTTATTTATTTATTTACTACCATTATTTAATATTTACTTAATTTTATGATCGCGGGAAATGTGAACCGTCACAAAATGTCATCATGTCACATTATTGTTTTTTTTCTTCCCCTTTTAAATCAGGAAAGAGTCAGTGGATATCAAGCAATGTGAAAACTTAAATGTGCAAACGCAGTGTGTGTGAGAGTCGGTGAAGTCTCAAACCCAAATATTCACTACAGAAAGTGAATATAAAATCTGACAGCATAGGCCTATTATCACAGAGACAATGAGAGATAATGGCTACTTTAACATATGCTGATTACGTCGTAGCCTAACTGTCTTAATTTATTTTCTTAATATTTATCTTGTGGTAGTTGGAAATTGTTCCTTTTCATTGAGACTGATATTATCTATAAATAACCCATAATTCCTTGTTTAATTGAACTAAATGTTTTTAAATAATGACGAGTAGGCCTAAAATAATCTATCTATTATTTTATTATGCAGCGTGTCGGCTATGCATCGATGCGATATGAAATTGTTGCGGGAGCAAATTAAATGTAATATCAATTTAATAATAAAAGTAGGCCTACTTTTATTATTAAATAGATATTGCATTTAATTCATATTTGTATACATGCATTGGAAACGCTAAATCCTCTTGATAGCGTTAGCTGATGCATTTGATAGGCTATCTATAATAGCCCATAGTCTGTCATTGCACCACGGGGGTTTATCGCGCATATTCACTCGTACAGTGAGAGCAGTCAAGTCGCGCTCGACAATCGGACCGCACAGTGTGAGCACATAAACCGTGAGCTTTGGCTTTAGATCGCATGCGATCTACTCATACAGTGTGAGTAGGCAACCTTTCTGAAATCGCACAGAAATCGCACAGTGTATGCCCGCCTTAACCGAGAGCAGGGCAGTCTCAGTTGAGTGGCCGCTTTTGAATCCGGATTGGTTGTTGTCCAGGAGGTTGTTCTGTGCAAGAAACATAGAGAGTTGGTTGAACACAACTCTCTCAAGTGTCTTAGCAATAAAAGGCAGAAGGGACACCGGTCGGTAGTTTTCTAAAAGTGCTGGGTTCAGAGAGGGTTAAGCAGTAGGGTTACCCGAGCCTGCTTGAATGCTGTGGGAAAAGTCCCGGTGTGAAGAGAGGTGTTGACGATGTGGGTGAGTGCAGGAGTAACTGAAGAAGTAATGGCCTGAAGCAGGTGAGTGGGGATAGGATCAAGCGGACAAGTAGTGGGGTGTTTGGAAAGGATGAGTTTGGAGACTTCTGCTTCAGAGAGCAGAGAGAAAGAGGGTAGCGTGTGTGTGACGGTTGATGAGATGTGCATGTCAGTTTGTGGTGCGGAGAATTGGCTGCTAATGGAGGAGGTTTTGTTTGTGAAGAAAGATGCAAAGTCGTCAGCTGTAAGAGTTGATGATGGAGGGGGGGAGGAGGGCAAAGAAGAGAGGAGAATGTTCTGAAAAGTGCACGAGTCAGAGCAGTTGTTGATTTTGTTGTGATAGTATGTCATTTTTGCAGTGGAGACATGTGCAGAGAAGGAAACAAGAAGAGACTGATACAAGGTAAGATCAGTAGAGTTCTTAGATTTGCGCCACTTTCTCTGCCACCCTGAGGCCAGAGCGATGTTCACGGAGAACATCAGACAGCCAGGGGGCAGAGGGTGTGGTGCGGGCTGGTCTAGATGAAAGGGGGCAAAAGCTGTCTAAACAAGATGTTAGAGTGGAGCAAAGAGTGTCAGTAGCACTGTTAGTGTCCAGAGCTGAGAACTGAGCAGGTGGAGGAAGTGAGGATGAAACCATAGTGGATAGACGAGAGGGAGAGAGAGAGCGTAGATTACGCCGAAAGGTGATCTGTGGATTAGTATGAGTTGTATCAGGAGTGAGTATAAGGTTAAGAGTGACGAGGAAGTGGTCGGAGGTGTGCATTGGAGTCACTAAAGTGTTGTTGTCTGTGAAGCTCTAGCGTGTGTAGATAAGATCCAAATGATTACCTGATTTGTGAGTAGCCGTGGTAGATACTCGCTTAAGGTTAAAGGAGGTCAGTAGAGAGGTGAAGTCTGCAGCCTGGGATTTATCAAGGTGGATGTTGAAGTCACCGAGCAGCACCAGAGGAGTGCCATCTTCAGGAAAGTTGGAGAGTACTATATCCAACTTCTCCAAGAAGTTACCCAGTTGACCTGGGGGGCAATAAACAACAACAACATGGATTTTAGCAGGGTGAGTGATAGTGATTGAGTGTGATTCAAATGAGCTGTTGCCAGAGAGAGATGGTATGGGCTCAAATTTCCAATCCTTTGTGATGAGCAAACCAGTACCTCCACCTCTCCCAATTGGACGAGGTGAGTGCGAAAAGGAGAAATTAGTTGAGAGGGCCGCAGGAGTGGCCGTGTCTTCTGGTTTGATCCAGGTCTCAGTTAGGGCCATGAGACTGAGATTTGAATGAGTGGAAATAGCTGAAATAAAGTCTGCTTTGTTTACAGCAGACTGGCAATTCCAGAGACCAATTGGAATGGACAGTAATGTGGTAGAGGAAATCGGTACCATAAGCAGATTATTAGGATTACGGCATCTTGAATACACAGAGCGTGGTTTACGGGTGGTAGTGGTAATAGTGGAGATTTGAAAGCACATACTGAATAGGGGTCAGAGAATAAACAAACGAAAACACGCAAAATACCAAAGGGTTAAAGTAAAAGAAAGCTATACTAAAGTGCCTTGTCGGTGTCCTTGCTCGAGTGGAGTCGCGCAGAGTAGAGTCGCTGGTCTTCACTCTTCGGTCTTCACATGAGGGCTGCCACGGACTCCTGCTCTATTTATACACACCCCTTATTGAATTCAGCTGGCTACGCCTCGTCGATACTGTTAACTCGCGCGAGGCCACGTGGTCAAACCGTGAACAAACGCTACTTCACAACACAACACACTACACTACACAGACAAACGTACTAAATAACAGCTGAGTTACAAAAACAAGGAGAACAATGATACAGTACTCACACAGTCGTTGCCTTTCCTGTTGCTCGAATGCTTCTCTCTAACTAAATGTAAACAATGCAATGCTTATATACAACGCTGGCTAAGGCCACGCCTCGTCGATACTGTTAACTCGCGCGAGGCCACGTCAAAATGTTTAAGATGACCAATCAAATCAAAGTAGGCGAGTTTTATGTTCACTGAAGATGCTCAGCACGAATTAAGGTCATAAAGTGTGAGATACGATGTAAGTAGCTCAACTAAACATTTAATATTTGGCAGCTGTTTTGGGATTGAAATGTTCATTTTGAATTTTGAATCTAAAATAGGCCTTTATAATTTACATGATTTAATGTAATAATTAGTAAATATCAATGTGAGAGGACAAGAAACATTAACAAATCTGTTTTCTTCAAATAAGGCATAAGATTAACAATGGATGTGAAGCTACATATTGTGAATTATTTTTTAAAAATATATTTAACTACATTCGTAGCCTTCAGTAAATTAACTTGTATTAGAAGGTGATAGAAAAAATATTCTGGTTTAGAAAGGAAAAAAAGAGACGGCAAGATAACGAGAATGAGAGAAAAAGAAAGAGTGATGGAGATGAGGATAGAGTAGGAATTGACAAATAATCTACTGCCCACTGACTTGGTTTTAAACCTATTTCTCATCAATTTGTTGGCCTTCAAACATCTTAAAATGCACATATGTAGATCAGAGAAATCTAAATTTCTAGGGGGAGCATGACCCCAAACCCCAATAAACTACCTAGCTTGTGTGTGTGTGCACTACTAGTTAGACATTATGATCTTCAGACCTTTGCTTCAAGACATTTAGTTGAATACCCCTGCTCTAGGCTATCTGGGATGCTGAATTAAGTATACATGATATATTTTTGTATATAACTTAATTTGATATATTAAGTATACATGATACTCACTTTTGAGATCACCCAAGATGGCGGCGCGAGTACATCACAAGGCTCGGGGTCTCTCCAGATTCTGCAATTTAGTGGTATTTTCCTTGCTCATCTCGGGTCTGTTCGTGCAGAACAGTTGTGCCTTTACATCGTACACCCGTGGTGAGATTTTGGATATTGGTTTGCGAATTTCCGATAGTTTTATGGACAATCTTCGACTCCTTCCTGAGATCGCTAGGACACCCGAGGCTATGCACTCTACCCGGCCGGGCGGAAGTGCTCGCAGGCGGCGTCGAGATCGTAAACAAAGGCGGGGGAAGCATGGAGGACTAAGAGCTAAGCTAAGGCTAACACCACACCGGCTCTCTTTACCCAGTATTTTCCTTGCCAATGTACGGTCGCTAGTGAACAAAATGGAGGAGATTCGACTCAGCATCACACACAGCAAGAAACTTTTGAACTGTAACGTCCTAATCTTCACGGAAACCTGGTTAAACAGCGGAATACCGGACACCGCTATTGAGCTAGCGGGACGCCACACGCTCCGGGCGGATAGAACATTAGATGGCTCCGTGTAACGGAGGCCAGCTAGTAGTTGCTGTGCGAGTAAACCTCACTCCTCTGATCTCAAGAGACGCTCTAGCGACTGACGCTAGGGGTTGCAGCCTTTAGCCTCCTTGTTAGAGTGTCCGACTCTCATGCCGGCGGACCCGGGTTCGAGTCCCGCTTGGAGCGGGGCGGTTCGAACAGGAGGGGTTACATTGGTGCCGTGACCCGGATGGGAGTGAGGTTTAGGGGGTGAGTGTAACGGAGGCCAGCTAGTAGTTGCTGTGTGAGTAAACCTCACTCCTCTGATCTCAAGAGACGCTCTAGCGACTGACGCTAGGGGTTGCAGCCTTTAGCCTCCTTGTTAGAGTGTCCGACTCTCATGCCGGCGGACCAGGGTTCGAGTCCCGCTTGGAGCGGGGCGGTTCGAACAGGAGGGGTTACATCCGGTAAGACCAGAGGTGGTGGATTGTGCATTTTCATTAACAAAGCTTGGTGCACAAACTCTGCTATAGTTGGGAGTCATTGATCAGCTAACCTTGAGTTTCTTATGGTTAAATGTAGACCGTTTTATCTACCGCGGGAGTTCACTTCCACCATTATAACTGCAGCCTATATTCCCCCGGATGCTGATGCCAAGCTTGCTATGAAAGAACTTCACGCAGCCATCAGTAAACAACAGACTGATCACCCGGAAGCTGCTTTTATTGTTGCAGGTGACTTTAATCACTCTAACTTAAAGTCAGTGCTACCAAAGTTTCACCAGCATGTTTCCTGTCACACAAGAGGAAACAAAACCTTAGACCATGTTAACACAAACATGGCTGGAGCTTACGCTATGCGACACCCCTCCCCACCTGGGACAGTCAGATCACCTTTCTTTGTTCCTCACCCCCAAATATGCACCCCTCATCAACCGTGTGAAGCCATCAGTGAAGACCATCAAGGTGTGGCCTGCGGGGGCAGATTCCACACTCCAGGAAAGGTTTCTAGACACTGACTGGAGTATGTTTGCTTCTCAGGCCACCAGTGGCACTCACACGGACATTGACTCCTACACCTCCTCTGTATTGGATCATATCAATACCACCATTGACAATGTCACAACCCAGAAACAGATCACCACATACCCAAATCAGAAGCCTTGGATGAACAAGGAAGTGCGACTCCTGCTGAAGTCACGCAATACTGCCTTCAAATCAGGAGATGCACACGCCTACAGCACATCCAGAGCAAACCTGAAGGGGCATCAAAAGGCCAAGCACTGCTACAAGCTAAAGATAGAGGGACAATTTTCCAACTCTGACCCTCGACGCATGTGGCAGGGCATTCAGGCCATCAGTGACTACAAACCCACCCACTCCACCCCCGCAGCCACTGATGTCAACTTCCTGAACGAGCTAAATTACTTTTATGCTCGCTTTGAAAGGACAACAGAGAAACTGCCACCAAGCTCAAACCCTCTGATGACCACCCACCAATCACACTCTCCTCCACAGATGTCTGCAAAGCACTGAGCCGGATCAGCGCGCACAAGGCTGCTGGACCAGACAACATCCCTGGACGTGTTCTCAGGGCATGTGCGGAGCAGCTCGCTGGGATTTTTACAGACATTTTCAACCTGTCTCTTGCCCAAGCAGCTGTACCAACATGCTTTAAACGCACTTCCATTGTGCCAGTGCCAAAACAATCTAGCCCGATGTGCCTTAACGACTACCGCCCTGTAGCACTCACATCCATTGTTATGAAGTGCTTTGAGCGGCTGGTCCTGGAACACATAAAAGACTCTCTACCATCCACATTGGACTCACACCAGTTAGCCTATCGCAGCAATAGGAGCACAGAGGATGCCGTTTCCATGGCACTACACTCTGTGCTCACACATCTGGACAATAAGAACACTTATGCGCATATGCTGTTTGTTGACTTCAGCTCAGCATTCAACACTGTCATCCCAACCAAGTTAATAGCCAAACTTGGAGACCTGGGTATCAACACCTCAATGTGCAACTTCTTTGGAAGGACTTTGGACTTCCTAACTGACAGACCCCAGAATGTTCGATCAGGATTCACCTGCTCCACGTCCATCACACTTAACACTGGTGTACCACAGGGCTGTGTGCTAAGCCCGTTTCTCTACTCCCTCTTCACCTCAGACTGCAAGCCTGTGTATGGATCTAATTCCATCGTCAAGTTTGCGGACGACACTACGGTGATTGGTCTCATCAGTAACAACGATGAGACTGCCTATAGGGAGGAGATCCTGCACCTGGCCACATGGTGCACTGAAAATAACCTGCTCCTCAACACCACCAAAACGAAGGAGCTCATCGTGGACTTCAGGAAGGAGTCAAGAGGCCCACACGACTCCATCCACATCAACGGAATGGCTTTTGAGCGCGTCTCCAGTTTCAAGTTCCTGGGGATCCACATCTCGGCGGACATGTCATGGACAACCAACACCTCCAGCCTGGTCAAGAAGGCTCACCAGCGCCTCTTCTTCCTGAGGACACTGAGGAAGAATCAGCTCTCCTCGGCTATCCTGGTGAACTTCTATCGCTGCGCGATAGAAAGCATCCTGACCAACTGTGTCGCAGTATGGTTTGGGGAGCTGCTCTGTTGCGGAGCGCAAGGCACTGCAGCGGGTGGTGAAAACTGCCCAGCGCATCACAGGGACTCCACTACCTGCCATCGAGAACATCCAGAGGAAACGTTGTCTGCATCAAGCTCGCAGCATCCTTAAGGACTCCTCTCACCCAGCCCACAGACTGTTTTCTCTCCTGCCCTCCGGCAGGCGTTTCAGGTGCCTCCGGACCAGGACCAGCAGACTAAAGAACAGTTTTTTCCCTAGAGCTGTCTCTTTACTGAACTCTAACCCTCGTTGATCCACTCCCCTCTTATACTGCTAACTTCCTCTCCCCCCTCACATCTGCCTTCACTTGTTATTTGCACTACCGACTGTTTATTACAGTCGCAACTGTTTACTTATGCATCTTGCACTACAATAACTAACTGGATTATGCTAATTTGAACAGACGACTGTTATTCACAGTACTAACTGTTTACATTTTCATTTTGCACCGTACTTTTAACTGTAATATGCAATCACTTTCCATTGCACTTTTACACTTTTCGGATAGCTTCTGACCATACTTTATTGCACTACCTTAATCCACTGCTATATTCCTCATCTTAGCCTAACATATCATTGTAAAATTGTTTATAGTAATAGCCATCTGTATATTTATTCACTGTACATATTCACCTGTAAATTGTTTATAGTAATAACCATCTCTCTCTCTCTCTCTCTCTCTCTCTCTCTCTCTCTCTCTCTCTGTCTCTCTTTATATATATATATATATATATATATATATATATATATATATATATATATATATTCAGTACATATCCATGTCCTGCACTTATTCAACCATTGTATATCCTGCACTTGCTGCTATTGCACTTCTGGTTAGACCTAAACTGCATTTCGTTGCCTTGTACCTGTATTTGTGCAATGACAATAAAGTTGAATCTAATCTAATGATACTAGATAATGACCTGGGATGTCGTCGCTCTGCTGCAGAATTTCAATGGTATCAACATTTATTCCATGTGACAATATTAGGTCTAAAGTATGATTATGTCGATGAGTAGGTCCTGACACGTGTTGCCTAACTCCAATAGAGTTTAGAATGTCTTTAAATGCCAATCCCAATGTGTCTTTTTCATTGTCTACATGGATATTAAAATCACCAACATTTAGTAATTTATCTACGGCCAGAACTAACTCTGATAGAAAATCAGTGTTGCGGCAAAATAACGTTAATTAATAACGCATTTCTGAATAAGAGACAAACCTTAGCCAATTGAGTCTTTATAAAGATTTAATTCTTGCAAGAATGAATCCACAGTTGGAGCAACCATACTCGTGGTGACCACAAGTGTGAACTGAGGAACAATAGAAGGCCCAAGCTTTTATACCTCTCAGTGTCTCAGTGTTTTTCCGTACCGAGGAAAAGGTGAAACAAATGTCTTCCCCCCCCCCACCCTTCTGTAACAAAAGCAAATAAGAAAGCAAGGGACACAGTGGTTCCCCCCTCTTATCTTCCCCCATTAGTGTTTGTGTCAAGGCCTCAAGCGTTGAGTGTAGATGTAGGTTTGACTGTGTGTGTGTGTGTGTGTGTGTGTGTGTGTGTGTGTGTGTGTGTGTGTGTGTGTGTGTGTGTGTGTGGACTGGTAATCCCTACGGTATGGGGACAAAATGTCCCCACAAAGATGGCAATATCCAAATTTTTGTCCTTGTGGGGACATTTTTTGGTCCCCATGAGGAAAACATCTTATAAATCACACTAAGTGATTGTGGCGGAGGGGCGTGGTTCCAAAGCTGCAGCGGGAGAAAGAGAGAGGAGCGGAGCGGTCGGTAAATGGTCAAGCAGATGATAACACCTGTCTCTGATTACAGTAATTGGCGTGGAGAGAGCGCTTATAAGCCGCGGCAGAGAGAGTGAGGAGAGAGAATTGGACTGGGACGACACGCACGCTGCTGAGAGTGAACAAGAGAAGCTGCTATTGCTGAGAACTGAACGGGGCGACCCATATCGTGGAACTTGAGTGTACGAGCCACTAAGGTGTGCCGGTGTGAAACGGGCGACCCATATCGTGATTTTGAGTGTATACGCCAGAGAGCGTCTGTGTGTGCGTGAGCAAAAATAAAAGTGTGTAAGTCCCAGTCAAGCCGACCCTGTCTTCTTCCTTCCAACATCGAGCGTCATTACACTGGTGCGAAACCGGGAAGGGAGAAGATCGCCGCCATGTCAACTCCGCCCGAAGACGCCGCTTGGACATCGTCCAATCGCCGGTCTTCACCAAGAACACCACCAGGATCTGCTGGCCGTGAGGAGGAGCAACAGCGACGCCAAGCTCTCCTCACGGCCCAGCATGAAGACCGCGAGCTGTTCCGGGGCTGGATAGACCGGGAGATCCGGGCCATTCCCCAGAGACAGACCACCGACTCAGCCGCGGCCGTCCCCGCTTATCGAAGATGGGGCCTCAGGATGATCCTGAGGCCTTCATAGAGCTTTTGAGAGGGCGGCCGGGTTCGGGAATGGCCCAAGGCGGACTGGCGATCGGCTACTTCCCCTGCTGTCGGGGAGGCTCAGGTAGCCGCACACCAACTGCCAGTCCAGAATCTCCTGGTCTCACGACGATCTCAAGCGCGCCATTCTACAGCGGTCGGCGGACGCCGAACAACACCGTCAGCGGTTCCGCACCTGACACTAGACGAGTCCGGCCGACCCTTCGTGTTTGCGCACCAGCTCGGGACTCCTGCCGCAAGTGGCTGATGGCGATGGAAGTGACGTCGAGGGGATCATCGACCGTGTGGCACTGGAGCAGTTCGTGGCCAGGTTGCCGAAGAAGACTGCCCAGTGGGTCCAGTGCCACCGCCCGACGTCGCTGGACCAGGCCATCCAACTGGCGGAGGACGAGATGGTGGCGTGCCGAGGGGTCGGCGAACATCTACCATCAGCATCTCTCTCTCTCTCTCTCTCTCTTCTCCTTCCCCCTCCCCGTCTCTCTCCAAACCTATCCCCTTTCCTAGGTATCGCGGGGGGGGGGTGCCTCCCCGGCCGGCCCCAAGATGGAGGATGGGTGGTTCAGGAGAACCACCCGCGACCACCCAATCAGCGCCGAGGGGAGGAGGAGGAGAGCCAGAACCGACACCGCTGGCGGGCCGCCCCGCGGTCTCTCCACGCCAATTCCCGGGCCTGCTTCCAGCCACTAGGGCGGCGGGGAGGCCTGGGCCGGCGTGTTGGCGTTGTGGGGACCCTGGGCACTTTATTGATCAGTGTCCAGTGATGGAGGTGGGGACGCTGGTCAGGGTCCCGACGCGCCCACGCTGCCCCCGATCAAGCTGGACTGTACCAAATACCCGTGAGTATCAAGGGGGGTACTTATCAGGCTCTGGTGGATTCAGGTTGTAACCAGACCTCTGTACACCAAAGCCTGATTCAGCCCGGGGCATGGGATAAGCGCCGCATGGTTATGGTGAGGTGTGTGCACGGGAGGTGAGAGAATACCCGTTAGTGCCAATGGATTTTCTATTCAGGAAAAAACATAGAGTTGAGGTGGCGTTAACCAGCACCTCCGGCACCCACTGATTTTGGGAACAAATTGGCCAGGTTTTAAGGAATTATTGGGATGTTTATGTGTGGGTGCCTCTTGGGGGAAAAAAGAGACGGGAAAGTGGCGGTTGCACAGGCGGGGGGGGGGGAACCGCGACCACTGGGCACTGATCCAGGGGAACTGAGCGCTCCGGAAACGCCAGTGTTTTCGGAACGTGATGACTTTCCCCTGGAACAGTCCCAGGATGAAACGCTCAAAAATGCGTTCAATCAGGTCTGTGCCATCGACGGCCATCCCCTCCGTCCTGATCAACCGCTCACTTTTCCTTATTTTTCTCTGATAAAGGACAGGTTGTATAGGGTGACCCAAGATGCCCAAACAAAGCAGACTACAACCCAGTTGTTAATTCCTAAAAGCCGTCGGAAATGCTTTTCCAGGCGGCTCATCATAATCCTATGGCTGGGCATTTAGGGCAAATAGCGACACTAAACCGCCTCATGGCCCGGTTCTTTTGGCCGGGCATTCACGAGAATGTACGCCGGTGGTGTGCGTCTTGTCGTGAATGTCAGTTGGTAAATCCACCGGCCCAACCAAAGGCACCATTGTGCCCCCTCCCATTGATGCAGGTCCCTTCGAAAGAATTGGGATGGACCTCATCGGGCCATTAGAGCGGTCAGCCCGCGGACATCGCTTTGCATTAGTCCTGGTGGATTATGCAACAAGATATCCGGAGGCAGTGCCACTACGTAACATTTCGGCGAAAAGTGTTGCGAGTGCACTGTTCTCCCTAATCTCCCGGGTGGGAATCCCGAAAGAGATTCTCACCGATCAAGGCACGGCGTTTATGTCACGGACAATCCGCGAACTTTACGGATTATTGGGCATTAAGTCTATTCGAACCAGCGTCTATCACCCACAAACAGACGGGCTGGTAGAAAGATTTAATCGCACGTTGAAAACCATGATTCGTAAATTCGTTCACGAAGACGCCAAAAATTGGGACAAATGGCTAGAACCTCTCTTGTTCGCTGTCCGCGAGGTCCCCCAAGCCTCCACGGGTTTTCCCCCTTCAAGCTTCTCTATGGCCGCCAGCCCCGAGGGGTTTTGGATGTCATTAGGGAAGCTTGGGAGGACGGACCGTCCGCTAGTAAAAACGAAATTCAGTTTGTATTGGACCTGAGAACAAAACTCCACACTCTGGGGCGGCTTTCGATGGAGAATTTGTTACAGGCTCAAGACAAACAGAGACAGCTGTACAACAAAGGGGCTAGATTAAGACAATTTGCACCGGGAGAGAAAGTACTTCTGTTACTCCCCACCTCTAGTTCTAAATTACTCGCCAAGTGGCAAGGACCGTTTGAGGTCACACGACGAGTAGGGGATCTGAACTATGAGGTCATTCGGTCCGACAGGGACGGGGCACGTCAGATATATCATATCAATTTATTAAAAAAATGGGTTGAGGCCGAGGCTGTGATGCTGGCGACGGTAGTGAGTGGAGAGGATGATCTCGGACCAGAGGCGGTTCAAAAGTCACAATCTCCCGCTCTGGTCCCGGGGGGAGATCACCTCTCACCCTCCCAGCTCATAGACCTCAAACAATTACAGGCGGAGTTCGCCGACGTGTTCTCGCCCTACCGGGTCGGACAGACCTCATCCAACACCACGTTGAGACCGAGCCGGGGCGTCGTTATGCAGCCGACCATATAGGTTGCCTGAACACAAGAAAGAAGTGGTTCAGGCTGAATTAGAGGCAATGTTAGAGATGGGGGTAATAGAAGAATCCAACAGTGACTGGGCGAGCCCGATCGTTTTGGTACCAAAACCTGACGGCTCGGTCCGGTTCTGCGTGGATTACAGAAAAGTCAACGCGGTGTCGAAATTTGATGCATATCCCATGCCACGGATTGACGAATTGCTTGATCGGCTGGGTACTGCCTGCGTTTTTATTCGACACTGGACTTGACAAAGGGTTACTGGCAGATCCCCTTGTCTCCAGTAACCAAAGAGAAAACCGCTTTCACCACGCCGTTTGGATTGCACCAATTCGTTACGCTTCCTTTCGGGCTGTTCGGGGCACCCGCGACTTTTCAGCGCCTGATGGACCGAATCCTTCGGCCGCATGCTGCATATGCCGCTGCTTATCTTGATGATATCATCATTTATAGTGGGGACTGGCAGCGTCATATGCAGCATTTGCGAGCAGTCCTCAGGTCGCTGAGAAGGGCGGGCTCACGGCCAACCCGAAGAAGTGTGCAATTGGGCGGGTGGAAGTAAGATATCTGGGCTTCCACTTGGGTCATGGGCAGGTGCGCCCCAAATTAATAAGACTGCAGCGGTTGCGGCCTGCCCAAGACCCAAGACCAAAAAGGAGGTTAGACAGTTCCTGGGGCTTGCGGGATATTATAGGAGGTTTGTACCTAATTATTCGGACCTCGCCAGCCCGCTGACTGATCTAACTAAAAAGGAAGAACCAGATACAGTTCGGTGGACGGAGCAGTGCCAGCAGGCTTTTACCCAGTTAAAGGCTGCCCTGTGTGGTGGACCGCTCTTACAGGCTCCTAACTTTTCTCTCCCATTCTTGCTGCAGACGGACGCCTCGGACAGGGGGTTGGGCGCAGTCCTGGCCCAGGAGGTGGAGGGTGAGGAGCGGCCGGTGCTGTACATCAGTCGAAAGCTCTCTAAGAGAGAGACGATGTACAGCACCATCGAGAAGGAGTGTTTGGCCATCAGGTGGGCCGTCCTCACCCTTCGCTATTACCTCCTGGGGCGGAGTTCACCTCTGTTCGGATCACGCCCCCTGCAGTGGCTCCACCGCATGAAGGATACCAACGCGGATCACCCGTTGGTATCTAGCTTTACAGCCATTTAAGTTCAAGGTGGTCCACAGGCCGGGTGCTCAGATGGCTGCGGCTGACTTCCTCTCCCGGAGGAGGGGGCTGCAGGCCGGATGGCTCCCGGCCTGAGTCGGGCGGTGGGGTATGTGGCGGAGGGGCGTGGTTCCGAAAGCTGCAGCGGGAGAAAGAGAGAGGAGCGGAGCGGTCGGTGGCAGGTCAAGCAGATGATAACACCTGTCTCTGATTACAGTAATTGGCGTGGAGAGAGCGCTTATAAGCCGCGGCAGAGAGAGAGTGAGGGAGAGAGAATTGACTGGGACGACACGCACGCTGCTGAGAGTGAACAAGAGAAGCTGCTATTGCTGAGAACTGAACGGGCGACCCATATCGTGGAACTTGAGTGTACGAGCCACTAAGGTGTGCCGGTGTGAAACGGGCGACCCATATCGTGGATTTTGAGTGTATACGCCAGAGAGCGCCTGTGTGTGCGTGAGCAAAAATAAAAGTGTGTAAGTCCCAGTCAAGCCGACCCTGTCTTCTTCCTTCCAACATCGAACGTCATTACAGTGATGTTTTTTGAAAAAGTAAAAATGCAGCATGTCTCCTGTGATGGGTAGGTTTAGGGGCAGGGGCAGTGTAGGGGGATAGAAAATACGGTTTGTACAGTATAAAATGCATTACGCCTATGGAATGTCCCCATAAAACATGGAAACACAACATGTGTGTGTGTGTGTGTGTGTGTGTGTGTCTGTGTGTGTGTGTGTGTGTGTGTGTGTGTGTGTGTGTGTGGGCATGTTTTTGTGAAATATCAGGACACAAATGTGTATAATGACATGGGTATGACATAGGTATTACAAAAGAGGTGAAATATGAGGACGTTCCCCATGTCCTCACTTTTCAAAATGCTTATAAATCACACAGGATGAGTTTTTTCACAGAACGTAAACTGCGCAGTCTCCTGTGATGGGTAGGTTTAGGGGCAGGGGCAGTGTAGGGGATAGAAAATACGGTTTGTAATGGTATAAAAACCATTACGCCTATGGAATGTCCCACATTTCACAAAAACAAACATGTGTGTGTGTGTGTGTGTGTGTGTGTGTGTGTGTGTGTGTGTGTGTGTGTGTGTGTGTGTGTGTGTGTGTGTGTGTGTGTGTGTGTGTGTGTGTGAATTAATAAGTGACACCTAAGGCCCGGGAGAGTCCCCAATCTAGGTGTCCCGTGACCCCATGCTAAGAGGTGTTTTTGAATAACAGAGACAGATGTTGATTTCTGTATAACCTTAAACATAAATCTTCTTCTATGATACAAATTTTCCTCTACATCAGCAAATTCTTTGATAAAGTCTGTATTGTGCCCTGATGGCCTGTATACAGTAGCTAACACAAATGTTACACAGGATTTATCATTTGCACTACATAACGTTACATAAAGCACCAAAACTTCACAGGAATTATATTTGAAACTAGACTTCTGAGTAATACTGAAGATATTATTATAAATTACAGAAACCCCTTTACCTTTCAGACGCGGCTCGTGTTTATAACAATAATCTTGGGGGGTGGACTCATTTAAAGTAATGTAGTCGTCAGGTTTTAGCCAGGTTTCTGTCAAACACAGCACATCTAGATTATTATCTGTAACGATATCATTAACAATGAGCGCTTTTGGGGAAAGGGATCGAATATTCAGCAACCCAAGCTTTATCATTTGATTATCTGTATTATATCTGTTGTTTATATATTTTTACCGTTTAATGGTGTTGATGGAATTCAGGGAACAGATGTCTCTATGTGATAATATCTAGGTAAAAGAGTGTCTGTGTGTTGGGATTTACCTGACTTCTGTAACGGGAGGCAGCTAGCAGGCGGTCGGGTAAGCCAGTCCGTCTGCTTCCTGACCTGGGCCCTAGTGAGTCAAGGTTTAGCTCTAAGACTATATGCCAAATTACTAGAGAGAAGGGTGGCACCATCCAGGTCTGCCGGTCAGGTCTGCCCCAAAAGCTTTTCCAATTGTCTATGAACCCTATGTTATTCTATATATTAATTTGTAATTATTTTATAGAAATCTGTCCGCTGCTGTTTTGCTGCTGTGCGGGCGGCTTGTTACTGCGACCCATGGTGTTGAGCTTCCCTCAAGTGCACATGATTGTGTGTGTGTGTGTGTGTGTTTGTGTGTGTGTGGTTATTGGCACCTTTGATTGTCTGTTATCAATTTCCCTTATAAAGGGTTATTATCTGCTGTGACTGGGAGGGTTTACACACACACACACACACACACACACACACACACACACACACACACACACACACACACACACACACACACACACAGTATTGTTCAAAATAATAGCAGTACAATGTGCCTAACCAGAATAATCAAGGTTTTTAGTATATTTTTATTGCTACGTGGCAAACAAGTTACCAGTAGGTTCAGTAGATTCTCAGAAAACAAATGAGACCCAGCATTCATGATATGCACGCTCTTAAGGCTGTGCAAATGGGCAATTAGTTGAATTAGTTGAAAGGGTGTGTTGAAAAATAGCAGTGTGGCATTCAATCACTGAGGTCATCAATTTTGTGAAGAAACAGGTGTGAATCAGGTGGCCCCTATTTAAGGATGAAGCCAACACTTGTTGAACATGCATTTGAAAGCTGAGGAAAATGGGTCGTTCAAGACATTGTTCAGAAGAACAGCGTACTTTGATTAAAAAGTTGATTGGAGAGGAAAACCTATAAAGAGGTGCAAAAATGATAGGCTGTTCAGCTAAAATGATCTCCAATGCCTTAAAATGGAGAGCAAAACCAGAGAGACGTGGAAGAAAACGGAAGACAACCATCAAAATGGATAGAAGAATAACCAGAATGGCAAAGGCTCAGCCAATGATCACCTCCAGGATGATCAAAGACAGTCTGGAGTTACCTGTAAGTACTGTGACAGTTAGAAGACGTCTGTGTGAAGCTAATCTATTTTCAAGAATCCCCATAAAGTCCCTCTGTTAAAAAAAGGCATGTGCAGAAGAGGTTACAATTTGCCAAAGAACACATCAACTGGCCTAAAGAGAAATGGAGGAACATTTTGTGGACTGATGAGAGTAAAATTGTTCTTTTTGGGTCCAAGGGCCACAGGCAGTTTGTGAGACGACCCCCAAACTCTGAATTCAAGCCACAGTGAAGACAGTGAAGACAGTGAAGCACGGAGGTGCAAGCATCATGATATGGGCATGTTTCTCCTACTATGGTGTTGGGCCTATTTATCGCATACCAGGGATCATGGATCAGTTTGCATATGTTAAAATACTTGAAGAGGTCATGTTGCCCTATGCTGAAGAGGACATGCCCTTGAAATGGTTGTTTCAACAAGACAATGACCCAAAACACACTAGTAAACGGGCAAAGTCTTGCTTCCAAACCAACAAAATTAATGTTATGGAGTGGCCAGCCCAATCTCCAGACCTTAATCCAATTGAGAACTTGTGGGGTGATATCAAAAATGCTGTTTCTGAAGCAAAACCAAGAAATGTGAATGAATTGTGGAATGTTGTTAAAGAATCATGGAGTGGAATAACAGCTGAGAGGTGCCACAAGTTGGTTGACTCCATGCCACACAGATGTCAAGCAGTTTTAAAAAACTGTGGTCATACAACTAAATATTCGTTTAGTGATTCACAGGATTGCTAAATCCCAGAAAAAATTGTGTTTTTGTACAAAATAGTTTTGAGTTTGTACAGTCAAAGGTAGACACTGCTATATTTTTGAACACACCCCTTTCAACTAATTCAACTAATTGCCCAATTGCACAGCCTTAAGAGCGTGCGTATCATGAATGCTGGGTCTCATTTGTTTTCTGAGAATCTACTGAACCTACTGGTAACTTGTTTGCCACGTAGCAATAAAAAATATACTAAAAACCTTGATTATTCTGGTTAGGCACATTGTACTGCTATTATTTTGAACAATACTGTATATATATATAATATCATTGACCATTCTATATATCAGTGGTGTGCGGTCCATATCAGCTGTGAATGCCTTGCATACCCATTATTAACACTTATTAATAATGGAGAAAACCACGCGATTCAAATGGATTACTTTGGTGATTTGATTTTTTGTGATGGACTTTTTGAAACATGAAACTATATAACCGATCTGCCTGCATTGTCCCTGTATGAGAAATGAAAGCTCTAGCGTAAGTTCTGCCAGGAAGACTTAATTGTCACGTCACTTCTACTCCCTTATCTATCCAATCACATTCTAATACGTGAGTATAAAAGATCGGTAACTACCCATTTCTGAGTTCGCAGATGCTGACGCGCCAATGCCGATCCGTAGCTGTCGATAGATGATCCAATGGCTCTACTAAGTAACACTGTGCATTACAGTGGCGTTTAAGTCCAGGGCAGCTATCGTTTTGTTCATTGGGCTGTCACTGCAACAGACGCGAGTTCCTTCGGAGAGCAAATCTCTTGTTCAGATTCAGACAATCACTTTCACGGAGGATTATCTGGGCATGGTATAAAAAAGGCTGGGTCTTCACCACCATTCTGGCGTCCTAACTAGCCTACATCAGCATTCATCACAGTGATATATATAAGGATATGGATTCCGATGACGATTGGGTGTAGTATTTCTCTTTATCAACTCGTTGCACGCATGTATCGAGCAGACGCACGCATACATTGATGAGACGCAGCACCTGCTCGTGCAAAGCGATCGGTCGTCGTCATGGTCGTTCGTGTCTTAACTAAACATAACGTTCGTGCCTCGGAAATGATAAGCACGAACCGGTACCAATAATAAGAGTTTCACTGAACAAACATGGCACAGCATATTACTTCTATCATTCACCCCACGCACGTAACCTCACGGGGGTTTAAAGTAACATGCACCAATTCAACCCGGACTTCACGATTAACTGAAGTAAGCTGAATCGTGATTTGGCTCAGTACTATGAGATCACTGAAGCAAATTAAACATGCTAATATGCTTGAGTAGTCTTAAAGGGGTGATGAATTTAGAAACCAACTTTCCCTTGAGCCTTTGATATATCAAAGTTCATTATGATGTAGTAATGTTCTGTAAGTTCCAGAGCTGAAAAGTCCTTGGTCGTCAAAGAGGGGCTTTTGTAGACACCAGGCCCAGAGAACGAGAGCTGGAATCCGGTGACGTCACGGGAAAGAGAAGCGCGGCTCAGCTGATGAATATGCATGTGTGCTTCTGAAGCCCCGCCCACAGAGGCGAGGCGCTACAGGTTTACAGAGCAGTGATCATGGTGAGCAGGGTAATGTGTTGCTCCGTGCCAGGTTGTGGGAGAAAAGTCACTGCATAAGCTTCCTTTGGATATTAGGAATGTGTGATATTTCATTTATTTAATGAAGTTCCAGCTAACGTGGGGAAGACATGTACGCGTGTTTGCTCATTTCACTGCGGAATCGCTTGTAAACGGGTCTCGGGTGCTGGATTTGCAGACACAGTGTTGTGCCTTCTATATTGGATTCGATGGTGCAACAAACTTATGTGAGTAAAACGTTATTTTATATGTAGTCCCGGGGCTTGTGTTTTCCATATGGGCTAACAAAACGTAAGCCTCAAATAGAGAAATAATATTCCAATCAATCTCGGGTGGATGAGAAATAAATCATTGTGCTTGTGTGACGAAGCCGTTTACGAGCCCTGCGATCGAGAGAATCATCTGGTTGGCGCTTTAAAATACAGCACTGACATCAGTGCTTTGATGTACAATCAAATGCTGATTCTTGTAAGCAATGAGTATCATGCAACATGTAATTAAAACTGACAAAACAGAGACAAGCTTATCGTTCGGGCCTGCAGGACGCAGGCTACAATTATGAATTAAACACGTGTGTATTCTCGTTCGTACTTGCAGCACCAAAAGTTGGCTATGGTTTTGCATTCAAAATAAGGTTCGACTAGATATCTGATAGCAGCACTACTTTTATTCCGCGCTCAATTATCTGCCTGCATAAAGTTCGCATCCTGTATAGCAACTAAAATTGCAGCACAAGGAACATTATTTAAATTCATGATCATGTGATTCGTTGATTTCAGACGTGTGAAGAAGAAAAGAATGTCACACTGCGGGGTCTCCACTGCATTAATGTCAGGATGTACGATAATCGGATGCACGAGAACTCGTCCGGAGTCTTACATCAATCATTCACATTTAGTGAAATTCTTCACATCTATCGATGAGAACATGGAAACTATAAAAATCATATTAGCCTGAATTTCCAGGATTGTGATATTTGTCTCAGACTGCCAAGCGTGGAAAACCTGTCTTAGGGTATCAAAGACGACTCTTGCATTGATTTTACATAAGTTTACAGGGTCCAGTAGCCACGTTATTAACTAGTAAAGTGTCATCATATAATACATTAATCCTTCTGCAAGGGCATAGTCTGAGGTTCTCAAGTATGCTTCTATGTTTGGATTCATTTGTATTTATTTTACTCATCTGTCATGCTGTCTAGGTTATTCTCTTTAGGGGTTCTCTCAACAGGTCTGATGGTTAGTTCTATCAAGCTGCGAGCGGTAGTCACACCCAATGGTTACGACTCCTCCAACTGCTGATACAAAGAATTGCGGTCTCAAATCAAATGCATAGAACATTCTCTTGGGTCGTGTTGCTACAAATGCAGCTCAATGTGCAGAGTCTGCATCCTCTATCAAGATGCTGTGTACATAGTCATCCTCAGTGTTATAGCGCAAGCAAGTTCTGACTCAAGAGCTCACGCCCAACATCAAGTATGTTTTTGAATTTACTACCGCTAAATGATCTTGTTCCATTAGTAGCTATAGGCTTCACAAACTTGTCTGTGGTGGTCTATCATAGCCTTCATCTCTATTTTTGCCTTCTCTCCACGTGGCCTACTGCTGCTTGGCTGGTAGGCTTCGTCTCTGTAAAAGGAAATTCATCCAAGCATATCATCACTAATCTTCTGCACTATCACACTCTCTGTCTCCCATATCAAGAAGGTGGTTAAAATTACCTAACGACAGACCTACAGAACTGCAGACCATCTCTTCACCGTGCAGCCCTGCGACCTTGTCTCTGTGGTCTAGCAGACCGTGTGGCCCTGTGGCCTTGTCTCTGTGGTCTAGCAGACCGTGTGGCCCTGCAGCCTTATCTCTGTGGTCTAGCAGACCGTGTGGCCCTGTGGCCTTGTCTCTGTGGTCTAGCAGACCGTGTGGCCCTGTGGTCTTGTCTCTGTGGTCTAGCAGACCGTGTGGCCCTGCAGCCTTATCTCTGTGGTCTAGCAGGCCGTGTGGCCCTGCGGCCTTGTCTCTGTGGTCTAGCAGGCCGTGTGGCCCTGCAGCCTTATCTCTGTGGTCTAGCAGACCGTGTGGCCCTGCGGCCTTGTCTCAGTGGTCTAGCAGACCGTGTGGCCCTGTGGTCTTGTCTCTGTGGTCTAGCAGACCGTGTGGCCCTGTGGTCTTGTCTCTGTGGTCTAGCAGACCGTGTGGCCCTGCGGCCTTGTCTCTGTGGTCTAGCAGACCGTGTGGCCCTGCGGCCTTGTCTCTGTGGTCTAGCAGACCGTGCGGCCCTGCGGCCTTGTCTCTGTGGTCTTGTCTCGGTGGTCTAGCAGACCGTGTGGCCCTGGCCTTGTCTCTGTGGTCTAGCAGGCCGTGTGGCCCTGTGGCCTTGTCTCTGTGGTCTAGCAGACCGTGTGGCCCCTGTGGCCTTGTCTCTGTGGTCTAGCAGGCCGTGTGGCCCTGTGGCCTTGTCTCTGTGGTCTAGCAGACCGTGTGGCCCTGCAGCCTTATCTCTGTGGTCTAGCAGACCGTGTGGCCCTGCGGCCTTGTCTCTGTGGTCTAGCAGACCGTGCGGCCCTGCGGCCTTGTCTCTGTGGTCTTGTCTCGGTGGTCTAGCAGACCGTGTGGCCCCTGCGGCCTTGTCTCTGTGGTCTTGTCTCTGTGGTCTAGCAGACCGTGTGGCCCTGCGGCCTTGTCTCTGTGGTCTTGTCTCGGTGGTCTATCAGACCGTGTGGCCCAGTGGTCTTGTCTCTGTGGTCTAACAGACCGTGTGGCCCTGTGGCCTTGTCTCTGTGGTCTAACAGACCGTGTGGCCCTGTGGCCTTGTCTCTGTGGTCTAACAGACCGTGTGGTCCTGTGGTCTTGTCTCTGTGGTCTAGCAGACCGTGTGGCTCTGTGGTCTTGTCTCTGTGGTCTAGCAGACCGTGTGGCCCTCGGCCTTGTCTCTGTGGTCTAGCAGACCGTGTGGCCCTGCGGCCTTGTCTCTGTGGTCTAGCAGACCGTGTGGCCCTGTTGCCTTGTCTCTGTGGTCTAGCGGACCGTGTGGCCCCTGCGGCCTTGTCTCTGTGGTCTAGCAGACCGTGTGGCCCTGTGGCCTTGTCTCTGTGGTCTAGCAGACCGTGTGGCCCTGTGGCCTTGTCTCTGTGGTCTAGCAGGCCGTGTGGCCCTGTGGTCTTGTCTCTGTGGTCTAGCAGACCGTGTGGCCCCTGCGGCCTTATCTCTGTGGTCTAGCAGACCGTGTGGCCCTGTGGTCTTGTCTCTGTGGTCTAGCAGACCGTGTGGCCCTGTGGTCTTGTCTCTGTGGTCTAGCAGACCGTGTGGCCCTGTGGTCTTGTCTCTGTGGTCTAGCAGACCGTGTGGCCCTGTGGTCTTGTCTCTGTGGTCTAGCAGACCGTGTGGCCCTGTGGCCTTGTCTCTGTGGTCTAACAGACCGTGGCCCTGTGGCCTTGTCTCTGTGGTCTAGCAGACCGTGTGGCTCTGTGGTCTTGTCTCTGTGGTCTAGCAGACCGTGCGGCCCCTGCGGCCTTGTCTCTGTGGTCTAGCAGACCGTGTGGCCCTGCGGCCTTGTATCTGTGGTCTAGCAGACCGTGTGGCCCTCGGCCTTGTCTCTGTGGTCTAGCAGACCGTGTGGCCCTGCGGCCTTGTCTCTGTGGTCTAGCAGACCGTGTGGCCCTGCGGCCTTGTCTCTGTGGTCTAGCAGACCGTGTGGCCCTGCGGCCTTGTCTCTGTGGTCTAGCAGACCGTGTGGCCCTGTGGTCTTGTCTCTGTGGTCTAGCAGACCGTGTGGCCCTGTGGCCTTGTCTCTGTGGTCTAGCAGACCGTGTGGCCCTGTGGCCTTGTCTCTGTGGTCTAGCAGACCGTGTGGCCCTGTGGCCTTGTCTCTGTGGTCTAGCAGACCGTGTGGCCCTGTGGCCTTGTCTCCGTGGTCTAGCAGACCGAGTGGCCCTGCGGCCTTGTCTCTGTGGTCTAGCAGGCCGTGTGGCCCTGCGGCCTTGTCTCTGTGGTCTAGCAGACCGTGTGGCTCTGTGGCCTTGTTTCTGTGGTCTAGCAGACCGTGTGGCCCTGTGGCCTTGTCTCTGTGGTCTAGCAGACCGTGTGGCCCTGTGGCCTTGTCTCTGTGGTCTAGCAGAACATGTGGCCCTGTGGTCTTATCTCTGTGGTCTAGCAGACCGTGTGGCCCAGTGGCCTTGTCTCTGTGGTCTAGCAGACCGTGTGGCCCTGTGGCCTTGTCTCTGTGGTCTAGCAGACCGTGTGGCCCTGTGGCCTTGTCTCGTGGTCTAGCAGACCGAGTGGCCCCTGCGGCCTTGTCTCTGTGGTCTAGCAGGCCGTGTGGCCCTGTGGCCTTGTCTCTGTGGTCTAGCAGACCGTGTGGCTCTGTGGCCTTGTCTCTGTGGTCTAGCAGACCGTGTGGCCCTGTGGCTTTGTCTCTGTGGTCTAGCAGACCGTGTGGCCCTGCGGCCTTGTCTCTGTGGTCTAGCAGACCGTGTGGCTCTGTGGCCTTGTCTCTGTGGTCTAGCAGGCCGTGTGGCCCTGCGGCCTTGTCTCTGTGGTCTAGCAGACCGTGTGGCTCTGTGGCCTTGTCTCTGTGGTCTAGCAGACCGTGTGGCCCTGTGGCCTTGTCTCTGTGGTCTAGCAGGCCGTGTGGCCCTGCGGCCTTGTCTCTGTGGTCTAGCAGACCGTGTGGCTCTGTGGCCTTGTCTCTGTGGTCTAGCAGACCGTGTGGCCCTGTGGCCTTGTCTCTGTGGTCTAGCAGGCCGTGTGGCCCTGCGGCCTTGTCTCTGTGGTCTAGCAGACCGTGTGGCTCTGTGGCCTTGTCTCTGTGGTCTAGCAGACCGTGTGGCCCTGTGGTCTTGTCTCTGTGGTCTAGCAGACCGTGTGGCCCTGTGGCCTTGTCTCTGTGGTCTAGCAGGCCGTGTGGCCCTGTGGCCTTGTCTCTGTGGTCTAGCAGACCGTGTGGCCCTGTTGCCTTGTCTCTGTGGTCTAGCAGACCGTGTGGCCCTGTGGCCTTGTCTCTGTGGTCTAGCAGACCGTGTGGCCCTGTGGCCTTGTCTCCGTGGTCTAGCAGACCGAGTGGCCCTGCGGCCTTGTCTCTGTGGTCTAGCAGACCGTGTGGCCCTGTGGCCTTGTCTCTGTGGTCTAGCAGACCGTGTGGCCCTGTGGCCTTGTCTCTGTGGTCTAGCAGACCGTGTGGCTCTGTGGCCTTGTCTCTGTGGTCTAGCAGACCGTGTGGCCCTGCGGCCTTGTCTCTGTGGTCTAACAGACCATACGTCCGTGTCTCCGTGGTCTAGCAGACCGAGTGGCCCTGCAGCCTTGTCTCTGTGGTCTAGCAGGCCGTGTGGCCCTGCGGCCTTGTCTCTGTGGTCTAGCAGACCGTGTGGCCCTGTGGCCTTGTCTCTGTGGTCTAGCAGACCGTGTGGCCCTGTGGCCTTGTCTCTGTGGTTTAGCAGACCGTGTGGCCCTGTGGCCTTGTCTCTGTGGTCTAGCAGACCGTGTGGCCCTGTGGCCTTGTCTCTGTGGTCTAGCAGGCCGTGTGGCCCTGTGGCCTTGTCTCCGTGGTCTAGCAGACCGTGTGGCCCTGTGGCCTTGTCTCTGTGGTCTAGCAGACCGTGTGGCCCTGTGGCCTTGTCTCTGTGGTCTAGCAGACCGAGTGGCCCTGTGGCCTTGTCTCCGTGTGGTCTAGCAGACCGTGTGGCCCTGTGGCCTTGTCTCTGTGGTCTAGCAGACCGTGTGGCCCTGTGGCCTTGTCTCTGTGGTCTAGCAGACCGTGCAGCCCTGTGGCCTTGTCTCTGTGGTCTAGCAGACCGTGTGGCTCTGTGGTCTTGTCTCTGTGGTCTAACAGACCGTGTGGCCCTGTGGCCTTGTCTCTGTGGTCTAGCAGACCGTGTGGCCCTGTGGCCTTGTCTCTGTGGTCTAGCAGACCGTGTGGCCCTGTGGCCTTGTCTCTGTGGTCTAGCAGACCGTGTGGCCCTGTGGCCTTGTCTCTGTGGTCTAGCAGACCGTGTGGCCCTGTGGTCTTGTCTCTGTGGTCTAGCAGACCGTGTGGCCCTGTGGTCTTGTCTCTGTGGTCTAGCAGACCGTGTGGCCCTGCGGCCTTGTCTCTGTGGTCTAGCAGACCGTGGCCCTGTGGTCTTGTCTCTGTGGTCTAGCAGACCGTGTGGCCCTGTGGCCTTGTCTCTGTGGTCTAGCAGACCGTGTGGCCCTGCGGCCTTGTCTCTGTGGTCTAGCAGACCGTGTGGCCCTGTGGTCTTGTCTCTGTGGTCTAGCAGACCGTGTGGCCCTGCGGCCTTGTCTCTGTGGTCTAGCAGACCGTGTGGCCCTGTGGTCTTGTCTCTGTGGTCTAGCAGACCGTGTGGCCCTGTGGTCTTGTCTCTGTGGTCTAGCAGACCGTGTGGCCCTGTGGTCTTGTCTCTGTGGTCTAGCAGACCGTGTGGCCCTGCGGCCTTGTCTCTGTGGTCTAGCAGACCGTGTGCAGATCAATCTCGGGTGGATGAGAAATAAATCATTGTGCTTGTGTGACGGCCGTTACGAGCCCTGTGATCGAGAGAATCATCTGGTTGGCGCTTTAAAAGTACAGCACTGACATCAGTGCTTTGATGAACCATCAAATGCTGATTCTTGTAAGCAATGAGTATCATGCAACATGTGATTAAAACTGACAAAACAGAGACAAGCTTATCGTTCGGGCCTGCAGGACGCAGGCTACAATTATGAATTAAACACGTGTGTATTCTCGTTCGTACTTGCAGCACCAAAAGTTGGCTATGGTTTTGCATTCAAAATAAGGTTCGACTAGATATCTGATAGCAGCACTACTTTTATTCCGCGCTCAATTATCTGCCTGCATAAAGTTCGCATCCTGTATAGCAACTAAAATTGCAGCACAAGGAACATTATTTAAATTCATGATCATGTGATTCATTGATTTCAGACGTGTGAAGAAGAAAAGAATGTCACACTGCGGGGTCTCCACTGCATTAATGTCAGGATGTACGATAATCGGATGCACGAGAACTCGTCCGGAGTCTTACATCAATCATTCACATTTAGTGAAATTCTTCACATCTATCGATGAGAACATGGAAACTATAAAAATCATATTAGCCTGAATTTCCAGGATCGTGATATTTGTCTCAGACTGCCAAGCGTGGAAAACCTGTCTTAGGGTATCAAAGACGACTCTTGCATTGATTTTACATAAGTTTACAGGGTCCAGTAGCCACGTTATTAACTAGTAAAGTGTCATCATATAATACATTAATCCTTCTGCAAGGGCATAGTCTGAGGTTCTCAATAGTATGCTTCTATGTTTGGATTCATTTGTATTTATTTTACTCATCTGTCATGCTGTCTAGGTTATTCTCTTTAGGGGTTCTCTCAACAGGTCTGATGGTTAGTTCTATCAAGCTGCGGCGGAGTCACACCCAATGGTTACGACTCCTCCAACTGCTGATACAAAGAATTGCGGTCTCAAATCAAATGCATAGAACATTCTCTTGGGTCGTGTTGCTACAAATGCAGCTCAATGTGCAGAGTCTGCATCCTCTATCAAGATGCTGTGTACATAGTCATCCTCAGTGTTATAGCGCAAGCAAGTTCTGACTCAAGAGCTCACGCCCAACATCAAGTATGTTTTTGAATTTACTACCGCTAAATGATCTTGTTCCATTAGTAGCTATAGGCTTCACAAACTTGTCTGTGGTGGTCTATCGTAGCCTTCATCTCTATTTTTGCCTTCTCTCCACGTGGCCTACTGCTGCTTGGCTGTTAGGCTTCGTCTCTGTAAAAGGAAATTCATCCAAGCATATCATCACTAATCTTCTGCACTATCACACTCTCTGTCTCCCATATCAAGAAGGTGGTTAAAATTACCTAACGACAGACCTACAGAACTGCAGACCATCTCTTCACCGTGCAGCCCTGCGACCTTATCTCTGTGGTCTAGCAGACCGTGTGGCCCTGCGGCCTTGTCTCTGTGTGGTCTAGCAGACCGTGTGGCCCTGCAGCCTTGTCTCTGTGTGGTCTAGCAGACCGTGTGGCCCTGCGGCCTTGTCTCTGTGGTCTAGCAGACCGTGTGGCCCTGTGGCCTTGTCTCTGTGGTCTAGCAGACCGTGTGGCCCTGCGGCCTTGTCTCTGTGGTCTAGCAGACCGTGTGGCCCTGCGGACCGTGTGGCCCTGTGGCCTTGTCTCTGTGGTCTAGCAGACATTGCGGCCCTGCGGCCTTGTCTCTGTGGTCTTGTCTCGGTGGTCTAGCAGACCGTGTGGCCCTGTGGCCTTGTCTCTGTGGTCTAGCAGACATTGCGGCCCTGCGGCCTTGTCTCTGTGGTCTTGTCTCGGTGGTCTAGCAGACCGTGTGGCCCTGTGGCCTTGTCTCTGTGGTCTTGTCTCTGTGGTCTAGCAGACCGTGTGGCCCTGTGGCCTTGTCTCTGTGGTCTTGTCTCTGTGGTCTAGCAGACCGTGTGGCCCTGTGGCCTTGTCTCTGTGGTCTAGCAGACCGTGTGGCCCTGTGGCCTTGTCTCTGTGGTCTAACAGACCGTGCAGCCCAGTGGTCTTGTCTCTGTGGTCTAACAGACCGTGTGGCCCTGTGGCCTTGTCTCTGTGGTCTAACAGACCGTGTGGCCCTGTGGTCTTGTCTCTGTGGTCTAGCAGACCGTGTGGCCCTGTGGTCTTGTCTCTGTGGTCTAACAGACCGTGTGGCCCTGTGGTCTTGTCTCTGTGGTCTAAGCAGACCGTGTGGCCCTGTGGCCTTGTCTCTGTGGTCTAGCAGACCGTGTGGCCCTGCGGCCTTGTCTCTGTGGTCTAGCAGACCGTGTGGCTCTGTGGTCTTGTCTCTGTGGTCTAGCAGACCGTGTGGCCCTGTGGCCTTGTCTCTGTGGTCTAGCAGACCGTGTGGCCCTGCGGCCTTGTCTCTGTGGTCTAGCAGACCGTGTGGCCCTGTGGCCTTGTCTCTGTGGTCTAGCAGACCGTGTGGCCCTGTGGCCTTGTCTCTGTGGTCTAGCAGACCGTGTGGCCCTGTGGCCTTGTCTCTGTGGTCTAGCAGACCGTATGGCCCTGCAGCCTTGTCTCTGTGGTCTAGCAGACCGTGTGGCCCTGTGGCCTTGTCTCTGTGGTCTAGCAGACCGTGTGGCCCTGTGGCCTTGTCTCTGTGGTCTAGCAGACCGTGTGGCCCTGCGGCCTTGTCTCTGTGGTCTAGCAGACCGTGTGGCCCTGTGGTCTTGTCTCTGTGGTCTAGCAGACCGTGTGGCCCTGCGGCCTTGTCTCTGTGGTCTAGCAGACCGTGTGGCCCTGTGGTCTTGTCTCTGTGGTCTAGCAGACCGTGTGGCCCTGTGGTCTTGTCTCTGTGGTCTAGCAGACCGTGTGGCCCTGTGGTCTTGTCTCTGTGGTCTAGCAGAACATGTGGCCCTGTGGTCTTGTCTCTGTGGTCTAGCAGACCGTGTGGCCCTGTGGCCTTGTCTCTGTGGTCTAGCAGACCGTGTGGCCCAGTGTCCTTGTCTCTGTGGTCTTGTCTCTGTGGTCTAGCAGACCGTGTGGCCAAGTGTCCTTGTCTCTGTGGTCTAGCAGACCGTGTGGCCCTGTGGTCTTGTCTCTGTGGTCTAGCAGACCGTGTGGCCCTCGGCCTTGTCTCTGTGGTCTAGCAGACCGTGTGGCTCTGTGGCCTTGTCTCTGTGGTCTAACAGACCGTGTGGCCCTGTGGCCTTGTCTCTGTGGTCTAACAGACCATACGTCCGTGTCTCCGTGGTCTAGCAGACCGTGTGGCCCTGTGGTCTTGTCTCTGTGGTCTAGCAGACCGTGTGGCCCTGCGGCCTTGTCTCTGTGGTCTAGCAGGCCGTGTGGCCCTGTGGCCTTGTCTCTGTGGTCTAGCAGACCGTGTGGCCCTGTGGCCTTGTCTCTGTGGTCTAGCAGACCGTGTGGCCCTGGCCTTGTCTCTGTGGTCTAGCAGACCGTGTGGCCCTGTGGCCTTGTCTCTGTGGTCTAGCAGACCGTGTGGCCCTGCGGCCTTGTCTCTGTGGTCTAGCAGACCGTGTGGCCCTGTGGCCTTGTCTCTGTGGTCTAGCAGACCGTGTGGCCCTGTGGCCTTGTCTCTGTGGTCTAGCAGACCGTGTGGCCCTGTGGCCTTGTCTCTGTGGTCTAGCAGACCGTGTGGCCCTGCGGCCTTGTCTCTGTGGTCTAGCAGACCGTGTGGCCCTGTGGCCTTGTCTCTGTGGTCTAGCAGACCGTGTGGCCCTGCGGCCTTGTCTCTGTGGTCTAGCAGACCGTGTGGCCCTGTGGCCTTGTCTCTGTGGTCTAGCAGACCGTGTGGCCCTGTGGCCTTGTCTCTGTGGTCTAGCAGACCGTGTGGCCCCTTCGGCCGTGTCTCTGTGGTCTAGCAGACCGTGTGGCCGTGTCTCCGTGGTCTAGCAGACCGTGTGGCCCTGTGGTCTTGTCTCTGTGGTCTAGCAGACCGTGTGGCCCTGTGGCCTTGTCTCTGTGGTCTAGCAGACCGTGTGGCCCTGTGGCCTTGTCTCTGTGGTCTAGCAGGCCGTGTGGCCCTGCGGCCTTGTCTCTGTGGTCTAACAGACCATACGTCCGTGTCTCCGTGGTCTAGCAGACCGTGTGGCCCTGCGGCCTCGGCTCCGTGGTTTATATAATGGTGGAACCTTCAGCAACGGCCAAACGTTTACAACTTGCTGCAGCAGATATTAATCGTTCATGCATAGTACTCCTCTACAACTATAACTTCAGGTTCCGTTAGTCATCAGCAGGCGGTGTTCCACGTCCATGTTTACCATGTTAACTCATTCTTTTTCTCTTCAGGAACTCCAGGACACAAGACCGGCGGGTCTACTCTATTTATCATTTTGGGGGGATAGGTTCCGTCCGGGTGGAAGCATTCTTCCACCTAATTTTTGGGGGTCGGCTGCGCCTCTGCCTTCATCTTCAGGCAGGATATGCAGAGTCCGGATCCTCCGACTGCGAGCTACGGACAGGACCTATGCCAAAATATTTGATTGCTTGCTGGGCTGTTAATAAATGGATAATTGTCACACTGTTCATTCTTCCGAGTCTTTCTGGTAGAACTGAATTGAGCTGATGACTTGACCGTTTTGTCCAGCGCGGCTGCACAGCCCAAACTCTGTTGCACTGTTTTCCTGTTAACACTGAGAAGCTGCTTTGAAATACAATTAGAGGTGACTCCACTTTAAAAAATATATGATAATAATAATTTTCCAAGAATTTACATGTCTATCGAAATATGTTTTATTGCACTATATGGCTTCTCTTGAGTAAGTGTTTTCACAAAAAATAAATGAAGTCTGCACAGGTTTTGCAATGATAGCTTAAGTAGAGGTTGTAAGGATCCAAGTGCAGCTTTATTTTAAAGCAATGTGTAAGAAAACCAAGTGTGCAAATGTGCATAGACAAGACCAAACAAGAACTAAAGACACGGGAGGCTGTATGTACACTAAGAGCAATGACTCTCAAGAACTAGGAAAATAAAACAAAGTAAAAGCATAAGACCAATTCACCACAGAAGACCAAGATAAATAAATGAGGGGGCGGCCATCTTCAAATGGTGCTGTTCTGTCGAGCCTGAATGTAGTCCCCTCGTTTCTGTGGCTTTCGGCACAAATGATACATGAAAACACACACCACGAGTATAAAACAGGAGGATATAGCAGCTACCACCAACCACAGAGACTCCGAGTCTAGAGAGAGAGAGAGAGAGAGAGAGAGAGAGTTAAACATATCTAAATAGACAGTTATTTATTTGCTAATATTTCATATATTTATAATTTCTTTCTAGAACATGGTCATGACCAAAAATATATATATATTTAAAAAAAATCCAATATATAACAAATCTAAACAGCTTGATTGCGTGCATCATTGCACAATGTTAAATATATTATCGCCTGGCAATATGTGTTGTGAAAAGTGCTATACAAATATATTTGACTTGACAATACATTTATAACATATACATTTACAACAGACTCTAAACGAATCAATTCAATCAATCAACTCAAAAACATCAATGCATTGCCCATATCGCAGTTATAATGATCACGCATGAATAAAAACCCTGAATGACAGGCTCAGAATATGTTTGTCAAAAAAATTTACTTGAATAATAAAAAGAAACGTGACCTGCTTCATCCTTTTCACTCACTTAAACGTGACCCAACATTTTTTTAATTGTAATGAGTTAGGGTTATTATCAGGCTAATAATGATATCATTATAAAGTTGAGGATTTCTTAAGTTGAACCTCCAAATTCATGTTACAATATGGTTATTTAAATAATGGCTTTCAGACATACAATAAATAATATAAATATAAGACACAACGAATAGGTTAAGTAAAATATAATGAATATTATGGATGGAGATCTCGCGAGATTAAAATGTGACGAGTGGTGAAAAGCGGTCTCACGTCATATTGTCCTGACAGAGTGTGAGGGTGAAGTTTACATTATGCCTCTACTGTCACTTTGCCTTTTATAGAAATAAAAACAATTTAATTCCAGTGGATAACGGTCGCTTCAATACCATAGTGCGCAGCACTGCCACTGGACACTGATCACATGACGAGAAGACCGACAGGACCGTGGCGGAGGATTCATTGTGCAACAGAAGCTTCAGACTTATCTTTTATCTTTTAAAATGCACGTTCAGCACCACTATTCACAGAGTACGCATGATTGTGAAAGTGAAAGTAATCCCGAGCGCGCATCCAACTTGATTTCAATACGTGACTGCTGTTTGAAAGCAGTTCCCTGAGGCATGCAGATATCTCCCATCTTAGGCTGGGCTGTGTAGTTGTAAACATCTATTAGCTCTGTATCATGCTTGAACTAAAATTCGGTCTCTATTTGCACTTTGAACATTGAGATAGTACTCTGGTTATGGTTGCACTTATTGTTTGCACTTAATATCTATGATCAATTTGTGGAGAGGAGTTCAGTTAGGAGGTCAAAAGTTGTAGAAGCTCATAAATCATGTCCAGTTCTAAGGTCTGAAGAGACAGTCATACAGGAAAGAAGCCAGTCAGTCAAACCTTTTACAGTGCTTGAGTATTGTTGTCTTTTACTGCATATGATAATTCATATTCATAAAGTAGACCTGAAATGACATTCATTACAAGTTGATTAGTTTGAAGTTAATAGATCTGTCACACCAAATTAAAGATCAGTAAAAAATAAAACATTTGTTTCGTCATACAACTGCTGGGATTTTGTTTTATCAAAACTAGCATAAAACACAAAATAATTAATAAAAATGAATACACACATGCCGACAGCGATAGGAGTTACAGAGAAATGACACGACCAGACCTCAAGTCATTCCCAACACAACAAACTCACACAGAAACACACTTATTGCTAGGAGATGTGTAAAATATGAAAACAATGTGTCCTAACATGGGACAACCCTTTGGTACAGGATAGGATTGATATCCTCCTAATGGATGGGATTCGATTTATCTCCTCCAGACTGCAAAAATTTGTCAAAAGTTGTGTAGAGTATTGTAGATTATTATTCACGTCGGCACTAATGATGTTCAACTTCGCCAGTCGGAGATCACCAAAATTAACATTAAAGAGGTGTGTGAACTCGCTAGAACGATGGCAGGTGCAGTTTTTTGTTCTGGTTCGCTCCCTGTTAAAAGGAGTGATGAGATAGTTAGCAGATTATCATCACTCAATGGCTGGTTGTCTAAGTTGTGTCCGCAAAATAACATAGGGTTCATAGACAATTGGAAAAGCTTTTGGGGCAGACCTGGCCTGTTAAAACACGACAGAATCCATCCTTCTTGGAGTGGTGCCGCCCTTCTCTCTAGTAATTTGGCATATAGTCTTAGAGCTAAACCTTGACTCACTAGGGCCCAGGTCATGAAGCAGACGGACTGGCTTACCCGACCGCCTGCTAGCTGCCTCCCGTTACAGAAGTCAGGTAAATCCCAACACATAGACACTATTTAACCTAGATATTATCACATAGAGACTGTGTCTGTTCCGCAAATTAGTAATTACAAAAAAAATCAAAACCATTCAACGGTAATAATTTAATTGATGTCCAACAAATAAACAATATATATATATAATACGGATAATCAAATGATAAAGCTTGCTGAATATTCGATCCCTTTCCCCAAAAGCGCTCATTGTTAATGATATCGTTACAGATAATAATCTAGATGTGCTGTGTTTGACAGAAACCTGGCTAAAACCTGACGACTACATTACTTTAAATGAGTCCACCACACAAGATTATTGTTATAAACACGAGCCGCGTCTGAAAGGTAAAGGGGGAGGGGTTGCTGTAATTTATAATAATATCTTCAGTATTACTCAGAAGTCTAGTTTCAAATATAATTCCTGTGAAGTTTTGGTGCTTTATGTAACGTTATGTAGTGCAAATGATAAATCCCGTGTAACATTTGTGTTAGCTACTGTATACAGGCAACCAGGGCACAATACAGACTTTATCAAAGAATTTGCTGATTTTCTATCAGAGCTAGTTCTGGCCGTAGATAAATTACTAATTGTTGGTGATTTTAATATCCATGTAGACAACGAAAAAGACACATTGGGATTGGCATTTAAAGACATTCTAAACTCTATTGGAGTTAGGCAACACGTGTCAGGACCTACTCATCGACATAATCATACATACAGGCCACCACAACATGACGTCATAATATGCTAATTAGATTGGGAAATGTAATCCCTACATAAACTTTGGATCATTCTTAATATTTCTCTAATTTACAGAAAGTCTCTATCTTTTATCGTTTTTAAGATATAGCCTTTTGAAGTAAAGATGTCAAAATTGAACATTTTAGGGAAAAACCTCTGGCACCTAAAGGGTTAAAGACATTCTAAACTCTATTGGAGTTAGGCAACACGTGTCAAGACCTACTCATTGCCATAATCATACTTTAGACCTAATATTGTCACATGGAATAAATGTTGATACCGTTGAAATTCTGCAGCAGAGCGATGACATCTCAGATCTTTATCTAGTATCATGTATACTTAATTTAGCTAAAGCTACAAAGCCGTCCACCCGTTTCAAAAATGTCAGGACTATCACTGCTGCGACTAAAGATTGCTTTTTAAATAATCTTCCTCATCAGTTTCATCTCCTCAGCATTCCAGATAGCTTAGAGGAACTCGATGTTGCAACAGAAACTATTGACTCTCTCTTTTCCAGTTCTTTAGACACAGTTGCTCCCCTGCGCTTAAAGAAGATTAAAGAAAATAGTATAATGCCGTGGTACAACGAGCACACCCGGGCCCCAAAACAGCAGCCAGAAAAATGGAGCGCAGCTGGAAGAAAACAAAACTAGAGGTCTTTCGTAATTTGTGGAAAGAACGTATGATCGCATACAGAAAGGCCGTAAAAACTGCTAGATCTGCTTATTTCTCGACTCTCTTAGAAGAAAACAAACACAAACCTAGGTATTTATTCGATACAGTGACTAAATTAACCAAGAATAAAGCTTCAACTTCTGATGTTTGTAAACAGCACAGCAGTAATGACTTTATGAACTTCTTTACGTGTAAGATTGACAATATTAGGAAGAAAATTATAACCATGCAGCTGTCTACTACAGTATCACATCAGACAGAACATTGTAGTGTCACTGAGGAAAAATTACACTCATTCACTGCTATAGGAGAGGAACACACACACACACACACACACACACACATGTTGTGTTTCCATGTTTTATGGGGACATTCCATAGGCGTAATGCATTTTATACTGTACAAACCGTATTTTCTATCCCCCTACACTGCCCCTGCCCCTAAACCTACCCATCACAGGAGACATGCTGCATTTTTACTTTTTCAAAAAACATCACTTAGTGTGATTTATAAGATGTTTTCCTCATGGGGACCAAAACATTTCCCCACAAGGACAAGGATTTTGGATATTGCCATCTTTGTGGGGACATTTTGTCCCCATACCGTAGGGATTACCAGTCCACACACACACACACACACACACACACACACACACACACACACACACACACACACACACACACACACACACACACACACTCATTAACTGCTATAGGAGACACACACAGACACACACACACTCATTCACTGCTATAGGAGAGGAAGAATTGGCTAAACTCTTTAATTCATCTAAATCAACAACATGTAAGCTTGACCCTATACCGACTAGGCTATTAAAAGAGATGCTACCAGAGGTCATGGATCCTCATCTTAATATCATTAATTCATCTTTGTCATTAGGATATGTAACGAAAACTTTTAAGTTGGCTATTATTAAACAACTTATTAAAAAAACGCAACTTGATCCTACAGAATTAGTCAATAACAGGCCAATCTCAAATCTACCCTTTCTTTCAAAAATACTTGAAAAGGCAGTGTCTTCACAATTATGTTCCTTTTTAAAAAGAAATCATATCTGTGAGGATTTTCAGTCAGGATTTAGACCGTATCATAGTACTGAGACTGCTCTAATTAGAGTTACAAATGATTTACTCTTATCATCTGATCGTGGTTGTATCTCTTTGTTAGTGTTACTCGATCTTAGCGCTGCATTCGACACTATCGACCACAACATTCTTTTGAATAGACTCGAGGATTATGTAGGCATTAGTGGACCTGCATTGGCATGGTTTAAATCATACCTATCTGACCGTTATCAGTTTGTAGCAGTAAATGAAGAGACGTCACACCGATCACAAGTTCAGTATGGAGTACCGCAGGGCTCAGTGTTAGGACCGTTGCTCTTCACCCTGTACATGCTACCACTGGGAGATATCATTAGGAAGCATGGCGTTAGATTTCATTTTTATGCTGATGATACTCAGCTCTATGTTTCTTCACGCCCTGAAGAAACTAACCAATTCACAAGATTAACGGAATGTATAGAAAATTGGATGATCAGTAATTTCCTGCAACTTAATTCAGAAAAAACTGAATTTTTAACCATTGGACAAAAAAGCTCCACAAGTAGTGCCCTAGAATACTGTCTAACCCTCGATGACTGCTCTGTCAAGTCCTCTTCGTCAGTGAGGAACCTGGGTGTGCTCTTTGATACCAATCTTTCGTTTGAAAGCCATGTTTCTAGCATCTGTAAAACTGCATTCTACCATCTTAAAAATATATCTAAATTACGGCACATGCTCTCAATGCAAAATGCTGAACAGTTAATACATGCGTTCATGAGCTCAAGGCTAGATTATTGTAATGCTCTACTGGGTGGTTGCCCTGCTCGCTTAATAAACAAACTCCAGCTGGTCCAAAACGCAGCAGCTCGAGTTCTTACTAGAACCAGGAAGTGTGATCACAGTAGCCCGGTTCTGTCAACACTGCACTGGCTCCCTATTAAACATCGCATACATTTTAAAATCTTGCTTATTACTTACAAAGCACTAAATGGTTTATCTCCCCAGTACTTGAGTGAGCTCTTAACACATTATACTCCATCACGTCTACTGCGCTCTCTAAACTCTGACCTGCTGATAATACCTAGAATATCAAAATCAACTGCAGGTGGTCAATCCTTTTCCTATTTAACGTTCAAACTCTGGAACAGTTTTCCTGCCGTTTTTCGGGAAGCAGACACACTCTGTCAGTTTAAATCTAGACTAAAAACACATCTCTTTTCTATGGCATACACATAAAACACTTTTTTCAATTAAATGATTATTAGGCTGCATTATCTAGGTCAGCCGAACCGAACACTTCCATAACACCTGATGTACTCGTGACATCATCAGAAGAATGGCATCTACGCTAATGTTAGTCTCTCTGTTTTATCCCGAGGTCTACTGCAGTCAGCCGGATCCCGGCCGTATCCAGATCAGACGGTGGACCTGCACCCAGATGTGACCAACACATGACCCTGAAGTGTCTGCAGAGACCGTGTCATTTAGACTCCCCCTTAAGTGTCTCGTCCACACGGCATCCTCAATAAACCTGTCTCCGGCGGGATGACTCCGATTGTTTGAATATTCCTAGTTAATAATTCTTTAAATCGATATGTCATCCTCAAAACAACCCGTCTCCAGCGTGTTGGCGCCGATCTTTCGAATATTACACTTTAGTAATTGTTTAATCAATACGGCATCCTCAATAAAAACCTGTCTCCGCCGTAATGACTCAGATATTTAAAATTATTTATTTTTAATAATTATTTAATCGATACATCATCCTCAATAAACCCGTCTCCGGCGTGTTGCCTCAGATTTTTCGAATATTCAGATCGATTATGACCTCTGACCTTTAAAATTGCCAGAATAATAATAATACGCTGTTTGTTAATTGGCCAGAGGAGAACTGCCCCCCCGACTGAGCCTGGTTTCTCCCAAGGTTTATTTTTCTCCATTAGGTCTCCTGGCTTGGCTTGCTCAGTTGGGGAAAAACTATTTTACAAATATACTTTCAAAATAAATCTAATAATAAAACTAAATTAACCATATAGACCAAATTACTGATCTAATTACTGATCTAAAGCCCACATTGTTACTGTATGATAATCGAAATATATTCTGTTGCATTATTTTTCTGTTTAACATTGAGAAGCTGCTTTGAAACAATCTGCATTGTTAAAAGCGCTATATAAATTAAAATAAAGGTAGCCTTAAACACACTATTAGCAGTCAGCCATGATTCATTTATTCCATCAGAGAACGTCCAATAGCAGTGGGGTTACCCCAGTAAAGTGAGTGGAGTTCAGCTGGTCATGTGATCAAATCTGAAGGAGGCAACCGCTCATGTTTTATTTGGCTACTGATAGGATCTCGTTTGAGTGTACATACATTTCAAACAAGCACTTATAAAAAAGGAAGCATACAATAGCACATTGACCAAAGGGTACTCACCTTCTACTTTGATTTGAGCGACAGCTTCCTGTTTCTGGTCTTGGTTTTGATATATGCACTTCAGTTCTGTCCCACTGTCCTCTCTCTGGAGCTCAAGGATAACCAGCTGTAACTCCAGATGTTTGCCTGTGATACTGAAAACACATAAGCTCTGTAAAGCTAAATTCAGTCTAGTCATCAAAGTTTCTGTTGGACATTCTTTTAGTCCAAAGTATTCTGACACGACACTTACACACTGCAATAATACAAACATTCTTATATACTGTTCTTCACATTTATCTGCTAGTCCCTATAGCAGGTTTCCCCACTCACCAACACACCTGCTGTATTTTTTGAAATTACTAAAAATATATCAAGCATTCTTTGATGGACTGACTATCTCTCCAGGGTCTTTGACACTCCAGCAGCCCTATAGAGGACAAACGTTTTGGAGAACGGATCCTGTGATCTGCTTTGGCCCACCACCTGCTTATCATGATGACGAGAGGCAAAGCCAAAGATTATCGCAGTGTAAATGCCAAATGACCATGAAAATATGGTGTTGGTCTTGTCGTGGTCATGCCGTTTTTAGTCTCTATGATCCACTCTGGACTGGAGCATACTGTGTGTGACTGATGTGAAACCAGTCTTCATTCATCCCAAAAGAAAGCATCTGTACACTGTCTGAATCACTCAGGGCTCGGTCTAGACTCTACCCAGATCTCAGCATGGTCTTGGACCAGTTGAACTGGGGTCAATTATAACACTGGACTTCTGTCACTGCATGGCTGCTTGACTCAATGGTGTCCACAGAATAGTGTGGGTTCATTCGTTTTTGGGGTAAACCTGACCTGTTGAAATGAAAGAGGTTATACCGTCATAACATATGTTACAAGTTATATGTCTGCTCCAAAAACTTCCAAACAAGAAACAAAGTTTAGGCTCCTAAACATCAGGGGCTGTATTAACAAAACATCTTAAGGCTAAAAATAGCCAATTTAGGAGAAAATCTTCAAAATAAAGGGTGTGTCAGTCCTAACTTTAGGACTTCTACATTTTTGTTCTAAGAGTATTTCACAAAGCATTTTAGCACCAAAACTAGCTCCTAAATCTGGGAAACGCTAGGATTAGTCAAGAGGACTCCTAAGTCACTAATACCAAATCCCTAAACAATCCTAATGGATGTTACCACAATCTGCCCAGAGACACTATACAACATTGAAGCAATAGTGATAATACATTTATCTTTAATAAAATAATAATAATAATGTCAGATTACCTGTGGCAGTTTTTGCGAGTTCACACTTACAAATGATTGAATAGAGTAAAAACAAACAAGCATATAAGGCGCACTGTCCGAAGGGATCGAGGGCTCTGAGCTTGAGCCCAAACCCAGAGTTCTGCCCCGTATCGCAGACCGAGAGTGAGGAACGGGGCGGCGGAGGGATGCAGAAAAATGTGGAGGTAACTTGGTGAGTCGGCTCTCGGCTGTTTATATTCCTACTTTCGCACTGATTAGATTTGAACGTGCTCCTCACAAACTTTGTTTATAAAAATAGTTTCCGCTTGAATTCTGCAGTCTCTCGAGATGAAGACATTTACGAGGCTGACAATTAGCTGAACATATACTAGTTTAATTTGTGCCACTTGGCCTACTTTTTACATTTTTCATTTGAATATGGCAACATTTTTATTTTAAAATCTTTATTTGAATATAGCAACATGAAACCTCATTCAACAAAATATTTCTATAATTAAATCACTGACAGAGACCCTCCCCTATCAGCCAATCACCCCCATTATACCAACAAGCATGTGCAGGATCCTTCTTTTTTTATTTCTCCATTTGTGTTTCAAAAACAAAGGTGATACAGCTTCAGAATAACACCAGGCTGACTAAATAATGTCTGAGTTTTCATTTTAGTGTAAACTTTCCCTTTAATATGCTAATAACCAAGAGAGTGATCACTGTCCTCCCCATGTGTGCCACTGGTCCTGACCCCTGCCTGCCCACAGACTCAGTCCTGCCTCACTGTCCTCCCCATGTGTGCCACTGGTCCTGACCCCTGCCTGCCCACAGACTCAGTCCTGCCTCACTGTCCTCCCCATGTGTGCCACTGGTCCTGACCCCTGTCTGCCCACAGACTCAGTCCTGCCTCACTGTCCTCCCAATGTGTGCCACTGGTCCTGACCCCTGCCTGCCCACAGACTCAGTCCTGCCTCACTGTCCTCCCCATGTGTGCCACTGGTCCTGACCCCTGCCTGCCCACAGACTCAGTCCTGCCTCACTGTCCTCCCCATGTGTGCCACTGGTCCTGACCCCTGCCTGCCCACGGACTCAGTCCTGCCTCTGTCCTCCATGTGTGCCACTGGTCCTGACCCCTGCCTGCCCACAGACTCAGTCCTGCCTCACTGTCCTCCCCATGTGTGCCACTGGTCCTGACCCCTGCCTGCCCACAGACTCAGTCCTGCCTCACTGTCCTCCCCATGTGTGCCACTGGTCCTGACCCTGCCTGCCCACAGACTCAGTCCTGCCTCACTGTCCTCCCCATGTGTGCCACTGGTCCTGACCCCTGCCTGCCCACAGACTCAGTCCTGCCTCACTGTCCTCCCCATGTGTGCCACTGGTCCTGACCCCTGCCTGCCCACGGACTCAGTCCTGCCTCTCTGTCCTCCCCATGTGTGCCACTGGTCCTGACCCCTGCCTGCCCACAGACTCAGTCCTGCCTCACTGTCCTCCCCATGTGTGCCACTGGTCCTGACCCCTGCCTGCCCACAGACTCAGTACTGCCTCTCTGTCCTCCCCATGTGTGCCACTGGTCCTGACCCCTGCCTGCCCACAGACTCAGTCCTGCCTCACTGTCCTCCCCATGTGTGCCACTGGTCCTGACCCCTGCCTGCCCACAGACTCAGTCCTGCCTCACTGTCCTCCCCATGTGTGCCACTGGTCCTGACCCCTGCCTGCCCACAGACTCAGTCCTGCCTCTCTGTCCTCCCCATGTGTGCCACTGGTCCTGACCCCTGCCTGCCCACAGACTCAGTCCTGCCTCACTGTCCTCCCCATGTGTGCCACTGGTCCTGACCCCTGCCTGCCCACAGACTCAGTCCTGCCTCTCTGTCCTCCCCATGTGTGCCACTGGTCCTGACCCCTGCCTGCCCACAGACTCAGTCCTGCCTCACTGTCCTCCCCATGTGTGCCACTGGTCCTGACCCCTGCCTGCCCACAGACTCAGTCCTGCCTCACTGTCCTCCCATGTGTGCCACTGGTCCTGACCCCTGCCTGCCCACAGACTCAGTCCTGCCTCACTGTCCTCCCATGTGTGCCACTGGTCCTGACCCCTGCCTGCCCACAGACTCAGTCCTGCCTCACTGTCCTCCCCATGTGTGCCACTGGTCCTGACCCCTGCCTGCCCACGGACTCAGTCCTGCCTCTCTGTCCTCCCCATGTGTGCCACTGGTCCTGACCCCTGCCTGCCCACAGACTCAGTCCTGCCTCACTGTCCTCCCCATGTGTGCCACTGGTCCTGACCCCTGCCTGCCCACAGACTCAGTACTGCCTCTCTGTCCTCCCCATGTGTGCCGCTGGTCCTGACCCCTGCCTGCCCACGGACTCAGTCCTGCCTCTCTGTCCTCCCCATGTGTGCCACTGGTCCTGACCCCTGCCTGCCCACAGACTCAGTCCTGCCTCACTGTCCTCCCCATGTGTGCCACTGGTCCTGACCCCTGCCTGCCCACAGACTCAGTCCTGCCTCACTGTCCTCCCAATGTGTGCCACTGGTCCTGACCCCTGTCTGCCCACAGACTCAGTCCTGCCTCACTGTCCTCCCAATGTGTGCCACTGGTCCTGACCCCTGCCTGCCCACAGACTCAGTCCTGCCTCACTGTCCTCCCAATGTGTGCCACTGGTCCTGACCCCTGCCTGCCCACAGACTCAGTCCTGCCTCACTGTCCTCCCCATGTGTGCCACTGGTCCTGACCCCTCCTGCCCACGGACTCAGTCCTGCCTCACTGTCCTCCCCATGTGTGCCACTGGTCCTGACCCCTGCCTGCCCACAGACTCAGTCCTGCCTCACTGTCCTCCCCATGTGTGCCACTGGTCCTGACCCTGCCTGCCCACAGACTCAGTCCTGCCTCACTGTCCTCCCCATGTGTGCCACTGGTCCTGACCCCTGCCTGCCCACGGACTCAGTCCTGCCTCACTGTCCTCCCCATGTGTGCCACTGGTCCTGACCCCTGCCTGCCCACGGACTCAGTCCTGCCTCACTGTCCTCCCCATGTGTGCCACTGGTCCTAACCCCTGCCTGCCCACAGACTCAGTCCTGCCTCACTGTCCTCCCCATGTGTGCCACTGGTCCTGACCCCTGCCTGCCCACAGACTCAGTCCTGCCTCTTTGTCCTCCCCATGTGTGCCACTGGTCCTGACCCCTGCCTGCCCACAGACTCAGTCCTGCCTCACTGTCCTCCCCATGTGTGCCACTGGTCCTGACCCCTGCCTGCCCACAGACTCAGTACTGCCTCTCTGTCCTCCCCATGTGTGTCACTGGTCCTGACCCCTGCCTGCCCACAGACTCAGTCCTGCCTCACTGTCCTCCCCATGTGTGCCACTGGTCCTGACCCCTGCCTGCCCACAGACTCAGTCCTGCCTCACTGTCCTCCCAATGTGTGCCGCTGGTCCTGACCCCTGCCTGCCCAATGGACTCAGTCCTGCCTCTCTGTCCTCCCCATGTGTGCCACTGGTCCTGACCCCTGCCTGCCCACAGACTCAGTCCTGCCTCACTGTCCTCCCCATGTGTGCCACTGGTCCTGACCCCTGCCTGCCCACAGACTCAGTCCTGCCTCTCTGTCCTCCCCATGTGTGCCACTGGTCCTGACCCCTGCCTGCCCACAGACTCAGTCCTGCCTCACTGTCCTCCCCATGTGTGCCACTGGTCCTGACCCCTGCCTGCCCACAGACTCAGTCCTGCCTCACTGTCCTCCCCATGTGTGCCACTGGTCCTGACCCTGCCTGCCCACAGACTCAGTCCTGCCTCACTGTCCTCCCCATGTGTGCCACTGGTCCTGACCCCTGCCTGCCCACAGACTCAGTCCTGCCTCACTGTCCTCCCCATGTGTGCCACTGGTCCTGACCCCTGCCTGCCCACGGACTCAGTCCTGCCTCTCTGTCCTCCCCATGTGTGCCACTGGTCCTGACCCCTGCCTGCCCACAGACTCAGTCCTGCCTCACTGTCCTCCCCATGTGTGCCACTGGTCCTGACCCCTGCCTGCCCACAGACTCAGTACTGCCTCTCTGTCCTCCCCATGTGTGCCGCTGGTCCTGACCCCTGCCTGCCCACGGACTCAGTCCTGCCTCTCTGTCCTCCCCATGTGTGCCACTGGTCCTGACCCCTGCCTGCCCACAGACTCAGTCCTGCCTCACTGTCCTCCCCATGTGTGCCACTGGTCCTGACCCCTGCCTGCCCACAGACTCAGTCCTGCCTCACTGTCCTCCCCATGTGTGCCACTGGTCCTGACCCCTGCCTGCCCACAGACTCAGTCCTGCCTCACTGTCCTCCCAATGTGTGCCACTGGTCCTGACCCCTGCCTGCCCACAGACTCAGTCCTGCCTCACTGTCCTCCCATGTGTGCCACTGGTCCTGACCCTGCCTGCCCACAGACTCAGTCCTGCCTCACTGTCCTCCCCATGTGTGCCACTGGTCCTGACCCCTGCCTGCCCACGGACTCAGTCCTGCCTCACTGTCCTCCCCATGTGTGCCACTGGTCCTGACCCCTGCCTGCCCACAGACTCAGTCCTGCCTCACTGTCCTCCCCATGTGTGCCACTGGTCCTGACCCCTGCCTGCCCACAGACTCAGTCCTGCCTCACTGTCCTCCCCATGTGTGCCACTGGTCCTGACCCCTGCCTGCCCACAGACTCAGTCCTGCCTCACTGTCCTCCCCATGTGTGCCACTGGTCCTGACCCCTGCCTGCCCACAGACTCAGTCCTGCCTCACTGTCCTCCCCATGTGTGCCACTGGTCCTGACCCCTGCCTGCCCACAGACTCAGTCCTGCCTCTCTGTCCTCCCCATGTGTGCCACTGGTCCTGACCCCTGCCTGCCCACAGACTCAGTCCTGCCTCTCTGTCCTCCCCATGTGTGCCACTGGTCCTGACCCCTGCCTGCCCACAGACTCAGTCCTGCCTCACTGTCCTCCCCATGTGTGCCACTGGTCCTGACCCCTGCCTGCCCACAGACTCAGTCCTGCCTCACTGTCCTCCCATGTGTGCCACTGGTCCTGTCCTGCCTGCCCACAGACTCAGTCCTGCCTCACTGTCCTCCCAATGTGTGCCACTGGTCCTGACCCTGCCTGCCCACAGACTCAGTCCTGCCTCACTGTCCTCCCCATGTGTGCCACTGGTCCTGACCCCTGCCTGCCCACAGACTCAGTCCTGCCTCACTGTCCTCCCCATGTGTGCCACTGGTCCTGACCCCTGCCTGCCCACGGACTCAGTCCTGCCTCACTGTCCTCCCCATGTGTGCCACTGGTCCTGACCCCTGCCTGCCCACAGACTCAGTCCTGCCTCACTGTCCTCCCCATGTGTGCCACTGGTCCTGACCCCTGCCTCCCACAGACTCAGTCCTGCCTCACTGTCCTCCCCATGTGTGCCACTGGTCCTGACCCCTGCCTGCCCACAGACTCAGTCCTGCCTCACTGTCCTCCCCATGTGTGCCACTGGTCCTGACCCCTGCATGCCCACGGACTCAGTCCTGCCTCACTGTCCTCCCCATGTGTGCCACTGGTCCTGACCCCTGCCTGCCCACAGACTCAGTCCTGCCTCACTGTCCTCCCTATGTGTGCCACTGGTCCTGACCCCGCCTGCCCACAGACTCAGTCCTGCCTCACTGTCCTCCCCATGTGCCCACTGGTCCTGACCCCTGTCTGCCCACAGACTCAGTCCTGCCTCACTGTCCTCCCCATGTGTGCCACTGGTCCTGACCCCTGCCTGCCCACAGACTCAGTCCTGCCTCACTGTCCTCCCCATGTGTGCCACTGGTCCTGACCCCTGCCTGCCCACAGACTCAGTCCTGCCTCACTGTCCTCCCCATGTGTGCCACTGGTCCTGACCCCTGCCTGCCCACAGACTCAGTCCTGCCTCACTGTCCTCCCCATGTGTGCCACTGGTCCTGACCCCTGCCTGCCCACAGACTCAGTCCTGCCTCACTGTCCTCCCCATGTGTGCCACTGGTCCTGACCCCTGCCTGCCCATGGACTCAGTCCTGCCTTACTGTCCTCCCCATGTGTGCCACTGGTCCTGACCCCTGCCTGCCCACGGACTCAGTCCTGCCTCACTGTCCTCCCCATGTGTGCCACTGGTCCTGACCCCTGCCTGCCCACGGACTCAGTCCTGCCTCACTGTCCTCCCCATGTGTGCCACTGGTCCTGACCCCTGCCTGCCCACAGACTCAGTCCTGCCTCACTGTCCTCCCCATGTGTGCCACTGGTCCTGACCCCTGCCTGCCCACGGACTCAGTCCTGCCTCACTGTCCTCCCCATGTGTGCCACTGGTCCTGACCCCTGCCTGCCCACGGACTCAGTCCTGCCTCTCTGTCCTCCCCATGTGTGCCACTGGTCCTGACCCTGCCTGCCCACGGACTCAGTCCTGCCTCACTGTCCTCCCCATGTGTGCCACTGGTCCTGACCCCTGCCTGCCCACGGACTCAGTCCTGCCTCTCTGTCCTCCCCATGTGTGCCACTGGTCCTGACCCCTGCCTGCCCACAGACTCAGTCCTGCCTCACTGTCCTCCCCAATGTGTGCCACTGGTCCTGACCCCTGCCTGCCCACAGACTCAGTCCTGCCTCACTGTCCTCCCATGTGTGCCACTGGTCCTGACCCCTGCCTGCCCACAGGACTCAGTCCTGCCTCACTGTCCTCCCAATGTGTGCCACTGGTCCTGACCCCTGCCTGCCCACAGACTCAGTCCTGCCTCACTGTCCTCCCATGTGTGCCACTGGTCCTGACCCCTGCCTGCCCACAGACTCAGTACTGCCTCTCTGTCCTCCCCATGTGTGCCACTGGTCCTGACCCCTGCCTGCCCACAGACTCAGTCCTGCCTCACTGTCCTCCCAATGTGTGCCACTGGTCCTGACCCCTGCCTGCCCACAGACTCAGTACTGCCTCTCTGTCCTCCCCATGTGTGCCACTGGTCCTGACCCTGCCTGCCCACAGACTCAGTCCTGCCTCTCTGTCCTCCCATGTGTGCCACTGGTCCTGACCCCTGCCTGCCCACAGACTCAGTCCTGCCTCACTGTCCTCCCCATGTGTGCCACTGGTCCTGACCCCTGCCTGCCCACAGACTCAGTCCTGCCTCACTGTCCTCCCCATGTGTGCCACTGGTCCTGACCCCTGCCTGCCCAAGGACTCAGTCCTGCCTTCACTGTCCTCCCATGTGTGCCACTGGTCCTGACCCTGCCTGCCCACAGACTCAGTCCTGCCTCACTGTCCTCCCAATGTGTGCCACTGGTCCTGACCCCTGCCTGCCCACAGACTCAGTCCTGCCTCTCACTGTCCTCCCCATGTGTGCCACTGGTCCTGACCCCTGCCTGCCCACAGACTCAGTCCTGCCTTACTGTCCTCCCCATGTGTGCCACTGGTCCTGACCCCTGCCTGCCCAAGGACTCAGTCCTGCCTTACTGTCCTCCCCATGTGTGCCACTGGTCCTGACCCCTGCCTGCCCACAGGACTCAGTCCTGCCTCACTGTCCTCCCAATGTGTGCCACTGGTCCTGACCCCTGCCTGCCCACAGACTCAGTCCTGCCTCACTGTCCTCCCCATGTGTGCCACTGGTCCTGACCCCTGCCTGCCCAAGGACTCAGTCCTGCCTCACTGTCCTCCCCATGTGTGCCACTGGTCCTGACCCCTGCCTGCCCACAGACTCAGTCCTGCCTCACTGTCCTCCCATGTGTGCCACTGGTCCTGACCCCTGCCTGCCCAAGGACTCAGTCCTGCCTCACTGTCCTCCCATGTGTGCCACTGGTCCTGACCCCTGCCTGCCCACAGACTCAGTCCTGCCTCACTGTCCTCCCCATGTGTGCCACTGGTCCTGACCCCTGCCTGCCCAAGGACTCAGTCCTGCCTTACTGTCCTCCCAATGTGTGCCACTGGTCCTGACCCCTGCCTGCCCACAGACTCAGTCCTGCCTCACTGTCCTCCCCATGTGTGCCACTGGTCCTGACCCCTGCCTGCCCACAGACTCAGTCCTGCCTCACTGTCCTCCCCATGTGTGCCACTGGTCCTGACCCCTGCCTGCCCACACGGACTCAGTCCTGCCTCACTGTCCTCCCCATGTGTGCCACTGGTCCTGACCCCTGCCTGCCCACAGGACTCAGTCCTGCCTCACTGTCATCCTCATGTGTGCCACTGGTCCTGACCCCTGCCTGCCCACAGGACTCAGTCCTGCCTCACTGTCCTCCTCATGTGTGCCACTGGTCCTGACCCCTGCCTGCCCACAGACTCAGTCCTGCCTTACTGTCCTCCCCATGTGTGCCACTGGTCCTGACCCCTGCCTGCCCAAGGACTCAGTCCTGCCTCACTGTCCTCCCCATGTGTGCCACTGGTCCTGACCCCTGCCTGCCCACAGACTCAGTCCTGCCTTACTGTCCTCCCAATGTGTGCCACTGGTCCTGACCCCTGCCTGCCCACAGACTCAGTCCTGCCTTACTGTCCTCCCCATGTGTGCCACTGGTCCTGACCCCTGCCTGCCCACAGACTCAGTCCTGCCTTACTGTCCTCCTCATGTGTGCCACTGGTCCTGACCCCTGCCTGCCCAAGGACTCAGTCCTGCCTCACTGTCCTCCCCATGTGTGCCACTGGTCCTGACCCCTGCCTGCCCACAGGACTCAGTCCTGCCTTACTGTCCTCCCCATGTGTGCCACTGGTCCTGACCCCTGCCTGCCCACAGACTCAGTCCTGCCTCACTGTCCTCCCCATGTGTGCCACTGGTCCTGACCCCTGCCTGCCCACAGACTCAGTCCTGCCTTACTGTCCTCCCCATGTGTGCCACTGGTCCTGACCCCTGCCTGCCCACAGACTCAGTCCTGCCTCACTGTCCTCCCCATGTGTGCCACTGGTCCTGACCCCTGCCTGCCCAAGGACTCAGTCCTGCCTTACTGTCCTCCTCATGTGTGCCACTGGTCCTGACCCCTGCCTGCCCACAGACTCAGTCCTGCCTTACTGTCCTCCTCATGTGTGCCACTGGTCCTGACCCCTGTCTGCCCACGGACTCAGTCCTGCCTCTCTGTCCTCCCCATGTGTGCCACTGGTCCTGACCCCTGCCTGCCCACAGACTCAGTCCTGCCTCTGTCCTCCCCATGTGTGCCACTGGTCCTGACCCCTGCCTGCCCACAGACTCAGTCCTGCCTCACTGTCCTCCCCATGTGTGCCACTGGTCCTGACCCCTGCCTGCCCACAGACTCAGTCCTGCCTTACTGTCCTCCCCATGTGTGCCACTGGTCCTGACCCCACCGTCTTCATTTGTATTTGTCCAAACAGATTTTTCCTCTCAATCTGGGCTTGAGTTCTAGTCCATTCCAAGTGAATCACTGTAGGGATCAATGTTACCTTCTATCTGTCAGAAATGCCCGCCCGCCCAGGTGAGAGTTTTCCACTGGCTGGCCATTGACCAGCCATGTCACATCTTTGGACTGAGCCGGCTGGTTTCCAGTGGACACCATGCAGTGGATCACCAAACGTGAGCCTGGAAGTTAACAGTACAGTTGAAGGTTGGTGTGTAGCTGTCTGATAATTACTATACAACAGTAAGCATTGGGCCTCATTTACTAATGGTGGGAAGGTTTTAGAATCAATGATTAATCAAATGTTAATGATCTCAATCCCGAGAGTTGAGAGAGATGACATGCAGAAAGCCCTTTCTGGAGAGGGTTTCGGAGTTTTAGCTACTAAACAGACAAACGTACACTCCCTTACTTAGAATAATCCAGATTTGTCAACAACAGAATTCATGTACATAAACTGCTATTCAGAACATGAGAACTTCTGCACACATAAATACAAACTTGGGTAACACTTGACAATAAGGGTGCAGTAATATGCATTAATTCATGCTTAACTAATGCACAGATAATAATGAGTTAATGTGTTACTAATGGTTAACTAACCCATTTATTAATGATTACTGCATCAGCAACTAATGAAGATTCGACATGATTAATAGATTAAGTCATCATTAAATTGTTATTAGTTAAATGTGTAATGTATTAATTCCTTAATAACATATTTTATGAACTAATAATGTAAATTAATGTGTTAGTTACCACAATGGGTCAAAGCCATGCATTTCAACTTCCAGTCGTCTGCTTTAATTAATCATTAGCTAATGATTTACAAATGTGTCATTATGTTATTATTTTACTTGTTGGGGCACATGACAATTAACTAACTGATTAAGTAATATGTAATTGTGGTTATGGGTTTTGAATTAATTTTGAATTAGTTAATAGTCATGTGACCCAACAAGTAAAGTCATAACATAATGACACATTTGTAAATCATTAGTTAATGATTAATTAAAGCAGACAACTGGAAGATGAAATGCATGGCTTTGACCCGTTGTGGTAATTATCACATTAATTTACATTATTAGTTCATATAATATGTTATTAAGGAATTAATGCATTATTACACAGTTAACTAATAACAATTTAATGATGACTTAATCTATTAATCACACAGACTCTTCATTAGTTGCTGATGCAGTAATCATTAATAAATGGGTTAGTTAACGATTAGTAACACATTAACTCATGATTATCTGTGCATTAGTTAAGCATGAATTAATGCATATTAGTGCACCGTATTGTAAAGTGTTACCCAAACTTGTCTGCAATTATTAGTGAATGAAATTGAATATGTGAAATCAAAAGCAATATTTGCTTTGTCTATTTATTTATAACTAGTAGTAGTGTGAATAACTGAAGTCCACCAGACAAACTAAATCTGTTTACTATAATTTTACTCAAGGATTATATTAACACATAAGCTTGTTAAGTACTTTTTTCTCATTTCTTCAGTGTTTTATTACATGTTCCCTGTGTTTCCTGTTCCTTGTGTGATTTTAAAGTCCTTTCTAGTTTTCTAGGTTGGTTAGTTCCCTGATTGTGTGTCTTGTTGGTCTATATCCCTGTGTGTGTATAAACGCCAGTGTTTCCTGTGTTCACTGTCAGGTCCTGTCTTATTTTAAAGCTGTATGCTGGTTGATTTCTCAGTTCAGTTCCTTGTGGTAGTGATGGTCAAGTGAAGTTTTGTGAAGCACATAGGCTTTCCCCCCAACTGTACCTAAAATGGTTCATTACTCAAAGCTTTTCAACACCGTGCACACTAACGACATCTTGTGGTCAAAAGGTGGAAAATCTGCCTTTGCGTCCCAGACGACAGACATTTAGTTTGTGCTACAAAAACCATACGAGGCAATAAAAGTATTTAGTCTATATGAACAAATGTCTTTCATGTGTCATTGAACTTACACAATGTATGAAAAAATGAGTCTGAGAACAAATCTATGAATATAAAGAGACAAATGAACTGTAGGCTTGTACTGTAGCAGTTTTTATGAATCTGCTTCGATCAACATATGCAGCCTTATTCATATTTGCCTTACTTCATATGATCAGAATAAATGAAGATTATGTGGATCGGTCAGTTGAAGTGCTTGTTAACTGGGGATTAATACAAATTGAACATGCACAAAACTACACATGCATATATTTATTTGTTTTATATTTTATTCTTATCAATGAATGACTCTTGAAACCTGCGCAAGAGGTTCACGGGACTTCTGACACAGAAAACAAAGCTTTGCGTCACAGCAAACCTTGTGGGTTTGTTCTGTTCAGTTGCTCGTCTTCTGTTGTTTGTAATTGTGTTTGTTCATTATTAAACCCAGTTCACCTCGTCTCTGAGTTCACCCAGCATTACACTTCTTTAATTGGTAACTTCTGTGGATTTATTTGAATGAGTTCTTTATTTTCCGTTATTATGTGTAAACGTGTCCCTAAACGGTGTTTAAAAAGCAAATAATATTGGCTACTGTCCTTTCAAAGCTTATTTCGTATTAAGTACAGTACATTTTATCAGAATTATACAGTACTGTCATGCTAAATTATGGACATGCAATGTGTGACCTGAATATAAACATGATCTAAACACATAAATCAGTACTGTTAGCAGTGTGGACTCACCCAAATGACTTTCAATGAAGGATCCATTTACAGGAAAGACAATATAAGGGAATGAATAACTTGATGCTGTGTGAGAACATTGTTAAATTGTTATTTAGTCAGTTTTAGATCAGTATGTTGGTTAAATACTGATATAATCTGATACTTGCATGTGAAAGCATTGAGATTGTTAGAGGTGACCGCTTCTGGTGCAGCACTTTCTGATTCTGGGCCTAAAAAACATTAGACAGAGTCATCATTTACTCAACTGTCTGACAGGTTTAGAAAGACCCATCCGTGAGACACAGGGATTTATTTACCTGACACTTGAACTCTCCAGGTCCTGCTCACATTGTATTGGGTATTGTTGAAAATCACATTTAGTCTACAAGTGTAGAAGCCCTCATCTTTCACAGAGATGTTTTTGATGGCCAGCAATATGTCTCTCTCAAGTGTATACTGTCCTCTGCCAACAGGAAGAGCTGTGCTCTGAAAATCCTGCAGATCAATCAACTGACAGTTGACAAATACAGCCATTTTAGAAAAATGTTTTTGTCATTTCAGTTGGTTTGTTTTCCACAATGACCTACCTTGTACCACTTGAGATTTTCTTTACTTTTGAAATGTTCCAAATGGGGACAATTAATTATTGCATCTTCTCCTGCATATGCATTGTAGGCCATTATCGTGTTTGGCTCCTCTTCTCCATAAATTGTTATGGAAATACTCCCAGTGAGACAGAACGTGTCACTCCTAAGTGAAAAATGCATTTTAACTATATTTAGACTAACAAAAAAAATCTTTTTTAAACAGTGACAGTATGGAATAGTACAGGAACCTGTTTTAGTAAGTAAACATTATGGTAGTAATTTGTTGCACTATATTTAATGAATGTTGATTTCCTTGCCTGAATTTAAATGAAGAAAGTAAACAGGAATTGAAGAACTGAAAGAAAAGGCGCACCTGAGAATGTAGGTGTATGTTCCAGAGTCTGCCGGGTGAGACGGAAGGAGCAGGACCACACGCTCGCTCTGCATCACCTGCTCACGGCAGATCTTCCGACTGCTCTGGTTCCTCAGGTTAGTGTGTTCAATGTGAAATGTTGAGCGGTTGTCCAAGCGTAATTTCCTGTAACGAATTGCATCTTCAAGAAATGGGAATCTGATGACAACCGCCTGGCCTTGTACTTGATAATCCGGGATCTCTGGAGCCAAAACCACACAACTACCTGAACCAATCACAAGAAGTTATTAAACAACATACAATAGTACTGTTATAGTGATTATGCAAGCATATTATCAACATTACAATTAGGTCATTCAATAGGGTATTCATATGTCTGAGTTTACCAGGGACACGGTTTCACAAGGTCCCAATGTCCAGAAAGTTCTCTAAAACAGTGTTTCTCAATCCTGGTCTCCCTCATTCAACTCAACTGACTCAGACCATCAGCTCGCTGTTCTCTCTGCCATCTCTGATGAAATCAGCCTGGCCTTCGTTACATTAGCACTATTTGGACTGACAGTTTGAATTCACTAAGGACAGTTACCCATTTGGGTCCAAATTTGCATACGTCATAATTATTCGGAAAAATGCTGCAGAGCTGAAGTGGTTCAACTGAACTTTCCCGGAGTTTAGCGGCTTAAAATGATCTGCCGCGTTTTCAGTTCATGCCTTTGGAAGCGTAACTTTCATAGGAATTTATTGAAAACACTTGCGTTGCTCCGACCGCTCCGTTATGAATGCCCGAGCCGCGGCTGTGCACATTTACATTCTCTGATTGAGATCCCACCCCTGTGGGCGGGTTGAAAACATGCGGAGCTAGCTCCCTCTACTGGCTGTAGTCTTTAGCCTCTGGCGAAATGATGATATTTGCGTCATCTGAGGCTTTTTTCCAGACATAAAATACATACATTTCTCATCTCATTTGAATCTCAGGGGATATGGGGCACGATCATTCAAACCTACTACAAGGTTTCTATTGATACAAAGCTTAATGCTAATCGCTGAAGTAACCCTTTAATGATGCAATGTCACTTGCTTCAGTAATTTATTTGCGTTAAATTATTTTCAATAATGTTTATAATTAAATGGACATTTTGTTTTCATGTACACAAATTGAACACAAAAGAAGGTATTTTGAAGAATGTTGGTAATCTCACAGTTGACAGTAGCCATTGACTTCCATAGAAGAAAAAAAATACTATAAGTCAATGGGGGCCTTCAACTCTTTGGTTACCAATATATCTTCTTTCGGATTCAACAGAAGAAAGAAACGTATAATTGTTGTGAAAAGTGCTATATAAATGGTGACTTGACTTGAGGGAGAGCAAATGATGACATACTTTTCAATTTTCTGCATTTAAACTAAGTAAACCCTTACAGTTAACATAGGAATTAAGAGGGTAAGATGTTGCTAATCAAATGTCTTTGATTGACTGATAATCAGCAAATGTGTGATTACTTCTATAAAAGCAAAAGTTTGTGAGGTTTGCTGGTCTGGAGCATTCAGGTGTGTGTTTACACGATGCCAAGGAGGAAAGACATCAGCAATGATCTTAGAGAAGCAATTTTTGTTCCCATCAATCTGGGATTGACCATTTCCAAACAAAAACAGTAAGAAAGATTATTCACAAGTGGAAAACATTCAAGACAGATGCCAATCATCCCAAGAGTGGACATCCCAGCAAATTCACCCCAAGATCGGACCGTGCAATGCTAAAAAAAAATCACAAAACACAACTCCACAGGCCTCAGTTATAATTTGAAATGTTAAAGTTCATGACAGTACAATTAGAAAAGGTCAACACAGCTGTGGCAAGCAGCGGGGCGAGGGACCGGTGACGAGGGATAATGAGTGCCAGCTGCGCGCCACACCGGTCTCGTCTCGCGGCCGAGTGACGGGAGCATATAAGGAGGAGCGAAGACAGCGGAAGACGAGAGAGGACCAGGCCTGGAGTTTATGTTATGTTTTGTTTACGTTTGGTTGTGTTGGTGGGCAGTCGTCCGTGAGGGGCTGCCCGCGGTTTGCTTTTGTTTTGTTTATTTATTTTATTAAAATATGTTTGCCGGTTCCCGCCTCCTTCCTGCCCTCAACAACGAACCCCGTTACAACAGCATTTCAGCACAAACACCTTCTGCCAACTGTCCATCACGCTGGTGGAGGGTTGATGATTTTTGGCTTGTTTTGCAGCCATTGAGTCATTGAGTCGACCACAAACTCCTGTGTATACCAAAGTATACAGAGTCAAATGTGATGCCATCTGTCTGACAGCTATAGCATGGCCCGAATATGGGTCATGCAACAGGACAATGATCCGAAGATCACCAGCAAATCTACAACAGAATTACAACGGGATCAGCAGCCAGAACCCACCGCAGATTTGGAGCCTGAGCCCGCCACAAATCAAGAGCCAGAGTGTTTGCCTGAAGCTAATTTAGTCCCAGAGCTTGGGCCCACTGACCAGGTGTGTGAGCCAGCACCAGTGTCCGTCAGGGAGGGAATTTTAGAGGAGTTTGACTCCGTGGATTGGAGCCCTGTCCACACTCCCATCGTTAAGGTGTGTGCAATGAGCTGGGTCCCCAATCAATAGATATTGGATGATCAGTATGATGTTATGTTTCAAAATCTCCAGTATCCGCGGGTCCTGTCCAATCTACACTCTCCTTCGTTGTCTTTGGTTCTGCTCAACCTCCCTCCCTCTCCTCTTCCTCTGCCAATGCCATCTAGTTCCCTTAGCTGGCTCCTTTTTCCCTTTGGCCCCTCCTTCGGACGCTCCACCCAGCTGCCGGGATTCATCTTGGGCTTTCCGGTCTCCAGCTCCACCTTGGTGTGGTGATCTTCTGGCTTGGCCTCAGGCGTCCAAGCCTGTTGCTCCACCTGTTGCTTCATCTCTCCCATCTCCACCTCTGTCAGTCGGGTTTGTGGCTCCTCCCTCCTTCGGTGAACGTGAACGCAAAGAAAGCTAAAGAATTTTTGTAGCTTTAATAAGGATTAATCTATATTTAATTTATAATTTATGCAATGCAGACTGTTGGATAACTTTATCAAATTTCTGTATATTTCCTACCTGTTAGACACAGGTAAATATGACATTTATTTTTTATGTTTATGTGAGGATTGTTTTAAGTTGACTTAAATGAAAAGTTGTTCTATTTTTTGAATATAGCAGTCGTGAGTAACCTGTGCAGTGGTGAGGCCCTGCCCATACTCCCGCAGAATCTGTTCCTAGAGTTTACTGCAAACAACTCATTATGTCAGTGTGAAATAAACAGAAATTAAACTTAGAGCTATCATGACATCTCACCATCCATTTTTATAGCATTAAATAACTAACTAAAACCAAACTTAAAAAAACGAACACTTGAACTTACAGCTCAATAAAAATGACCTAAAAGACAGAAACCACCTTTGAAAAAAGTAATTTGAAGGGTAATTTGATTGATTAGTTTGTCTATTACAAACTTAGAGAGCGAGCAGGGTTTATCATCTATACTGCACACTTGATTCAGACCGATTGGCCCACGTGAACGGAAAAAAGAGGCGTGATTTATCACACCAACCAATTATTTCCAAACATAATGAATCATATCCAATCATTGTCTCCTCTCTCATTACCTGCGGGTGTCCATACATTCTTATTCATATTTTCATTATCTTTGCTAGAATAAAGACATTGGTTATGGAATCTCGTCACGCAGTGTTACTTTAGAAAAACAAGTGATTTATACACTTTTTATTATTGTCACATTTTGTAATATTTGCATTGTTATATTTTTCGATAACTTTAAAGTACGGGTGCACTAATATGCATTAATTCATGCCTAACTAATGCACAGATGCACATGACTATTAACTAATTGTTAAGTAATATGTAATTGTGGTTATGGGTTTTCAATTAGTTAATAGTCATGTGCCCCAACAAGTAAAGTCATAACATAATGACACATTTGCAAATCATTAGTTAATGATTCATTAAAGCCAACACTGGAAGATGAAATGCATGGCTTTGACCCATTTTTAGTTTACATTATTAGATAATATGTTATTAGGGAGTTAATACATGATGTTATATTTAATTAATAGCAATGAATATATTTCTTAATATATTAATCCTATATAATATTCATTAGTTGCTGATGCAGTGATCATAAATAAATGGGTTAGTTCTTCACGAGTCATACATTAACTCATGATTATCTGTGCATTAGTTAAACATGAATTAATGCATATTACTGCACCCGTATTCTAAAGTGTTTCTTATTTTTCTAATATGGATTATTTATTCTCAACCAGTTTTTAGAGACGGCACTGCCTCCCTTGCCTCCTCGGAGGAAACGCCCTGATATATGAATTATAAAGTTCTATCTGCATTCTGACCAGTTTTGAGATATTGAGCTTCAAAGTTTATAGATTTGGAGATAGAACCTTTTCTTATTTTCTAAATAAAAAGTTCCAATATGTACACAACTTAAAAAACAACATCAAATAATGTAAACAAGTTTTCACAGAAGATGATTTATTTTTGACCATATATCGATATACATAAATATAAATATATAATCGGTAGTGTTGTATAAACTCATATTTACCTTTGAGAGCCAGTGCAGAGTTAAGGATAAATCTCATGGAAAGTATGACAACGCATGTGCCAAAATCATAGAGACGCTATTAGGAAAGATCAGAATACACAACATGACAATCAACACAAAAACAAATACAAGAAACAAAAACAGTTTAAAAACATAGCATCATAACACCACCATTAACATAAATGCATAGGATAAAGGATTATCCTCTAAATACCCAATTAATGATAATAGTGACGTTAGGCAATACCTGAATCAAAGAACTGGTAACACTTTACAATAAGGTTCATTAGTTAACATGAACTAATGCTGAACTGCACTTATAAAGCATTTATTTATCTTTGTTAATGTTAATTTCAACATTTACTAATGCATGAATAAAATCTTGTTGACATTAGTTAATGCACTGTGAACTAACATGAACAGCTGGATTTATATTAACTAACGTTAACAAAGATGAACAAATGCTGAACAGAGGTGTTGTTCATGGTTAGTTCATGTTAACTAATGCGTTAACTAATGTTAACTAATACAACCTTATTGTAAAGTGTTACCAAAGAACTCAACATATATATATATATATATTATAAACATGTTAATAATCAGGTATCCATCCATTCTTATTCATATTTTCATTATCTTTGCTAGAATAAAGACATTGGTTATGGAATCTCGTCTCTCACCTGCCTACGGATGATCATGATGATGATGATGAAAGAATATATGAAATGTGAAGAGTTTTGCTGACAGAAGTGAAGACGAGAGGACATGGACAGGCGGCGTACCAGCTCTCTGTGTGTCTGCTTTATGGACAGGTTATGGGGGAAACCCTAATCCGATGCAGACCGAGCTTCCTCATCAATAAGAGGAAATTCCACATTTCCAAATCAGAGAGCTGATCAAACTCACCTCTTCACAGAAGACACAGATAAAGACAAAGACCAACACATGGAAATACACTGCCATGGGTTTGCTGGCGATGTCAATCTTGCTTTAAAAGCATAAACAGACATATACAGTTATGACACGTGACAGATGGATAGATAATGCAGTGTGTATCTGACCATAGAGAACGCTTCGTTTATGAATAGTCAACTAGACATGTAAATCTCAGGTGATTTGATCACGAGTTATAGCTGTTATTCATCTGTGTGTGTACTTCGTGCGCTCTGTCTGATGCAATCGTGATGTTCTTAAACAAATGCCAGTGTTTGTACATTTTGGGAAAAAAGAGGAAACTGGTGACGTGCAGTTCCGCTACAGACATCTATGATATATTATACATATGTAAAATTCTATAATTATAGAATGACATTAGATGATATATTTGGATTTATTAATATATATATATATATATGTTGGATTTCGTTTGATTTTAGAAGAGTTTTCCCACAGATGCTGTTGTGTGGGTCATGACTGCATGAGATTCACTCTCGGAGCTGAAGTGTGACCGGTCAGGTTCCCTTTAAATACAGTTACATAAAGCCGTCATGTTCAGCAACAGCACTCCCTATTAATGATTATTCATTAACACACATTAAATAATCTCCTGTCCTGTCATCAGATGTTGTAACGCCACATGTCTTTCTGTTATTAAGACAGACACAAGATTGCATGTGAAGTGATGTCTTCCTATATAAAGGTCACTGTCTTCTTGCACCATATGTGTGGTTAGTTCTCACCACTAAATGGTCATATTATTTATCTCCTTCCTTTCTCTATTTGGACTTGAGCTCTGTCAGGGTTATGCTCAGTTTGGTCTGTCTTTTGTTACTTCTCATTTCTGTGCTTGTGATTTCACTTTCTTGTGTTTTATTTTGTATAGTACTCACAGTCATGGATCCTGTGTCATGTGTTTTACTTGCTCCTCATGTCAGGGTCATTGGTCCAAGTCATGGCCACGGAGGCTGTTCCCAAACTTTCTGTGCCCTTATGTCATGGCCAGACATAAAACACTTTTTCAATTAAATGATTATTAGGCTGCATTATCTAGGTCAGCCGGAACCGGGAACACTTCCCATAACACCTGATGTACTCGTGACATCATCAGAAGAATGGCATCTAGCAATTCTTCTTCTGTCTCCGGCGTAATGACTCCGATATTTCAAATATTCAGATCGATTATGACCTCTGACCTTTAAAATAATAACTTTAATAATAATAATACGCTGTTTGTTAATTGGCCAGAGGAGAACTGCCCCCCCGACTGAGCCTGGTTTCTCCCAAGGTTTATTTTTCTCCATTAGGTCTCCTGATGGGGTTTGGGTTTCCTTGCCACTGTCGCCTCTGGCTTGGCTTGCTCAGTTGGGGAAAAACTATTTTTCAAATAAATTTCCAAATAAATCTGATTATTAAACAAAATTAACCAAAGCTGTGGACTGCACTTCCAGCACACCTACGAAACATCACTGTGCTGAGTATTTTAAATCGCAGTTGAAAACACATTTATTCATACAAGCTTTTACACAGCGTCTGACTGTAGTTGTGTTGTTACATTCTGTTGTCTATTGATGTTTTTACTGGAAAGCGCCCTGTGCTCCTTTTGGTTGTTGTAAGGCGCTATACAAAAAAAATTGATTGATTGATTAGGAATGTGGAGATATCAGTAGATATACCCTTTAAATGAATGGTTATTGTCATGGTGTGATGGACAGAACAGATATAGATTCTTCCGTACCGATGGCCTGCACCGCAGCAGAGTCAGAGTGGATCTGGTGTCTATGAACCGTATGGATAGTAAGCCACAGTATTCAACTGAATTCAATTCAAATTAGATTTATGAAGCACGTTTAAAATCAACCTGAGTTGGCCAAAGTACTGTCCATAAATTTAAAAGAAAAGAAAAAGAAAAGAAATGCAAACAAATAAAAGAATTAAAAGCACAAGAAAAAGATCGTCAGTCGTAGAAGCAGTTCTGACGGGCAGAGGCAGGCAATTTCACAGCTCAGGGAGATCCTGAGAGATCGTGCTACCAACAAAAGACCACCATTGTGGGATCCAAGTGATCTGGAAGGTTTGTACATCAATCGGGTCGGAGAGATATTTAGGGGCTACATTATTGAGAGCTTTATAGACATATAAAATCTTGTAGTCGATATAGTCTTCGTCGGGGTGCTCTTTTGGCCCAAATTGCAATGATTTGGGTTTTATTGTCTTTAAGTAGCATTCAATTACTTGTAAGCTTGTAATTTTCTAGTCTCTTGTATGCGGAGTTATCTTTCCTTTTAATAGGTGTATACAGTTGTCGTCCGCATAGCAGTGGTACGACAAATTGACACATAATCGATCCCAGAGGTAAAATGTACAGCAAGATTAATAACGGTGCTAGAATCGATCCTTGAGTTAAACCACAGTTGACATGAGCCACGAGGATGAATGGACGTAAATCTTCTATTTGACAGATAAGATTGGAACCATTTCAACACCGTACCTGTGATACCAATCGAGTGTTCAAGCCGAAATCAAGAGCAGAACTCAAGTCTAAGAGCACTAAGGCCATGGGATCAGCAGTTATGGTGGCCTATGTGGATAGATTGATAGATTGTAAGAGACTTAAATATTCACACAGATAATATAAATGATTTCATTTAACTTCAATTCATTTATTTGTGTAGCACACTTAAAAACAAGTCAACCAAAGTGCTTTCCATACTACAGTATCTAGAAAACAAAAAACCAAGAGTCAAGAGTCTTAAGACTTGACTTAAAAAGACCAACTCCTAATCTGTTCCAAAGACAGAGAATTCAGCGCTATTCAGACCGCTAGCAATAATGTACTAAAGAGGCTTTTCTATTTCATTCAAATCAAGTCCCTCAAACGTGCACATTGTGAGGAAATCATTCCTCAGTCACACAGCATGTTTTATTGAGTTGGGAGCTATAAATACTATTAAACTGTGAAACGATAACCTGTGCTAATGCGCAGATCTGACCGCCTGTTTAGAAGAGCATGCTTGTGTGATCATCCTTCTGTGTGCCATAGGTTGCTGACCCCTGGACAAGACCAGTTTAAAACAATATCAGCTTGAACTGTAACCTTTAACTAACTGGGATCCACAGGCCAATATTGGAAAAACACTGGCCTGTTTGTTAGTCCCGTTCAGATGTGCAGTTGCTGATTCATGATTCATGAATGATTCAACAATGTCACTGGGAGCATCAAATTCAAGGAATCACAATAATCCCAAAATAAACACCCGAATAAGAGTTTATAAATCATTAAAAGGTTGAGATAATACAGGGTTTTATTTTTGCAATGGTTGAATCCTGGCATGCTTGAAGCAAGAAAGACCTACGCTATTCACTAAGATCAAAAATAACAAATGGTCAGGATATATAAACGCTTTAGTTTAGAGTCCAATTCTCACTGTTAACTAGTTGCTTATTAGCTTGCATATTACTATGATATTGTCTGTTTATTATATTCTATATCCCTTCATCCTACAAAAACCTAAACTAGTGGATGTGGATGACTTGTCTAACTATAGGCCTATTGCCCATCTACCGTTTTTAGCTAAGGTCTTGGAATGAGATGTTTTTGGCCAGCTACAGCAATACCTGTCCATCAACAATCTCCTAGAACCATTTCAGTCCGGATTTAGATCAGGCCATAGTACTGAGACTGCTCTTGTCCGGGTCACAAATGATCTTCTTATTTCTGCTGATATGGGTGCCTGTAGTATCTTAGTATTGTTAGACATCACTGCTGCACTTGATACAATATCTCATGCTGTCCTTCTTGAAAGATTGTCTGTATGGCTAGAAATCTCTGGTGCTGTATAGAATGGTTTACATCTTATCTCACAAAGTGATTTCAGTTTGTCTTTGGGGGAAAACAAATCAATGACTTTGTTACCCCGTCTCTTCAAGTGCACAATCTTGGAGTTATTTTTAACACTGAACTTATGTTCGATGCTCATATTAAAAATGTCACAAAAAATGCATTTTTTCATCTTAGAAATATCACTAGATTAAGACCATTTCTTTCACGACCAGATGCAGAAAGGCTTATTCATGCCTTCATTACATCGAGGCTTGATTACTGCAATGCGCTCTACTCAGGTCTTCCAAATCGGTCCATCAAAAAATTAAAATATATACAAAATTCAGCCGCCCGGTTATTGACACACACAAATACTTGTCAACATATTTCTCCGGTACTCTTTGATTTGCATTGGCTCCCGATACAAGCGCGTATCGAATTCAAAACCTTGGATTTAACATATAAAGCCATTGATGGAACGGCCCCTGCTTATCTCTGTAGTTTGGTCACCGTTCATACTCCTGCACGGTCTTGGCGCTCTTCCAGGTCATGCATCCTCCAGCAGCCCCAACATCATCTTCATTCCAAGGGTGGTCGAGCATTCTCTGTCTCAGCACCACGTCTATGGAATGCCCTACCACCGAAATAAGAGACTCTCCAACATTAGACTGTTCTAAGAAGTCTTTAAAGACACACCATTTTAGAGCTGCTTATTGTAACTAAATGTGACTATTTTATTGTATGTTTAATGTTATTATTCTTTATTGTATAACCTTGTAGCGCTTTGAGTTTTAAGAAAAGTGCGATGGAAATAAAATGTATTAATATTATTATTATTATAAATGAAAGGTTAAAGTTAGACCCTTGGGGTGAAATGAACTGTGTGTCATTATAGTGATCGGTTCGGCCAAACCGCAGCCACTCGGATCTTCTCCAAGCCTGGACCATTGAAGGACCTTCCTCTTCAGCAACATGAAGACCAAAGCCCATCAGAAGTCATGCTTTAGGTTACCAATCCCTTTATAAAGAGGAAAAATGAAACCGGCATCACTCCTTAAAGTAAACCAAATTTATTTTCAAAGAAAAACAAAAGGACCATCAGGAAAATACAGGACTTCCTGTCATATACAGAGAGGACGTACGATACAGTGCCACGACTGAAAACAGACAACCAGTCAGCCAAGAACATATTCAGAAAGTCAAAGCAGCGCCGAGGAAACACCGTCTGAATTATTATTACTGTTATTAACAAGAATTATGGTGGAAATATAGAAAACAATATCTTAAAATAAAACACAACAATGAACGTTGGATTTACAGATTGTTGCTTGTTTAAATCTCGTAGTTTTGTTCCAGGTGAACGTATGAGGGCAAGAACGGAGACATCACAGCGGCTCGCCGAGTCTGACGGAACAGAGTCAAAGCGCCGAAGAGAAAAGAGCCAAACCAGTTCAGTCTGCTTCTAAACACGTACGCATCACGTTCTTCTTTAACAGCTTTGTTCAAATACTAAATTCAAATCTAATACTAATTATCACAAGCAACAGAAATGTAGAACTTATAGAACATATAAATCTATAAATACTGTGTGTGGGGAGAGCAGAAGTGAGAAAATAACTTCAGTAATCATAAGAGACAATGCAACAGATGCTCTACGTGTGTGTGTGTGTGTGTGTGTAACTCAAAACAAGAAAGAAAAGATATAAAACAAACAATAATAATAAAAAAAACTAGAAACACCCAAATCTTTCTGTGGCGAGCGTCTCGACTCATGCACGCTCATCCCTTCAGTTACTTCATGGCACAGTTCTGCCTTTTATTAAACAGTTCAGTTACAGACCATAATAATGACCCAGATCAAACCTAAGCTGGTGTGACCGTATCAGAGATTCAGCTCTTACAGGGACGGACAGCTACAGTCTGAGCACCTCCGCTTGCAATGGCCTGTATTCTCTTGGAACAAAAACATGAAAAAACTATTAAATGAATCAAATGTCAGTTTTATAACGACGGTTTGTGGTCTGTCCAGTTCCCACACACGCTCTTCACACATGAGGATGGGATCACACTTCCCTCCTCAAGGCTTGTTAAACACACACGGATGAAACTCTGTCATTGGTCATTTCAATGCAGGAATGAAGCCACTGTCCTCGGACATGCGGCGGAAGAGAAAAGAGGGAAGGAGGAAGTGAGAAGACGTCCGCTTCCTGTTGACATCACATGACCACTAGCTGACTTCATAAGATGGTCCATAAAGCTCCGGGTGGGATTCTGTCAGGAAATGTTTAACCTCTCAGGCATCTTCCACATTACTGTAACTACTCTGCTTAGTTAAAACAAAAGGAATAAAAAAAACTAAAAATAAATAACCCATAAATAAAATACAGGACAAAAAGCCATTTTGTGTTTCACCATTGTTATGACACTATTAGTGACTGAGAGACATTTCACCGTTCCTCTCAGCGGAGTCAGATTGTATTAAACTCTAGAGAAAGACATTTACACAGACTAGCAATAATACTGTAGAATACTCAAGCCAGTTCCCATGCAGCGCGCTGCAAAAGGACGCAAATTCAATTTTTGTCAATTCGCAATTTGTGTTTGTCAGTCCTTCAGCAGGCTCCGGCGTTTGTGTAGCCTGGCCTCGGCCGATCACGTGGAGAAACTTCATTGGTAGATCAGCTTGATTTCACCAGCTGAGCAGGGAGGTCCGGCCCAGAGTCATGAAGTAGACCTGGCTGGAGCCTCCAGAACGCACGGATGCAAAGAACACCTGCATGGAGCACAGCAACAGAGATATGACAACATGCTTCTGTTCCCAACAGGAAACTAGAGTCAAAACTACAGCCGAGCATTCTTTCAGAGGTCACGCGTTCAACAGATAATCAAAGTTACCACTTCTTATCGACCCATTCACTATATCACAAAACCCGTCGAGAGCGCGCCCTGCAATGATGCGCAGATCCCGGTTATATCCACGGATAATAATAATAATTATAATAATCCGGGGGTCAAAATAAGTAACATTCCGATGAACTGCAGGTGGACAGATAAATCATTAATGTGTGGATCTGAAAAAAGACACAGAACATGTTTTCAACATCAGTGTATATAACCCATGCTTTACAACAACAGAGGTAGACATGTTCCCTGTGGCAGTGTTTTACTGTTAACCAGGACGGATCGAGTGCTGGGCATGTGATGTGCTGTATGCACACGGCAATAAACTAATGAAGCATATCTCCAGCCTGCTTGGGCTGAGCGCATTTCACGCGTGTTTGAGAAGTGGCAGGGACAGACACTGACATATTTCATTCTGATGGGAGGAAAACCTGTGTTTGGGATATTAAGGACATGAAATTCTGCATAAGAAGAACTTTTACTTTAAATAAATGTCTACTTCAGTGAAATATGTTACCATATCATCACACGTAACAGTGAGAATTAGAATAATTGTCATGTGACATTCGGTCAGATCTCTAAATCATCTGTGCGGGTGTGTGATTTATCTTCATCTGATCCGCACATCTCTAATATCCGGTCAGGAACAGATCATATTTTACCCCAGATTACTGATATTTTGCAGGGGAATTCTTATGTATTCTTGATTTTCTCATCAGATTTGTATTACTGTTTTATGAAATTTTAAATTATAGCAATTATAATTAAATTATGTTTGCTTTAAAGTAAAAATACAAATTCCAAAAATCAACTTAATTTTCAAGGCCCTTTAACTGATTTCCCGCAGATCTTAAACTCACCTTGTCATTTCTCTCACACAGAAACTTGAGTCTTTGTGCTCTTTTGTGCATGAAAACTCCATCCAAGTGTCCCGTTTCCACAGAGCGGATCTCTATAGCCTTCTCTCCCCAGCCCATGATCTGGTTAGAGCGAATATAAGCTGCAAGATAAACAAAACAATATAGGTAAGAAATAGTGTGTCTTTGTGAACACATTGTTAACTGGTCCGTCTGATTGGCTAAACTCAGTCTCTCTCTGAGAATCCCTGCTCCTGGAGACCCACTGTGCTGTAGCTCCATTCGATTGGCTGCTTCAGGTGTGTTTGATTAAGGCTGTAGCTAAACTCTGCAGGACAGTGGGTCCCCAGGAGGAGGGTTGACCTCTGACCTCTGCTATTTCATTACTGCAGAAGAGCGTTGATTGGGACACATACCAGTGACTATATTTACAATACCAAACGGTCACGGGTGCTCTTAGCTCTGGCCAGGCTAAACGATAATGGCCAGGTTGACCGCAGTATAGACAACATTGCTTTCATCCAGACTCCCACTTCAACCTTCCTATCTTCATGAGTTCTAGAGTAGGAGGAATGAAGTAGCGGTCTTTCCCTCAAGTGAATATCCAGCCACACGCAGACACGTCTACCAGTGCCTCTAGATTTCACACAGCTAGTGTCTTATCCACCGTAAGCCAATTCTGGAAACCTACCCTCTGGGCCTCACTGTTCCAGCTGCTCTGCGCTGGGATAAACAAACAGGAAAGCATTTTCAGCTACACTGTGGACACTTCACGGTACAAGACCGTAGGGTCAAATACAGGCTTAGAACAAACCTCCCACTAAGCAGTCACTCACGACAAGGCCCTTCCTGAGAGGAGAGTCATGATTTAGTCCATATTTGACTGGTTTAAGGGGGAGGAGGATAGCTGAAGATCGGACATCAGGGTACACTGGGTCAGGAGGCTACGACAGGCACTAGGATCACCAGAGAAGTATTAGGGTTCGGTATGAGGTGCTGGAGAGACTGGAGCCGCTGAAGTTTGAGGAGACAATAGTGAGTGCAACCGCTGGGAGATGGAATGCAAAGAGGCCAGGATTTTGGTGAAAGCACAGTCTTGCAATTAAATCTTCCTGCCGGGCGTTAGGGTTAGGGTTATCCGCCATCTCACAAACTCCATTATTGTTGTTGTAGGCAGTGGGAGTTCTTACTACTGGTTGCCTTAACTTATTCATGCTTACCGTATATTGCGCTCATCTTTTACCACCAAAACAAGTCAAAATCAATCAAAAAACTGTCTTCTCCTGTTGTTGTTACTTGTACTGCCTGCCACGTTTAGGGCTTCACATGTTATAAATGCAGGGAAATAGTCAGGCTGACAGAGAAGATTTCAGAATTACAGACACGCATCTAAACTTTAATATGAGGATAGTAAGAATGCAAAGGCAGTATATACACAGCTTTGGATGCGACTAGCTTACCGAGCTCCATACATTGTTTGGTTTGGTAATATGCTCTGGCCCCCTGCCTGATTGTTGTGGTGATGAGCTACATAGCAGACTATCATCACTAAATGGCTGGTTTTCAAAGTGGTGTCTGCAGAATAGTCTAAGAGCTAAATCTTGACTAACTAGGGCCCAGGTCAGGAAGCAGACGGACTGGCTTAACCGACCGTTTGCTAGCTGTCTCATGCCAGAGAAGTCAGGTAAATCCCAACACATAGAGACTCCAGATATTATCACATAGAGACTGTGTCTGTTCCGCGAATGAGTAAATACAAAAAAACTCTCAAACCCATTGAAGGGTAAACATTTAATTGATGTCCAACAAATAAACAACAGATATAATACAGATAATCAAAGGATAAAGCTCGGGTTTCTGACAATAGATCCTTTCTACAAAAGCACTTTTTGTAAATGATATGATTACAGATCATAACCTATATGCTTTTTTCACAGAAACCTGGCTAATACCTCACAATTACATTACTTTATAATAATAATCGGGGTGGACTCATTTAAACAGAAACTAGAAACAGAAACTATTGACTCTCTATTCTAGCACTTTAGGCATACAGTAGTTGCTCATTTGCACTTAAAGAAGATTAAAAAAAATAGTCCAACGCTGTGGTACAACGAGGACACTCTGGCCCTTGAGAAAACAGCCTGGAAAAGGGAACACAGCTGGAAGAAAACAATACTAGAGGGCTTTCGCATTACGTGGAAGCATAGTGTTTCTGCCTACAGAAAGGCATTACAAACTGCAAGGTCTGCTTATTTCTTGACTCTCTTAGAAGAAAAGAAACGCAACCCTGGGTATTTATTTGAAGTCATAGATCCTCTTCTTAATATTATTAATTCATCAATATCATTAGGATATGTCCCAAAAACTTTCAAGCTGGCTTTCAAGTCTCATTTAAAATAAAAATAGAAAACATAACTTGATCTTTATTAATCTTTTAATTAAATTAATAATCTATAGACTTCATTGCTTTTCATCCTGTACATGCTACCCATGCAATATATCATTAGGAAGCATGGCAACAGTTTTTACTGTTACATTGATAATGCTCAGCTCTATATTTCTTCACAGCCTGACGAAACGTACCGATTCACAAAACTAACAAATTTAATAGTCAATAAAAAAATTGGATGACTAGTAATTTACGAAATTCTGAAAAAATAGGGGTTTTAATTATTGGACCAAAAGCCTCTGCATGTAGTAACCTAGAATACTGTCTAACCCTCGATGGCTGCTCTGTCAAGTCCTCGTCGTCAGTGAGGAACCTGGGTGTGCTCTTTGATACCAATCTCTCGTTTGAAAGCTACATTTATAACAACTGTAAAACCACATTCGTAAAAATATATCTTCATGCGTTCATGAGCTCAAGGCTAGATTATTGTAATGCTGTACTGGGTGGTTGCCCTGCTCGCTTAATAAACAAACTCCAGCTGGTCCAAAACGCAGCAGCTCGAGTTCTTACTAGAACCAGGAAGTGTGATCACATTAGCCCGGTTCTGTCAACACTGCACTGGCTCCCCTATTAAACATCGCATACATTTTAAAAATCTTGCTTATTACTTACAAAGCACTAATTGGTTTATCTCCCCAGTACTTGAGTGAGCTCTTAACACATTATACTCCATCACGTCTACTGCGGTCTCTAAACTCTGACCTGCTGATAATACCTAGAATATCAAAATCAACTGCAGGCAGCATATCCTTTTCCTATTTAACGTTCAAACTCTGGAACAGTTTTCCTGCCGTTGTTCAGGAGGCAGACACACTCTGTCAGTTAATATCTAGATTAAAGACCCATCAATTGTTAGGCTGCATAGGTCAGTCGGAACCGGGGACACTTCCCATAACACTTAATGTGCTTGTTAAATTGAAAGAAGAATGGCATCTATGCTCATATTAGTCTCTCTATTTTATCCTTATCCTGAGGTTACCGTAGCCGGATCAGGTCCATATCCAGACCAGATGGTGGACCTGCACCTAGAGATGACCACAACAGCCTTGAATGTCAGCGAAGACCGTGTCAACTAGTCAGATCCCCTGTGAAGACCTCGTTGACAACAGCCATCGGCACAGATCCTCAGTAAAGACCACAAGAACTTTTCTTCTGCACAGACCCTATGGCCAGCTTCAACTCCTCCTCCCTCCATATGCCAGTGAGATGTATCCCAATCTTCAAGCAGAAGGAACTGGAGGAAATATTCTGAATGATAACAAAATACAATGTGACTTGATGCACCCTGGAATCATAATCACACTGTTTGTTTGTTGGGCAGAGCAGAACTGAGCGACTGAGCCTGGCTTCTCCCAAGGGTTTTTCTTAATTCTGTCTCCTGACGGAGTTTGGGTTCTTGCCACTGTCGCCTCTGGCTTGCTTAGTTGAGGACATTTAATATATTAATCAATATTATTGATATAGCTGTACTGAGACTATTGGATGACATCTGAACTGATCTTTTTCACTTTTCTCCAGAGCTGCTATATAACTGAATTAAACTCTTGTCATATTTTATGATCTTTACATGGTTATTAAACAAAACCAAATCAACATTGAACTGACCTCAACAATGACACAATTTTCGTTTTATCCCTTTGAAGCTGCTTTGAAACAATCTATTGTATAAAGCACTTTATAAACAAAGAAAGATGATTTGACTAGATGATGACAGTTTTCTTTCTGCTAAAAATAAACATTCTGGAGGGGAAATACTATATATAAACGCATTCAGAGCATAAATGTATGATATAAAAGAGAAACAATGTACCAGCCTGCAGGGTTGTGCAGTTGGATAAAGTCCATGTCCAACGGTACTGTAGGCTGGAGAGAACGCTGATTAAAAAAGAGAAAACAAGCACGGAGCCATTTCCCCCGACAAACAGTTTGAGCGAGACGAGTAGCCTTTATTTAACATAAAAAGCTTAATATGCCAACTAACTTCTCCTTGACGACACATTACAATATATGACAGGATATGGATCACATGCAATTCCACTGACTTTGATCCCATTGGTAGTCACTCTCAAAAGTCACTGCTCATTTCATTTGCATAAATCAGGCAGAAATTGTCTTCGTCGCGTAACACCTCTGTCAGAACAAGTGCACAACACATAGCTGAATTTGCATCAGGTCATGTATAGTTACACAGTGTAGCTCAACCATGCAAAAGCCACTGCAGCTTGATTATTACTACATGGAAACACACTGACAGTTATTTACTACTTCATAACACACCAGCAGCTCAATGCCATCTGTGTTCGGCAGGATGATGATGGCATGCGACTGAATGCTCGTCTGAATCTGAAACAAAACAAGAAAAAAGTTTGGTCACCCATAACTACTATTTCCTAACATTGAAATCAATCATTTGATGCAATGAACTTACTATGTACATGTTTTCACAAAAAAACATGTATTTACAGCTCTAATTACATCTATAATAACCCTGTTGACCATTTCCTTACACCTCAACTCACCCTTAACCCCACCCATACCACCACACCTGTCCTTAACCCCACCCAAACCACCACACCTGTCCTTAACCCCACCCATACCACCACACCTGTCCTTAACCCCACCCATACCACCACACCTGTCCTTAACCCCACCCATACTACCACACCTGTCCTTAACCCCACCCATACCACCACACCTGTCCTTAACCCCACCCATACCACCACACCTGTCCTTAACCCCACCCATACCACCACACCTGTCCTTATCCCCAACCATACCACCACACCTGTCCTTAACCCCACCCATACCACCACACCTGTCCTTAACCCCACCCATACCACCACACCTGTCCTTAACCCCACCCAAACCACCACACCTCTCCTTAACCCCACCCAAACCACCACACCTGTCCTTAACCCCACCCATACCACCACACCTGTCCTTAACCCCACCCATACCACCACACCTGTCCTTAACCCCACCCAAACCACCACACCTCTCAACCCCACCCAAACCACCACACCTGTCCTTAACCCCACCCATACCACCACACCTGTCCTTAACCCCACCCAAACCACCACACCTGTCCTTAACCCCACCCATACCACCACACCTGTCCTTAACCCCACCCATACCACCACACCTGTCCTTAACCCCACCCATACCACCACACCTGTCCTTAACCTCCCAAACAACCACACCTGTCCTTAACCCCACCCATACCACCACACCTGTCCTTAACCCCACCCAAACCATCACACTGTCCTTAACCCCACCCAAACCACCACACCTGTCCCTAACCCCACCCATACCACCACACCTGTCCTTATCCCCACCCATACCACCACACCTGTCCTTAACCCCACCCAAAACACCACACCTGTCCTGAACCCCACCCATACCACCACACCTGTCCTTAACCCCACCCATACCACCACACCTGTCCTTAACTCCCACCCATACCACCACACCTGTCCTTAACCCCACCCATACCACCACACCTGTCCTTAACCCTCCCAAACAACCACACCTGTCCTTAACCCCACTCATACCACCACACCTGTCCCTAACCCTACCCAAACCACACCTGTCCCTAACCCCACTCATACCACCACACCTGTCCCTAACCCCACCCAAACCATCACACCTGTCCTTAACCCCACCCATACCACCACACCTGTCCTTAACCCCACCCATACCACCACACCTGTCCTTAACCCTACCCATACCACCACACCTGTCCTTAACCCCACCCAAACCACCACACCTGTCCTTAACCCCACCCAAACCACCACACCTGTCCTTAACCCCACCCATACCACCACACCTGTCCTTAACCCCACCCATACCACCACACCTGTCCTTAACCCCACCCATACCACCACACCTGTCCTTAACCCCACCCATACCACCACACCTGTCCTTAACCCCACCCATACCACCACACCTGTCCTTAACCCTCCCAAACAACCACACCTGTCCTTAACCCCACTCATACCACCACACCTGTCCCTAACCCTACCCAAACCACACCTGTCCCTAACCCCACTCATACCACCACACCTGTCCCTAACCCCACCCAAACCATCACACCTGTCCTTAACCCCACCCATACTACCACACCTGTCCTTAACCCCACCCATACCACCACACCTGTCCTTAACCCCACCCATACCACCACACCTGTCCTTAACCCCACCCAAACCACCACACCTGTCCTTAACCCCACCCATACCACCACACCTGTCCTTAACCCCACCCATACCACCACACCTGTCCTTAACCCCACCCATACCACCACACCTGTCCTTAACCCCACCCATACCACCACACCTGTCCTTAACCCCACCCATACCACCACACCTGTCCTTAACCCACCCATACCACCACACCTGTCCTTAACCCCACCCAAACCACCACACCTGTCCTTAACCCCACCCAAATACCACCACACCTGTCCTTAACCCCACCCATACCACCACACCTGTCCTTAACCCCACCCATACCACCACACCTGTCCTTAACCCCACCCATACCACCACACCTGTCCTTAACCCCACCCATACCACCACACCTGTCCTTAACCCCACCCATACCACCACACCTGTCCTTAACCCCACCCAAACCACCACACCTGTCCTTAACCCCACCCATACCACACCTCAGTAGCAGAAAAAAAGGGTTTTGTATACAATATGAACACAAAAAGTCCAATGTACTTATTTTTGATGTAAGCACAAGTGGGACCAAAAGTTCTAACTACTGCTTTTCACGATCAATACATACGTGAGTTGGCAGATAAATGTCATAGACGGCTCCTGAGTCTACATCCACGGCATGGAACCCAGAGCAGGACCCATAGATGACCTTTAACCTTTGGCCTTCTTCAACAGTGAGGTCAACTAGCAGTGGCTTGTGCACCAGATCACCAAACGACTAGCACACAAAGAGGGAAATGTCAATTTTTTCATGCACTGTGAGACTCTTCAATATGACTTTGATTTAATTTTACAATAAATATCAGCATATTTCATTTTTAAGGCCCATTTAAACCAAGGACAATAAATATATCTATAACAATTATATGTGACCCTGGAGCACAAAACCAGTCATCAGGATCATGAGATGTATAGATCATCTAAAAGCTGAATAAATATTCTCTCCATTAATGTATAGTTTGTTAGGATAGGACAATATTTGAACATCTGGAATCTGAGGGTGCAAAAACATCTAAATATTGAGAAAATCTCCTTTAAAGTTTTCCAAATGAAGTCCTTAGCAATGCATATTACTACTAATAATACATTTACAGTTGGACATTAACACAATATCTTCATGGAACATGATCTTAATATCCTAATGATTTTTGGCATAAAAGAAATTTGGATAATTTTGACCCATACAATGTATTGTTGGCTTTTACCCCAGATAAACCCGTGAGATCAGGACTGGTGTTGGGCTCCAGGGGGTGAGCTTCCACACCAACACACAATATTGCTCTGTTTACTGTAAGCACGGTGGGATTTAATGCTCATTCTCTATAAAGCAGAATGGATTCTGATTGGTTGCCAATGTTTTTTCTCTTTCATCAGATGGGAGTGAGTCCAACAGATCATGGACATTAGCTCGTCACCTTGAAAGCCATGAACTTATGGTACGGTTTTGGAGCCCACGCATACACCTCTACTGAATTCTTCAGGGCCAGAACCAAGAACTTGATCCTCTCGTACTTCACTACAGACCAAACAAACAACAGACGTCAGTGCAAGTGCTGACCAATCCGATCAATAATTCATGTTTTCTGCAGAAATAACAGTTCAGGGCTTTGCTTACAGAATCTGTTGCATCGGAACACATACCAACTTTGTAGTGCACACAGCCCTCCAGGTCTCCTACGGTGGTCCAGCCCTGCTTCTTCTCCACCTCTGGGTCATTGTGGAGGATCTTGTTCCTCAGCCACGAAAGATAGTACACACGCAATTTATTCTTCTTCCCTAGGAGAGGAAGCTTGAATCAACACTTCTCAGGAAACAATGAGATCTGTGCCTTACTCTGTTCAGTGTGTAATGCTTAGAACACAAACGTAAAAGAAAACATTTTTAAATCAAAATATAATTATGCATGAGCATGATGGACTGCCATTCTGTATTTGGGTTTTGTTTCATGTTTATAGTTTGAAGTTTACTCTCAGTCATGGTTCCTGTTTGTCATGTGATTCCCTTTTCCCCATGTGTTATGTTCCCATTGGTTTGTCTAGTCATGTGTTCCTCTGCTCTGCTTGTCATTGGTTGATTGTTTGATTATTCACAGGTGTGTCTTGCTAAGTCATTAGTCTGTGTAAATATAGCCCTCATGTCTAGCTGTCCATCTGGTGAGTCTCAGTCTTGGTCAAGTCATGTTTGAGTTCAAGTGTTAGGTTTCTGTCTTTGTCAATAAACTGCATTTGGGTTCATCACAACTGGCCTACAGTGGACTTCAACAACAAAACCTTTTACATAGATAATATCTAAGAGACTTGACCTCAAGTACAGGACTTCCTGTGTGTCATGGAACATTTCAACATGTCTAAACATGATAAAGTACAGCATGTGTCACAACTTTAAAACAAGGTTTGCACAGTTTTGTCAAGTCTGAGACTTTACCACAAAGACAGACAGAAATAGAGGAACTACACTGTTTGTGAAGGTATGCGAGAGAACCAAATCACAAGAGAGGATGTTACGCAACAACACGTGACACTGAAAGCATGCGTGCAGTCACACGAACACATCCTCCTTCATATAGACCAGAGATCCTGAACGAGGCTTCTGTACCTGATATTGTCACTAGCACGTTAAGTCCCTCCAAAACATCCATTTGTTGAAAGCGTCTACGACTTATGAGTGGGTAGACTTTCCCTTGACCGCTGCGATCCAGCAGCATGAGGCCGCTCTCGGTCCCGACTAACAGATTCACACCTGAAGGGGAGAGAGACATCTTGCTTAAACACCATTCTCCAGCACCACTCCAGCGCAAGACAGCAAGGAACTGCTCAAAGCCTGTTCTTCTCCAGTGGGACGATAGCAAAGATGGAAAATATTCATGGGAAGGAAAGGCAGGGCGAGTTATTCTGATGAAAGATCACACTTCGGTTTTCTTTGAATAAACATGCACTGATACACAATAAGACCAGGAATGTTTATTAAGAAACTTAATAGGGTCGATTTTGATTTCATATGGACTTCCATGCAATAACAGATAGAGCTGTGACAATGCAATCGTGTAGCAATACTTTTCACAGTACTGTAGAAATATTTCTATCTTTGCACTCAAATCATGCCCTACGGCTAATATCAGAATATATAGGATACATAATGTCATTAATACAGTGCGAATAAGAAAATATGTGCGACCTGTGTTTCTCAGATGCCAAAGACACTGAGCAGCGTCAGGAGAAACAGCAGCTTTAGGCAGCATCGGTGAACCCAAACAAACGCATTCATGTGCACTGAGGGCACCCTTTATGGAGAGAGCTGAGCCGGACTCACCCCACAGAGCGGCGCACAGGATCTCAGAGTTAAACCTCTTCTTGTATTTGCGGATCTCTGGCGTGTCGTTCTGTGGCCGCGTGTTGACGGGGTTGACGTTGACCACCGAACCCTTGCGGGACGCGTCCTGACGCAGAGCCTCCTGCAGCCGAGCATCATTACTGTAACCTGAGACACAGCACATATACAGCAGGTCAAATCTATCACAAAATCCATGACGTTAATGCTTATATCTAAATACAGCCATGCCTTAGAGTCGCTTCTCAGATTAGAGCTGGCAGGAAATATAGCTCGATTCTGCAGTCGAGGTTTGCTCTGTAGTGTATTTTGCTTTACGCAAGGTTACTATGTGTATATCTCTCACATTAAAGAGAACATTTTTTGCATTAAGAAAATTACATTAATTTCATGACAATTAAGCAAAATTTACCCGCAAAATCTGATTACTGTAATGCACTTAGAATTTTGTAATTGATCATTTTTGTTTTTTTTAAGTCAATAAATGAAATCCAGTACAACAAATACTAGTGTGCTGTATTAATACTTTAAACAGAAACAAATCAGGGAAATTTCTGGGGAAATGTGTTGAGGTGTCCAAAAAATAATTTCTTCATTTGCCAAAAAAAAGTCTTAATTGCTTCAATTGATCAGACGATTAACAACTCATGGGTATTCACACACGCTCGCCTACAGACTCAACACACACGTGTGTGCATGCCGTCAGTGTTCTCGCAGAGGTCACACAGAGAAGATAACGCTATCGTTTTCAAAAATTGCACTTTGAAACCTATTTCCAAACACCGATGTGGTGTAAATGAACGGCCAGAACGCATTAAAGTTCGGCCCCTGAGATAATAACCCAACACACTCCTGTGATCCCTGTGAAGCTGCTCTGAAGCAGCGCTGTAGATATGAAGGGGACTGGACTCCTGGAAACACTCACCGGCGTTATTGAGAGCGCTGCCAGTGGACGGAGACACCTGGAGCAGGCGCGGGTCAATGAAGGGCGTGAACGAGGAGGAAGACTTGTGCTTCGGCACAGTGGGAGTCTGGGAGAGCACCGTGAGCAAACAACATCACAGATTAAAGTACACTTCAGGAAATCTAGCAGAGTTTGCACAAAGCTCAAGACAGCTAGAACTAAACACACAAATGATAAAACATGAATGACTTGATGGTGGTTGGTGGAAAAATAGATGAATAGACTGACAGAAAATGACCCGTGCAGTTCTAAGAATAAGAAAGAAGGAACAAGGGAGGAAATGGATGCGAGCAAGCTGAAGGAGAGAGACCTGTGACCAAAGCATTTCTCTTTTCTTGGTTTCTGGGCTCGGTCACGTGACGTGTGGATTCCTACTGTCATCGCTCGCACGCTCAGCGCAGTGAAGAGGAGTTTCCTCTCACGAGCAAGCGCTCAAGCGCAAATACCTCACATTTCGTGACGTTGCTTTAGCAGAAAACATGACTCATTATGAAGGCGTTACGCTGCATTCAGCCCGATCGCTTCACTGCGCAGAAAAGCTGTGTCAAGGGTTTATCGACACGTAAACCACCGGCTTCCACTCAATCTGAACGATCGGGACAGACTTCGACTGACCGAGAGATCTAACAACCAATAATATGAAGAAAACGCACTTCAAATGTCAAATAGTGCTGAACTTTATTAGAAGATTATCAATAATGATTTAACCATGACAATTAAATGCATTAAAATATGAAAAATTAGCTGTGCTTCATCACTACTGACACACAGAAGTGCTGCTCTCAGTCATATGACATATAAATGATGTACGAAAAAAGGAAATAAAATATATTCAAGTATTGTTCAAATATGTGCATGAACCTTTTGTCAAAGTTTTTTACTGACGTTAAATATACAGTATTTAACATAATAAATATTTGAATGCATCACTAAACAGTCCCTGACAAAAGTCTTGTCGCTTGTGTACAAATGTAACTGAAGTGCCACTGAAATATATTTCTTATCAAGTTTTTTTATAAGAAATAGCTCATTTTAATCCCAACAGCTTTTGTAATAATATTTCAGTGCAAAAAAATATTCTAATATTCACAGCTTGGTAAAGCCCATTGAGAGTGAATTTTTGCAAAGACATAAGTGTTGTCGCCTTGTCATATGAGCTTCACCTGTGACTAATAATGGATCAATTAGATCTCAGGTGTGTATAAAATAACCCCAGAGCACTAGACCTTCACATCAACTGCAACTAGACCTCTGCAAACATGCCTAAGATTCACCCTGAGACTAAAGATTATCAAGAGGCTGAAGACCAGATCCACTGCTGATGTGGCAGACACCTTCAAAGTGTCTCAGCGTCAAGTACAGAGGATAAAAAAAAGATCTGAAGAGACTGGAGATGTTTATGACAAACCCAGGTCAGGCAGACCCTGCAAGACAACTGCTCGAGAGGACCGTTTGTTGGCTCGAAAATCCAAGGTCGAATCAGTGCCCAGAAGCCAGCACTAAACAAAAGACAATTGAAAAACCGTGTGGCATTTGCCAAAGCCCACAGCCTGCTAAAAGGATGGACGCTGGAAAAGTGGCAGAAGGATTTTTCAGATGAATCTTCTGTTGAATTACACCACAGTCGCCGCAAATATTGCAGGAGACCTACTGGAGCCCGCATGGATCCGAGATTCACCCAGAAAACAGTGACGCTTTGGTGGGGAAAAATCATGGTCTGGGGTTACATCCAGTATGGGGGTGTGCGAGAGATCTGCAGGGTGGAAGGCAACTTCAATAGTCTAAAATACCAAGAAATCTTAGCTACCTCTTATATTCCCAACCATAAAGAGGCCAAATTCTGCAGCAGGATGGAGCTCCATCGCATTCTTCCATCTCCACATCAAAGTTCCTCAAGGTGAAGAAGATCAAGATGCTCCAGGATTGGCTAGCCCAGTCACCACACATGAACCTCATTGAGCATATGTGGGGTAGGATGAGAGAGGAAGCATGGAAGACCAAACCAAAGAATATTGATGAACTCTGGGAGGCATGCAAGACTGCTTTCTTTGCTATTCCTGATGACTTCATCAATAAATTGTATGAGTCCTTGCCAAACCGCATGGATGCAGTCCTTCAAACTCATGGAAGTCATACAAGATATTAAATTTGGATCTCACAGCACCACTACTTAATTTGCTGACATATTTTTGTATTTGCAGCAAATTTGTTCAATTTCTGTATAGGCGACAAAACTTTTGTCTTGCCAAAATTTGACCTTTCTGTCTTGATTAAATGATAAATCTTTTTTCAGTGAAACTAATTTATTTCAGTGCATTAAACATCATTTGGGAGGGTTTTAGCTTTTCATATGAGCTATTTCTAACACCAATTGATGAATTAAAAGTCAGCAGGTGTTTCTACAAAATAGATAAGCGACACGACTTTTGTCAGGGACTGTATGTGACATTATATATTGTGCTTAGATGTACAGTATATATTTTACCTCCTACATTTCTGTGTGGTACTCGACTAAACCTCGACTTCCCAAACTAAAAGCACAAAAGACGTTTTTGATTCAAACGGGCGAGTTAAGTCGAAGGAGTGTATGTGTGTAACCATGAAGTTATCTTTGTGTTCATCCATGAATGATCAGGACAGCCCAATGGCACAGTTTAATCACTGCTGATCGACTCATGAGTCAGGACATGAGGAATCACATCTATCTTTGATATGTCATTGTGCCTTAAAGAATGACTATCTGTGGTAATGTTTGCATCTGCGCGGCTTCAGCTCATCCCAGCGGTGGAGGAGAGAGACACCTTAATGCAATCGGGGAAACCCTGTAGCGTTTGTGGACGAGGTAAACTACACCTCCTCTACACCAGACATCCTCTAAATCAACACCACTGGCCTGACTGGATCCGGACAGACGATCCGCACTACTGACGCTGATGAGCTGCTGCTCCTGATCTCCTCACAGCGTCCGCTTTCCCGCATCTTTTGTACAGACTTCAGAAGGACCCCAGCGTCAGGAAAGGGTGGATGGTTTATTTCAAACTATGTTCTGGATCTCGTCAGAGGAGTACATGTTTGCTCGGAGCATTTGACTGCAGATTGTTTGATAATCAAGGCACAGTTTAATGGTGGGGTTGCCAACA